>CM061918.1:38467170-38517039 GCA_031002005.1 Vandiemenella viatica | reverse complement strand
CCTGAGCTGTATTCAGGCCATAGGTAATATGTACCCAGCAGACCGTCTAGTCCAGGACATCCAGGACGCCCTCCTTTCCCTCCAAACGCGTGGAAAGGAGGTTTTATTTCTGCTGGGTACCGGGCCATGTGGGAATCAGGGGGAACGAGGCAGCAGATGAAGCTGCCAAGTTAGCCTGTGACAAGGTCCGAATCGACTTTGCACCGGTCCCAAAGTCAGACCTTGCCTCGGCGGTGAAGAAATTTATCTCTGATATTTGGCAGAGGCAGTGGCTGGAAGTCGAGCATAATAAGCTCCGGCTGGTCAAACCGGACCGTTCAGCCGTGGAGCAGCTCCTTTCCAGCGGGCGAGGAGGGATGAGGTTCTCCTTACTCGCCTCCGTATAGGGCACTGTCCTCTACTCATAGTTTCCTTCTCCGCCGAGAGGACCCTCCGGAATGTGATGCTTGTGGCGTATCTTTGACGGTACGCCACATTTTAACCGAATGTATATTGTTTTTAGATTTAAGGGCAGACGTTGGCTTAGGCAACGATCTGTCCCTTATTTTAAGCGATGGCCGTGACAACGTGGCTAAAGTTTTAAAGTTTTGCAGCTTGGCCGGTCTTGTCCCAAAAATTTTGGGCAGATCGGCCTAGGTTTTAGATTGGATTAGTGGCCCATTTACAGCCACTATTCCAAGTACTGTTTTTACTTGTAACACTGCTTATATGGCTGGCCTGTTTACAGCCAGCCAGTTTACGCTTTTTTCAAACTGGTTGGCCCTTTTACAGCCAACCAGTTAATATATGTGTTTTTATAATTTATTGCCTATTTTCAGTTTTATGTTTTACGTTGCTGTCTGCGTGGCCGATCTCTTTACAGTCGGCCACGCAGCCGGTATTTTAATTAGTATGCTAGTATTTTATTGTGCTGTCTCTGTGGCCGACCCCTTTACAGTCGGCCACAGAGACGGCAATTTTGCCACGTTGTCACGCCTGGTTGTTGTTAGGGCGCTAATGACCCCGTCGTCGACGCGCCCTAAAACCCGAATAACAACAACAACAACAACCGTACTACGTGAGCCAAACTTGAGGCCTCTTGCAACAAAGTGACACTTTAACCGACTCATTCAGTTTTGTAGATAACTTTCTGCATCCGGTGCTGTAAGTTGTAAATTCATCCTTGAATTACGGTATAATTAAACCGTTTTTCAAAGGTGAGTTTACTAACGGCAGTCTAGTCTAACGGAGGTCAGTGACTGGTGCCATCTGTGACAGCCGTGTAAGCTTCGTCCTAATGCTTTGTGTTAGGGAGCGTCACATAAACTACGTAGTTCCATAGCCCCTTTCCCCCACCCCCTTGGTAGCTTGACGTGGCATTTGCCTCTACACCTCCCCTCCCCACGCGTTTGCACGTAGCTTTTTTCCTTATTGATTCAATTTTATACTGTTTTCTCTATCGTAAATTACACACGGAGATAATTAAATGAAGGAAATAAATATAAATAAATATTCATATGCTGTTGTGTCCTGACCCTCATTTTATCTGTGAAAAATAATATGATTGGAAAGCTACGTGGCCTGGTTCGAAACCCCCCCCCCCTCCTACTTAGCTCAGCGTAGCTTTCCACGCAACCCCTTCCTCATCCCAGCAGAAAATTCTTCTCATGCTCAAAGCTTCCCCCCCCTCCTACCCCCCACCCGTCCCGCCCAGCATGTTCCTCCTTAATATCCGACTTTAAAAGTTGCAGATCACGAAAAATCTAGCTGTATACAGTATAGCTACATACTATTTCCCAAAGCATGGCTCTAGAGTAGCGGCTCCAAATCCGCCCCTTTTTTCTCCCCTCGCATTGTGGAGGACGCGGGTTCGAATCCCCGTCCGGTCATCCAGATTTGGGTTTTCCATGGTTTACCCAAATCACTCCAGGCGAATGCCGCGATGCTTCTTTCAAAAATGCCATGGCCGAATTCCTTCCCGTTCCTTGGCCCCAATCCCATCCCGCCTCTAATGAACTTAGCCGTCGATGAGGCGTAAAGCCATTAGTTAAAAAAAAAAATTCTCCAATAGAGCGCAGGGAACTACTATGTTTCTTTCAACGTGTCTTGCAGTTGAAAACCTTTATTCCAACAACACATAGTTACAGTAGTGAGTCTCCTCTGAGATGTTATTGTCAGTACTGAAAGAGGACGTGGAATGAAAATTGTCGGAACGAAAATCTGTAGGTACGAAAATCTGTAGGAACGAAAATGTGGGGAAAAACTTTCAGCGCATGGAAAATCCTACCATGAACTTCGAGGGGGGGGGGGAATGTAATGTCGTAACCTAACTTCACGCATTCAACAGCCTTACTCATTTAAACGCTGAGCATTCAACAAAAGATTATAGAAATACTCTCAGTATTCAAACATTGTTTATTGTATTGTTCAAATAATTTAATATTGAGTAATAAAACGCATTTTCGGAGGAACAGTAAAATTGAAATCTCGATTATGATATTACTTCCAAACTTACAATGAAATGAATTGGAATTAGTTCATCATCTATAATTAATAAATGATCTTACACTGAAAAATATCTTTGTTTATCAGTAGTAGGAAAAACTAATTTCAGTTGCATTATGTGGATACACCGTAATACCACACTATGTTTGGCATGCTTTACATATAAATAAATAAACTCCTTCTATTCTTCTCCTAACCAAACTATAGTGCTTCCATTTTTGTAATAAATATTTTTCCCCAAAGTCCGTTTACACTACAACATTCCTCCAAAGCCAAACACACTGTTCATTTAGGGACTGTGCACAAACTACGTGGCTCGGTCCAGGGGGGGGAGGGGTTAGCTGGAAGGCTACGCTGGGCTACGTGGGGAGAGGGGGGGGGGGGGTTCCGAGCCAGGCCACGTAGCTTTCCTTTCATAACATTTTTCACCGTTAAAATGAGGAACGGAACTCACAACAGCATGTGAATATTTATTTCCATCAGTTAATTATCTCCGTATGTAATTTACAATAGTCTGACAAGAGAAAACAGTAAAAAATGTCTTCTGGAATCAAAAGGGGAAAAAGCTACGTGCTACGTGGGGAGGGGGGGGGGGATAGAGGCAAAAGCCACGTAGGTCTACGTGGGGGGAGGGGGGGTTCACAGGAGGCCAAAATGGAGCTACGTGGTTTATGCACGCTCCCTTAGAGTTGCAAACTTATTTGCAAATATATATAAAATAAATATATATTTTTCATCGGAATAATATAATCAAAAACAAGCGTAAACAATGTATTTTTAAATTTAATATTTTATAAATTATCACGTGCCTTTTCAAGTAAACTTCATATTCCTAAAAAAAAAAAAATCGGGAATATGAGTTTTGGTTCGTTTTGTTATAAGCACGCTCCGTTCCATAAAATGTATATTTCATCAGAAATAAAGTATTTCTGCATAATTTGTAATTATGATAAAGTACATCGACCAAAAATAAAGTGTGATACTTTATTATAAAGCATGGTTGGCAACCCACTCTTTAGTATATATAGTAGGAATTCATCGACGAACAGCATGGGTCTTTGTGCCACGGTACTTGCTGGTGATTTCGATGACAGGGCACACGTTTCTCGGTGATGGCTTCCCTCTGTCCGATCCGTTATCAGGCTCTATTCCACGAAGAACGGATTACAGAGTGAGTCGAATTGTAATCAGTACCTGTTATCTGGAAGCACTCGTAATAACAGACAGCTGACGGACAGCAATATTACCGTCAGCTTTGTTCAGAACAATCCATTTTCGCGGTATCCGTAATGAAGGTACGTTACAGATAAGGTAGCATCAGGCACTCACAAACGCAGGAGAATGTGCGTTCCATATTGCCTCAAACAAACATGATGACCGCAACAGCTGGTTTGGATTTTGCATAATCAAAGTCTATTTCCATATAATACTGCAATATTGATTTATTTTTTGTCTCAATTATTTAACAACAAAAACGTGGGATTTCACGAGTGAATTAAATTGTTTACATAACTACGCACGCGTTAACACAACAGTCTTTGTCATCTGAACTTTGCGGAGTTCGCGGCTCAACTAATTAAAGCGTCAAACACAAGGCCACGCCCCCGCACATCTCCGTGCCTTTTCCACCGCTCAGTCTAATTTGTGGGACCTACAATGATCCGATTTTCCAATAAAGGACTCTTGTTGGGCCGTGAAAGATGTTGCCGGACTACGTGTAGGATGTGTTTGAAGTTGTTGGACTCCCAGACAACCACCTGGGCGGAACACATTGGACAGGTGGTAGGAAAAGGTTTCAAAGTCCTGCACTTGTTGGAGAGAGTGATGAGGGGATGCACGAGAGAAGTAAAGGAATTGGGTTACAAAACTTTGGTAAGACCATTGCTCGAATATGGTAGTGTAGTATGGGACCCACATTTTGAGTATCAAATACAGGAGTTGGAGAAGGTGCAAAGAAGGGCTGCTAGATTTGTTTTTTGGAAATTATCGCAGAATACAATCAGTGACAGATATGATAATGGAGCTGGAATGGGATTCATTGCAAGACAGGAGGAGAATGAGGAGGGTAATGGGAGTGTATAGGGCGTATACTGGCGATTAGGCATGGAATGATATTGCAGTAAATATGAAAAGTAGTTCATGGAAGGGGTAAGATGACCATGACCACAAGCTGGTACTCGATTACAGGCACAAGGGGGTGAGAAGATTTTCTTTTTTAGGTAAGGGTGTCAGGGATTGGAATGAGTTACCAACGGGAATGATGAATAACCTACCGAAAGCGTTAAAAGAATTTAAAGTTAAAATTTGTAGAGGGCGAGTGTAGGTGAGTGTAGGATAGGGTGAAGTTGGGTGTGTAGGGAAATTGCCACCGGAGCGTGTGCTCAATTGCAATTAAATTAAATTAAATAAATTAAACCAACACGGGTCCTTGCCGTTCAACAAGCTATGACGTTGTATTTGATTGGAGGAAACATTCTACGAGTGTGGGATAAGGACACATGGTATGCCGCGAGAAAGTACGAGTGGAAAGAATTGCTTGGAACATCTTGTTGGACCCCTTCTAATGGTGTGTATGGATGAGCGCATCCTACGGTAATTTACCATGGATGTCCTGTAAGTTGGAGCATGAATACGCAGTTTTACTTTACACGCAAGTTCAAACTTGTAAATTCATCGCGTAGATAATACTACCGTTCAGTTCATTGTTACTTTTATTGCAAGATCGTCAGAAAAAAACAACAACCATGTTGTTGTTTGTTAATAGACGATTAACCGAATCTCGTATAAAGAGGAAAGATATTGGAACGTAAACAAAACATCCGTTATACATCCGAGTTAAAAATTTCGGAAGAGGAGGTAGGATTCTACATGAAGGTTTCACAATGATTGCGGATGCGTTTTTTGCTTGTTTGCTTGCTTTTACTTACGGCTTTACGGCTCGTCGACGTCGAGGTCATTAGAGGGGGGGAAAGGACATGGAGCAAGGAACGGGGAGGAATTCGGCCATGGCCTTTGAAAGGAAGCATCCCGGCATTCGCCTGGAGTGTTTTGGGTAAACCATGAAAAAATCAAATCTGGAAGCCCGGACCGTGATTCGAACCCATGTCCTCCCGAATACGAGGCCAGAGCGTTAACCGTTCACCCATCACGCTCAGTGGGGATGAGGATGCGAAGCTTCGCTACATCCATAGTTTGAATTGAATTGCGATGGAACGCACGGAGAAGGGACAATTTCCATATTCATCTATTCACCCCTTTTCAGCATTATTATTTTTATTATTGTCTTATATGCTTTGGGTGTAAATTCATCCAGCCGTCTACGTTTGCCATTTACGAATTTAAATTTAAATTTTCTCCAGCATTTTTTGAGGTGAATTAATGACCACTTCCCTGACCCATAAAAGAAAAGTTTCATGGAATCGAGTGCCAGCGTGTGCTCTTCATCATCTGCATCACTCCTAATTCTTGGATCAATATCTTTGCAAGCCTCATCACCAACATATGCCTCATACAATCACAGCACTCTCTTATAAACCATCCTCCTGACTTCCAGTGACTCCCAGTCCAGTTCAGTTGCTAACGGAACGTCCATAAACCACGTAGCTCCATTTTGGCGTGCTGTGAATCCCACCTTCCCCCACGTAGCCCGATGTGGCTTTTGCCTCTCTCCTCTCAGTACGTAGTTTTTTCCGTTTTGATTCCAGAAGAGATTTTTTTTATCGTTTTCTATTCTCAGAATATTGTAAATTTCATACGGCGATAATTAAATGAAGGAAATGAATTTCACATGCTGTTGTGTGTTATTTACTTCATTTTAATTGTGAAAAATAATATGTATGGAAATCTACGTAGTCTAGCTCGGACCCTCTCCCTCCCCCCACGTAGCGCAGCGTAGCCTTCCAGCCAACCCCTCTCCCCCCCCCCCCCTTAGACCGAGCCACGTAGTTTATGCACGCTCCCTAATCACAGATTTCGAAGATTCTCGTAGTGTAGAATCCCTTTAGTTACAGAGTCAAGGAATTTTATGTGATTGACTTTAGTTTCCGATATACCACGTTTCAAACTTTTCGTAGTAGTTTCCATACCCAATAAGTACTAGATCCGTTAGCAGAACGCTGTGTAACCAAGCGTGCAAGGTTCCCAATTATCACACTGAAGACCAAGGTACGAGCTTGAGTTTTTGGGATAATTTGTCGCTGATGATGCCTTGATAAGAAGTGAAACGCGTGCGGCATTTTAGTTATTTATTAAAATTTTATCCACTATAACCTGTTCACTCTAAACTGGCAGCTCAAGGTTATTTTACACCGGCCCCGCTCCTCTCCTCACTCTCCCCTTCCCATCCTACTCCCACTCTGACCACAGTGTCTTTGTAAGTGATGGACAAATTTCCCCTCCGCATGTAGGGGTAAGGGCAGCGGAGTGGGGGTAGAGCAGCCTGACCTTGAGCCGCCTCTGTTAACTGAACACAGTAGTAACAATAGCAGGAAAGAATGGCTTCCAACTACACTGCATAGCTGAAGAGGACGTTGTCCGCTTGGCTACACCCATTTCGCTAATGTAACTACTTTTGCTGGGTATCTAGGCTGCTATGAAAACTGGGGGACGCAATATCTTGAAAACTAAGACCAGTCACATAAAACTTATAACGGCGGGGGGGGGGGGGGGTACTTCTCTAGAATATATAAGAATCAATGAAATCGATGTTTTCTATATCTGGCGATACCCTTGTAGGTTAATTCACTTTACGATATCTGTTACGTTTATTGTTCGACCTTGTGGTGTCACATGTGATCAGAACAATTAAATCGCCTAGCGAACAACTCGTGAGTATCTGCGTGTTATTCAAATGAGCAGAAATACCAAGGACAGGGCGTTGATCACAGCAACACACCGGGTCGTCCCGCTACAGTGCTGATGTGCGAGGCAACAAAACTCATTAGTCGCGCAGGAATAGACGGGAAACGCAGGTACCACTCAAGCTCATGAAAGCCCCAGGGAAATTTTGAATCACACGTATCATAAATAGAGACTTTAAATAAAATTTACTGTCGCTTCTCGACGGGACGGCTATTTTGCAGGTGTTTGTAAGGTTACAGTGACGTATCATAGGAATATGGTGGGAGCAGCAGCGAATAGGATGCTTGGAAATGTTGAGTGTGGAGAAGTAAAATTGATTGCGAATCAGACAGAGTCAAGGGTGAAAATTACACTAATTTCAGCCTTTCGGCTCCCGAGTTTGTTTGTATAAAGAAATGATTGGACAACGTCGATCGAGAGGAGGTTAGGGGGCGTCAATTAATTACGTGAGGTGAAATAGGGGGAGGGGGATCGACGGAAATCTCACGTGAGGTTTTGAAATTCTTAAAGGACGCATGTTTAGCAACCGCCACAAACGGCCAATATTAACTTTCTTGGCCCGAAACGAGCAACTGTAGCCACGCCCACTCACTGCCGGGCGCGGGCGTCGGAGAGAGCCGTTGGCCTATATAGGGAGGTGCGGCACCTGGGCTGTCTCAGTATCCGACGATCAGCCGACCTGTGCAGATGTCTCGACACCTGATGAAGACGACGGAGCTAGTCGTCAAAATATCGTGTTTTCAAAACACTATCCGGCGGTACACCCGTGAAGATTTCATTTTAAAAAAAAAGGGGTCTGGAAATGACGTTGATTTCAATTTTAGGGGAGTATAAGGTCAGGTAACGATGCGGATACCACTCATTAGGGGTGAGAGGAAGGGGGGTGTAATCGCCTGTGGAAGTTGCAGACCTAAAAAAAGAAAGGTCTCAAGAAACTAAGAGGTCGATTAGCTGGGAAAGTGGGGGAGGTTCCCGGCAAAATCTCACATCATCTCAAGGGGGTAGGTCCGACCAAATCTCACCTGAAAAAGGGGGGTGGGTCCGCAATTCCGGAAAAACATCTCACGTAATTAATGGACGCCCCCAATGCGAGGTTTGCAGCGGACTGACCTAAGCCAGAGAGGCATTCGATCTTTGCTTTCGACTTGGAGCTGTTGGCCGGGACTTCTTGCCTGCCAGCGCCTGATGCCAGCGCCTGTCCAGCACGACTTCACACAGGGTGCGGGGGCGACGCTGTAGTTTAAGACTCCTCCTGTCGCAGCATCACTGCAGAACCTAGGTAACGCAATGGCAATTGGACATTGTATCACGCCAATGCCGTCGTGTCCCGTCTATGAATGGTAAAGGAACCTAGTTTCAACCAAAATTCAGTTTTCAAATGTCCCGTAAACACCTGTGTGATTTTTCATACCCTTCATTTAGTTATACCAATGTGAATAGCTATTACCTTTTTGTATATAATGAGTAATTTGAACCATGTACCTTCTGCAACGTTAGTGTCATTTGATCTTATTAAGAAATAAAGTTCATTAATTTTGATTTCTTTAAAAGAAAAATGTTAATAGGCCTATTTGTTTGTAAATTCCTGGGTTTTTCAATTTATATTATATTAAAGTCAAACATCTTTCCTTAAGAATCACTATTTCATATGTAAAAATATTAAATGGTGGTAGAATGCAGTGGCACCCGAATAATCTCATTCATCAATTTGCTTAGCATTCATGTTTTACGCCGAGGTATTAAACTTCGTTCATTTTCGCAAACAATACTTTTGCTTCAACCTTCGCTTAATGGATTATGAACAAATAGGTTTGGAGGAGCCGCGACTACCATATGTCGTTTAGTTAACACAGGCGGTTCAAGGTCACTCTGCTCTTCCGCTGCCTCACCTCTACCTCTTGCTTATGGTGGTTTCTCACGGCCCGTGGTTTTGTAGGCCGAATTGTACGCATCAGCACGCGCCTCAGGCTAGCCCTCGCCACCTTCCCACCACGTCGCCTAGTGTCGTTTCAGCTACCCGGGCGTTTGATGTTTACCGTCTGGGTGACGGATAGAGGAGCGCCATCCCTGCCAGCAGAGGCAGCTTCCTTACCACCTCCCGCTGTTCATAGGTAGACTGGGATGGCTGGCAAATACACGGGCCGTGGAAAGCCGCCTTTACATGGCCACATTGGTCAGCTCGCAGAGGTACGAAGGGAGGGAGCGGTGAAGTAAGGAGCGGGGCCTGCGGAATATGACCTTAAGCCGCCAGTTCGGAGTGAACAGGGCATAGAAAATTTAGTTTAAACAGTTATTTTGTGGTAGTAGAAATAAGTAGGCACATATAGTGGAACTTTGCAGTTGCAGGAGAGATGGTTCTATTGAAAGCACTGTACCAAGGAATGATAGGACGAAGCTGCAGATACAGATCAGAATAATGAAAAAATAAAGTGAAGATTATTCGGGTGAAAGGAGCAAAACAGGCGATTTAAAGATTCAATGAAAAGTTAGTAAATAATCATTCTGCGAAGTGAAAATTATGAGATTAGTTGCGCACTACTTGCGAGAAAACGTATCACCACAGATGTTATCACACAAGTTTAGTAACGAGAATGCGCTTGAGGCAGATAAATCTCAGAAAGAAATTTAGGTGGAAATACAATCAGATCATCTCAGAATAGAGGAAAAAATATCTTCTGTCGTTAAGAACATAGTAACAGTTTTAATAAAATAATGAATTACAAACAATATTTGTTACTTCAGTGACTATTTAGCCGAAGAAACTAGTATTCACGTTAACAATTGCGGCTGTAGTTCCCAATACCACTTACGCAATTATTATTATTATTATTTTTTAGTATGTCCCTGTTGAGCAGAGACTTCTGTGGTCTAGAACGTGTCATAGCAGGTCTATAAACGGAAATAAGCGTAGCACATGATAATCACCGTTGAAAACTATAATTTACTACAATGATCGGTTTCGAGATGGGAACTATAATTTGTAGAGTCGAGGTTATTTATAATTATGTTTTAGGAACAAATAGTTGACCGAAATAGCTATTAATTTTCCATTTTTCTTAAATACACGTTTATTATCTGTTTACTGGTTTTTCACCCGTTAGTAAGTTTATAAAACAGATATTACTGCGAAGAATTAACGCCGGTTTAAACTAATACTACGGTAATTATGTTTTGAATTAGGAGAAAGCTATTTTTGTTTCTCGAATTCAAGGTGTGTGTCTGGCAATATGATTTAAATATATGAAAATTTTCTGCGAATAAGTAGATGAAATGGTCTATATGTATATTGGCAAGACAAAAAAAGCACACCGAGACTTCATGGATGTTTTCGCTATTGATTTCTTTGGTTTTATGTTACATAAGATCTTAATAACTAATTCTTGTGTTATGAAGATTTCATTCCTATAGGAAGAGAGTACTAATTTTTTGCTTGAGCTTTACGCCTCGTCGACAGCGAGGTCATTAGAGGCGGGATGGGATTGGGGCAAGGAACGGGAAGCAATTCGGCCATGGTCTTTTTGAAGGAAGCATCCCGCCATTCACCTGGAGTGATTTGGGGAAACCATGGAAAACCCAAATCTGGATGCCCGGACGGGGATTCGAACCCGCGTCCTCCCGAATGTGAGGCCAGAACGTTAACCGTTCACCCACCACTCTCGGTTTTTAAATAAAGAAAAAGACATGTAAATAAACAACAGTTAACTTGATTACTAGTACAGAAAATGTTTCTATTAGAAAGACTAACTTCTTCAGTATGAATGTGACATGCTTTTGTCTGTTAAGTTTCTCATCCTTGTACGACGTCAAATAGATTTATGATCCGGGTTTCTTAAGTGAAGATTTTTTTTTTTTTAAAGTATGTAAGTGTTTGCGTACATAATTTTAATTTTTATGAAGTTTGTAATAGCTAAATTAAGATATTAAGTGAGTATAATTATTTTTTGTTTCTTATGTGTTTACGCCTCGTTGACGTCTAGGCCATTAGAGGCAGGTTTGGGATGGGGACAAGGATAGAAAGGAATTAGGCCATTGGCATTTTGAAGGAACCATCCCGGCGTTCACTTGGAGCGATTTTCAGAAAAAATTGAAAATCTAAATTTGGATGATGTAGAACATTGCATTAGACTAATGAAGAGAGACCAGTTGGAACTTTTTTTTTCGCAGTTATTCCACTAGAGACACTTAGCACCTGACATCATCGTTTATATTTTCATGGCCGCCTGGTGTTTAATTCGACTTGGTTATATTCGGTTCGGTGGGTCTTTCCCCCGTGCCGATAACTGACATTAATCACATTCCGAGCCGGAGACCGGGAGAATTGCGTTACGGTGACGCATGTAATGGAATTGACAGCCACCGCGTCTCATGAACGAGCGGTTAACTATCGAGTCCTACATGGTGGAAGAATACTACTTGCCACATGAATTTCAGTCGCTGTTATTGCAATTACCCACCGCTAAGCAGCTTATACCGTGGTGGCAATTTCAATACATATGTATTTGTGCATTTTTTCAGCATTTTGGTCGATATTTTATTACAATTCATGACCTCCTTTCCTCCAAATGTTACTGGTAATTCTCCTATCTATATCCATCCAGCCCTTATCTAATACATAATTTCGTAAGATCACTCACTCAGTTCGATAGCTATTGGCTGGAGAGCGGTGTCACGTGTCAGACTTCGCTAGCAAATTAACAGCGACCAGAGACATCATTACAAGAAATTCGAGGTTATGTCCACAATTTAATAGCTAAGTAACTGCCACCAAATGAATTGCCATAATACATTCATTTCGTTGAATTTAATAGATAAAAAAAATAACGATAAATTTTACGGCTGAAAAAACGTGGATCTGCTTTTAAGTACCAGGTTGCTAATAAAAGCAACATAAAAAAAAAATTAAAAAAATTAAATTTCTCATGGTCTCTGCTGTAACCACGAATACCAATTGTCATTCGGCCTAGGCTAAATTTCAATTTAATTGAAACTTTCGCTAATGTTGCTGCTTGACCAAAGTTTATACACTACGGTTTATTTGGTTTTTACGTTAATTTTTCGTCAATGGTCTTTGTTCACGTTTTCTGTACGTGAGTTAATAGGGTATTGAAAGTGGAAATCAGATCAAATATGTTACAGAATCGAGTATTTTGGCAATTCATTTCTTCGGAGTTGCTCAATTGTTTAATAATATGGAATGTGTACTAAGTTCTTTGACCAATGATTACATTATGAATGTTTGCCCAGGCTCAATAGGAAACAACTTGACGCTTTCGAAGCAAACAGGAATTTCAAATGTTTCAAAGTGTCAAATAAAAATCAAGTTTGTATTTAAGGAAGTTCTAGTCACGACCTTTGAAACAATTATACGATAGCGCGATCGTCCCTGTCAGTGTTTAATACCTAATTCTATTAATACTTCTGAGTTCTTCAAGATCAAGAGATTTTATTCATCCTAAGCGCGAAACACAGGTCATATTCATATTTAGTCAGATCAAGTCAACCTGTTACAATCTTTGACCTTAAAAATTGTAACTATTCTAGATCCGTGACGGTACTCCAAAAATGGCCACGGTCTTACACTAGTTGCCAATAAACTCCTTATACCAATTTTGGATAAGGGCCACAGTTTCAATTATGAGTTTGCCTGCGGGCCACATAATTGTTGCCTATAGTTACAATAGATATTCAAATGTAACAAAGATATATGTAACACAGTTTAATTACAATGAAAAAGTAAAAACCGTCAATGAGACCTTTGCAGAGGTGTTTTTAATTATAATCAAAAAGTAAAAGCATAAATGAGACCTTTTAAGCTAGCACATTCTACAGTGCTGCTGTTGGATAGAGATGGGCAACCTTGCCTTATAGACTCTGTAATTAATTATTAAGTACAGTGGTACTAGAGATCAAGTGTTCCCACGGTATGGGTAATTTTAGTGATTTGGCATGCCAAACGAATAGATACGTGACGGAACAAAGCGTCCAGAATTCCATGGCTGGTGAGTGAATAAAAACATTCTACCTGACTTTGGACATTTCAGTGAATTTATAGCCACCATAAAATAACGAAGGCTCGCTTTCTCTTCGGGGCTCGGTTTGGAAAAGACCCGCCGAAAACTGGTGCTGGCGAGCGAAAATGTACCTTAGCGCCGTTTCCTACTAAAGAGGCACATTCTGAGAGTGGTGGGAGTCGATTCAGCCAAAAGAGAAGCTGCCACAAATTTATTAACGTGTTGGTGGTTTTTTTTCTTTCTGGGAGCAAGTGAGATGCTGGTGCTTTGCGCGGAGTGCTGTAATTCGCCAAGGGCAGCACGACACATCGCAATGCGAGGCGCACAGAGTCTTGCTGGGAGCTGAGATGAACGGTGGAGGAGACACTCTGGTTGGGATCCTCGTCTGATCAGGCAACACGTAACCTGCTCTGCTCTGTGCGGTGGAAGAGGGCTCGCAGCTCAACAGGCCTGGACAACAGCAGACCCCCGTGGCACCTTCATGCGAGGGTCCTCTGACCTCGCCTGGAGTGCATCGGTAAATGTCCGCTCACGACGAAAACTTCTGCAATCGATTCCACCCAGTAATTGACCCTGAGATATTGCTCTAACTGTTTGACATTCAATGATATGTAATTGTTTATATCGGAATAAAACAAATTTCATGTTTACATAATTTCACGATGATCAAATTGTAATAAATTGAACACCAACTTTTCAGTTCTCCTATTAATTCCAATAATATTTCATGCGGTTACCTAAAAATTAATTATTATTTTTATATTCAAACTAGATAATTTTGTTACTGATGAAACAGTATGATCCATAATTTACTTTCCCTAAAAGCAGACGCTACAACTACCAGCATCTCCCATTTTATTTATGCTTATCATCGTATTTTCTATGATGATACTCCCTTTTAATGTTTTATTTTTATCTTCTTCCTTTGGTATCGTAGTTAGGATACACGATCGGTTTTAATTCGTGATTGAGTAAATATTCAGCTTACTGTTTATTCGACTCTTTCTTCATACTTCAAAAAATAATAAACTTATATAACTTAATTCATTTTTTATCATGTCATAATATCCTTAAGTATCCGAATATTTAAAGGTTCGTTTTAGCAGCAACTTTATGTTCAAAGCGAACACACCAACGGTTTTTACCAAGCTTGTCCGATCTTATATCTGTCTTCTCATTTTTTATAAACGTTACCCTGGCTACCAATTTCACAGAATAATTATTTACTTTAGGTGGCCTGTTATACTACAGCCCCCCTCAAGTTTACCATATATATTTATTGAAAAAAAATATTATGGTAAACTTTTACAATAATTTTTTTCCCCAATAATAACACCATTTATCTGTCCTGTCACGGTTGCCATCTCGTATTTTTTATTTATACTTATCGTCGGATTTTCTATGATGATACTCCCTTTTAATGTTTTATTTTTATCTTCTTCCTTTGGTATCGTAGTTAGGATACACGATCGGTTTTAATTCGTGATTGAGTAAATATTCAGCTTACTGTTTATTCGACTCTTTCTTCATACTTCAAAAAATAATAAACTTATATAACTTAATTCATTTTTTATCATGTCATAATATCCTTAAGTATCCGAATATTTAAAGGTTCGTTTTAGCAGCAACTTTATGTTCAAAGCGAACACACCAACGGTTTTTACCAAGCTTGTCCGATCTTATATCTGTCTTCTCTCTCATTTTTATATAAACGTTACCCTGGCTACCAATTTCACAGAATAATTATTTACTTTAGGTGGCCTGTTATACTACAGCCCCCCTCAAGTTTACCATATATATTTATTGAAAAAAAATATTATGGTAAACTTTTACAATAATTTTTTTCCCCAATAATAACACCATTTATCTGTCCTGTCACGGTTGCCATCTCGCATTTTATTTATTATTTTATTTATACTTATCGTCGGATTTTCTATGATGATACTCCCTTTTAATGTTTTATTTTTATCTTCTTCCTTTGGTATCGTAGTTAGGATACACGATCGGTTTTAATTCGTGATTGAGTAAACTTTCAGCTTACTGTTTATTCGGCTCTTTCTTCATACTTCAAATAAATAATAAACTTATATAACTTAATTCCTTTTTTATTATCATGTCATAATATCCTTAATTATCCGAATGTTTACAGGTTCGTTTTAGCAGCAACTTTAAGTTCAAAGCGAACACACCAACGGATTTTACCAAGCTTGTCCGATCTTATTCTATCCTCTCTTTTTTTATAAACGTTACCCTGGCTACCAATTTCACAGAGTAATTATTTACTTTAGGTGGCCTGTTATACTACAAGCACTCTCTCGACACGCCTTCTGTCTTCCAATGTCTCGCACCCCAGCTCTCTTAATCATTTACTTACTAATTAAAACACCCGTGAGAAATCAGTTATCACGTATGGTGGTAGTTAAAATTTGTTCTGGAAAAGCTTCTAAGGAAAAAGAAATAACAATCTTTTTTACTGATATTTTTCGTGATACGTATAAACGTTTTTGATTATATTCTCGAATGTTTTTAAATAACTGTACTTGACTCTAAATGATGGAAATTTTATTGTTTATTAAAAAATTTATAAGAAAAGTATAATTTCAAAAATGAATAATCATTATTTATTTGATTGATATATTTCGCAATTACCTACGTTCCATGTAAACTTTCTCCTGAGTTTTTAATAAACTTCCATGTTTCTTATCGTCTGACTGCAGATCGCAAGGTCCTCGGTTCGAATCCCTCTCTCGAGGAGAATTTTCAGAGGTTCTTAATCCGACCTTCACCTCCGGCATAGCTTGCAGTGTAATGTGAAGTACGCCAGAACGCTTCCGTGTTCGGATTCCACGTTAAACTGTAGGTCCCTTCTAGAGCTAACACCCATGGTTGTAACACTGATGTGTACACATGCACAGGAAACTCAAGCCAAACAAAGGATTAAAGTGATCCTAGTTGGTAAAAATGAACATAATGAATGAAGTAGATTATGCGGATTAAAAAAACTAGTTTCACGTTTTTGCTATACTAAGTTCGCGCATTAATCTCAAAAGGAGGTAATCTCTTGCGTGTATCTTTACTTGCAACATTGCTTATTCTGGCCACGGCGAGAACATATGACGATTGCCGTTACTTGCAACTTTCTGCACCTACAGTGAAGTTATGTACATTTGATTTGATCCTAAAAGATGTCTTTTTTTTTTTTTTTTTACTTACGGTTTTACGCCTCGTCGACGGCTAAGGTCATTAAAGGCGGGATGGGACGGGGGACAAGGAACGGGAAGGAGTTCGGCCATGGCCTTCTTGAAGGAAGCATCCCGGCATTCACCTGAAGTGATTTGGGGAAACCATGGGAAACCAAATGCCCGGACGGGGATTCGAACCCGTGCCCTCCCGAATGCGAGGCCAGAACGTTAACCGTTTACCCACCACGCTTGTTCTAAAAGATGTCTTTTGGCTCCGTTCGTTAAAGCGGCTGACGAGCATGGAAAGTCCTCGGTTCTAAGTTTTACGGCTCTTAACCTGCTTTCACCTCTGGCAAGGATTTGCGTTGTTGATGCGAAGTATGCTAGAACGTTACGCGGTTGGATTTCCAGTGAAACTGTGTGTCCTCTTTGCCCAGTAGGATTACCGAGTTAGGTTATGGTACCCACTACAAGAGGAGCATGCGTAATCGAAACCCCTGTTATTTGGAATAATGGCATGTGATTTTACTTTTTTTATTTCATCCTAAACCTGTAGCTCCATTCAGGGCCGGCGTTGGGGGGGGGGGGGGGGGGAGTAAGCGGGTCAAATGTACCCGGGCCCGCCGGCTGATGGGGGGCCCCAATTACTGGCTGCAGGCCCCCCCGCCTATTGTCGCCCGGCTTGTTTGTAGAGCTAAAAATTAAAAAAGGTCGCCCATTTTACCCGGGGCCCGAAATTCTTAGCGCCGGCCCTGGCTTCATTGGTCTGGCAGTGTTCATAACGTTTTTTTCCCTGACTGCCATATTTTTTATACATACTTTGAGAAACTTATGCTGATTTTCAGCATTTCTATTTAGCACCATGAATCACTTGTGTTCCATAGACATCTGCTTTGAAAACTTCAATAAATTCGTACAGACCAATGTTCTCTGAAAATGTGACTGAGAGATAACATATGAGAAATCATACAAGTTCGAATGTGAACGGACCGCTTAGCCAATCACAACACTACTTCAAAAAGGAATTGATTAAACAAAATGATTAAATGATTAAATGATGTAATTCACTGGAAGCTACAATACACCATTACAGTTTATCTCAATGCCAATGTTATTATTAGAATGCGATTTACGCATCAAGTACGGAATTTGATAGTCGACAGTAATTTGGTTGCGAAGTATTTATTGTGTGGTGGGTAAATTAATACCGAATCTGTTGGAGGTATACAACCAGAGGTTATATTAATAGAATGGACCGCTGTACGTAACAAAGTTTTCATTGCAGTAATTTCGTCTGGAGGGATTGTAACCATTGTGGCCATTTCAATATCTTCTGCTGCATATACCAACGAACATTTCTTTTTTTTGGCTTTACAACTTGTCGATCTCGAGGCCATTACAGGCGGAAAAGGACTAGAGGCAAGGAATTCGGCAATGGTCTTTTGAAGGAAGCATCCCAGCATTTCCCTGGTGAGATTGGGGAAACCATGGAATACCATGCCTGGACGGGGATTCGAATCCGCGTCCTCCCGATTGCAGAAAAGGATTGTACCTAAGTGATGACAGAGAGATAAATTCAGAGACTTCTGTTGAAAGCAGACCCGTTCAGAGGTTTCAAACTGAAAAGAATAACGGTAATATGTACGCCATTACGGAGAGAAAGAACCACGAAAGTGACAAAACTGGAATACAAAACTATTTTTTGGGGGGGAGGGGGGGGAAGATGTGTGCTTTACGTTTTATTGACATCGATGACATTAGAGGCGGGAAAGCATGGGGAAGCAAGGAACAGGAAAGTATTCGCCCATAGCCTTTTGAAGGAATCATCCCGGCATTTGCCTGGAGCGATTTCGGGAATACATGGAAAACCGAAATTTTTATGGTCGGAAGGGGATTTGATCCACGTACTACGGTATACCAGGCTAGAGGTCAGACCATTGATTGAGATTGGTGGTGTAGTATGGGTCTCACATTATATGTATCAAGGAGAGTTGTTGGAAATAAAGCAGAGTAAGGCATGTAGATCTGTTTGTGGAAATTATTGCAGAACACAATCAGTAACTGATTGATAAAGGAGCTGGGTTTGGAGTAATTGGAAAACAAACGGAGGGTGAAGAGAGTGCTGGGATGGTGCAAGGTGATGGGGCATTGTGGGATATTGGTAGAAGAATTAGGTGTAGTGTTTAGAAGGGAGGGGATCCATCCTGATCTGGGTTTTGCATGGTTTTCGCAGATCACTCCACGCGAATGCTGGGATGGTTCCTCACAATAGCCCATGGGCGCCTCCTGCCATATCCCGTATATCCCTTCCAAACTATTACCCTTTCGGATAGGTGCAATGCACCCTCTGCCACACACTTTTAGTTAATCGCAGAGTAATAGTAATAGTAATAGATCACCACTACCACAAAACAGCATCTGTTTTCAGGAGTAAAGCAGTCTGAAAAATTTCTATGTGACGAACTGGAATAAGTGACTGAGAGAAATGCTGAACATTTTTTTCCAAACAATGAAAGAATTGAAGATAGAAATCCATTAAGCGAGAAAGTTATCCCCATCGCAGTTTAATTAAGTTAAATTAAAACTGTTATCTTGGTTGAATAGAGTTTGCTTTACTGCTTTGAGTCCCGCAGCAGGGGTAATGACCCCATAAGGTTCCTGGTCGCGCGGCAATGACCTCAGTGCGTGAGGAGAGGTGCGGTGTATAGACTGTGTCGCAACCCACAGACAAACAAACAGCAAACCAACCGGCAAGCAAGTTTCCGGTGCGAAAGTACTAAAATGAGTCCCAACATGGAGCCTTGAGGAAACCTACTTGTTAAGGTTTCAGTCAAATATGTACTGTACCAACGTAAATGAACATCGCAATGTGACCATATGAAAGTCTTAAATTCATTGGTTTACTGCCAATTTCTCCCTGTATAGTAACTAGAAAGATGATCTTTTAGGCACTGGGTATCAAGTACTTTTCCCTATATAATAACGGCGTGCGTACAGAATAAGATATTGGCGGAACTGAATTAGAACTTTTATTTGGCTATAGTAAAAATTAACTTCACAACACAAATATAAATTGCCAGTAGATGCATGTTCTGTTTTTTTTAAAAAAAAAAAAAAAAGGGAATTAAAGTCTGGGTGCTACGATCAGTTCCATAATTGTTGATAAATTAATAACGATTTCCGATTTACACATGGGTAGTAACTATGTGTCATCTACCACAATACCTTTCCTCCAGAATTCATAAACATTTTATTCTACAGTAGGCCTACAATTAAAGTTTGGTATATGTTGTTGATATTTATGCTACTTTGGTTCAAAGCGTTTTAGAAAGTTAAGTTTTTCGACCATTATCTTCACACTCACAACACAGGGAACACACCGTTCTTAATAATAAAAAATGAAAATAAAATATTTTTTTAACCTTTTCACTAGGATAATAGCTAGGACATGGTTTACAAATTTCCAAGAACCTGTATTCGTACATGGTTTCCCAAATCACTCCAGGCAAATGCCGGGATGCTTCCTTCAAAAAGCCATGGCCGAATTCCTTACCGTTCCTTACCCACCATCTTTTCCCGTCTCTAAAGACCTCGCTATTAGAGAGACGTTAGGCAGATAAAAAAAAAGTATTCGTAATGATTCTAGCAGATAAAACAAATGCGTCTTAGTTACATGATTATTGTTATTACTAGTGTAAGCCCGTGACCGTTTTATGTGTATCAACACGGGTGTAGAATAGTTCCAGTTTTTAGCATCAAAAGATTGTAACAAGTTGACCTCTTCTGACAAAATACGAACTTGACCTGCGTTTCACCCTTAGGGTGGATAAAATCTCTTGAGCTTGAAGAACTCAGAAGTATTAAACAGAGACGATCGATAGACTCGAACTTGCTAAAATACAAACTTGACTTGTATTTAACCCTTAAAGTTCACTCTTCAAAATTAGAACAATTCCTGTTTGCTTCGAAAGCATCACATTGTTGTTGTTGTTGTTGTTGTTGTTGTTGTTGTTGTTGCTGTTGTTGTTGCTGTTGTTGTTGTTTCTTTTTCTTTTTAACTGAAGATGGGCATTCATAATGTAATCTTTCATCATAGTGTCTGTAATGGCCAGAGAACGTATTACAGATTCCAGATAATTAAACAGTCTGGCAACTCTGAAGAAATGAATTGCCAGAATACTTGATTCGGTAACATATTTGGTCTGATGCCCACTTTAAACAACCTAATAACTCACGTACAACAAACATAAACAAGACCATTAATCAAAGTGGTCGATAAAATACGTAAAAAGCAAATAAATCGTAACATATGAACTTTGGTCAAGCAACAACATTATCGAAAGTTTTAATTAAATTGAAATTTAACCTATGCCGCAATGAAAATTGGTATTCTTGGTTACAGCAGCGACCATGAGTACCGGTAATTTAAGTTTTTTTATGTTGCTTTTATTAACATGTTACTAAAAAGAAGTTCCACGTTTTTCCAGCCATAAAATTTATCGATATTTATTTAACTATGAAATGGTACAAAAAGCAAACCAAATGAATGTATTATGGCAATTAATTTGGTAGCAGAATTTCAGCTATTAAATTGTGGACATAACCTAGAATTTCTTCTAATCTCTGGTGGCTGTTGATTTGCGAGCGTAGGCCGACACGTGACACCGTTCTCCAGCCAATAGCTATCGTGGTGAGTGAGTGAGATCAGGAAATTATATAGTAGATTTGCTGCCATCAGTCTCTCGACTACTTTGATACAATCTTTCATCTCTTCCTATCTTGCGTTATCTGCTTCATATATTCTAATCTCTGTCTTCTTCTACAGTTCTTACCTTCAACTGCTCCCTCCACTAACAAATTAACCAAAATATGACCCACCATCTTGCCTCTTCTTTCTGTAAGAGTCTTCCTCGCATCATTTCCAAAACGCGTTCGTTTTGTGCTTTATCTGTCCACTTAACTTTCAACATCCTTGTATTGCACCACATTTGAAGTGCTTATCCTTTTTTCTGGTATTCCTGAAGTTCATGCTTCGTTGCCATACAGTGCTGTGCTCCACACATACTGTTTTAAGAAATTCTTTCTTAGTGCTAGATCAATAAATGAAACTAAAGATATCTCTTTTTCATCAAGGCTCTTTTTACTAGTGCAATTCTACAGTTTTACATCCTTCCTGTTTCGGCCATCAGTTGTAATTTTACTTCCAAAGTAACAGAATTCCCTTATTTCTCCCATTAGTGATACCATTTCTGCTACATTTCATCACTTTTTTCTTGCTTTGGTCCTGGTTCTTCCTTCACTATATTGCTTATGCCTTTCAGTAACTTCTCAAGATTCTCAGTCTGTGGAATAGGACAATGTCTTCAATAAATCGCAACACACTGGTTTTCTCTCCTTGAACATTCAAATTTTTCTTTTAACCCGTTTATTGCTTCCTCTACGTTTATGTTATGACTACTTGCTCGTTATCTGGCACGCGTACTTCCTTCACATTGGTGTAAATCTTTAATTTTGTTACGGAACGTAAATAAGACTTATTTTACCACAGCAGGAATTGTAGCAAGCAAACCGATGGTTAAAGTGTAGGTACGTTAAGTGACTGAACTCGTGGAGAAAATTACTTTCCTTAAGGATTAAGACGGAATGAAAAGAAAGAAGTGTTCTTCGATTCCGTAGCTCGCGTAGTGATTGGCAGCACCGTTCATCCGCTCTGCGTGGGCCTCGTTGATTTCCCTCGGGAATCAGACGGCAAACAGCAAGTTCCCCAGCCGTCCTATCGGCAGAAGTTTCCAGCAGAAGAAGCTTCTCTGCTCTACACTGGCGGAAATTAAAATCCCCAGAAGTCAGTGGTGCGCTACCTGGGGATCACACTGGACCAAAGGCTGACATGGCGACACCACGTGGAGGATATCTGCAGCAGGGTGAACAAGCGACTGGGTGCACTATACCCAGTCCTGAACCATGCCTCATCACTGCCACCAAGATGCGGCGTCCAGGTCTACCTATCATCGAATATGCCAGTCCTGTATGGGGATATGCGGCTGCAACACATATGAAAAAGTTGCAGGTATTGCAAAACCGTGCTTTGAAAAGAGCACTGCATCTACCCTTTGACTTCCCAACGGAAGACCTCCACCACCTGGCAAAAACACCGAAACTCAAGTCACGGATGGTTTCCGCGGCCCAAAAGTTCTACGAAAGTGCCTCCAAATGCAACAATGAACTCATACGCAACCTGGGAAGCTACGAACATATTGAACTACGCCATAAAATGCCCAAGTCTCTACTAAACGGGTAATTGTTTACGTATATATTAAAAAAAAAAAAAGAAATGAAATGAAACTCACCCATAGAGCAAATAGCAATGGACCAGCCCAAAAATTTAATGAAATTTTACTGCTAAAGAAAATGTAGGGGCAAATACTGCCAAAGGGCAATAGGTACCCCTCCCCAAATACAGCCAACGCCTTCGGCGTTGGCAGAAACTGCTTGCCTGCTGCTGCCAACGCTCATATAGGAATGGTGGAATTTTAGGAAACTTTGTAGATATACCCAGGGTCATAAACAGAAGAAATGATAATAAATTGAAATGGTTCAGGCGAAGCTTATTACCTTTAGATTCAGTTGTCAGTAGGAAGTGCGCCCAACTTGAGCGCTTATACATTCGTGGATCCTTGCCGGCATTGAATCAATAAGTGTTGGGATGTCTTCTTGGGGTATGTCTCTCTACGCCTGCATGTCTCGTGCAGTCAGTCACGTGAACTAATTTATCTACTTCTAGGATCCCAGACATGTTCCATTGGGGACAAATCTGGGGACTATGCAGTCCAAATTGTGATCATAACCCCCCTTCGAAGGCTTGTGCTGCGATGACCACAGTATGAGGACGGGTATTATCCTGTTGGAAGAAGCGATTTGGATGGTGAACATAGAGGGTATCACAATTGGGTGAATCACCCCGTCTACATAGTGGTGGGCTGTCATTCTGCTTTCGACAACAACCAACTCAGTCCTGCTGTCGAAAATGATTTTCCCCAAACCATGACACCAGTGGCTGGACCTATGTGAGGTTTTGAAATCACAGCAGAGTGTACCCATTCTACAATACGCCTGCGTACATGTTGTCGATTATCACTTTGCCACAGACAGAATCGAGACTCGTCTCGAAACACAAATGTACGCCATTCTCCTGTCCATTTGCGTTTTGCATTGTACCAAGTTAGATGATGCTGGCAATGCAATCAGCTTAATGAAACACATTGCACAGGGGCCAGAGAGTGTAACCCAGCTTCAAGCAATTGGTTTAAAATCGTCCGGGACGTGACTCTCTGTAACCACTGCTTGGATCTCGCCTGCAGTCACTCGTCTCCCAGCAACAGCCACCCACATAATTTGGCGGTCTTCGCGTAATGTTGTCCTTCTGTATGGGCCTGTGCCTGCTCTAGCAGTATCAGAGCATTCTTTCGTCCACTGTGTAACAAGTCTGTATACTGCCATTGCACTACGGCCAATCCTTCCGAAGATTTCACGAAATGATAAATCCATTTCAAACACGCCAACACTGCGATCTCTCTCACAGTTATTTGGGGGTAGAGGGTTGTCACTTTTCGCTATGGTACAGTACATTTGGTCAACAAGAATTTGTGGACAAACAAGAGTCATGTTACGCTACATTGTTCACCACTTATATGCTAAAAAAGATAGCTATTGCATAACAAATACCCCTGTAATTGTCATACTACTAGTGTAAAACTTTCAATATTTAATCATTTAATGCTCTTCAGATTGTGATAATTGGGAACAAATTTCATTCATTTATCACAACTCAGTCTGGGGTGTTGGGATTTAGTTTCCGCCAGTGTAATTTAAGTAGTGTGTGAGCGGTGACAATCTGGCCTCGCAAACGGGAGGACGGAGGTTCGAATTCCTTGTCCTGCCATCCAGATTTCCGCTTTGATCACTTCAGCCGAATGCAGGACGATGGTTCTTTAAGGCCATGGCCGAATTCCTTCATTCATGTAAGGAAAAGGGCATGTTGTATTTACGCTGTAATCTGTGCGGCAGTTACTAGAACGACGTCACAACATAACCTAAGAATTTTTTTTGACAGAAGTTAACAAAAAGGGAAGTTTATCAGATAAATTTTGCATGTCGTGTCGTTAATTACGATATATATTAATGAAATAAATGATAATTACCCGTTTTTTGTATTATGGTATATGTTACTTAAAAACTTTAATCATAACAATACAAATTTTTGTCATTTAAATTAAAATACATCTATTTAGAAACATCCTACCCAAATACTCCGAGAATCTATTCAGAGAAATTTTAGACTTATCTCGAAGAATATCAACGAAAAAGATAATGATTAATCGTTATTCCTTGTTTCTTAGACAGTACTCAGAACAATTTACTACTACCACCAAAGGCAACGCCCGTCATTTTCGTAGTGTTTATAATTGGCCAAAATCTAAAATAATTACAATAACAGTTTTGATGATATACTTATATCCTTTAATTGGCTTAACATTGGTCTTTTCACTCTGTGCTATATGACTGTGGCGAAGTAAGTACTCCTGAGCACGTGGTTTGGGAGTGCAAACAAACTGAAGATTCAAGAGCATACCTTAAAATACAACTTCAGAACAGAAGAATACACGATATACTTCGTGATACCGAGCTCTGGCACTTGCTGGATGAAGCTGCTAATCTAGCATCGCTGCGCGGGAAGACTTGCTGAATTGAAATTAGCAGAGCGTAGAAGACGCCGCGAGCAAATGGTATCAGAAACAGAAAGGACAGGAGAGGAAGAAACTCAAGAGGAAAGAACAACCCAAATGTTACCACAAGCAGTGCAGGAAGACGGCAAAGACTCAATTCATCACAGTGCCTCTGGAAGCCAGAGGTACCTTCTCCAGGGCTCCGGGGGCGGCCTGCTCTGATTCCAGGAGGGAACTCCTGATGGGGGAGCAGGTGGCTCCAAGGACAAACCGGAGAAGAACGAGACCACTACCTGGAACGTGAAGCTGGCTGACGACACTTTGTGGTCAGCATGTCAGCAGTCACCACGCTGTATCAGCAGAGACAGCTGGCGGCCTGGATGTCGACGCAGGTCAGCAGTGGTGCAGGAAGAACATTAAAAATAGACAGTTTATTTATCAGAACTATTAAAATACTTAGTCAATTGCTGTTTTTGGTGTGAATTAGTGTGATGGTAGATTAATTAGTAGATTAGTTAATATATTAATGGTATATTAATTATTAGAATACTTTATTAAATCCTTAAGAATAATTATCAAGATCTATTTAAAAATTAAATTGTTTTAAGAATAAAAACTATAGAAACTAAGGGCCTACTTTAGGTAACAAGGTAGTAGGCTACGTAAAATCAGGAATAAATAAATAAAATATATGAGTGTATGAACTCTTTACTTCCGAAGACACTGCCAATGCCGCACGATGTATGGTTTCAGTAGTGAGCGGCGTCTTAGTTCAGCTGCTGTTGCCGGAAGTGCAGGGGGGCAGGTGTTTCCAGTAGACAACCTTGCTCGGGTTAGAACGCAAGGACGCTCGTTTATGCACTGCTGGCTTGGAATCCAGTTACATCCGGCTCCAGAAGCACTTGCAGCCCGCTTTGGCAACTTGAAGCGTTTTTATCATGCGGAAGAATCTCGTCACTAGATTCAAAACAGCGAGGCACCTCACGGGTCGATTCTGCGCCCGATCTTATTTACCTGAAACAAAAATTCCACACACATCGTCACCATCATTTACGAGAAAACTATTTCGATAGTTTTGTTCGTTTGTACGAGGATTTGTAAACAGTGTAAGTATCTGATCTATACAACAATTTTATATTAAGGGAATACCATCACGTCTAACTTCAGCTATTTATATTGCAAAGTCGTATGTATTATAAATTACTATTTTATAACAATAGCAATAAATGTAGACAGCCAAAGGTGCTTCATTGTGTCGACTTTTTTCGTCACAGGTATTATTTTTTTCGACCATAAACAATCGGATGTAGAAAAAAGAGAAAATTAGAGCTTTCGTAGTTTCGTCTAAAATTTAGTTGACGAAATACATGTTTAGAAAGTACAAAAATAGAATAAATTAAAAAAAGTTTTACCTTTTTTATTTGAAAACACTTCTAAACAGAGAATTTATTGACAACAAAAGAAAAAAATAATGATTTCCTGAAAAAATTACAATGTACTGTATATGAAACATTTGTTTCAAAAATTGATTCAGTCAATAAAAGTACGTAAATGAAGTTGAAATGAAATAAAAATTAAAGCTCGACGATTTACGAAAGTAAAACTACTTGACTCAATGCAGATTCGAACTCGGGCACGCAAATTATGAAGCGAATATCTTACCGTTACACTACATTGCCACGGTTTGCAAAGGTGGAGAAATTATTCGAGTATTTAAAGCCACTGAATTTTTTCTTCTTTTTTTAATATGCAAATATTGCAAATACTAGGGTCATTTGAAGAAAAGATTGTATCTCAGGCATATGAAGTGAAAACCCTTCAACATATACTCGGGATATTTTAATCCGTTTATAACACTTCTGATAGTCTGCTTGTGAGATACAAAGCCAGTTCAAAGAAAGCAAGATAGATAGTAGTCATAGAGAACATTCTTAGTACTACAATTCACATCATAGCAGTCATAAAACTGACGTTACGATTAAGGTTTCTGTGCAGGTCGACAGTTGTCATTTCGAATGTATCGAGAACGTGTTGCATTTTATTCATTATTTGTGTTTTGATTCGTAGTTCGCTAATATATGATTTGTGTAATTTCATTTTACGTATAAGTACTCTCGGTTATCGGATGTGTCCTAGCAGCTGAATAATTCGTTACTGATTCGCGACTGCTGTCATCGAGTGAAGGCTTCTAACTTGCGACTGCTGGCAGGTATGGCAGAAACGTCTTACTAAGCAAGAGCAATTTTGTCATCAAGGGTACTGGAGTTTGCACTCATAACAACCTTCAAGAAACTCACCACAAACCTCCCACCATCAGCAGCCCACCCCGCCGTGGAATTAGAACACCCACCATTGCAACGGGGATCGTGCGGCGCGGCGCGTTTCACCACCCATTAAGAGTGCCCACGGGGAGCGCCGCGGAGTACCGGCTGCCAATAACCAGCCTGAAGACCCTTCCAAAGCCTGAACGTATATCTAAAGCCTCTCTGTTTGTCCCTGCGATTGCTGGCAGTGAGTTAAGCTCGTCAACGCATCCGCACGTGTCAAGTGGGATCGGTCAGATGTGTGACGAGGAAAACGCACGCTGCACTTCCGCGCCACACACGTCGAACGTTCCACTGCACTCGGTTATTTTGCAGACATTGTGGCTAGTACGACGACCCGGCAAACGGATAAGACGCTACGTCGCTGTGTTCAACATTCAGCGTATACACGGCGAGCAAAGATTTAACGTCGAGAAAGAGTCCCACTACTCCACCATAGAGGATATACAATAAACAGCCATGTGCCGTCAACAACAAGAATGAGGACGCTCGCAAATCTACTGAAGAAACTCGTTACAGCTAAGAAACTCGGTACATCTAAGAAACCTAAGAAAGTTAAGGTACAAAAGAAGATCTTAGAAGCCTTTGATTATTTTGTAGCCTCGGTCCCTGAGTAGACTGGAGGGCGTCGTTCCAGCACCAAGAATCGGCAAGCAGACCAGGAAGACTTCATAATGCCAAAGAAGACTACGAAGCCCCCATCTTCATTGGGCTCAGTTTCGGTGGAGGTGGCAATCGTTTCAAAGCCTTGACTTTGGACTAGATTCCTCCAATGAAGATGAGATCCGACCTATAGTAGCGATGTTCGCAGAAAAGTACAAGACCCTTGATGACCGGGTGTCAGCTGTCATCAACGAAAGTGATTCATCCGCCCAGGCGACACGTTGCCATTGATCCACGGTCCAATTCTCAATGATCTCGTGCCCACTGTAATCGTTTTTGACGACATAGTTGGGTCAACATGTGAACACGTATGAGACGTCTGTCGTGCAACCCCATGTTCAACCATGCGTGCCGAACGCTGTGCTCCAAAACACTTGTGCCTGCACCAAGTTTGTACTCTGCCGTCAGATCTGCCACAGATCGCCCTATATCCTGCGTTACAGGGAGGGCAAGCCTCCGACCTCCACGTTCTGTGACGAGGCGTGGACATCCACCACCTTACCACTTACAAGTCGCTTTACTGTCCTTCGTCCATAAATTACGTGGGATGTTTTTTCTGAAATTCGGATCCTCCCCTCCTTATAGTGAGGTGAGACCCGAGGGACCCCCTTCCCCTCCGTGGTGAGGTGAGATCTTGAGGTACCCCCCCCCCTTAACGTTGGGATTGGCGTATTTTTTAGACCTTTTTTTTAGCTCTACTGTTGTTCTTCAAGGAATTAAAAAGATGACGTGAGATGGTGAAATTTGACCTGACCCCCTCCCCTTTTCTCTATTTAACCTCACGTAATTAATGGACGCCCCTTTCCATAAATGCTCAATGCAATAGCACGCGAACAGTCGACCAATATCGCCATTTCGGAGATGCTCGTTCCCAGCCACTGGGCTCTGAAAATCTTCTCAGAGTCGCTTATGTTGGTGGATATCCCCATTTGCCACAAGTATCGTCGCCAGAATGTCTCCCCAGTCTTCTCTGCTCCGCTTATATTCTTTCCTTACTGTACGACGCATCCGCAGCGTCACCAGACGACATTAGATCTCTCATTGGGATAGGGTTATAATGTTTCGACTCACCATTGTATACATTTAATGTGGAATCCGAACAATGGAGCGATCTGGTGTAACTCGTATTAACAAAACCATTAATAATTCCTAATCACACCAGGATTCGAATTCCGAACCGTGAATTTTTTAAGGCCAGCACATTATTCTCTGAACTAACAGATACAACCGTATTACAACTATGGAAAATGCGGAGAAAGAAAGAAATATATATATATTTATATATAAACTGAGAAGATAATTAGTTAATAGTATGAAAAATCCTGAGATAGTGGGGAAAGAGGGAATGGATACGAAATGATTAACAAATCGTATATTTAAATCCTTTGAAGAAAACTAAAATACGAACACGTAGTTTCAATAGGCTGCACAAGACCTAACGCAGAGGAGGAAGTGAAATACAGAGAGAAAATTTTCAGTGAAATGTTAAATACAGGACAGGAACTATAAGGGAAAAAATAGATGAGAGAAAGAATAAAAAATTGTTGTAAAGAGAAAAACACTCCTGTGCTGTCCATATCTGTCCAAAATAATAATAGTTGAGACTAAATATGCAGATATTTTACTGATGTTCTGGTTTGTCACATTCTGTAGATTTGCAGTGATGTAAGTCATACGGTTTCATGTTCGGTGTAACGGAACGAAACTTTTTATCTGGAAGATATCTGAGAACCAGCCGATTGGCAGTGCGGTGTAAGAACGTAGATATAAATGGGCTTAGTACGCTTTGAGAATAAGTTTCCGTTTCCTAGCGCAGTAGCCGCTGGCGGAAGTTCAGTTGGGCAGGTATTCCCAGCTGGCAACCTTGCTCGCAGTGAATACAAGGACGGTCGGTCATGCACTGCTGCCCTGCAATCCGGTTATATCCAACTCCAGACAGTCACAGACGTCTGGTAATCAGTGAAGTTCTTCTCATACGAGAGACAGTTGTCATCAGACTGAAACTAGTTGATCCAATAGAGGAAGGAATAGAATGGAGGCGATGCAAGGGACCTTCACCACGCACTGGAGTGAAGCCGGGTAGAGAGAAGTAGGGTTGCAAGGTCGCCATATTGGATGGCCGTAGAAACACGGGGAATATGCGCAAACACTTCAAGGGAATCATACGATAACTTGTGGCAATGCAATTTGATTATGAATTATTGTGTAACTCGACGAGACAAATCAAAAATGAAGACTATACATTTTTGATATCCTTCTCAGTTCTGGAGATATTTTTCAAAAGTAAGGTGTTTTGGGTTGAAATTTAGAAGAAACATTTTCCTAAAGTCAAATTTGATGATAGATTCTTATGTAACACGACGAGAGAAAACGAAAATAAACAATAAAAAATTTCGATATCTCGCTTAGTTCTCGAGATAAGCTGTCGCCAAAAGTCAGAAGCTTAAATGGGAGTAATTTACATCGCGATACGCGATACACGTGCTCATGAAATTACTAACATCTAATAATAAATAAATTGTTTGTCCCTTCTGGTTCAGGCTCCATGTTAACCTACCCACATTTCCTTAATATTGCCGCTACAAAATAAAACTTTGTACACACACCTAAACACATGAAATGCATCGTGAACTTCGTTTCGGGTAACAACAACGTTTGCTTCATCACTTTTCGTAGTTCGCACAGCACAAATTATCGAAATTAATTTCATCATACACTTTCAGTGTAAACTGAAACTAGACCATATTCACTGTTTCGCGATGTAAACTTTACCCGCTTAAATTAGACTTTCATTACATTTACAATAAGCCTAGCCTTTTATGTGCAAAGTGGTAACATAAGCTGGTTGCCTACACTACACCAACAAATATTTGAGAGAAATGAAGAAATTTTTAGCGATTGCCCCAACTCTTGCAGTTATCTATCAAACACTTTAAGAACAATAATTACAATGTGACTAGCTTATCAAACGTTATTCCAGTATTTTTCTTATGTGATCAGTTTGTGCAACCATATGCAATACAAGCTGGCATCATAAAAAACTTTGAAATATTATAAAATGTAGTATTCACAGCAGCAAACATAGAGCAAACAGCGCAATGGTTTGGGGTATCTATTATGGCTGCCGCGCATGCGCAGTAGGAGCCCAGTGTTTACAGGAAGCTTCACAGATTTAGCAGTATTTCACCTGCACTCTATTATTTCATCCATGGTTGATCCCCACAAGAATCGATTCTAGTGCTGAAATTCTTAATGTTATACATGGCGATTCATGTGCGACATCATGGTGCATTAAGATCAGTATGTTTTAGCTCCGTTTAATGTATTCCTTTATTGTTAGGTGTGTAAATTTCTTCTAGTGATGATGCCTGCAAATCATTATTAAGAACTTTCCATTTTATTTGTTTAGGCAGTTTTCTTTAGCTGCTTCACTGGTAATGGGTTTTTGTCTGTCTATTGCAGCTACAAAAATTAGAATTCGTTCTGACATAAGCGCTTCGACTTATTATATCATCATAGGTGCCCTAAAACAAGTTATGCACATATTTTGATATTTAGAATAATATGTTTATGTAAATAATGATATTAATAACGGATTAATATTGTTGTTTACAGAAAAATGTTATTCTAAAAATCAAAATATGTTAATAACTTATTTTAGAGCACCTATGATGATATAATAACTTGAAACGCATGTACCAGAACGAAGTTTTTATTTTTTTAGCTGCAATAGACGGATGAAAACCCATTGCTAAGGACTTCGCTGACCTAGCTTCACTCGATATTAATGTTAGTCAATTCAGCCTTAAGCTGACACCTTCTTATCTCACTATAATACGAAAGTAACATTGACTCTCGTGTGGTAAGAGAATTTTTGGTGTATTTAGCTGCTTGACTCTAGAAAATACCACATATAGCCTACCACGCATAAAAAATATGTTTTAAGATATCTGAAAGTTGTGGATCATTTTTCTCAATTCCTGAAAATAGTGATAAGTAAATACTGCCAAAGCTATTGAATTTCTGTTCATTTATTTATTTTTCGAACAAGTTTCACTTCCTTTATAGAAGTATTTCCAACGGTTTCACATTTTCCATTTGCATTTCTTTATTTACACTCCATTCTCGCCATAAGTTATTATACTTCCTTATCGAATAGGAAGTCATTTGCTGATTGCTGTTTGTTTCACAGAGAAACTAGCACTGCACTGCACAGCGCTGTATATTTTGTTGGATGGTCGGTGTACTTTGTTTTGAAAACAAAGGAAGAAGCGCAGACAAAATCAAAACATTGGCCCTGTGTTTAGTGTACAAAAATAGCAAATGAACCCCCCATTTTTTATGTTGTTTATTTGAAAATAATTACGTTTATAGCCAGTGGCAGAGAAATCCCTTTCTGCCTCCTCTCTCTTTGGTTTGATTAATCATAAATGAAAGACTTTCTGAAAAGCTTTACAACTTTTCACACTTTATTTAGATCGTTATACCTGGGAATCACTTCAGTAGGTGGATGAACCAGTGTTACGGTCACGCTGTGTGCTTCGATGGTCCCGTCCAGGTCTTCGTCGTCTGCGTTCGAGTCAGTCAAAGTTGTTTCTGATCGTCTGACTTCTCTTCCACTTTTTTTTGTATAAAATATCGGCAACGGTCAATTACACATACCAACAAGCTGTAGATATCCGACATCATTTCTACATTTTATAATTCAGTTTTACGTGCTGATTTCAACTCTGAAAACCGTTCTGCTGTATCACGTCAGGTTTCTAAGATATATAAAAAAAATAGTTATATATACGGAACACCTTTCGTCGAATATGATTTCTTCGGTTTTCGTTATTTGTAATGCAACTCCATTTGTGTTTTCGTCGATTTTAAATATAGTTGTTACCGTGAAAGACCGAAATCAAAGAATGTCGACATTCACCGGTGAATGTCAACAAACACCAAATACGTCGGTGAAAGATCGAATATTTCATTACATTCTTGTACATTCGGACCCTCACAGGTGTATGTCGACAATCACAGATATGCTCTGGTGGAGGTCGAAAAGAGAGGAGCCGACAAAGAGGCGACTGGCTGTTTCTCGCCAAATCCTTTGTTCTGGTGGAGTCTCACACCAAATCCTGGCGACTGGCTGTTTCCAGCCAAATTCTTTGTGCTGGTGGAGTCAGTCAGCTTTGTCAGTCTTATGCATATGCAAGGTTCGATGGTGAGAGCAAAGTTTTCTTAATTTTTTTTTCTGATTTCCTGATTTATACAGAATGGATACTGCAGTGAATCGTGATCTTTTTCTTGAAAAGTTAAATGTATTAATTGCGAGCATACGAGAAGACAATTGCTTTTATTTTTCTCGAGAAAAGTACTCTAAAATACTTGCTAAAGTGGTTTCTGCTAAAACTAAGTGCAACACACCTTTGGATTACAGACGATTAAAACGTTTTGAATTTTTAAAAATTAATGATGAAGAGAAGTTAATTGTACCATTAAACCCAGGAGAAACGAATATATAGTATTATGTTACCAATGACGAATTGTTCAGTATACTATATGAAGCTCACATCAGGATAGGCCATGGAGGAAGAACACGTATGCTTAAAGAGTTGCAAAATAAATAAATGTTGACATTCACCGGTGAATGTCGACATTCTCCAGATTTCGGTGTTTCACCGTAACATAGTTACACTTAACATAATACATCGAAATATTTTTGAGACCGCAGTACTATTATTTCATTTGTTTATTTTTTACTTTCAGGGAAAAAAATATGGCGTTGAGAGGTTGCATGAATTCACCAGATTTATTTTACTATGTGACACACAAATCCCATCGGAAGATTTTTCCACCGTTTCTGAAGAGAGCATATGAACTAAACTTTGATTCGAAGGTGGATAGTGGTAAGTCTTGGGCACCGCAGTACATCTGCTCGGGATGTGCATGCAACACACGTGATTGACTAAGGAAGGCAAAGAAGAACAATCATCTGACATTCGGAATTCCTGTGATATGGCGTGAGTTAAGCAACCATGCCACAGACTGTTATTTCTGTTTAGCGACCTGAAAGAGACGTATGAAACCATGTCGCTACTTCTTGACAAAATACGCTATCGTGACTACAACTGGAATATCTGTGGTGATTTAAAAGTTATCACTAATTTCATGGGAATACAGACTGTGTACACAAAGTACTGCTGCTTTATCTGTGGGTGGTACAGCAGAGATAGGAATCACCCCTATTTAAAGAAGAATTGGCCCATCAGAGATAAAATGCTGCTAGGAAGTAAAACCATCCTTTCTGTGCCATTGGCTGAGCGTGACAAAGTTATCATGCCTCCACTTCACATAAAGCTGGGGCTCATGAAGAACTTCGTGAAGGCATTAGATAACAACTCAGATGCTTTTTGGTACCTATGCGACAAGTTTCCGGAGTTATACCAAAATGAAAGAAGGTGTGTTCATAAGTCCACAAATAAGAAAGATAATTTCTGACAGACACTTCGAAGACTTACTGGGTGATACTGAAAGAGATGCATGGAGGGCATTCAAATTAGTTGTAGCCAATTTGCTTGGAAATTATAAATCTCCTGACTATGTGAATGTTGTTCAGAAATGCATTAGTGCATACAGCCTGCTGGGTTGCAACATGTCTCTAAAAATTCATCTCCTTGACTCATATCTCGATTTATTTCCCGAGAACCTAGGTTCTGTCAGCGACAAACATGGTGAACGGTTTCACCAGGACATTTCGGTGATGGAGTCACGCTATCATGGCCAATGGAGTGCAGCAATGTTGGCTGATTACTGCTGGACGCTTCAGAGATGCCAAATGCTCAGCACAAACGCAAGTGTACAGCCAAGAAATACAAACCAAACTCACTGTAAAATATAGATGTTTATTTTATATGTATGTGTTCATTAGTACTGCATGAAGTAATACATGCTCTTCTGAAACATCTGTCTGTGAGTTGTTTGCCATGATACTATTTTAACGGTTGGTGATAGAGACGGTTTACATATTCTGAATCAGCATGGCTCAATTGTCTTAGAACACACGTTGGATACCAAGACATCCATCGAAAGATTTTGTTTGTTTATCAGTGTTTTGTGCTGTATGAAAACAATAGTTTTAGCGTTCTCGCCTCGCATTTGGGAGGACAGCGGTTCGAATCCCCGTCCGGGCATCCAGATTTGGGTTTTCCATGGTTTCCCCAAATCACTCCAGGCAAATGCCGGGATGCTTCCTTCAAAAGGCCATGGCCGAATTCCTTCCCATTCCTTGCCCCCATCCTTGCCCCCCCATCCTTTCCCGTCTCTAAAGACCTCGATGTTAAAAAGAAACGTAAAGCAGTTTTAAAAAAAAAAATATATATAGTTACAGGTACCAAGCCAGAAGTTTACCGCCGTCAGATCTTACGCTGTCAATAGTTTTAACCTTATTTTTGTATTATTTATTCTTCCTCCTCAGAAACAATTCCAATGGTATCAACTTTTTGTGTGTACGATCTGAGAGCTGCAATAGGACGACATAACTTAAATTATAGTGATGCCTTCAACAAAAACGAACGGGAGTTCTAATAAAAATGTTAAAGTCTCGTATATACTTACGAAACACAAAGGACGATAAAAATACTCATTTTTTGCCGCGAGTCCAATGTCAAACGAGGCAATAATACGTACCGGTGAACGATTAAAAGCGCACAGGTGATATAATCGCACAGTAGTCTATAATTCTCTACCTTCCTGCAAGGTCGGAGTAGCCAGAAAAGAAAACGCACATTCGATCCCTGATGGCTTCTACCAAAGGAATGAAATGTTATCTACGAAAACCTAATAGATTGAAATCCAGATTGAAAGAGTTTTTACTTCAGTACCCATTTCACTCCGTGAAAGAATTTTATTTTTAGTATTGCATAACTAAAAATGACGGACAAAATATTATATATTCTTGGGGTACAGAAGGGGAAAGTGATTCACTAAAATAGTTAATGATTTTATTTTTGTAGAAACTGTTTATAAACGCAGCAATAAGAGTAAATGGAAAGTGAATTCATATATAGTAATCAAAATGGGATATTATATATTAGCAGTTAACATTTGAAATTGAATATACTAACTGAATGTTTAATAACTAATCGGTAATCAGTAGCTTGTAATATTATTTATTTATTAATTATTATAAGTACTGTACCATATTCTTGCGGCTATTTTCACTTGAGATCAAACCGAGCATATCTAATCCAACGAAAATAGTTTTAATCCTATGTGTGCAACAAATATGTGAATCTTGGATTAAGAGATGAAATTATTATGCGAATTACTTTACTTCTATTTTCAATAAGCAAAATCCATACTGATGTGGTTTGCCAATTCAATAAAATAAATATTCAATATCCCCTACCAAGTACTATCGATTTAATGTATTAACAGAAGTTATGAATTATACGCTTTTTTTCGACGTGTCTAGTACCGCAGGGACAGCAACTGCTCCAGAGATTAAGGTCTGGTCTAGGCGCATGCCAGACCATGGAGGAAGGAAATATATGGAGACGACGCAAGAGACCTTCACCACGCATTGAAGTGAAGCTGGGTGAGGAGGAGTGGGGGGGCATGGCCGGAGTGGAGGGGGCATGGCCGCTTCCATACAGACACGGGGAATATGTACAAAAACCTCAAGGGGACTCTAGGATAAAGGTCACGCCGCAATCTGGTGATGGATTATTATGTAACTCGATATGACAAATAAAAAATGAAGAATAAATTTTTTTGATATCCTGCTTAGTTTTCGAGATATTCTGTCACAAATGTGAAATGGTTTTGGTTGAAATTCAGAAGAAAAAATTGGTCAAAGTCAAATTTGATGATGGATTATTATTTAAAAAGACGAGACAAATGAAAAATAAAGAATAAAAATTTTCAATATCTCACCTAGTTCTCGAGATATACTGTATCAAAAGTGAGGTGTCTTGAGTTGAAATGGAGAAGAAAAATTTCGCAAAAGTCAAATTTAATGATCGATTCTTATGTAACACGACGAGACAAATCGAAAATAAATAATAAACTTTTTCGATATCTTGCTTAGTTTTCGGGATATACTGGGAACATCGCAAATGTTTGGAAGCGCAATTTCGCCGCTGCCGCCACTGCGAATGCGCGAGCCTGCTTCACCAATTTAACGTCACTTCTCCTCCATATATTTCCTTCCTCCATTTGCCAGACCTCGCGGTCATCAGGCCCTCGCAGAACCCCCGTGTACCTGCTATCCAGCGCTGCCTCCACCGCAGGGACGAGCCCTTCCGAACTACCCGCCAACACTGCGAGCACAGTGAGCGAGGCGCATTGGCCACCCATTAAGGCTGCCCACGGGGAGACACGAGGAACCAGCGGCCGTCACGACCAGGCTGAAGACCCTTCCAATACCTGGCCGTATAGCTTAAGCATCTCTGCTATTCTCACGTGCGCCAGGCCCCACCCGCCCCCGCAGGGTTGGGCGGTAGCTGCAACAACATGGGATACTCTTTTCGCACGCCTCCCAGCGCAAAGCCGCCCGCCGGCTACAGGGCCACAAGCTCCTAGTGTGTGCTCCCCTGCACACCAAGGCACGGGTTCCCACACACTCATCCAAGCTTGGCAGAGCACGAACCCACTGCAGAGGCCCGAAGGTCCCCACAGCGTTCTCAGGGTGTCGCTGCCCCACCCGGGCGAACCTATGCACTACCAGTCCCCACCTATGTAGGATAGGAGACCTACTATGGCAGCGAGCCCATGTTGGCAAGGCTACCCTCACCACCTGATGAGCACCGCCGAGGTCACTTACACGATACCTCTACTCCACCTTCTTTTGGGAGCGTGCATAAACCATGTAGCTCCATTTTTGTCTCTTGTGAACACCACCTCACATAACCCTACGTGGCTTTTGCCTATACCCCCCCCCCCCCCCTACATAGCACGTAGCTTTTTTCCCTTTTGATTCCAGAAGACATTTTGTACAGTTTTCTCTTATCAGAGTATATAATTAACTGAGGGAAATAAATATTTATATGCTGTTGTGTGTTCTAGAACTCAGTTTAACTGTGACAAATGTTATGAAAGGAAAGCTACGTGGCCTGGCTAGGAATCCCCCCTCCCCCCACGTAGCCCAGCATAGCCTTCCAGCCAACGCCTCCCTTCCCTGGACCGAGCCATGTAGTTTGTGCACGCTCCTTTTGCTGAAGCGTGCATCTGTTATCCGGTTTCAACCGGGATTTGGTAGCAACTTCTCCAGTTTTAGGAGGCGTCCATTAATTATGTGACGTGACATGGGGGGGGGGGGGGATCTGGCGAAATCTCACAAAACCTCACCAAGGGGGTGGGTCAATGGAAATCTCACGTGAGGTTTTGAAATTCTTGTAGAATGGTAGAGCTAACAAAAAAAGTCTACAAATCACGCGAAAGTCGATTTTAGGGGGGAGGGGGGTTAAAACTGAATTTAGGGGGGTATAACCGCCCTTTGGTTCATGAGACCTGAAAAACAGTAAAGGAAAAAAATGGTCTCAAAAAGTTGAGAGGTCCATTCGCATGGGGGGGGGGGGGGAGGGGGAGAGTCTCCGCCAAAATATCACTTCATTTTACAGGGAGGGAGGTCCGACCAAATCTCACTAAGTGTCACCAGAGGGGGGGGGGGATGCGGAATTCCGGAGTAACACCTCACGTTATTAATGGACCTCCCCTTACGGGTAAAAGTGTGAACCGGTGGGGCATCACTCCCTAGGCGCCGGGTCATTGCCCGACGGCCGCTGTGTCACCACCCATCCTCGCCTTTCACCCGTTCAGGGGACGCCAAACCCTCAGGGCCGGCGGTAGGAATTTCGGGCCCGGGGTAAAATTGGCGACCTTTTTTTTTGTTTTAGCTCTATAAACTAGCCGGGGACAATGGGCGTTTTCTTGGCATCGATGCCTTAGGGCCCCTGCAGCCGGGTGATCTGGGCCCCCCATCAGCCTGCGGGCCCGGGTACATTTGACCCGCTTACCCCCCCTCCCCCCTAACGCCGGCCCTGCAAACCCTTCCTCCTGTTGAGAAGGTTCCCCTTCTCCCATAGATGAGTCACGGTCGAGGACCTCTTTTCCACATCTATTTGAACGATGCCGCATCCGTTACCCGATTTTACACGAGATTGGGTAACTAAGTTCGTGTAGTCTGCGGACTTAGGTGACATCCAACCTAGTCCACACGCCCTGTCCCCCAACACCAAGCTTGTACCCACTTGGGATACAGAACAGAAGTCGGGGGAGGTGAGGGGTGAGTCGGGACCCTGAGTGCGTCAAAACCCATATCTGGGCATCTCGATGGAAAATCGAGTGTATGGACGCGGATCCCTGGGAACATCGGCATCAGTGCAGGTAGCCGAGGGCAGGTGTGACTGCCCCCACCGCGCTTGGGTTGTGCGCATATGTCGTACAACGAATAAGACCGAGTCGGACAGGAAAGCGATGACGGGAGTCAAGGTCACGCAGACTGACACACGTTTCGTATCCGCTTAATTGTGTGCGGGATCCCGCATTGCTGGATTGCAATCTCTACCAGGCAGCATCAGTACAAATATTACCTGCAGAGAAGTCACGTGAACAGTACTGAATGCATGGACACAGTGGTCTGCTCGGAAGGGTAGGCGAACGAGAGGGAATGATAAGGTGGGGAGTGTGAACAAAGTATACCACATACTTAAGAATCTTTTTTAAATTATCGCAGCTCATTCGTATCCATAGCGACGCAATTTGATGCTGGATTCGTCAGTCGAAATTAGTTATAGGTATGGTTCCAAGTAGGGATGATCGATATTAGAAAAACATCGATGTTGATATCGATGTTAAAATCGATTCAAAAGTATCGATGTGCGATAAACATCGATAGAAAAACATCGATATGTCTAAAACATCGATGTTTTCGGTAGGAAGTAAAACTGTCTATTCTATTTAATAAATGTGTTCATTGTTATTGAAAATAAATACAATATTTCGCCAATATCTATTAATATCGCTCATTCCTAACCCTACGTAATCCTTCCGTCACTGGCCCACCATGCAATACAAAAAGCTTTAAGCATTTAGTAATTCACTCACCTGCATGCAAAGCCAACCGACACCGAAAAAAGAATCCTTAACACTACTTCAATGCAAAAAAAAAGAAAAAAAAACAGCAACCAGGTAATATTTAACCTCGGGCAATTTATCCACTTTTTACACAAAATAACCTAAAAAGTAGGAAATAATACAGTGAACAAACTCATGGTACCTACATTGTTGGGTTATATTACCGCAAAAGTTACTGGTCAAAGAAATAATAATACAATACAGAATAAAGATTTACAATTCCTGTTATTTCGTTATTTACAATATCAATAGCAAATTAAATTCGCTTCGCTACACAAGCTCACTCACAACACACACGCACGTACAAGAATCACGCGAGCGTTGAAATTAACAGTATTTTTTTTTTTTTAATCCCTTAGAAAATGCAAAGATGTAACTATTCGTACGGCTTACTCCATGGAGGAAGGAAATATATGGAGGAGAAGTGACGTTAAATCGGTGAAGCAGGCTCTAAACTCTCCCGCATGGCGACAGCAGCGGTATTGCGCTTCCAAACATTGCGATGTTCCCAGTATATCCCGAAAACTAAGCAAGATATCGAAAAATTTTATTCTTTATTTTAGATTTGTCTCGTCGTGTTACATAAGAATCGATCATTAAATTTGACTTTTGCGAAATTTTTCTTCTCAATTTCAACTTGTAATATCTGGTTGGCCGGGGTATTAGTTTTGACTTGAAAAACACCTTGTATGGTGCCAGCTTACAAAAGTAGCAAAGTTAATTTACTTTAATTAAATGATATTGATAATGGGCTCTTCACATGACAATTCTCAGGGGGTCACACAAAAGAAATGGGTTCACATTAAAAGAAAATGAATTTATTCATTAAGACAAAATAGTTGTCATTTCAAGATCACAAATGTATGGCAAACATATGATAGGCACCCAGGCTAATAGCTCTTTAATTCTGGCATGAGTCTCTCAGGGCAGTTTCCAGGGTTTTGAGATGTTGCAGAATGTCTCTATATCAGCAGGCGGTACACATTACCCGGCAGGGACACTGGTCGGCGGCGGCGGCGTCGGCGGCGTCGGCGTAGGCGGCTGATACACACAGCTACCTCCGTTTATCACTTGTAGCAGCAGCCACTGCCCACAACCTTGCTCTCGGGCGTCCAGCAACGTTCTCTCTCCCGACGACATAGAACATAGCAAAAGAAACACTTCCGAGGAGTAGATGCCATCCCCTCCATCCTCTGGCCGTCCCACACTGTACCACATACGGCAAGCCCTCCAGAAAAAACAAAAATATCGCGAGAAGAGAGGGCGGTCTGTGTCCCGCGCCCCTTCGCCAAGCCAAACATGTCTCTGGGGACAGGCGTCTGCCTTCTATCATCGTCTGGCCCTCACATACACACAGTGTCAGGCAGCACACCTCCACGCCAGCGAGCCGACGTGCTCTGTAGGACATTACAGCTTCAACTGCCACCTCCACAAAAATTTGAAATTTCCTATTTAAAGTTCAAATTTTTCATTCAGTCCATGTGACATATCCTCTCACTTTGTCCCGAAACATTTCATCCTCACGCTCTTTAGCCAGAACTGTCTCTTCAACCTATCGTTTGCCCGAGTCATACAATACCTTGATAAATACCACCCATTTCGAAACTTCCCTCTGCTGAAAAGTCATGCGGATTGTCTCATTGGTCAACAACCACTGCAGTGACTGCTCGATCTTACACTGCGCTCCGCTACGAGCATGAAACTCTCTCTGTGACATTCATTACAATGGGCATGGCGTAAATGATACCAGTTGGGTCCAGCCTATCTTATGGCTACAGATACAACTTAAACAGTACACAACATCTAAACAATAACACACAGTGTTCAGAAAAATACTTAATCCTAAGAAACTATGGTATCAGAAAATACATCGTTGTGCCGTTGTCCAGCCTTTCTGATGGTTACAGATATTACATTAACAATACAATACATATAAAATACCAGCACATCAGTTGCTCAAACAAAATTAATTCTACCAGATTGTGGCCTCACAAATCATCCTTCCTGTACTCTCTGTTAACAAAATTACAAATGAGAGTGCAAAAATGCAGAAGGATTAATATAATAAAAAATCACAAAGCCATCTCATAAGGCTTTATCGTCCACAATGCCCATATAATCAAACAGAGAAAACCATTGTGTCCGAAAACAAGTGAGCAATGAATCAGGGCCACGCAGTAATGATTAAGAACCCTAAACCAAACCACTATTTTCCTTATAGACTACTTATAACGCTAAGTACAGCTTTAAATATCCATAAAAACTTAAAATCTCCAAACTTTATCTGACAATAACTAAACTTAAACGAGGGGTCGGCATATTCTCTTCATGCGTACACACTCCTTGCAATTTACAGTCGCAACGCTTCCCTGCAGAGCAGAACCGACTTCATAACAAACAGCCACCTTCACGCAGATGGTAAGGCGCCTGCCCCCAAACAGATGGAGCCCAGGTCCCTGCACCCCGGTGAAGTCAAGGACACTCTCTGCCTCAGCTGACACTCCCAGTTTCAAAACAACCCACACTCTTATGCTTCGGACCTAATTCGAAAGCCATGGTTCATCGACCTATTCCTCATATCGACCACATGCACCAATGTCACAACAGACACTTTAGAGAACTTTGTGTACCACTACCTCCACGTTGTCCACCTTCATTAAGGTAGCCTTTCCACCTTGCGACCACAAACCTACTCCATATCCCTTACTCTCAGAAAGTAACTACTAGTATTCTACCCAATCTACAGCCTCATTAACCTAGCATAAAAAAAAAATATTATACCCTGCAGAAAACGCCTTCACACTGAATAATGCATACATAATCATAAGAAGTTCGTCACCCTATCAAATAACTTGCATGATATCTAACAGCGGAAGCAATAACTATTCTTCTAGAAATCACACGGGAAACCTTTAACAATGTATAACTCGCAGCCATCCTCATCTAAATTAAATCTCGCATCATGTCTGGCGCCGAAAGAAATACCTCCACTTAAAATCGAACTTCATTCCCTACCTTACAAAACCACAATTTTCTCTAAAAAATCTCAAATGCTGAAGAAGTAACTCCGCTTCGGACACAAGTAAGAATACCTTCACTAATGTGCAGTATTCAACGACAATCTCTATCTGGGATTTGCATTTCCCTATACTCTCACCTGTCATGAATTATCTCCTCCGAACGGAACAATTACTTGCTAACAGACGACTCTCAAAACAAAGGAGTGATGTCAGGGAACGAGATACCCGCTTGAGAAACGTGATGCTGGTTTGACTTGGTGGAACCACATTATTCCCGCTCCCGCTATTATGGAAAAAATCCAGAGTGTACAAAACATCGTTATACCAGACTCGGCACACTTCCACCACCTCAAGCACAAATTAACGGAGCCCCAGGGGATAATTACCTTGTCCCTCATATGAAACTCCACGACCTTCTATCACCATATTAATTAAACGACAACCGGACTGCTTATGCTTATGCGTCCTTGGCCTTCTATCCGTTGCCAAAAGGAACGTCTGAAACCTTCCAATCCATGCACGTCCGTTGTCTCTTCACCTTAAACCCTTGTCCTTCGCACGAGGAAAATGCAAATACAAATTGGGACTCATCCACTGACTCCTTTACTCCAGTGTAAGTGCTCTCCATACATCAGTGCCGCTCTGGCTACAACTGACTCTCAAAAATACCTTCCTTTATTTATTTTTTTAACTCGACCAACGTCAAAACTTCCACCAACAACTTTTAAATGTCTGGAAAATTAGGTCCACCAAGTATTCAGCAACTTCCTCACAAGAGCAACCAGAGAAGTTTAGCAAAGAAAAATGACGTACCATCTCATATTCATTCCCACAATCGTTAAAAACTATTTCCTTCTCGCCTGACATCAATCATCGCATCTTAGCATTCTCCACACGCAGTGACTGTTCTTCAATTCCATCCCATGTACCAAATCAATTCAACTGTTTTTATGGCTCAGGTAATCTTCAACTACAACCAAAATTCCCTCCCCTCGCAACTCTCAGATGCTACCAGAATTTACTTTCCGTCCATTAGGGAGAACAGAATTTTTTTTTTTTTTTGTCCCCTTCCCAAACGCACTTCTGCGAACTATCCACTATATGACACTAACATTATACTTATTTATTACCATAATTATTCTCTACTTCATATCCTTGGGTATGTCTGCGGTCCAAACCAAGTCTCCTTTTTTTTTCGGGTAGGGGCTAAGCCTAGTTAGCTCCCGTTTTGAGCCTTCCGTGTACCACGCACATCCAAAACTCATACTTATCGCTGGCGTTTGTGCTTCGGAAATTCTCAGCAAATTCTTTCCTCTCAGCAAAGTACACTGATTGACTGTGCATGAATTTAGCACTAATTTCGCCTCTCAGTTCTCCACCACAATCTCTCTCTTCGAAACCTCCCACATACGGCTCATAATCGCACCCCAGCTGCTTTTCGCTCACACAGTCACAAAAAAGCGTCCTGCTCAGAGGGTAGCATGCGTTCGGAAAACATCGCTCGCCGCCTGGCACTCTCTTGAGGCCTTCGACCTGGAACAGATGTTCGGCATTTGTTCCCGCCTGTCCAAATATGCACAAATATCGCAGGTCTCGTCTTTCATGTCCGACAGTTGGCATTCTCGATGGTTTGGTCTGTCTGTCCGTTCTTACCGATTCCGAACACGCCGACACATGGATGTCCCGCTGTTTACTTGTCTGTTTCATCGAAAAGCTCTCATGCGTTTCGCGCTCTGTTTTCAGCTTTGCAACGCTCACGCGAATTTGACTCATCTCTTCTCCGAGTTGGGTCAAATCCGCACTGTGGCTCCTCTCAATTTCCACGACACGCGTTTCCAACATGTTAATCCTTTCTTCCGTCTCCTGACCTATTTCCGACGCGCGTCTTTGTACATCCACCAACTGCTCATTACTGCGACCAACAACAATGGTTAGCTTTTCCTGACCCGCCCGTAGCGTTGGCACATTTTCCTTAATTTCTCCAATCCCTTTTTCCATCGCGGACGTCAATTCCTCCCTGAACGCCGAAAATTGTTCATTGGTTTTCTTTTGTTCCTCGATCATGGATGTTAATCGTTCGTTGATCGGACTAAGCAATTGCTGTACTATTAGCAACATATCTTGGGGCGTCATTATTGCGCTTGCGCGGTTTTCCGGTAGCGATACAAGCTGATCGCTCGTTTCTGCGGTTGGAGGAAAACAAGTAGTTCTTTCTTTACTGACTGTCTGCTGAATAGTTTGCTCAGCACTTCGAACCACGGCGTTGTCAATTAAATGATCGTGATTTCCCTTCATCGCGAATTCCTGCTCGTTTGGCTCTGACGGACTGTGACTTTGTGCCATCCCGGCATTTCCGGACCTCAGTTTCATCCACTCAATAGCACCCAAAAATTTAGAAACTACGTAAAACAAATATTTCACCACACTTCTCCTCCCACAATTCAATGTTTATACCGGTACATCCACGGGAAGCATCCACAAATTCTCAAACGCACAATTATTGATGGAATGAACGCTAAAACACACAAAACTCAATTATGCAGAGCATAGATGCTCGGGGCATTCTAAAAGCACGACAAGCAAGAAAAGTTTATAAAAAACCATACTCGTCACAGAAGACAGGCAAAAACAAGCATAATTTTCCGACGCTGAGATGCTGTGAAAATCTTACCTCCCTAGTCTCCAAACATTTTCCCACAACAGAATAACCATCAAAACCAACAAACAATTACAAACAAAAGGACAACTCAAACATAACCAAAGACCATTACTTTACATCTTCCTCCACCATTGACCAACAATTTATGCAACGTCGTATTTTTTTATACATCAACAACCCATGAACGATCAACAAACAGTGGTTCAATATCACACACGAGAACAGATAATCACCTCGCTCGGGACGCCCACAGGAGTCCTATGCTGTTACAAATAACAAATATTACACATAATCAATCTTATCATTATACATTGTATATGCTGGACCTCTGCTATCACCGCCACACCGCAAAAATGCTGAAAAACACATAGAGATTTCTACTCGCTAAAACGAAACGTTTGCAACATCTCAAACAGTCAGGCCACAGGTTGGCGCGCCATTTTGTAATATCTCGTTGGCCGCGGTATTAGTTTTGACTTGAAAAACACCTTGTATGGTGCCAGCTTACAAAAGTAGCAAAGTTAATTTACTTTAATTCAATAATATTTATAATGGGCTCTTCACATGACAATTCTCAGGGGATCACACAAAAGAAATGGGTTCACATTAAAAGAAAATGAATTTATTCATTAAGACAAAATTGTTGTCATTTCAAGATCACAAATGTATGGCAAACATATGATAGGCACCCAGGCTAATAGCTCTTTAATTCTGGCATGAGTCTCTCAGGGCAGTTTCCAGGGTTTTGAGATGTTGCAGAATGTCTCTATATCAGCAGGCGGTACACATTACCCGGCAGGGACACTGGTCGGCGGCGGCGGCGGCGGCGGCGGCCAGGGTTGACAGGCGGCTGATACACACAGCTACCTCCGTTTATCACTTGTAGCAGCAGCCACTGCCCACAACCTTGCTCTCGGGCGTCCAGCAACGTTCTCCTCTCCCGACGACATAGAACATAGCAAAAGAAACACTTCCGAGGAGTAGATGCCATCCCCTCCATCCTCTGGCCTGTCCCACACTGTACCACATACGGCAAGCCCTCCAGAAAAAACAAAAATATCGCGAGAAGAGAGGGCGGTCTGTGTCCCGCGCCCCTGCGCCAAAGCCAAACATGTCTCTGGGGACAGGCGTCTGCCTTCTATCATCGACTGGCCCTCAGATACACACAGTGTCGGGCAGCACACCTCCGCGCCAGCGAGCCGACGTGCTCTGTAGGACATTACAAACTCAAGAAACCTCACTTTTGATACAGTATATCTCTAGAACTAGGCAAGGTATCGAAAATTTTTATTCTTTATTTTTCATTTGTCTCGTCTTTTTAAATAAGAATCCATCATCAAATTCGACTTTGACCAATTTTTTCTTCTGAATTTCAACCAAAACCATTTCACATTTGGGACAGAATATCTCGAAAACTAAGCAGAATATCAAAAAATTTTATTCTTCATTTTTTATTTTTCATATCGAGTTACATAATAATCCATCACCAGATATCGGCGTCACCTTTATCCTAGAGTGCCCTTGAGGTTTTTGTTCATATTCCCCGTGTCTGTATGGAAGCGGCCATGCCCCCTCCACTCCGGCCATGCCCCCCCACTCCTCCGCCGCCCTGCTTCACTTCAATGCGTGGTGAAGGTCTCTTGCGTCGTCTCCATATATTTCCTTCCTCCATGGCCTACTCCGGTTACGTTGATCAGTGTCATCTAGTGTAAAACAGTTGTTGATAGTCATCTAGCTAGTACATCCAATGCACGCTAGATGGCCCTAAAGAATATATTGACATTTAGATATTTTATTCTCATGACATCGATGTGTCGATGTTATCGAAGTCAAAAAATCGATGTCAAAACATCGATGTTTTTGAGCTAAACATCGATGTTTATTCACCATCGATGAATATCGATCATCCCTAGTTCCAAGTGTCTTTGACGACGTTTCTCTTCTGGTCCAGGTGGCATTTTAGCCTGACCATAAACGGTAGGAAGTAAACAAAATACCCATTGTACGTGTCCATCGTGTAGTTACACGTGGTTTCGGCGATTTTTTTTTTTTCCTCCAGGCAGCATTTCAACCAAATCAACTCAATCCTGAGATAGTATATCTCGAAAAGGAAGCGAGATGTCGAAAAATTTTATTCTTCACTTTCGATTTGCATCGTCGAGTTACATAAGACTCCGATCATCAAATTGCGGCGCCACGGTGACGATAGAGCTGTCAAAGAAAGAACTACTGATAAAATATTTAAAACGGAAGAGCCAACATCACACCACGTCGTCTAAAATACACTACTTATATTCTTCTTCTGCTAAAAGGAATCAAAGAAAATGAACACATTGCGGTGCCACGGGCTGCAGAATCTTCTTGGTAAAGACGTTGGTTCATCTGCGGCACGTTTTAGCAAGTGTTAATATTTCTTTTGCTAATAAATCTGTTGCCAAAACAAGTCGTTTACGGCACATGCATTACAGTTTCATTGAAACTACCAATACATGACTACCTCACCCTGTAATTTATTTATTCCGTGTCAGAAACATTTATAGTTACACAATAATAATCGTCAAATTGTACTAGACCAAAACCTGGCCACTTTCAGTTTATTTTTTGAAGCCTCACATAAGTCAACTTCTGAGTAGGAGAATGGCACAGTCGACACTGGAGCAAGTACTGAACAGTCTGATCTTCTCCGCAGTCGCACTTGAAGCCATCAATCTCAGCGTACTCCCCCCTCCCCAATCCCCCCCTCCCCCCCTTGTTCGGTTAACTTTGGATCTGGCCACGCCTCATCTCAACCTGTTGAGATCCTACCACATCAGCCATCCCATCATAGCCAGGTGGTAGCCGTCCCCGGTTGTACGACATAAGCGCACAGTGACAAAAGCGCACAGTGATAAAAGCGCACAACTTAAGCGCGAAGGGTTGCCTGTTACACCTGCTCTCTTTTACCTGCACTGATTCCGACGTTACACTGCCCACAGGTTACCAGACGTGGCCAAAAGGAGTAGTATTCACAATAGCAATTACTACATAAAATCGATAGTGCTTGGAGGGAGATGTTGAATAATTATTTTATTGAATTGACAAACCACATCGATATGGTTCTTGGTTATTAGAAATTGAAGTGGAGTTATGTCCATAATAATTTCTTCCCGTAATCTAAGATTCACAGATTTTTTGTACACGTCAAATACAGGCATTGCAACTACTATGGTTGGATTATATTAGATGTGCTTGCTTTGATCAAAAGTGAAAATAATCTCGGAGATGTGAGACAGTACTTATAATCGTTAAAAATAAATATTAGCTGCTACTGATTACAAGTTAGTTACTTGACATGCCGTTAGTATATTCAGTTTCCAATGTTAACTGCTAATATGTAATATCCTATGTTGATTACAATGTATCAATGGACTTTCCATATACTCTGATTGCTACATTTGTAAACAGTTTCCACAAAAAGAAAATTATGCATTATTTTAGTGAATAACTTTTATCACTTTACCCTTCAGCACCCCAAGAATATATAATATTTTGTCAGTCATCTTTTGTTACGAAATACTAATAAGAAAATTCTTTCATGGAGTGAAATGGGTACCGAAGCAAAATCTCTTTCGTTCTGGATTTCAATCTATTAAGTTTTCACCGAGCGTGGTCGGTGAACAGTTAACGTTCTGGCCTCACATTCGGGAGGACGCGGGTTCGAATCCCCGTCCGGGCATCCAAATTTGGGTTTTCCATGGTTTCCCCAAATAACTCCAGGCGAATGCTGGGATGCTTCCTTCAAAAAGGCCAAGGCAGAATTTCTTACCTTTCCTTGTCCTCA
>CM061918.1:38373211-38466170 GCA_031002005.1 Vandiemenella viatica | reverse complement strand
CTACACAATTTTTGACAATGACTCTACCTTTACAAACAGCGAACGACTAAAACTATAAGACAACTTATATAGCACCCCATGCTTTTTACATTAAAGTTAATTTTATAATCAGTGACTTTATTCTTTAAGCTTATTCACAAAAAAATTAATTTATCCTGTATTGTGAGACGTCCCATCGCTGTTAAACAAAATCTTTATATTTAAAGATTATTTTTAACCGTTTAGTTCACATTACTACGAAAGCGTGTTTTTAGTTTTTTAAACTACAATTTTTTTTACGCCTCGTCGACATCGTGGTCATTGGAGGCGGAAGCGGGATGGTATTGGGGATAAGGATCGGGAAGGAATTCGGCCATGACCTGTTGAAGGAAGCGTCCTGGCATTCACTTGAAGTGATTTTTGGAAACCATGGAAAACCCAAATCTGGATGCCCGGACGAGGTTTCGAACCCGCGTCCTCCAGAATGTGAGGCCAGAGCGTTAACCATTCAGCCACTACGCTCGGTGAGGTGAAAGTCAAGTCAGGCTACGTACGTGGGGGGGCGAGAGAGGAGGAGGGGCGAGTGGAGGGGGAGGGGTTCAAGGAATTTAGCACTTAGTTTATGGACGCTCCCTTAACAATTGACCTACCAAATCAACCTGATTGTCCAGAATCAATTTCCGGAGATATGCACAGAAATCTCTACTTTGAAAAGGCAATCCAAAATAACCATGTCCTCCGAATTTTCTCTCTTGGGGTATTCCTGGATATGCGAGTGAAAGCTGCTGGTATCGCATTAAGGTAGCCACAAAGCAGCCGGAAGTTTGCGCCAAAGCTCAAAGACTATTAGCAGCCAATTAGTGTAGGAGGCAATGTTGGCAGCCCTGTACGACACAAAGCGGTTTCCGGATAGAGGACGCAGGCACCACGAAGCACAATGGAGGCTGTAGTCTGACAATGCCGTAGTAATAAAGAGAGTTCCCAGAACGCCGCTACACGAAACCGTAAATACCTTTCCCGTGGAACATCAGAAGTGAGGGGACAAACAGCCGTGAATGTTTAGTGGAAGCTTCCCTTTGTATATAGCTGTCAATAGCTACGAATACTGCATCTGTAGATACGAAGGGAACTTCATTTCCCTAATTTTAATTAAAATAATGTAAATCTGCATTCAGTGCATCAACGACAGCTTCATAAAGTTCTTGTTTTAAAGTATTTACAGTTTCATAACATCAGTAGTTTGTTTTGACCGATTACGTGATGCTTGCTCGAAAACTCAAGACGGCAATCTAATGGTAAACCGTTTCAGAGTGCGTTTGTTGATACTAACTACTACACTGGCCTAACAGGAATCACGCTTTAGTGGTAAGCAGATCATAACAAGCTCATGGTCATCGTGTAGAAATCCGTGTATTTAAAATAACCGCACAATGTATACTTTCAATCCTAAACACTTCGATTTCATTGCTGACTAAGGATGGCAATCCTCCAGTGTTTTTAATTCCGCGGGTTCCGGCACAGTTTTTGAAGTGTTATCAAGTTAAATAATAAAAGTCTGTTTCATGGGTTATGTTTCCGACTTGCAACTAAACAAATGCTTTTGATGGCAGACGAGTTTCGCCTTTATTCAAGGCATCTTCAATGCCCTAAGTGAACATATATACACATATATACATTTATACAATGATGATGCTTGATTTTTGTACAGTTTTCTGATATTATTATCTAGGTACTCACAGTTTTTATATATGCATTACCACGCGCAAGTTCGTGTTTCCATACCAGCTACTATTCTCGCACTATCACCACTGTTCAAAGTTTTTGTAGGCTGCATTCTAGCGAATTTCACAGGCCACGAACTATATATAATCTTTATTTGTTTGTTGACATCCAAAAGTCGTGAGTCAAAAATTATGTGTTATCGAACTATTTCTTGTTTTGAATCTGTGGTCATTAGCTGAGTCTGTTCTGTGGCATAATAAAAGTCTGTTTCTTGTTGTTCTTGCTTTAGGGCGCGTCGACAGCGGGGTCATTAGCGCCCTGTCTGTTTCTTCTTCTCTTCGATTTCGGCTATGTAAGAACCACGAAAAGTAATCCCCCGCGTTCATTTCGATGCTAAAATCTGTTTATTGAATTAATAAAACAAGTTTAATGTTAAATAACTGATATCAACAGAAACAATATATTGGTTAATTTTAAAAATTTCTAGACTTCCTTCAGTATATTTGACACTGTAACGGACTAGTCGAGTGGTCTAGCTCTGTGGGCGTAATTTGGAATCGGCAGATAGTGTCTGGAAACACAGGTACTAACCTTTATGGAGTTGCTGCTGCTGACCTCCGGCGACCTCGGCTCCACTCTCCAGCTCAGCTGTAAGGCTATTTACTAATATCAGGTTCTGACACCACTGTGGATTAAGGCCACAGACCTGTGTGGTTGTTCGTATAGCTTCACCAACTTAGGCTTACTATGGCAAACAGCAGGTTCTCTTATATTTTACCAGTGAGAACATAGCCTAACTGCTGTACGATACTATTTATTCCTCGTCCTTGACTGAACACAAATCATCCGTTTTGACGCCGTCTGCGAGGCTATCCCCGTAGTCTTGTATTGGATTTACATCTTCTGAAGTACTAGTAGATGATGGAACAATTACTTACGTACAAGTAGAATGGCTATCGGAGGATTCCGCCAAGTGTTGCAGCATCGTCGACCCTAACGCGAGACCAGGCTATTAGAGAGAGAGAGAGACTATTTTCTATCCGCTAACTGGCATAGTGACGTGCCTAATGTCAATCTGTCACTGAGAAGACCGAACACATGTCCTGCGTTCCTGCATCGAACATTCTAGAAAACTCTCGTAGCTCGAGAGCCACTCAGCATATATCGGACGTCAGCTTCGAATGTTCCCGAAGCTGCCTGAATGCAAGCGTTCACCTGATCCGCTCGCTCAGCGCTGAATCTGCCTTTGTCAGCGTCTGTCTCGACCATTACCGGTCTCGCGGTTTACACAGCTACCGCCTTCACTCAACCTTTATTTCCACAATTTATTCCTTTATTCATTTTAATTGTTATCCATTAAATTTGCCCATTACAACACCTTCAAACTTTTATTTTAAATCTAATTGTAGTCATTAAATAAATAATCAAATATGGTATTTAGTTTTAAATCACATTACATGCCTTACAGTAAATCACATTAGATTGAAAAATAATCTCTCGATCTACTAAGTAATCAATCACTTTCTTTGCAAAGAATACGTGTATAACCAGCTGTTGAGAAAGTACTTTCTGCTCCCTAGCTCGTTCTTATGATTGAAATGATCATAAATAAAAGACTTTTCCAAAAGCTTAACAACTTTTCGCACTTTTATTAGATTATTTTATCTGGAACCACTTCAGTAGGTGGATGATCCAGTGTTACGGTCACGCTTTGAACTTCGATTTTTCAGTCCAGATCTTCGTCGTCTACGTACCCGTCAGATCTTATGCCAGTAAGTTGGATTAAGGAAAGTGTTTCTTTCTAAATTGACCAATGTTAGCGAGTGACGTGAGAAAATTAAAATTGTGTAGTGAACGGAATGAGTCAGCCAACTGATTGTAGCGAGGTATTTTCTTTCTGAATGTAACACAGTGATAAATCATGAAGTCTTTAATTTTTGTGCTTACTGCTTAAGTTGAAAAGACTTTTTATTTTGTTTACACTGTTCTTTCTCAGTTGGAGTTAGCGAGGCAGCCAACTCCAGTGATTCTGAGTCTTATCAGAAGCCAAGATGGGTTGCAATATAAACGCAAGATGGGAAATAACTTTAGCTCACTAACCTCTTTAGTACAATTACGGAACTTTTTTCAGCTAAGCCACAGAATGGATTAATGTGACATTTTGCACGGCCGCTGAGCCACCAAACTTTGTAGAACTTCATGTATTTAGTGTAAGCACAGAACAACATAGTATTTGTATCTAGACATCTAAAGGAAATGTATTTTATTTCCATCTGATATTCTGTCAGTTCTCCTTCGTGTTATCTGTTATGATGCGACCAGATCATGAAATGAATTTTTGGTTCCTTGAACCACATTGACGCTCTGTGTATGGCCTTTTCCCGGTTCCATACATGTTCCACGTTTAGTTGTTATTTGATTTGTGGAGCTCAATATCTTGCATGGAGGCTCAAGTCCTGGCGGTTTGTGTTCGATACAGGATGAAAGCAGAATCCAGTATTCCTTCCATGATCAGTTGTACCTTGTCCACACTCAACTGGCGGCTCAAGGTGGTATTCCCTTGCCCCGTTTCTCACCTCACTGCCCCCTCCCTTCCTACCTCTCCGAGCAGACCGCTGTGTCCAGGTAAGCTGGTGATAAATTTCCCCTTCGCATGTAGGGGTGAGGGCAGCGGAGTGGGGATAGAGCAAAGTGACCTTGAGCCGCCTCTATTAACTTAACGCGCAATAGTATCGGACGATATCTGAATCGAACCCTGCCTTTTTGTAGACAATTAAAGTTCAAATGGATGGGGAATTTAGCCCCATCTTGTATACCCCTTCAAGATGTGATGGACAGCAGCCAGTTCGCAGGGGCAGACACGATGATACCTGTACTGTTCTGTTAAACTGAGTGTAGTCCAGCTTATTAACATGCTTACACATGTACATGAGTATACCAGCCAAACCTGAACACTTTACTGTGGTAACTGAAGATACTCCGTGGAGCTTCTTATTTTCAGGATGAAATTATTGCTGGTGTTGATTTCCAAAGCAGTTTTCGCCAGATGTCTGAAGCGAAGTATCCCGTCCAGTGTACTTCCAATGTGTTTTGGATACTTATTGTAGTGTTCAAGAAGTACAGAGAAGGTGAGAACGAATTATTCATTGCAGGTAGTAGGGAAAGGGTTCAAAATCATTCATTAGTTGGAAAGGGAGATGAGGGGATGGACTGGAGAAGTAATGGAACTGGGGTACAAAACTTTGTTCAGACCACTGCTGGAATATGGTGGTGTAGTCTGGGATCCACATTTTGGGTATCAAATACAGGAGTTGGAGGGGGTGCAGAGGAGGGCAACCAGATTTGTCTTTGGAAATTACAGCAGAACACAATTGGTAACTAATATGATAAAGGAGCTGGAGTGGGATGCATTGGAGGATAGAAGGAGGGTGAAGAGAGTCATGGGAGTGTACAAAGCCTATACTGGTGATGAAGCATGGAAAGATATTGGTGGGAAAATTAAGAGAGGTGCTTGGAAGGGTAAGGTTGACCATGACCACAAGCTGGCACTTGATTTCAGGCATATGGGTGTGAGAAAATTGCCTTTCGCAGGAAAGGGTGTGAGGGATTGGAATAAATTGCCAAGAGAAGTAATGAATAATTTACCAGAAACACTGAAGCAATTGAAAGTAAAAATTAGTAGAGGGTAAAAGTAGGTTGGAAGAGGAAAGGAAAAAGGGTGGTGTGTAGGGAGATTGCCACCGGAGCGGGCGCTCCATCGCAATTTTATCAATTGTATATATTATATTATAAGTCTTGAAGTATAAATATCTTGGCGTAACATTTGATAATAAACTCATATGGACAGTCTACATTGGGTAGTTGGTAGGAAATTATTTCAAAACCCTCCATTTTCTAGGGTGAGTGACGAGAGAATGTACCAAAGCACTGAGGGAATTGGATTACAAAACTTTAGTCAGATCATTGCTGGAATATGGTGTTGCATGGGACTCACATTTTGCATCCAAAGGAGAGCTGCTAGATTTGTTTTTGGAAAATATCACAGCACCCAGTCAGTTACTGATATGATAAAGGAGCTGGCTGGAATGGGTGTCATTGGAAGGTAGGAGGGTGAAGAGAGTGCTGGGAGTGTACAAGGCGTATGTTGGTGATGAGGCTTGGAAAGATATTGGTGGAAGGATTAGGAAAAGTGCATGGAAGAAAAAAGATGGCCATTGGCACAATCTGGCACTGGATGTCATGCATAAGGGAGTGGTATGATTTTCGTTTGTGAGCAAGGGTGTCTGGGATTGGAATAAATTACCAAGGGAAGTTTGGATAATCTACTAAAAACGTTGAAGTAATTTAAAATTAAAATTCGTAAATGGCAAAAGTAGACAGGTTGAGGAATTTCAACTCTAAGATAATAATAAAATTAATATTACATAGGGGTTAATAGATGACTAGGTAAATTGCCACCCAGCTTGTGCTTCATCGCAATTCAACACACATGAAATTCTCTGTGAACCAGATCGTTATTAAAACGGAAACAGGAAACTTTTGTTTGGTTAGTTGTGTAATTTCGATCTAGGATGACATGTGAAAGTAGTCATCATGTGTTCATACCGCGACCCGTAGTTCCGATGTTGACGTTCGTTCTGTTTTGAGGGCGGCTCAGAAGCGAATCTGGGGCATTTTATACGCCCGATGTGGCAAGCAAGTGTGTCGTCAAACCACAACGCGTTAGAAATGTGGGAACTGAGGCGTGATAACACGGTAGATCAAAGCGGCACAGTTGACCCTGAATCTCCGCAGTGGTACCTAAAGAGTAACGAAGAAAGAACCACCTTCCTACTTTTTATTCTTGTTTCTTAGGACCAAAATACTTCGATTAGAACAGGTTAGAGATCTTCCTTAGTATGATCCTAAACGGCTGATCAACTATACTGCTCTTGGGATCGCTTTAGACTGCAGAATGGGTATCAAAAGTTGTAACTAATATTTTAACTAAACGCAATTTTTAATTATGTTAAGTCACTAAGGAGTTGATGAACTTTATGTTTGTAGTGAATCAGACAATTTTCTTCGTCAAAGACGAAAAAACAATCGCTGACAGTAGATATATTGTTGGAAACTTTCTTATAACACAAATTTTTGGAAATTACCATCAACAGCGTAGATGACAAGGCATTCCTCTACATTAAGAGAATCATAGTTTACAACTAATATTCTAAGTGACAGCATAGTCATCATAAACACACAAACAAAACCTGCCATTGAGATGTGATGGACAGAATAACAATCAGACAAACTATTTCTTCTAAAGGCAATTTTTTTTCAGTGTACGGACAAAACTGTAGATAGACTAGTAGCTTTCACTTAAATTGTTTAGAGAGGTGAATTTTATGCTGACAATTTTACCCTCGGGAGGTAAGAGCCTAGTAGGAGTTCATGAAGCGTGATCCAGTGGTGAGACTAAGGGGGCATCCACAAATTACGTGAGGTGTTTTTCCGGATTTCTGGACCCCCCCCCTCCCCCCTGGTGAGATTTCGTGAGATCTGGCCGGACCCCCCCCCCCCTGTGGTGAGATCTGGTCCGTGAGAACCCCCCCTAGAAATCGCCCTCGAAACTTTTGTAGACTATTTTTTTTTTTTTTTAGGTCACACCTTAACTTTTCTGACGAAATACCCTCCTAAAATCGACTTTGGCGCAAATTGTAGACCTTTTTTTTGGCTCTACTATCCCCAAATTTTTCGCAAAATCTCACGTGAGATTTCCGTAGACCCCCCTCCCCCCTGGTGAGATCTGGTGAGATCTGGTGAGATTTCGCCGGACCCCCCCTCCCCTATTTCACCTCACGTAATTAATGGATGCCCCCCTAGGCATCATTACAGATTGAAACTAGGGATGTAACGGATATCCGCATCCGCAAGTGCGGAAGTTTCGCGTGAAATCTTACATCCAATTTCGCAATCCGCATCCGCACTTTTTGATGGGGATGTACGGCGGATGTTTTGTTTACATTGCAATATATATTATAAATAAAGCTAACGTACTAAATACTGTATTCAAAAATTCATTTACTGATGAAAATAAGGATAGTGTTCCCGTTTTCCCACGCCATGTCGAGTTGGTGATGGAATCATTACGAATAGATACTGCAGGTATCATTAAGCAATTAGAGCTCCTGAAGTGTGGGAAAGCACCCGGCCCGGATGGAATTCCAGTAAGAGTATTTTCAGAATATACTGCGGAAATCGGGCTATTTCTGTCTGATATATTCAGTAAATCATTAGAAGAGCGAAAAGTACATTCAGACTGGAAAATCGCGCAAGTAACTCCGATTTTCCAAAAAGGTGATCGAAGTGATCCTGGAAACTATCGTCCAATATCTATAACATCTGTTTGTAGTAGAGTTATGGAGCATATTATTTGCTCGAACATTATGAAAATTCTAGACGATAATAATTTGCTTACAACAAATCAACACGAATTTTGGAAGAAAAGATCATGTGAAACACAGCTAGCCCTATTTCCACACGACGTAATGAAAGTTATTGATGCAGGTTCACAAGTAGATGCAATTTTTTTAGAATTTTAGAAAACCTTTGACTCTGTGCCACACAACCGCCTTTTAGCAAAGCTACGAGCGCACGGTATATCGGATCAGCTTTGTGAATGGATAAAGGATTTTCTAACTGGTAGGTCGCAGTATGTCGTCGTTGAAGGAGAAAGTTCTTCTAATCTAGATGTTACATCGGGGGTACCTCAAGGAAGTGTAATAGGGCCACTTCTTTTCTTAAGTTTTATAAACGATCTCGGAGACAAAGTGAAAAGCCTTTTTAGATTGTTTGCTGATGATGCGGTTATTTATAGGGAAGTAAGGAATTTGGCCGATTGCTTAGAAATTCAGCGTGATCTGGATATTATTTTGGCATGGTGCGCTGAGTGGCAACTTACGCTAAATTGTAAAAAGTGCAAGACAATGAGCATAACTAACAAAAAGAATCCAATTGTTCAGAAATACGAGTTAAACAATTCAGTTATTGATATGGTCGATTCTATGAAAAATTTGGGAGTAACAGTACAAAGGAACATGAAATGGGACTTACACATTAATTCATTAGTAGGTAGAGCTAATTCTAGGGTGCTATTCATAGGTCGAATATTGAAAAATTGTAATGAACAAACAAAGGAGATAGCGTACAAATCTCTTGTGCGTCCACATTTGGACTATTGATGTGCCATTTGGGATCCGTTTCGTAAGGGGTTGATCGAAAGTATAGAGAAAATACAGAGAAGAGCCGCTCGATTCGTGACCGCTTGCTACAGTCCTTATGAAAGCGTCACAGAACTCATTAGTATACTAGGCTGGGAGTCTCTGGTAGATAGACGACGCACGTTTCGTTTAAACTTATTGGTAAACATGTGTACTCCCACTTTCACTCACGAGTGTAGTGAAATACTTCGTCCACTAACCTATTTGAGCCGGAATGACAGGAAAGATAAGATTAGAGAAATAAGGTGCCGCAATGATTCTTATATGAATTCTTTTTTCCCTCGTACCATTAGGGATTGGAATGCACAACAAAGAGATTAGCTTTGGTGCTGAGCACCCACTGCCCCCCACAATTTTGTGAATTGCAGGGTATATATGTAGATGTATGTAGATGTATGTAGATGTAGATTCTTTTCTCTTTATACGAGATTCTACCCATCGTCACTTAGCTAACAACAAAGTGGTTGTTTTTCCTTACAATCTTGCAATAAAATTAACAATGAACTGAAAGGTGTTATTACCTAAGCGACGAATTTTCAAATTTCAACTTGCATCTTAAGTAAAGCGGCCTATTCGCGGTCCCATTTTTAGGACATCGGTTTAGAGAGCTACCTTAGGATGCGCTCACCCATTCACGCTAATAGAAGGGGTCCAAAAAAATGTTCCAAGCCATCCTTTCCATTCATACTTTCGCGTGGCACACCATGTGTCCTTATCGCACAGTCGTAGGATGTTTCCTCCAATATCTATAGTTTGTTGGACAGCAAGGACTCTTTTTGATTGCCTGTGAGTCCATCAAAATCCAACACGTCCTAAATGTAGTCCTGCATCACCTTTCACGGCCCTTCAAGTGTTCTTTTTCGAAATCGGAACCTGAAGGTCCTACAAGTTGTACTGTGAAAGGCGCCACTAGAGTGGTGGAATGGCGGGTGGAGAGCACGGAACCGAGCGTGGTGGAAGAGCGGTAACGCCCTGGCCTCGCATTTGGAATTATGCGGATTCGAATCCCTGTCCGGGCATCCAGATTTTGGTTTTCCAAGGTTTCCCCAAATCACTCCAGGCGAATGCTTCCTTGAAATGGCATTGGTCGAATTCCTTCTCGTTACTGTCCCCGATCCTTTCACACCTTTAATGACCTCGACGAGGCGCACAGCCGTAAGCAAAAAAAAAAAAAAAAAAAAAAGAAACGAGCATGGAGATGTGCGGCGGTATTTTCATGTGTTTGGTGCCTGAATTAGTCGCGCCACGGACTCCGCAAAGTTCATATGACAGTGATTATTTTTAGACGCGTGCGTAGTTATGTAAATAATTTAATTCATTTGTGAAATCATCTCACATTTTTTGTTGTTGAAAGATGAGGCAAAAATAAATTAATATGGTAGTACTATAGGGCGTTCGCCGGGAAACGCAACCCACTGTTAGCGCTACAAGGAAGAAACTGCTCCCGGCGAGCGAGCGGTCAGTTTCCGACATTGTTCGACCGTCGGCCGCGGACTATTTCATAATAATTACGCTTCATAAACTTGTGTGCTAAGCATTTAAATGTGACGTAATTCATTAGCTTACCTTATAAAAGATGCTGGAAGTGTTGACCCTCTTGTGTAATGCACATTTCACATCTTCTGAACATATTTCGAGACACACGCTGCCCTAACTGACTTAATGATTTTTTGGGTGACTGTTCTAGTCGAAAAGCGATATCGTCAATTTTCTCCTCTGTGAGAATACGGTTGACCGACAGTCTCTTTTTGTTAAAAAATGAACCCGTTTCTCTTACTTTTTTAACCAGACGCAGAATTGTTGATTTAGCTGGCAGTAAAGCGCCAGGAAATTCGCGACGAAATTTACTGCGACACTTTTTAAACGACTTCTTCTTCACATATGTATCGTAGAGAAATATTCTTTGTTGCAAACTGTAACGTACCATAATTTTACTCACACTCAAACACGGTACAGATTAATAAGAGTATGAAGCCCCAAACCAGCCAAACCGCAAAGAAACGTTTATTCACAACACTGATTAATAAGAGACTGAAGTCACAAACTATCTACAATGCAAAGAAACCGTTCTTAACAATGTAAGGGTCACTGCACTGCACTGTTAGGGCAGCGGAGGTGTTAAACAGTGCGGTGATTCACGGTGCCGTGTGGCGGAAACTGCTGGCTTCACTGACCGAGCAAGTTGCCGACGGCAACAGACTGGGAGGGTAGCGATTTCCGGCGAACGCCCTGTATATGGAAATAGACTTTAGTTACGAAAAAAGATAAAATTTGGCATAAAATATATACTTACTTTGATTTTAAATTTATTTTTGATAATATATTAAAGTCTAAATAATTGTAAATTTATTTTTCCACATCCGCATCCGCCAAACATCCACATCCGCAAAACATCCGCATCTGCAAAACATCCGCATCCGCAAAACATCCGCATCTGCAAAACATCCGCATCCGCCAAACATCCACATCCGCCAAACATCCACATCCACAAAACATCCGCATCCGCCAAACATCCGCAAAACATCCGCATCCGCCAAACATCCGCAAAACATCCACAAAAGCAAACCATCCGCATTCGCAAAACATCCGCATCCTCAAAACATCCGCTTCCGCAAAAAAATCCGCATCCTTAAAAAATGCGCATCGGCGGATGTCAAGCACTTAACATCTGCATCCGCAAAGATGACATCGGTTACAACCCTAAATGAAACGATACACATGTAGGGGATTCCTACTCGACGCAAGGAAATCAGCCACAAAAAAAAAAGCAGTGAGACAGGGCTTTTGAACTGTACAACGGGTATCTGTCAGTTAAGTGTTGATATTGAATTGAGCTTCATGAAACCCACATACACAATCACCGTCCAGCTTTGAATATGGTGTTAGACCAAGTCAAACAAACATCTAACATTAGCGACCTTGTTCGCTCGATTTCAGTCTCCGTTCATCATATTCTAACTGCTGTATTTGCTTCGCTATGATCTTCTTTTACTCATCGTTCCATTTGTCTTAACCTTCCTCGTTTTTGGCTGCGACTTGAATTTGCTTCATATTATTTCTCTGATCTGCCAACTATTTCCATGTATCCTCATCTCCACATACAATCTCAAAACGTGTTCATTTTTTTCCAATTACAAGCTGAATGACCCAATTTTCTGATATATTTTCTTCATGGTCAAAATTATTTTTTACTATTTATAGTTTATGGTCAGCATTACTGATAGACTCAGCCTGTTGGGTAATGCTGGGGCCTGATATTCGGGAGGACGTGGGTTCGAACCCCCATTCGACCCTCCAGATTTCAGTTTTCAATGGTTTCTCGAAATCACGACACAAAATTATGTGTGGCAGAGGATGCTTTGCACCCAAACTAATCTCTTTACTGTGAATTCCAGTCCCTAATGGCAAGAGGGTAGAAATAATTCATATAAGCATCAGTGCGGCACCTTATTTTTCTGATCTTATCTCTCCAGTCATTTCGACCCAAATAGGTTGGTGGGCGCAGTATTTTATCGCACTCATAAATGAAAGTGGGTGTACACATGTTTACCAATAAGTTCAAACGAAACCTACATTGTCTGTCTAAGAAAAGGTCATAGTGAATTTCTTCCCGCATCTAGTCGACGTCGGGTAAAAAGCTAAGGTATTGGGAGCCACGTAAAATTTACAGTATTAATATTAGTAACTTTAAATAAATAAAAAATTCATGGTTTATAGTGTCGCTTTTGTGAAAGTGTATTATATGATCGAGAGTTGGCAGATGTGCAGCGTGAAATGATTGTATTATGTGGTGGATGCCTTGGTGGGCAAACCACATTACAATTATCTTTCATACCTTTATGATTAATAATTGTGGATTTTTAATTTTAATTTTTATGAAGGAGTGAAAATTTATTAATTTTGCAAGAATTTCGACGTTAGTTGGAATTCAGGAAAATTGTCACAATATGACATTTATTTTCTTATCACTGGCGATTACAAGTCCGAGCGAATTTACCGTTAACATTAACACAAATTGGCAAAATCATAAAAGCAACGCTCAGAGTTACAATTAGCCGTCATGAGCAAGCAAACAACTGTATATTTACCTTTAAATATCTCAGAACCAAAATGCAAGAAATAATGACAGTTGGAACAATAAAAATACAAGTTATGATGACCTCAGACAAAGGTATCATAATACTGTGACTTTACAGTTAAACAAGAAAATCATGGGCGCCAGAATGAACAATATATCATTCGAAAATAACTAGTTCTGGCAAATTATGCCGCTAGCTCAGGGGTTTTTACAATTACAAAGTGAGAACATGGACCTATCCTCTCAAAGTCGCTTACGGGTTCTGTTTCACGGAATGCACAATCACATGGATTGGTCGTAATCAATTACCATTGTAGTTCTGCATCTGATGTCTGTGATGAGTGTAGCGGACCCACGATATGTGAGATTATCTCACAAGTCGGCTATAGGCATCTCTGGTCTGGCAATGCGCATCATCGCATTACCGGCTGTGTTGCGGTGATAAGCTTGCTCCAGCAAGGCAAGCTGCAGTTAGCGAATGAAGTCAACTTTCCAAGTCAACCTCAGACTGGTGCGATCGAAGTTAGAATGTCAGCTCCTCGCTCTTCGGTCCACGAGGAAACTTCTTGCTCCGCCCATTTGTAGTCTCGAAGCTCACATACAACAAAAATTCCCAGGATTTTGAGTTATACGCTCATTTTGATTGGACCTTCAGGTCGGCACCTAATGTCACGTGATATCCTCGATATGTGATTTGGCCAAAGAATCCAACAGAGGTCGGACATATTCGGCTAAGTTCGCCGGGGCGAGAGAACATTCGGGTTTCGGACGGCAGGCTTTTCCCGCTCGGTGAGTGACCCATCCCCAGGGAGCAGGGTGTGTGGTCTGGCAAATCCCAAATCCGCGACTTTGTGTCGCCAAGGCTCGGGAACACCAAGATTAGCTTCAAGCCTACATAGCTCAATAATTCTTGAATATTCGCTTTGCTACGATACACTGTATAAGTTCACCATTTCATTACAGTCCTCACTTGGAATCTTGCGTACTTTATAAAATTACAACAAAAATCTATTCACGTGGTCGCCCAAGATTTATGTAAATTACTCTTATATTATTACATATATAATAAAAATGCACCTTGTAACGTGGCGACAGCGCGGCTCGTTACACATGTTTACCAATAAGTTCAAACGAAACCTACATTGTCTGTCTAAGAAAAGGTCATAGTGAATTTCTTCCCGCATCTAGTCGACGTCGGGTAAAAAGCTAAGGTATTGGGAGCCACGTAAAATTTACAGTATTAATATTAGTAACTTTAAATAAATAAAAAATTCATGGTTTATAGTGTCGCTTTTGTGAAAGTGTATTATATGATCGAGAGTTGGCAGATGTGCAGCGTGAAATGATTGTAGTGAGAGTATCTTTTTGTCGTGTGAGAAGTAGTGAACAAGAAACAACTGCCTCGCTCTGTTGATTGTAGGTATTGCATATCAACCGTTTTAGTATTAACAAGTTTTCCCAATAGACTACAGTCAGTGGCGTAATGCAGTTGTTAGTTTTTTAGGAACTTGTCACAAAAGACTGTAATGAATTATTAAGTACAATGTTACTAGTGTAACGGGCTGGCCTTGTGGTTAGGTGGCTGCGTTGGGCGTTTTGACCATAAATTGGGGATGTGGCGTTGGCGTTTATTTCCTCTTCTTATCTTCTTCTGGATACCGTCTTGACTTCTTGCAAGCTAACTAATTAGTTCAATCAGGATTGTCTGACACCACGTGTAGGTCACGACCCTTTTACTATAGGAATACTACATACTCAAATGATCAACACAAGTTAAAATGTCTAGGTTCGTTATGCCGAGAAAACATTTACGTGCATGAGATGCAAGATTTATTATTAAAAAAAATGTTCTTTTCATATTTATTTTTAATTGCAAAAAAACAGGCTTAAATTTAAACTACACCCTCTAATTACAAAAGGACAACCAACACGAGTGCGGAATTAAAAGAAAAGAGTACATTCGTAAAATAAAACACAAAGTAATACATGTTTGTTTTAGATTACACAAAAAATTGAACTCAGCCAGCAAAGAAAAAGAACAGAAACTGACAGACAATAAACAAATTGTTCCCGGCTAGGGAGAGCACGAAACTTGGGCGTATACTGGGTAAATGATTAGATGCATGTTTATAACTTATCGTTACGCAGGAAGCTGTCGGTGACCTCGATGTTTCCTTCACGATGAAGAAACACCTTTCAACGCCATCCACCAACTGAGATGGATTCACTCGTGGAAGCACATCAAGAAAACAACAAAACAGCACGACAAATGATGTCATGACAAAAACGCGACCTACACTTTTTTTTTTTTTTTTTTTTTTTGAAAAGTCCGCGTACACACACACATGCCGACTATACGGGGTCTAGCCCCCAAGTGCCCGCGACAGCTTGACCACTCTCACCCCCCGCCTCCGGGAGTGGCATCTCTACCTGCGTCAAACAAAGCAACCCAGCCGACAACAGGACACCAGCAGGAAATTGTCAACCTTCCCTGTCTCCCAAAACGGCTGGGTGAAATGTCTCACAAATGGAGATGTGACGGAAAATCAATGACAGCAGAGGCTGGACATTACAAAGTGTGGATGAACGGTTTAATGGAATCAAGCTGCCGATAGTACATTTGACGATGATAACCAAGAAGTGGAGTCCACACTTGTTCCACTGGATCGCTAGTCTGAGCGTAGAAGATATTAAGTGAAAGTCAGTCTACTCATACTGGAGGCAGGGCGGCTAAGCTTTAAGCCGGTTCGCTATCCGATGTTGCTCCGAAGCTGGCTGGTAGTTAACAGAATGATTTATTGGCTGCACTGGGCCCACTTCGATTCTGTTTTGCGTCACAAGAATGTATTACTGACATGCTATTCAGCATTCCTGATCGGGGCAACGACTTTGCTTACGTTTGCGCTGCGTGACCGCAACTTTCCACTCTAACTTCGCCAATGTCTCCAACATTTATAAAATCATTCTTAATTAATAAATAAAGTGCAAAACGACCTTTACACTATGGACGAAGTGTTCCCACAGTCTGTGTGAATCTTGGCGGTGCGGCATGTCAAACAGACAGGTGGAGGTGAGGCAACAAAGCGTCCAGAGTGCCACGTCCGGTGGGTGACTAAAAACATTCTACCTGACTTCGGACATTCAGTGGATTTATAGTCACCATAAATAACGAAGGCTCGCTTTCTCTTTAAGGCACGTCTCGGAAAAGACCCGCCGAATTCCGTTAACTGTTGCCGGTGACCGAAAATGTACCTTAGAGCCGTTGCATAGTAAAGAGGCGCTTTCAGAAAGTGGTGGGAGGCGATCCAATAGAGAAGCTGCCAACAATTTATCAACTTTTTTTTTTTTTTTTTTTGTTCTGTGAGCCGATAGAGATGCTGTTAGTTTGGCGGGCGGCGCGGTAATTCGCCAAGGGCCTGACGCCACATCGCCGTGAGAGGGGACTGAGTTCTCCTCGGCGCGGAGAAATGGACGAAGACACACTCTCGTTCAGATCCTCATCTGATCAAGCAACAAGTAATCTGCTCTGCTCTGCTCTGCTCTGGGCGACAGGCCAGGTCACCAGCTGGGGTAACAACAGCAGACCCCTGTGGCGCCATTCATGCGGGGTACTGACCTCGACAGTAGTGGCGCAACGGTAAAATCTTCGTTCAAAGCGAAAATTTATGCAATCGATTCCACCCAGTAATCGACCCTGAGATATTGCTCTAACTGTTTAACATTAAAGACATTCAACGATGTATAATTGTTTATATCTTAATAAAACAAACTTCATGTTTGCATAATTTCACAATGATCAAGTTTCAATAAATTGTGCACCCACTTTTCAGTTCTCCTATTAATTCCAATAATATTTCATGTGGCTAGTTAAAAATTCATTATTATTTTGATATTCAAACTTGATAGTTTTGTTATTGTTGGAACACTATGATCCAGAATTTACTTTCCCTAAAAGCAGACGCCACAAGACTTTTGTAGTATATGCTAATCCAGAAATAAAGGAAAAGACATATAGACTACGAGAGAACGGACCTACAGTAAAATGGTGAAGAGCGCATCCGTCAGGTCTATGCCATTGTTCGAATCGTTCCTTAATAAACGGTGATCGAAAGAATATAATTTGTGTGTATGCATGTGATTGATGTTGCACTAGTTTTATCTGTCTAGTTTTATATTCCTTTCTATTGGTATAACATTTCCAAATGTTTTTAAACGTCGTTCGATGCGAAAACCGAATTCAGGGTCACAATCCCTGGTAAAGGTAAACACTCGTCTGGTCGTAATGGCTGATGGCAAAGTTTTTATTGGCTGTGCATTGCTCCCCTATGGTAACTACCTTAATCCAACCCGATAATCCTACCGGGTAGAGGGGACCTACAGTTCAACATGAATCTAAGCCACGGAAGCGTTCTGGCGTACTTCACATTCCACAGCGAGCCGTGCTAGGGTGAAGGTCCGGTTAAGGGTCTATGAGAAACCCTGCCCAGACAGGGATTCGAACTGGAGTCCTTAACCACTGGGCTATCAGATCGTTCACGAAGCCTGGTTAAGCTGTAATAAACTGACTCAATTTATTTCAACTCATAATCTTGTAATGTGGACCTCACTTGGGATGGAGTGATTTCCGGAAGTGACGAATCATCCAAACCCGGATGGCACCCGTCTGTCATCCAGCACTCACCCACCAGATTCGGTATCGATCGAAATCTCCGACCCTTACTTCGAAATAAGTTGTTGTGGTAGCACCCTCACATTTTAACTGTATCTTATGCTCCATTATGATCATAGGATTTGTAAAATGACGGATGGTATCCATAAACCCTCGGGATAATGGTGAGGTAGAACTGGCGGAGGTAAAGAACTTTATTCCCTTTTTAGGCCTACGTATCAAGTAGGGTTACAAAATATATTATTTTACGAATGCAGACGCAAAATAAGTAGTATAGTTAATATATAAAATGGCTAACGAGATTAACGCTGCGTTAAAATACTCTTCGTCTACCCAACGTTTCGACCAAGGCTTAGGTCTTCTTCAGGGGCCGTCTTCCGAATCTATATGCGGCTGCGAAAACAACAAAATCTTTTATAAATAGTATCGTTCATGAAAATATGGTATGCTATAGGACCAAGAAAGAATACGCCTTATATTAACACTTATACTTTCTTTATCCTACAAAAAATATGTTTTTTGAGCTTTTTGCGTTTATTACATTTGAATTGTCATTCAAAAAAATTTAAAATCTTCAATCATCCGATTTCAAATTTATATTTTTACATTTTTTTTCTATTTTACGTTACTTAGGTTGTGTTTCTATAAAACTTTCATTAATTTCACTAGTTACACTAAACTCGCCTTCTCTCGCCATTTTTACACTTCTTTTTTATGAAATCCCAAATGAGAAAATAAAAATAACCTTTGTTTTTCTTTTACTACCCGAGGCGCCTATTTATGACGTGACGTTTATTTTTTTTTTTTTTTTGTGATGTATTGGCCTTTCAATTAAAGTGACAATACTTTCGTCGCGTTTATTATATTATAAAAATTACTATTTAGCAAAACGAATTTTTACTCAAGGTTTGCTACATAATTACATATAAAAATGGTTTGTAAGTCAATAGTTATTTTACGAACTGTATACACAGCTAATAGTATACACTGCACATGTATTATTTCTAAACGGTGTTTCATATAAATCGATAAATGAGGTATAATTTTAAAGATTAAGGTCTCCACGTCATTAATTAAGAAAGGAATTTTTCGAAATTTAACCGGTAACTGGAAAAATTATGAACACGGATATGCGATAGTTCAGAGTTACGCTGCTAGGCTTCGCTAGCTTAGATAATGAGTTTTCGCATTACTGCTAGATAGCAACACAGTGATGAACACTGTGTGTATTTTCTAGAGTAGAGAGCTCTTCAGAAATTTTTGTTTCCAAAAGTGTTTTATAATTGTTTCGTAAGAGGTTGTAAGTGTTTTGTTACATAGGCTACCTGTTTCAGCTGACAAATAAACAATTGTTAAAAATGAGCAGGTTCTTCTTTAAACCTCGTTATTCATCACATATCATTCGAGAACCTTTCGCATGGGCCACCTAGTTGTATAATAAAGTACGTTTTGCAACCCTAACCACAGCCGAAGCCAGGCTCTTGCGTAAGCTTCACTTGAAAGACAAGTAAACCACTGCATACGAAATCGATTACTAAGGGGTCCTCCATTAATTACGTGAGGTCTGTTTTCCCCTTCTGGTGAGACTTCGTGAGATCTTGTCGGACCCCCCTCCCTCTAAAATGACGTGAGATTTTGACGGAGACACTCCGCCTTTCCCTGCTAATCGACGTCATAGTTTTCTGAGACTTTTTTTTTAGCTCTCATGCTTGCAAGGCCGGTTAAACCCCCCTGAAGCTGCGTTCCCACGACCTCTTGTAACGGAGGTAACACCTCATTAGCCGAAGTGTAGGGACGAGCGCGCGCCGCAGGTTAGCCCTCGCTTACCTCGCCGCCAACTCCCCACCACGTTGCCTAGTGTCGTTTGGCACAGAGCACTTTACAGCAACAGAAGGGGTGCGCACCGCTGCTGCAAACCGATGGCAACAGTGCTCCTTTACACACGCCTATGATATTTTCCGACATAGAGTGGGTAGCTGCGTCTCATCCTCGCTAGCAGAGGCGGCCCTGTTCCTGGCAGTGTTGTTGAGTATCCGTCCCGTCCCGTCCCGCCTTCGTTACAAGACGTCGTGGGAACGCGGCTTTAGGTCGATTTCTGCGTCGCGTCGCCTGTAGACCATAAACCCCCTAATGTCGACTTTCGCGACATTTGTAAACCTTTTTTTCTTTTATTTTTTTAGCTCTACCATCCTTCAAGAATGTCAAAACCTCACGTGAGATTTCCGTTGACCCCCCCTCTCCCTTGGTGAAGTTTCGTGTGAATTCGCCCGACCCCTACCCCCCCCCCCCCCCATTTCACCTCACGTAATTAATGGACACCCCCTAAAGCAATGTGATTTTTTTTAGACTGTACTCATCTTGTAGCTGACTGAGAAAATGCACGAAGGACTCAGGACTAAAGACTGGAGTGGAGATAGAGAAGTCAGCGCCATGATCTCTGCACCTATTTGACAACAGGCTGAGTCGAGAAGTCTCGTAATACCGAGGAAAAAATTCTTGTCGGTATTTTTAACCCTCGGGGGCCATATTTTTACCGATGATCTATGCGGCCGTCATGGAAGCTGAGAAATGCGGTCCATTCACACAGAGTAGTGAGTACTTCCTGTTGTATAATCGCAGGCAGGCGCCCACGCCGAGTTGAATTAAGCAAGCTCGACTAATTCCACAGCCCGCTCACCGGTTTGGACGTTGAGTCAGCAGCTGGAGCGCCAAACTGGTTTCGAGGCAGGTCAGGCGCTCAGCAAGGACGCAGTGTCGAGTGACAGGTGCGCTGTCAGCACTTGCTACCAGGGTTGCCAACTATAGACCTTTAGGCTCGGCATAAGCTTCAAGTGAACCACGGCATCCGAAATCGATCGCTATACCTTATTTACACTGACCGGTCTGGTGGAATCAGTGGTTAAGGAGTCATACTCGAGATCGAAAGGTCCCCGATTCGAATACCTGTCTAGGTGGGGATTTTCGTAGGTCCTTAACCCGACACTTAATGTGAAGTACGCCAGAGCGGATTCCACGTTAAACTGTTGGTCCACTGTATCCTGTAGTATTGCCGGGCTAGGTTAAGGGGGCTACGACAGGGGCAAAATACGCAGCCAATAGAAACCCTATCACCAGATCATTACTACCACACGGAATTATTATTATTATTTATACTAGATGACCGCGAATAAAATACGGTGATAGCGAAGCTGGTGGTTTGTAATTGGTTGAAATAAGAACCGGATCATTTGCAGCAATATCTTTTTGATTTCACCTAACTATGCTATACTGCATCCCTACATCATGACGTAAACGCTTGGAGCTGTCCCTTCTCGGAAGTCGAACGGTCGCAGACTTCACCAGAATACAACTAAACAGAACAAAACACACACAGGATTGTGGCGCTTTCTAACGATAATATGATCAATACAGTAATGAATTAAAATAGATCCTTTTTCAGAAAAATCCAATTATGCTAATCGGGTCCGGTCTCAATTGATTCGGACAATTGGAGTTCTACTGTATTCAATTCCATCTTTCCATTTTACTGCTGTGAAGTCGGATGATAACATTTTGAGTGATTTTTATGGTGGTGCTTCTTTTTGTCTATTAATGTTTGTTCCAAATTCAAATTTTTCTTTCGTTTGTCTAATTGTTTCCAATGGATACTGAAGTGAACTACACTTAACGGTTCCTTGAAGTTTATTACTCGGTACACAATACAACAGGTAAACCATAAACAAATGTGGGTACAGTTATCAGAAGACCGTCGAGAATTTCAGCCTGGTCCTGATCCGGGGTAGAGTGACGGCTTCTACTTCTCGCGAACTTCCGGTGGTCTTCTGTAGTTGACGCTGGTTCAGCGGTCAGGCTGGAACTGGCGGTGGAGCGGCCGGCTACGCTTATATAGGCGGCCTGGCGCAGGAATTCCGTTGTGTGGTAGTACGGCGACCTCTGTAAGAAATAGTCCCACTTAGCTTCTAGATGATTCTATTTGTTTTCCTGGTTTGTTTTGATGCCTCTGCGCCTGTTTGGAGTCGTATATGTATCCCGGCGTGCAGGCGCGTTGTGTGTGAGGTCTGCCTGGCAGGGGCCTTTACTGGCAGACTGAACAGATACACCAAGCGTAGTGGATGAGCGATAACTCTCGCGCTTGGAAAATCCTCGTCCGGCTATGCAGTTATCGGGTTTCCTAGTTTCCCGAATACGCTTCAAGCGAATGACGGGTTGGTTCCTCAAAAGACCATGGCCGAATTTCTTCCCGTTCCCATCCCGGTCTCGACATCTACGAGACATAAATGCCGAAGCGAAAAAAAATCTCTACATGCATGTTGAATATTAGTGGTGATAGACCACAAAGTCGGTTCGCAACCTGTGTAACTGACGACTCTCTCTTGTGATTTTTTATGTACAGGTTTAGGTGTACAAAAATTAAAATCCAGATACCAGTCAGTGTGGCTCAGTGGGCTATGCCACCGCACGCACGCTGGAGATACAACGCGACCTGGCACGCGCCAGCCCCACACATACAACATAGTTACACGCTTCACAGATTACAAGACATCCTCCACAAATGTAGCGATGCGAAAGACGCTGGCCCTTAAGACAGCTCTGTCACTAGGCGCCCGAACTATTCCCTCTGAGAACCTGCCGACCAAAGAATCCAACCGATATAAAAAAAAATACAGATGAAAATCCACACTGATCCACCGATTTCGACCAATTTCTCACAGCTGATGTTCTCAACTAGACGGATAACACTGCCCAGTATAACGTTTGTTTCTGGCTCCTTTTAGCGGATTCCATCCGTCAAATATTTGCATCGCGGGCTGCCTTTTACGTAGTTACTTCAGCCGTTCTAGAAATATAGAACCAAATTAAGCCAGCCTATAGTCATCCTCTTTCTCATCACACGACATCTCTCTCCCTACTCCTACTGCCACTGAGAGTGCAAGTACAGCCTATCTGCACTAACCATCACTCGTGGCCGATGTAAAATGTGGAACGCAGATTGAGATTCAAGTCTACGGGCGAAGCCGGGCCTAACCACTGATCTATGCCTGTGGCTACATCTTCGCGGCACTGTATCTAATTACAAATTATGTAAGGGGGCATCCATATATTACGTGATGTGTTTTTCCGGACCCCCCCCCCCTGCCCCCCAATCTGATGAGACTTCGTGAGATCTGGTCCAACCCCCCCTCCCCCTGTGGTGAGATTTTAAGACCTATTTTTTGACAGTCCAACAAAAATTTCCAAAACCTCACATGAGATTTCCGTTGACCCTCCATCCCCCTTGATGAGATTTGGTGAGATTTCATCGGACCCCCCCCCCCCTCCTATTTCACCTCACGTAATTTATGGACCCCTGAGAGTAAAGCAACCGAGCATCTCACCTCATAACCTCACTTAATCATGCTTAATACCCACACAGCAATCTGCTTTAGTTGTAACCTGCTTCAAACCTCCCATCTCGCTATCAAATTTTAAAACTTTATCGTATTTTATTCGTAAGGATAACGCAGATTCAAAAATCATTTCATATTATTTGTATTTACTCACATCCTTTTTCCGAAGTGGGCCACATTCTAGTTACTTAACACATAACTTCCTTGAAATATTAAACATCGGGTCAAATTTCAAATTTTGTTTCGAAAACCACAAACATTTAATTTGACATTTTGGTGCTTTTAACCAACACCTAACACCATAATAAATACAATTACCATAATTTAACCTTGATCTTTGTCAAGCGTCTTTCTGGTGAATAAGTTTTAGACCGTTCTCCCATTTCTCGTTCTATTTTTGTTTGGTTATCGTATTACTTCAGTGTAGGACTCACATAATTAGTAATTGAGAATTTCAGAAACAACAAATGCGGTACAGCCTAATGATATTTATGATCATACGAGCAAACTACGAAATAGAAATAAACTATAAACAATGTGTAATATACATACTATCCTGTGCTCAACACGGGATACTAAAGAAGCAAAGCTTTCCCGAAAGAAATGACTCCTCTGTCTTTAATTTTGTACTCTTTATAAGCAACCATCAAGAATTTATTTTCGATGACCGTGGCTTAAACTAATTACTATTAGTTTACAGTACTTTTACCTCAGTACGTCTTTTTGGTGGTTTCCAGCCAGGACGAGAACATCTCACGACTCCTTTTAAACTTAGCTGACTTATGATGTTAGCTTTTGGGTTACAATTTCCACAAAAAAATCCTCGTTTCTTTCTCTTACACCATTTTTAAGAAAACATTTATACTATTATATTGTCTTGCATTTTACTCTTTTACTTCCAAATACTCGTCGATTACGTTCTCATCAATAATTTTGCTAGTTGAATTAAACTGCTGTTATTTCAAATCTTTTCATGCTTAATCACAAACTAGTTACAACAACCACTTATATATCCGCCTTTATCCAAATCAATTGGTTTTACCATTTACAGCGCAACTAAATGTCTTATGATTTCCGCAATTAATCCAGGATTCCGTCGTATTCTTACGTCATCCTAAACTTTCTCTTTTACCATCTCCAGTCTTGAATTCACAATTATTCCTTTTCCTCCACTCTAAATTGACCAGTTACCCCACACAAAAGTTAATACTCATAAAATAGGATTAGCATTATATATTTGTAATACGTAATACAAAGAAATAAATACATTATATTATATTTATAATTATTAACGCATGGGCGCGATGTAAGAAGGGTTCAAATAAATGATGGGAGAAGACGTAGGGAACAAAACACTGAAGACTTCGTGTTACAATGCTCTATTGGAATGTACTATAATAGATTTAAAAAAAATGGAATCGTATGAATGAGATTGAAACTAAAATTTCAGTTAAACTCATATCTTTTTAAGGTGCCATGCCCGAATTTCCGGCGTAGGCATGGGGAGTGTATTGTAACAGCCCTCAAACCTGAAATTAAATGGAATTGTATTTTATGAAGTATTTGTAGTAAGCTAGAGTGTGGTTGAATATGATCTTGTATGTTAGTTTTGCAATTTACTGTAAATCAATGTATACAGACTTTGTTTTATGAAAAGAAAGTATTTAGAGGCCATTTAATATATTTAAGAACAGAATTGTGCAAGATAATTGCTTAAATGTTTGTAATTCCAAGTATTAATGCAAGTTGCGATGTCTGAAGAACAATTTGCTACAGTTTAAAATGATTTCTGTGGATAATTTTGTGTTTAAGTATCTTTAATTTCCATTTCTGACCATTTTGTATTGATTGTAAATGATTATGTATTAATTCTGTTTGTTTTTAATATGTTTCAATTGTTTAAGTATTGTAGGATCGTAATTTTTCACGGCGTTGAATATTAATATATTTTTCTCGGGCTTCCAGCCGTGATAATATATCATATTTGCGGGACGTTTCGAAGGCGTCCATCTCTGCCTCCATTCTCAACCAAATGTCAGTGTATAGCTGTTTGTTTATTCAGCCGCTGCTACGGAAACGGTGGAAAACAAAAACCAACACAACGCGATTACGTCATCCGCTCTTCTGCTCGTTACAGGCGCGAAACTGTTTCAGCATTTTAATCGCCGGGTTCCACTGTAGAAATAAGATTAACTGATTTATTAGTCAACAGGGACACTGGTTATCAACTCAGTGCGGCCTGGAACCCGGCGATTAAAATGCTGAAACAGTTTCGCGCCTGTAACGAGCAGAAGAGCGGATGACGTAATCGCGTTGTGTTGGTTTTTGTTTTCCACCGTTTCCGTAGCAGCTGCTGAATAAACAAACAGTTATACACTGACATTTGGTTGAGAATGGAGGCAGAGATGGACGCCTTCGAAACGTCCCGCAAATATGATATATTAACACGGCTGGAAGCCCGAGAAAAATATATTAATGTTTAAGTATTGTTAATATTCGAGAAATATCTGTCGGGAGCTTTTATAGTGTTCTAGCAATTTCGATGGAGTTTGTATAACGCGATCATCAGAGACAGAGAAACAGTTTTCACTGACTCAATTTACGACAGCCAAGGACTATATTGTATGTGGAAGAAGTGTTGTATACAATCGCTGGATTTTATGTATGCATGTAAACAGTATCTTTGACGTCGTGTTTATGAAAATAAAAGTAAGTTTAAAGTGAGCTGCATGGTGGACTGGTTATTTATGATATTAATCAAACCACGAACAATCTATTAGTATCCCCCCATGGGTACTGTAATGAATTAAAAGGTACAGTGCCATTAGGCACTAAGTGATCCCACGGTATGTGTGAATATTGCCGATGCGTCGTGTCAACGAACAGAAACGTGACGGAACTAAAGCGTCCGGATTTACACGCACCTTGGGGGGTGCTGACAACGTCCTACTCAACTTGGACATTAAGCGGATTTATAACCCCCATAAATAACTGAGACCCGCTTTCTATTTTCGCACGTTTCGGAAAGTTCCCGCCGAAAACTGGCGCAGACTAGCAAAAATAAACCTTAGTGACGTTTCCTAGTAAATGAGTGCTTTATGAGAGTAGGGGAAGACGATCCAGCCAATAGAGAAGCCGCCTCAATTTATTGCCGTGTTGGTGTTTTTTCTTGTCTGTTCTGGGCCAATGTGGCGCTGGTCCTTTGGCGCGGATTGCGGTGATTCGTCAAGAGCCTGACCCGACGTCGCATTACGACAAGTACAGAGTCTTGCTCGGAGGAGAAGGACGGACGACGAGACACTCTGGTTCAGATCTTCATCTAGTACAGCCGAAGTGACCTTCAACGACGCCGGACCTGGACGACCCCATGTGGCGCTGGTCTTGCCTGGTCGCTGACCTGGGCTGTGAACAATGGTAAAAGCTACGACCCGGACGGAAACTCATGCAATCGTTCCACCCAGTAATGACCCTGAGATTTTGCTCTAACTGTTTGACATTCAGTGATATGTAATTGTTAACCTCAGAATAAAAACAAACTTCGTGTTTGCCTAATTTCACAATAATAAATTGTACACCCAATTTTCAGTTTCCTATTCATTACAATAATATTTCATGTGATAAGCTGAAGATTAAGTATGACTTTTGATTTTCCAAATTGATAATTTTGTTAATGATAAAACAGTGTGACCCAAATATAAACGTCCCCAAGGTAGACGTTACAACATGGCACCCTAAACGTGGAGCTATCGAAATATGAATGATTGCAAGAGTTTCTATGAAGCATTGATATTTAATAAATGATGAAATTTTATTTCAGTGGAAACCAGATGATCCAGCAGAAAATTTTATTTTATGTTATATGTGATATGTTAATGCTATGCCATGTGAATTATTTTATTTTAGTTCTGCAATGGAGATGGATGCAGTTTGAAAATCATAGTATGTGATGTTTTGTGTTGATTCATGTTCAAATCGACGTTGAAAAATCATTTTGTTTGTCAATGGTGGAAATATGATGTGGCGATTGTCTTTCATTCGATATGTTGTTGTGTTGTTGAAATATGATTTTGGTTTTGTTTTGATTGTTTTGGTTTTGTCGTATTTTGCTAATAAATGGTAATGGCTTTGTTGAAATGATTTCTCGAGACTGGTTTATAAAGGTAAGATTATTTCGTTTGTTCAGCGTCGAAAAATGGCATGTTTGATTTTTGAATGTCTTCTGTGGCAGGTGTTTTTTCTAAATTTTGTGTAATGAGCATTCAAGTTTTCGTTTTACGTGTGTTGACAATCCTAGTACTTGTCAAATGTGTTCTGTTCGTCTTGTTTGTTTTTTGTGGGATAATCCGTCGTGAGATATCGGGAATCAAAATATTAAAGTTGTCGATCAGATTTAATGGGACGTTGATATAAAAATTATCTTCCTTTCAGAAGTTAAATAAACTCAGTCGGAATTTTGTCACTTTTGAGTCATTCTGCAACCTTTGAAAAGAAAAATGGAGCGTTTTGTTTGTTTGTTTCTCGCACTTTTATTTATTTCCGGCATTCCAGATGATTTACCCGTGAGACCGTATCGCATTTTGGTTGAAGGTATCATGACTGTTATCGGGTATATATATAAAAAAGGATTTAGCCTGATTGTTGATTGCACAGCTACGAACTTTATGCTAAAATTTAATTATGGGCTTGAGATTCCAAAATCGGTTGAGAATCAGACTGAAGCTATCTTAGTACACGGATCCAGTAGTAATTGTGCAATCATGGCAAATAACAGAGTGGAATATTTGGAATTGCGAAACGATAGCACAGTGACGCTACCGAGTCAGACAGACAATACAGACGCGGACGCGGATGTTCCGGAATGTGACATTAAGCACAATAAACACCAACAGAACGTTGATAGTGATCAGTTCCTGCAAGAATCAGTACTTGTAATATTAAAAAAGGTATTAACAGAACAAATAGAACAGATTCACTCTAAAATTGGCGCTCAACAAGCTCAAATTCGCGAACAAAACAAACAGATTCACAAAAATTTTAAAGCACTAAGTGGTCAGTTAGAAACCCAGTTTGATAGTTTTTGTACAGAAACTAACAATAAATTTGAAGACTTTCGAACAAACATACAACAAGAAATTTCTGTAGTTCAGTGCACATCGAATCAACTGATTACAAGATGTGATAAACTGGAAGAAGATAATTCAAAACACGAAACACGTATTTTACACACTGAACAGGTAGTTTCAGAGTTGCTGACTAGCACGGATCAAAAATTTTCAACAGTCAATGAAAGAATGAGGGATTTTGATAGATCACTAAATTTATTACTAGAGCTGTACAAAGAATCGCATCAAGTTCAGAAGACTTTTCGGGCTGACATTATCGAAAAATGTAAGGAAATTGAAGCGAAAGTCGATGAGAGAAGGGTATCTATTGGTTCTGAAGCACTAACATACAATCAAGAGGAATTGGCTCTGCCAAAATTCGAAGTTCGACGGAAAATTAATCCACGGAGATTTATAAATGATTTAGAGTACTATTTTGATCTCAGAAATACCCCGGAAGCTCTAAAGACACATGTAGCCAGATTAGCTCTTGGTCCAGAGGAGAAAGACTGGTGTACAGTGTTCTGTCCACCAGAGTTTACGTACACACAATTTAAAAGTGTATTTTTAAGTACATTCTGGTCGAAAGACGAACAAATACAAACCCGAAGACGGATATCAAGCAAAGGTAATTCTATGTTTGGATATGCAATGAGATTATCAGTATTGTCAGGATATTTAGATGAGCCTATGAGTGACATGGAACTAAATGCCGCGCTCATTACGCATTCCCTCCAGAAATGCAATTAAATTTGAACCCAGCCGTAATCACCACGCGAAAGCAATTTTTGGACACATTAAGATACGTCGATCAGATGAAAAAAAGCCAATACCACGATGGTCTCGCAAGGGCTGATCGAAATCCTTATAGTCAAAACCAACACTTGAAACATAAACAAGGTCAAAGAAGAGATTTTAACAGGCAGTGGTATCCAAAGGAGAATAACCAGCGTCGGTACCAAAATAAACACATACATGAAAAACAGTCAGACCGAAACGCCATGGTAAATTCGATTGCAGAGAACACAAAGGCAGGCTCATTCCAGAATCAGGAATATACTATCGACATGCCATGCCTGCAGTAAGATTGAAATAGAGAATTTTTAGTGAAGATTTAAGGAATATACCTGAGGAGGTAGTAAATTAGATAAAAATATTGTTTTTGTAGTTTGTGTAGTTTTGATTGCAAGTATACTCATTCGTTTTATAGAATACAAACAGTAATAACGGGCGTAATTGAAAGCAAATTAATTATGCGTCTACAGCATAGCACGAAGGGACAAGAGATTTGTAAATTATTGATGCCTGAGCTGCGAGAGTTTGTTGGACTCGTTTGGAGAAAGTTTAACAGAGGGTAGCGGAATTCTAGAATGTTACCTGCGTCCAGGGGCGTCTATTGTATTTCACTGGACGGGCAACCCTCGGTCAAAGAGACGTGCTTTGATGAATGGAACCTGTCCACCCTCAAAAGATGGTAGCAACGACTTGCTATTTGTATTGGTACATGTGTTTCGGGCGAGAAAACTATTTTGTACAGTAATATTCTTGTTCTACTTAAGACTAAAGAAGAATTGCCGTCATAATTACGGTAACCCAACAGTTAGCGTTGTGGATCACTGTGGAAAAAAAATTCTGTAAAGCTAAATAAATACTCGTGGCTTGGAAAGAAATCGGTCCGTTATCGAAAAATAGGAAAATGAGTGGTTGCATCAAAGAAAATATGCTTAATGCATCATTAAAAGGGGGAGACCCACGAATAATCACTGCGTCATAGAAGTAAATATGCGGAAAAGTCTATAAATAATCCGTTATCTGTGGGATATGGTAAAAGAAGAAAAGTAATTTGGTCCGATAGACAAATTCAAGATTTTAGAAGAAAATGAGAAGATTATAATATGAGGTGATTAACGATCGCTATGTGAAGTCGGATGAGAGTAAAAGCTAACAATCAGACACTGTGACGATTAATGGAATTAAATTAATATAAAATGACTTTGCGGATTCATAGAATGAAAAGTTGGATTTTGTTGGGTTGTTACAAATCAAGAAATGATTAAAATAAAGATAATAGGAGAGCATCAATATATATGTTATTGTCTAGACCTGTGAAGAAATAAAATGGACAATTTGAAGAAGTACTTACGAGTTACGTGGTGAATCATTAATAAAGAGATGATGAATTAAAAGATGTTTCACGGAAAGTGCGGTTCTGAGTTGTCCTAGGAACTCAAAAAAGAAGAGAACGCGCAAAGAAAGCCGTGTTAGATGCAATTGTTGAGAAATACTCAAAGAAAAACCAAGGGTTCATGATTTCAGAAAGAAATCGATATTTTACTACCATTTAACGATTATAAAACTTACCAGGTCATGAAAGAAATGGAGATGCTTTTTAATATGAACACCCACATTCCCTTAGAAGAGGAGATAAATCGTATGAATTTACACAAACTGGAAAGATAAGTGTCGGTTAACACGTAAAGCGCGCTGGTCTGCGAAGAAATGAAAAGATAAAGATTAATGTAGAATGGAAGAGCAATTTCATAACGTAAATGACGATTGTGCATCGGACAATACCAAAATAAAGCATAGTGAAAAGTTATGGACTACTAATGAAGCACAGAAGTGTTCTTTTTCCCTAAGCAGCCTAAAGTTCTGTCTGAGATAGAAAATGATATCCCGAGATAATCTTTTATCGAAATGAAGAATTAAGCTAACGAATTAGTAAATGTTTAAGTCATTTGTCTGTTATCAAAGACCTAGTTCAGAAATGCAGTAAAAGTAAATTATATTTAGTTTGACGGAATGTAGCCGAAACTGAACTGTAAGCGGGTGTGAAGTAACAGTTAGCTCAACACACAATAGGCAGCTGGGTATTCTGTTGTGATACCGAGTCTTATACCTGCCCCTTTGAAAGGGAAAGCGTTCGCGGAATCGCAGTGGGGTTTGTTTACTCGAATCAGCTGGCCTGTCAAATATGACCAGAGTCGCTGTTAATGCCTCTGATGTTATGGAAAACATTCAATAAAATCTTATTTATATATAAATAAATGGAAAAAGATACCAGTCTGGGAAATTATTTCAACAGAGGTTGTTAAAAAAGGAGGCTGTAATAAAATTTTGTAATTAATTACAAGCATTAGGATTTAAAATGCTAGTTCATGTCATGTATTGATTTGACAAATATAACTGTTAGGATACTTTTGTGATGAAAAAGTGAATTAATAAGTAATTATAAGAATAATTGTTAAAAAATTATAGATAATAAATAATTTTGCATATTATAATAATAAAATGATGTAATTTTAATTTAATTGAATATTTTTTTAAAAAAAGGGCAATCTAAGAAAGATTTAAATTAGTTGTATAGAGAATGATATATGTCACATGCTACTCATAAGATATGTAGTTATAAGACATGCTGGATTGTCTCGCGGGTTCACTGAGGAATCAAGTAGGGCACAAGAGTAATTCGTGAAGTACAAAGCTATCACATGTTGTATTAAAATAGAGAACTGAAGATGGGTATATCTTAAGAAGTTTGGTAATGTAACTATTAACAAAGATCACAAACAGTTAGAGAATATTAGAACGAACTAATCTCACTCACAAGGAACATTAACCCAATGACCAGAAATAAGTGAAGTTATAGTGAAAAACTGAATTGAAAGTTATCCCATAGAATAATTTTCAATTGTATGGGTGATGGGGTAGTTGTAATGAATTAAAAGGTACAGTGCCATTAGGCACTAAGTGATCCCACGGTATGTGTGAATATTGCCGATGCGTCGTGTCAACGAACAGAAACGTGACGGAACTAAAGCGTCCGGATTTACACGCACCTTGGGGGGGTGCTGACAACGTCCTACTCAACTTGGACATTAAGCGGATTTATAACCCCCATAAATAACTGAGACCCGCTTTCTATTTTCGCACGTTTCGGAAAGTTCCCGCCGAAAACTGGCGCAGACTAGCAAAAATAAACCTTAGTGACGTTTCCTAGTAAATGAGTGCTTTATGAGAGTAGGGGAAGACGATCCAGCCAATAGAGAAGCCGCCTCAATTTATTGCCGTGTTGGTGTTTTTTCTTGTCTGTTCTGGGGCCAATGTGGCGCTGGTCCTTTGGCGCGGATTGCGGTGATTCGTCAAGAACCTGACGCGACGTCGCATTACGACAAGTACAGAGTCTTGCTCGGAGGAGAAGGACGGACGACGAGACACTCTGGTTCAGATCTTCATCTAGTACAGCCGAAGTGACCTTCAACGACGCCGGACCTGGACGACCCCATGTGGCGCTGGTCTTGCCTGGTCGCTGACCTGGGCTGTGAACAATGGTAAAAGCTACGACCCGGACGGAAACTCATGCAATCGTTCCACCCAGTAATGACCCTGAGATTTTGCAATGACCCTGAGATTTTGCTCTAACTGTTTGACATTCAATGATATGTAATTGTTAACCTCAGAATAAAAACAAACTTCGTGTTTGCCTAATTTCACAATAATAAATTGTACACCCAATTTTCAGTTTTCCTATTCATTACAATAATATTTCATGTGATAAGCTGAAGATTAAGTATGACTTTTGATTTTCCAAATTGATAATTTTGTTAATGATAAAACAGTGTGACCCAAATATAAACGTCCCCAACGTAGACGTTACAGTACTCTATTGGGAAGATGTACTGGGATAATTTCCCCTTGCCTTCTCCAGTGTGTTAGTAGGTATGGACGACTGTGATAGTGTGTGTGTTAAGTATATAGCGTTTTTTGTGCTGTATGGAATGAAAGAAGTTGAAGGAAGAGGGTGAAACCCGATGCATGATCTTTTGAAAGAAACCATGGTAGCCACCAGGCTTAATATCCCCATCCAAAGGATGAATCAACATCAATCACGCCCTCACTAAATGCGCACTGAGGAGAGGTGTGGGATTTAATCCAGGATTTTGCCAACAGTCTGGGGATTAGGAAGTGTGCATCACCACCCTGCCGGCGAAGTTCTGATGATAAAAAATTCTTTCAGCACCAAGATTTTTTTGTTTGCTTATGGCTGTACACCTCGTCAACGTCAAGGTCATTAGAGATGGGAAAGAACTGGGGGCAAGAAACAGGAAGGAATTCAGCCTTGGCCTTCCGAAAGAACTATCCTGACATTCGCATGGTGTGATTTGGATAAACCACTGAAAATCGAAATCCGGACGAGGATTCGATCCCGCGTCGTCCCTAATACGAGACCAGAGCGTTACCGCTCACCACGTTCGGTCGACCGCAGTACTGGAACCAGCTAACTCCGAGTCCGCGCAGTCCACCATCACGGTGCCGCAACCAACTCAACCAACGTGGCGAGCTACAGTTTATAATTCGTCGTATTTCATTATTTTGTTAGTTTTGTATACTTCCACATTGGAACTTATTCATTATTCTAATGAATAATTGTTTTGATTGTTTACAATCTGAAATTAGATTGTTTGTAGATGATATAATGCTATATAAAAATATCAAAACGGTAGAGGACTGTAAACAGTTACAGGGTGATCTGGACAGGATATCTAGTTGGGTTGGTAAACATGGGATGAAGATAAATGCAAAGAAGAGTCAGATTATTAGATAACTTAACTTAGTCCACAACCAAAGGAGGCATACTAAGCCATTGGGTCAGGGGTAGGACAACCAGTTTCTTTCCTCTGGGACCTACAATTTAGAGTGGAATCCGAACCACGGAGCGTCCTAGCGTAGCTCATATGATCAAACACAACTCTCAAAATTCCTGCGCCTGGATTCGAACCCGGCACCGGAGCAGCAAATGTTTGGTAACCAAGCGCCTTAACCACTGAGCTACCAGACCGCTCTGCTAATTAGATACACAAATAAAAAAGTAAAGGTTGATTATGATTATAAGGTGGGGAAAGAATTGCTTGTTGAAGACTTGAAATGTAAAAATCTTGGCATTACATTTGATAAGAAACTTAAATGGGCAGGACACTTTGGTCTTTTAGTAGGAAAACGTTTCAAAATTCTGCACTTGTTCGAGAGGGATGTACGAGAGAAGTAAAGGAATTGGGTTACAAAACTTTGATCAGACCATTGCTTGAATATGGTAGTGTAGTATGGGACTAGTGTTGCAAATTGAAAAAAAAAAAAAAAAAAAAAAAATGTTTTTTTCTCAGCTTTGTGAAAAAAACATGAAAAAAATCTTAGCACCCTTGTTTTTTTTCTAAATTTGGTTTTTTTTTTTCAGAAAACATTGTATTTGATAAAAATTATAATTTCATTTACGGAACTTACATTTTACAAGTGTGTTTTAAATCTTACTGAATCATATAATGTTTTACATAATAATTCATAAATGTATCTATATAGGTAACATAATTTTATTCATCCTCTATGTCAGTACCACATTCACTAGTATCAGCATTACCATCACTAGTTCACTCGGTGTCGGAATTTTCTGTTTCTTCTTCTGTCTCCTCTATATCCATAACTTCAGAAGAAGTTACATTTTCTTTTTCTGGTTCTTCTTGTATTGTACACAAAGATTTTGAGATTGCAATTTTAAATTGTGAGCAAAAGTACACACTGTGCTTAAAGACTGCGCCAATAGTTCTGTATTACGGTCTTTTAAGTTTGAATTTAAATCTATTATCATACAAAATAGGAGCTTTATTTCTTTTCAATCGTTGGTTTACGCCAAAAGTTGCAACGAAACGATTCATAATTACTGACAATTTAATGACTCAGTATCACTATATGCTGAGAGTTTAACAAGTATACGAATACAAGGAAAGCACAATAAGTAATAAAAATAGGCAAAAAAAACGTAGATAAATTTTAAATTCCTAATTTTTTTGAAAAGATCCATAGGTCTACAGATAAATTCGTAGGGCTAGCAGCACTAGTTCAAATGGCGAGTATCAATCCAAATAATGGGGTACGGGGATTCCTTCTTGCGCAACATAGCCTCTTCGGGAAGTCCCCATTCATAAAAGAAAATTTCAGTCAATGTTGCCATATTTTAGTATTTTTTCTACTGAACCAGAAAAATATATTAGATTTAAAAATTAAGAAAAGTACTTAGAATAAACTCTAAAACAGTCATATTAACCAATAAATGCCTTACAAATTTTGAGATTTAGTAGTTACGAAAAAAAAACGTGTCCCAGAAAAAGAACATGGTTTTTTTGAAGTTGTTTTTCATGGGTTTTTTTTCAAGTCAGAAAAAAACGTTTTTTTTACAACACTATATTGGACCCACATTTTGCGTATAAAATACAGGAGTTGGAGAGAGTACAAAAAAGGGCTGCTAGATTTGTTTCTGGAAATTACCGCAGAATGCAATCTGTAAATTGCCATCGGAGCGTGTGCTCCACCGCAATTTAATTAAAATATTTTTAGTAACTGAAACTTCTTCTGTGTAACAAAGCCATGTATAAAGTATTAGCGATGGATTTAATTTATATATAAAAAAAAAAAAATCGCGTTCATGGTAAAACGCATAGCCTACTAATTTGTGGTAACTTCTATCAACTTCTGTTTTATGTTTCTCAGCTTTCAGGGTTCACATCAACATTAAACATAACCTGTTTTACTCCTGTGACTATGGCTTTCCATCATTCGAAAGTTCATCAAAATCTGCCGATTAGCTTGCGCGTGATTGCGCTCAACGAAATACGGACAATAATTGTGGACGCTTTTACGAGTATATTTCTTAGCTTTCCAATTTCATATCGAAATGAAACGTATCCCGTTTTACCGCCAGGACTAAAGACTGTACTTGATTCGAAAGCGCATTAAAATGCGATCACATTTCGGTTTTCTTTTGTTTGCGGAAATCACTCTCGACGAAAGACGGAAATGTTCCTTAAAAGCGCCGTGGCCGAATTCCTTCCCGTTCCTTTTCCCCAAGCCTCTCCCGCCTTTTAGTTGCTCATGACACAACACCAATCCACTCCTAGGCTTCTTCGGGGAATGGAGTGGGGGGGAGGGGAGGGTGGAAGAATGAAACCTTTACAAAAAAATCTCAGTCATGAAAGTGATATAGCATTTGAAATGTAAATTTTGTTGTGCATTATTACCATGTTTCGTTACGAAAAAGTTTATTTTTAGAAATACCAACTGTGTTTGTATGATCGTTTGTCGAATGACCAACATTCAGATCAGTAACGTATTAAGGAGCCAACGGAGTAGTCATGTATTGATCAAGAGGAGGGTGAAGAGGGTCATGGAAGTATACAATGCGTATGCTGGCGATGAGGCATGGAAAGATATTGGTGTACTTATGAAAAGTAGTACATGGAAGGGAAAAGATGACCATTACCACAAGCTGGCACTCGGATGTGGGAAGATTCTCTTTTTTAAGTAAGGGTGTCAGGGATTGGAATAAGTTACCAAGGGAAATGAATAATTTACCAAAACGTTGAAAGAATTTAAAGTTAAAATTTGTAGACGGCAAATGTAGGTGGGTGAAGGAAAGGGGGAAAGGGGGTGTATAGGGAAATTGCCACCTAAGCATGCGCTCCATTGTAATTAAATTACATTTATTTATTTATAACGACACTTTAAGGCAATACACTTTATCCACCTCAATATTGAAAACAGGATTATTTATTCACGCTTAATTTTATCTCCCCTTTTACATTAAAATTTTTCTCTACGCTTGGCAACTCGGCCTCACTCAATAGGGAGCTACCATGTGGCTATTCAAACGCAATATATCGGCTTTAATTATATATATTATTTTGTAAAATGTGTTTTATCGTGACGAGCTATCTTTCTCCCTTCACACATAACCAAAATCGACTAATGAGGTATCATTTTACAGAGTAAGTTCTTCGCATCATTAATTAAAAGTAGAATTCAAACCGTAAATTGTGAAAATATAAACAATCGAAGTCATGCGTACGCGATAGTTCAGAGTTAAGCCGCTAGGCTTCGCTGGCCTCGATAAGAAGTGGTCACATTACCGCTTGATAGAAGCAACACATATTGCAGATATATGGATAAACTGTGAGTGTTTTCTAAAGTAAGACACTTTTCGGATATTTTTGTTTCTGGTCGAAAAACATTTCATAAAAAGGTTAATGATGGTCATATTTTAACTAAAAACATTTTTTACATACTGGTTTTTTAATACAAATATTTTATAATTTAAATTTTTCATGTATATATTCTATAATGTCATTTACATGTAAATTACATATTGTTTTGTGTTGTAAATTACCACGAGTTTGTGTTGTACGTTGTAGTGGGTGCCTTGGTGGGCAAACTACGTTACAATTATCTTTCATACCTCTATGATTAATAATTGTGGATTTTTAATTTTAATTTTTATGAAGGAGTGAAAATTTATTAATTTTGCAAGAATCTCGACGTTAGTTGGAATTTAGGAAAAATTGTCACAATATGACATTTATTTTCTTATCACTGGCGATTACAAGTCTGAGCGAATTTACCGTTAACATTAACACAAATTGGCAAAATCATAAAAGCAACGCTCAGAGGTACAATTAGCCGTCATGAGCAAGCAAACAATTGTATATTTACTTTTAAATATATCTCAGAATCAAAATGAAAGAAATAATGACAACTGAAAACAATGAAAAATACAAGTTATGACGACTTCAGACAAAGGCATCATAATACTGTGACTTTACAGTTAAAAAGACAATCATGGGCGCCAGAATGAACAATATATCATTCGAAAATAACTAGTTCTGGCAAATTATGCCGCTAGCTCAGGGGTTTTTACAATTACAAAGTGAGAACATGGATCTATCCTCTCAAAGTCGTTTAAGGGTTCTGTTTCACGGAACGCACAATCAGATGGCTTGGTCGTAATAAGTTACCATTGTAGTTCTGCGTCTGATGTCTGCGGTGAGTGGAACGGACCCACGGTATGTGAGATTGTCTCACAAGTCGGCTACAGGCATCTCTGGTCTGACAATGCGCGTCATCGCATTACCGGCTGTGTTGCCGTGATAAGCTTGCTCCAGCAAGGCAAGCTGGCAGCCAGAAATCGTACAACGGCAGTTGGCGAGAGAAGCCAACTTTCCAAGTCCACCTCAGACTACACTCGCATAGCTTGGACTCGAAGATCGAATTGAAGCTCGTCGCTCTTCTCTCTCGCGAGGAAACTTCTCGCTCCGCCCCTTTGTAGTCTCGAAGCTCACATACAACAGAAATTCCCAGGATTTTAAGTTATACGCTCATTTGGATTGGATCTTCAGGTCGGCACCTAATGTCACGTGATATCCCCGATATGTGATTTGCCCCGCTCATATCACAGAGGTCGGACATATTCGGCTAAGTTCGCCGGAGTGAGAGCACATTCGGGTGTCGGGCGGCAGGCATTTCCCGCCAGGTGAGTGACTCTGTTGACCACCCATCCCCAGGGAGCAGAGTGTGTGGTCCGGCAAACCCCAAATCCGCGACTTCTTGTCGCCATAGTTCGGGAAGACCACGATTAGCTTCAAGCCTACATAGCTCAATAATTCTTTAATATTCGCTTTACCAAGATACACTGTATAAGTTCACCATTTCATCACAGTCCTCACTTGGAATCTTGCGTACTTTATAAAACTACAACAAAAATCTATTTAGGTGGTCGCCCAAGATTCATGTAAATTACTCCAACATTATGACATATATAATAAAAATGCACCTTGTAACGTGACTACAGCGCGTCATGTTACAACGTATGTTTAACGTATCCGAAAGTGTTTTCTAATTGTTTGTTAAGCCGTTGTAACTGTTTTGCTATGTACCTATTACAGCTGACAAATAAAAAATTGCTACAGATGAGTCAGTTCTTCTTTAATAATATTACAAACCACCAACCTCGCTATTCACCGTATATCATTGGCAAAATTTTCGGACGGGCCACTTATTGCTTATATAATAAGGTGACCAATAGTTCTCCTTTAGGAAGGACAGTCCTTCTTTTGTAGCTTCTGTCCTTCTTCGAAAAGTGTCCTCCTACCTGTCCTCCTTTTTCAAATTGAGACAAATGTCTAAAAATTCTGGAACTTTTTCTCAATTGTGAATTATTGGAGATATTACTATTACTATTACAATTACTCCGCGATTCACTAAAAGTGTTTGGCGGAGGGTGCATTGCACCTATCAGGAAAGGTAATGGTTTGGAAGGAATATACGGGATATGGCAGGTGGCGCCCATGGGCTATTGTGAGGAACCATCCCAGCATTCGCATGGAGCGATCTAGGGAAACCATGGAAAACCCAGATCAGGATGGCCGGAGTGCTTTATCGGAAGGTACTCCTGTCCGATTTTGTGTTTACTCGCCCGGTAAATCCATTCTATTCCATTCCCTAATCGCTCGTGGAAAAAATGAGTAGAGAAATGAATCGGTTCTGGCCCTGATTTCTCTTATCTTATTTTCGCGGTCATTCCGAGATATGAATGTTACTGGTAGCAATATTTGTTTGCTGTCATTCCGAAATACGTCAGTCGAGAATTTTTCAATTAGCTTCAGTCGAGAGCAACGCCTTCGGTGCTCCAGGTCATCCCAACCTAACTCCTTCAACATCGCACTGACGCTTTCCCTCCAACTATATATACCTGTCACGAATCGGGCGGCTCTTCTTTGGACCATCTCTAATGCCTCCATTAATCATTTTTGATGGGGACCCCATACAGAGCAACAATATTCCAAGTGAGGCCTCACTAGTGACTTGTACGCAATCGATTTAACTTCCGGAGTGCATTGTTTTAAATTACGACCTAGAAATCGAAGCATACGATTTGCTTTCCCAATTACATTCTCGATATGCTCATTCCACGACAAATTATTACGAATTGTTACCCCTAGGTATTTAGCAGAATCTACCGTTCTAAGGACAGTGCCATTAATTGTATATTCAAAGCTAAGCCTTTTTACTTACACGCATGACTTGGCACTTTTTAGCGTTTAATTCCAACTGCCAATCTTTACACCACGCAATTATTTTCATAATATCGTCTTGTAACAAAGCGCAGTCGTCCTGGGTTGTGATTTCACGATAGATAATAGCATCATCGGCAAATAATCTTTTCATTCCCCTTATTATGTCGCACAAATCATTAATGTATATGAGAAACAACAGAGGCCCTATCACACTTCCTTGGGAAACCCCGGACCTCACTTCGGCAAGTGATGAACGCTCACCGTCGAGAACTACACACTGTGTTCTGTCCTTCAAAAACTCTGCAACCCAATCACATATTTGTCTAGATATACCGTAACCGCGAAGTTTCCTAAGTAACCTAGTGTGAAGCACAGTGTCGAAAGCTTTTTTGAAGTCTAATAAAACTAAATCAACCTGGGATTGCTCATCTATAATACGGCTCAAGTCGTGAATTAATAGGGCAAATTGTGTTTCGCAGCATCGGCCTTTTCTGAATCCATGTTGATTTGGGTTTAAAAGCTCATCTTCATCCAAAAACCGCATGATATTTGAATAGATGATGTGTTCTAAAATCCTGCAAAATATTGAGGTTAACGAGATCGGCCTGTAATTTTGAGGATAATTAACATTTCCACTTTTTAACACTGGACTTACGATGGCGGTCTTCCATTCGGCTGGTATTTTTCCTTGATCCAAGGAGGCGGTATATAATTTCATCAAATACGGCGCAATTTCCTTTGCGTACCTAGAGTAGAATCTTGTAGGAATACCGTATGGTTCTGGAGCCTTCTTGGAATTTACATTCATAAGCAGTTTAGTTATTCCCTCGACATCGAGAACGAGATCATTCATAATTTTGTTAGTTCGATTGTTAAATATCGGAATCTCCTCCGAGTTTTCTGACGTGAAAGCTTTTTTAAATACATTATTCAAAATTTCTGCTTTCTCGACGCTAGTTTCTGATAATTCCCCATTTTCATTAATCAACGACGGCATGACCTTACGAGAGCCTCTTATTAATTTGACATATGACCAGAACTTTTTTGGATTAGTAATATTAATGTATTTTATACATAATCAGGCATCCAACCCATAAAACGATTCAATAGATTGAAGGTGAACATATTTCAGCAACAGAAATTAGTCTTATTTTGAACGAATTTTTCCTTCAATATCAATCACGATTTTAAGAAAAATTTACTCCTTTAATAATAGAAAGAAAATTGTTAAATTCTGGAATAACGGAAAAGTTTACCAAAGAAGTTACCAAACATGTTTCCAATATGTCAAAGAATTGTCTGAAACAAATATCACAGAAATAACTGTTTTAAATGGTGTTTATTGACTTCATCGCAAATAAATTGGGCAGATATTGAAAATTGTGTTGAATATTTATCGAAAAAAATGCCTGATATTAAAATCGACGACAATTGTTTGTTTGAAGAAAATATGGCTGAATGAATTTAATTCTGATAAATTAGAATAATGGGAAAATCAGCATGTTAAAATTGATAAAAGATGGGTAAAAATATTTAACCATTTCGAAGATGAACACATGCCTTATTCATTTACGTTTGCTGCTCAGAAAGTAATGCAGCAGTTGAAAGAGTTTTTTCAGTTGATAATGATTTTTGGACAAGTTAAAAATCAAGATTGAATGTTGATACTCCAGCTGCAGCTCTTACCGTAATATTCAATATGAAGGATATTTCTTGTTCCAAAATTTCCAATATATTATTAGAAAATGATATATTAACAAAATATATTCATTCAATGGAAAAATACTAGTTTAATTATATATTTAAAAGGGGTGTAAGCATAATTAGTGTATTTTTGTTTGGATTATTGAAATGTTTCATTTATTTACGTTGGACTCTTTTCTTAAATTTTCTCGTCCTCCTTTTCATTGTTAAAAAGTTGGTACCTTATATTTAAAAGATCACGTCAAATATTGGTATAAAGCAATTGGTTTACCATTTCACATAATAACACACGAAGTGTTTCACTTAGGGAAAAAAAAAAAGTGGAGAACTTGGAAAGGAGTTTCTGAGATGCGAAATTCAGGGCAGTGAAATCGCGTGGAATGATGCGGAGTGAAAGGATATGCAGCGGTGATTGCAGTATTTCATTTATTTCTAGTTTGAATGCATTAAAGATTAAAAGCGGCGGTTTGCAGCTTGCAGGTGTGCGGGTTGACTGCCAAGCTGAGAACAATACTCCATTGTGTCAGACTTGGTCCGTGTTTTAATGCTCTTACCGGTCTAGCGGGCAGGCGTCAGCAGCGACATAGCGGACACACCGACAACTACCAGGTGCACTGTGGTCTGTGAGTAGACTGTAAGGCGATTACAGTTACAGCAGGTGTGGCGGTCACAGACTTCCTCAGCAGGGCAAAGCCTTGTCACAAACTGTTGTGGTGCTGAGTGGTCGGAGGGATTTCTGAGTTAGGAATACGGCGACGGGAGCATTGTTGTACCCCGATTCGATGGATCTCCGGCCAAGGCTTATATTGCAATAACGGTCCATCAGTTTCAACATAGTGCTTGAGAACCAGGGGTGGATCTAGGATTATGGTTTTGGGGGGGCTTGAGCGGACTCTGGTTTGGAATGGCTTGGCTTGAGTGGATTTTGGTTTTTTGGGGGGAGGGGGACTTGAGTCGGGCAGGGTGTAGTCTTTATACTCTCCTCGGTCCTCGGATTAGTAGAACTAAAAAAAAGAAAAGAAAAAAAGTTCTCCAAAATTGCAATGTCGGGGGTGAACCTAGATACTTTGGTGGGGGGGAGGTTTGAGCCCCCTCGCCCGCCCCCACCAAATCAGAGTGCCGTAAAGGGATTTAGGTCAACACTTCTCAGTTTTAGAAAAAATCGAGGTCATAAGTCATGACGCCTGATCACTTTTGGACTAGCAGAATTAATAATTGCGAAACATGGACTTTAGAAATACCAGAAAGAAAGAAAATTGAAGCATTTGAAATATGGTGCTATAGAAGAATCCTGAAAATTAAGTGGACAGACAAAGTACGATATGAACGAGTTTTGGAAATGATGGATAAGGAAAGAAGTTTGTGGAAGAAACTTACTGAAAGAAGAGACAGGCTGGTAGGTCATATTTTGAGACATGCTGGATTGGTTAATTTGTTGGTGGAGGGAACAGTCGAAGGTAAGAACTGTAGAGGAAGACAGGACAGAGATTAGAATATATGAAGCAGATAATTGAGAACGTATGTTCTAAGGGATATGTAGACATGAAGAGGTTAGCACATGATAGGAAGGGATGGAGGATTGCATTAAACCAGTCGAAAGACTGAAGACATATATATATATATATATATATATATATATATATATATATACCAAGTCGGATCTGTCCATATTAATCCTTTTCTTTTAACTGAAAACAGTTCGTGAACAATATACGATGAATAGCGAGGTTAGTATTTTGTAGTGGGATGAAAAAAGAACCCATTCATTTGTAGCAATTGTTTATTAACTGAGAGAGGTATGTACATAACATTTACAACGCCTTACGAAATAATTAGAAACGATGAAATGTTTCCCTGACAGAAGTAAAAATATCTGAAAAGCACTTACTCTAGAAAACACACACAGTTTATCAATATCTCTGTAATATTTGGTGCTGCTATCTAGTGGTATTGGGATTATTCCTCACCGACACCAGCGAAGCCTAGCAGCTAGATGCTGAACTGTCCTTGATTGTTCATAATTTTGTCATTTACGGGTTCAATTTCGAAAAATTTCTTTCTTAATTAATGATGTTACCGAAGTGAAGAACTTAATCTTGACAATAATATCTCAACTATCGATTTTGGTTAAGTATGAAGAGAGAAAGATGGCTCGTCACAAGAAAACACCTTTCAGAAATAACATATATAATCTTATATCTTTAAACCAATAATGCTTGTATATAAATATATATTTGCAATCTCAGAAACGGCTCTAACGATTCTGATAAAATTTCATATTTAGATAACATTTTGTTTTTTAAGATTACCTTAATAGTTGTCTTCCCTGCAAAAACGCTATTTTACAAAATACGAACAATTTTTGCTCTTGGTATCTCTAAAACAGCTCTAACGCCATCTCGTAGACAATTCAGGTATCAGGTAGCCTACTAATATTTTCTCTTTGGTTTCAACGAACTCATTTATTTAAGCGAACATTTGTTGCATACCAGCTGACTGGGGGGAATGTTAACATTACATGTTTAATTGTAAAACATTTAAAAATTGGTTTTGTCAGAAGTGATAATTTACTTTACAAAACTTCTTTGAAAATAACATTGACCGTACATCAAACATCATCAATGTGCCTAATCTTGTTGTGTTTAGGTTGAATGGCTGCCTGGACCAGAATGACTCCTAATATTCCATGATGCTTGGTGGATTTTAAGTAAAGAAAACAGCTGCCACGCCAAATTCTGACTATAAAAACGGCACAGGTGGCTCAAGATGTCTATTAACGCATATGCAGTAATGTGCGTAATCGTACGTTTCGGCATATGGAGTCTGACAGCTCAAACGTAATTAGTGGCGGGGAAATGTGGTTACTGCGCTAGCACTCAAAAAATTCTGGTTACCATCCCGTATTCTAATCCCGGTGGGGACAAGAATATTTAAGATTTGTTTTTGATCATATGAACTATACTGGAGCGTTCTGTGGTTCGGAATCTACGTTAAATTATAGGTCCCAGAGGAAAGGAACCGGTCGTCCTACCTCTGATACAATGTATCAGTATGCCTCTTTCTGCAGGATCCAACCAACGTTCAGGTTAGGTTTTTATACTGTCTATATATTTAATCTGTCCAATCTAATACTATTATATGAAAACTCTTGTCAATAGATAAAATTAATTTCTCACAAGCTTCTCTAAGGATTTTGATGAAATCTTGGATATTGAACAGAAATCGAAAGATGCCGAGCGAAGATCGGTCACCCAGGTACTAATATTTGTATGCGAAATCCGTTAGGTATGTTTAGTGTTTACCTATTTTCACAGCTATACGGCCTATGTTGCTTGTTGTCTTTTGAAAGTCGCTTTAAAAACAGTCGTTTTCTGCCCCATGTTGTCTTATGCACGATTTGCAGCCAAATTAACTACCGTAACGAATGTGATCCACAATGTGACTGGGCTACGGGGACATCCATAAATTATGTGAGGTGTTTTTCCGGATTTACGGCCCCCCCCCCTCTGGTGAGATTTAGATCTGGCCGGACCCCTCCCCCCCACCCCCTCTGGTGAGATCTAGTACGTGAGAACCCCCTAGTAATCGCCCTCGAAACTTTTGGAGACCTTTTTTTTTAGGTCTCACCCTTCAAAATCCGGTCACAAACCCACTTTTAGCCCCGAAATACCACCCAAATTCCCCTAAAATCGACATTCGGGCTCTTTGTAGACCTGTGAGATTTCCGTAGACCTACCCCCCTATTTCACCTCACGTAATTAATGGATGCTCCCTATGCTACTCAGAAACTGACAGCATGCAGGCGTATTTCATTCAATGTGCATGGTGGGGGAAATTTGTCTGCTTGCCGTGTTTTAATTACAAATTTCATCCTTCGCAATGAGAAGGCCAAGATTGAGCGAGAAAGGGAGGAGAGATGAGGAGGGGAGAGAAATATGGGGGCATCCATTACGTGAGATGAAATAGGGGGGGGGGGGTCAACGGAAATCTCACGTGAGGTTTCGAAATTCATGTAGGACGGTACAGCTGAAAAAAAAAATCTACAAATGACGCGAAAGTCGACTTTAGGAGGGTATTTGGTCCAAAAACCTACCTTAGGAGGGTATAACAGCCCTTGGAAGCATGAGACCTAAAAAATGTCTGAAAAAGTTGCGAGGTCGATTAGTATGGGGGGGAGCTCCGTCAAAATCTCTCGTCATTTTAGAGAGGGTTGTCCGACCAGATCTCACGAAGTCTCACCAGAGGGGGGAGGGGATCCGGAATTCCGGAAAACGTCTGATGTCATTAATGGCCGCCATCTATTATTGTACCCGTTTCAGTTTTGATAAATGTTCGAAGTTATGTTGCTCATATTTTATAAATGTACATCAACTTAAGGACTCTATTAGTCAGTGCTGAATATCCATGGTTCATTGAATAAATATATAGACGTTAACATGCAATACCCAAATGTGTGTTTGTGAAGAAATACATTTTATTGAAACAAGAAGTTGACTGCGGACAGACCTTTGACCTCGATTTTGTTGCATTTTATTTACTGAGAGAAGAATAGAGGAGCGGTAGTTTAATGGGATTTGAATATCCAGTTGTAAATATCCAACGGACATTTTAGTACAATCTCTACCTCACGGTACAGGAACAAAGACGTCATAGAATGGAGGCAGTTATGTGATGATGCAATTTGTTTACTCCCGCACGTCATATATCGCTTGCTTGAGCCGATACATTCATATTTAAAATTCAAAAATATTGATACACAGAAGGTGGCCGAGCTAGCAGTGGGGTAACTATATCGTTGAGGCCCGTGTCAAATTCATCGGATGGGGCCCTTCCTCAATGCCGGATCTCGGGGAGGGGGGGGAATTGCAAACAGGGCTACCCATTTTATGGGCATCTTTTTTTTACTAGCTCCACTTCTGCCGCGAACAGTGACAGTGTTTGAAGGAACGGGTCCCCTCGACACCGGGCCGGGGGCCGCCTTCGGCTGGGGATCCGTGGTATTTTGCCCGTCCTGCCACCTTATTAATACGCCACTGCCAGATAGACTGCTAACGGGCGTCCGTAGTCTGAGAAAGTGCCTGCCAGCCGGTGCGAATAATGGGCAGAACGGCTGCCGACCACATTCAGTCCGACCTTTAACGCGGGGTGAAACCTGGACGCGGAGTGAAGAGCAACAGAGTTTGGTTCTGTCACGTGTTTCAAATTCAGCTCGGAGGCCATCCAATAACGAACCAAGTTATGGTTTGAAATGTTTTATATTATTGATTTTCCTTAAATTGATCTTATTATGAATTTCTGTTGGGGCGATTGTTCTGTGGAGAATACACAAGAGCTCAAGGCTTTATTTCCTCTGTAATACATGTAATTAAAAGATCATTTGTTATGGGTAGGGCATGGATAATTATTGCGTGTTATGGTCCATTGTACGTGGTGAACAGTTTCTTGCGTATGCTTTACCGCTTCATGCGAGCCGGTCGGTGTGATGTGACGTGTTGGAGACAGCCCCGTTCTCACAGTCCCCGAGGATGGCTGTAAAGCCGCGTTCCCACGACGTCTTGTAACGAAGGCGGGACGGGACGGGACCGGATACACAACAACACGCCATGGGAACAGGGCCGCCTCTGCTAGCGGGGATGAGACGCAGCTACCCACTCTATGTCGTTAAACATCACAGGCGTGTGTAGTGGTGGGCTGATGCCATCGGTTTGCAGCAGCGGTACGCACCCCTTCTGTTGCTGTAAAGTGCCAAACGACACTAGGCAACGTCGGGGATGTGGTGGCGAGGTAAGCGAGGCCTAACCTGCGGCTACACTTCGGCTAATGAGGTGCCGCCTCCGTTACAAGAGATCGTGGGAACGCAGCTTTAGACTCCAGCTGACGTCTCCAATAAAACACGGCCAGCCTGCCGGGTTGAGTGCTGGCGCCGAATAACTTTTTTGTGTGGCTGCTCTCCGTGTTTTCGTACTCCACGGAGAGGAGGTGGACGAACCAATCAGGGCCCGCTCCGGCGTCCTCTTGCACTTGATCGACGGCAATAGAACGATGAAACATTACATAGGCATTTAACTGATGCCATGTATGATGTCTATTTGCGCGCCGCATTAAACACTTATTTCACCGCTAATAAGTTAAGAAGAGTGGGGTTACACTGCAGGTTTAGTATTAAATTTTGAGTGTTTTTAATTTATTCTATTGCTGGAGAGAGACACGATCCGCAGTCCGCCGAGTAGACAAATGGAGGAACAGCTGTGAGCTCCGACAGTGCGTAGACAGGTCCAGACAATTGATCGTGTCCCTTGCGATCGATTGTGTAAGCTCGCATGGGGGGCGTAGCCGCGGTATCCATCAAACGCATATGCACCTGCGTCCACATCAGCTCGTCGTAATGGTAACGACGACCGTTTGATAATGATCACCGCAAACTGTAGTCATGTTAAACTACCCAGCAACGACCTGAAACAGCTAACGCAGTTACTAAGGCGGGTCCACACGCTTGCTAAACCTCGACAAGCCGTCACAAATTGAAACATGTGGATAGGGCGTTTGGCTTGCCTTGTGTAGGATTTCTAGCACTTGTGGCTGATCCGATCGAGTGTTAGTTTTTTTCGCAAAAATCAAAGGAAGTTTGCGGCAAGCGCTTGCGAAGCGTCTACACGTTTGTGTCGGTTGTACACTGACGACGGACAGACAAACGTTCCTGTTTGTTGTGACAGAAGTGCTACAGGAAAAACCAATAAATGGCCCAACAAGGATATTTTAAAATTCCCCGAATGCTACCAACTAGAACTCTGCAACTGCGACAAGAAGAATAAGGACCATAAAAAAAAAGTAGCTGATGCTTGGAGTCGTTCAGTGAAGTTATAAATAAACCTGTCATGGAGATTAAAGAAAAAAATCTTACTGTCACATTTCGTAAACATAAAAAAAAGATTCTATTCGCTCTGGCTCAGGTATAAATTTATTAATTTAGCTGGTATAGTATAGCTTTCTGAATTCTGAATTTTCTTTAGAAATTATAGGTGAAATTTCATTCAGCGAATATTCACAATCGTCATAGCTCTTCCGGCAGAAGTTATAAAACTGCCCAAATGGCTCAAAAAGAAGCTCATTAAATGTTTCTTCAATAAATTCTCTGCAATCGAAAAATAATTGATACGTACATTATAACGCCATTAAAACAATAATTATTATACAATTCTAACTCTAAAACAATATACTTGTATTAAATTAAATACAAACATGAAGTTACATGAATGAAATTATAATAATTACCTGGTACGGTTTCTATGGATTTCTAACATCAACGATCTTTTTTGCCGTCTTTCTCGTTTTTTATTTTTTTATAAAAATAAGTTAAGCTAAAGTTACCGCCGACACTACCTCGACGTCCGCAATGCTTGCTTCTCCAAAACATACAAGCGCACTAGCAAGCATGTAGATGACGATGCTTGGCTCCCCAAAACTAAGCAAGCTTTTGTAGAGGCTTGTAGCAAGTGCCAAGAGTGTGGTTACGGGGTTAGAATCTCATACTCTCGTCTACTCTAAACCCCAGAAAATTAATTTCATTAAAATGAAAAAAAAAGAACCCTGAGAACTTTTGCACTTATATGATCTTCTAAAACCTTGTTTCAATCAGTGGTTTTTCATTGTTAAAATTAAAATCGATGAAGCTTTATTGATGAATAAATGAAATAAATATCAATTGTAGACGCAGCGGTGTTTGTGAGATACACAAAGTAATATTCGCTTCCTAGCTTCATTAATTTATTTAATTACTAGCTGGTACCCACTACTTCGTTCGTGTTTGTCAAGAATTTTGAAAGTTTTTATGTTTTTCCACGGAATCTTAAACATTTCTAGGGTAAAAAGTAGCCTATTTTTACTCCCTGCCAAATAAGCAACCAGCCAGTGAAAGTCCCTTCAAAATCGGTTCGCACACTAAGTATGTTGCATATAAATTATTTATATTTCCTAATAGCTGAAAAATGTGTCGTATTCTAGAACTTTCTAGTTTTATCAAGAACGTTCTAAAACATTTCAGTACATTTAAGAACATTCTAGCACATTATAGAATATTCCAAACATTTTTGGAACACTTTGGTCGAAATATGAAAATGCCTTAGGTCCATCAATTTCAACCACCGTAACTCCCACACCCCCATAGTTATCGACATACAACCACCATAGTGCACGATGGGATATTCGGGGTTACTACCACACACAAACACTAGTGGTCTGTGCTGGTAGTTGTGGCTGCAACATGTTAATAGCTGCAAAATATGTTGTTTTCTACAACATTATAAAGAAAATTCTAGAACATTTTAGTACAAACAATAACATTCTAGTATATTCTAGAAGTTTCCTAACATTTTAGAACACTTTGGTCGAAATGCGAAAATGTCTTAGGTCGACCAATTTCAACCACCATAACTCCCATACCCCCATAACTACCGACATGCAACCACTATATTGCACGATGGGAGACTCAAGGTTACTACTACACACAAACAACAGTTGCCTGTGCTGAGTAGTTGTGGCTAAAGAGTGAAATTTAGGGACAAACACGTCTAGTTTATGAGTTTTGGTAATTTATGTACTACAGTAATTATTATTGCAATAAAAGAAGTCCCAGTGGAACAACTGATGCCATATAAAGACTCTGACCATACATTTAATGTTTTTTTAAGGAAGTGTCCCATGCTTGATGATTAGTGAACGAAGATCATGGCTGCAGCATGCTTTCGAGAAGCCCTCTAACAGTGAAGCTGTCCCGCGCTGGCTTCCACTGTTTGTCCACACTCAAGCCCAGCCGCAATGGCTTCTGGAAACTTCGCAGAGTACGGGAAACACGAAACCTCGACACACACTTCACAAATGTCACTGTCTGAATCAAGTTCAGCACGTAGACTCAGGCCAGTGGACTATAACAATGCTTCACAACTGTCGTTCTGTATAAGGCGTAGGTGAGAAAATAAATTTTCCAGTCGTACCAACAGTAAATGCCCAGTACGTACACACATCATTGCAACGATCTAATTTCGTTCGGAATGTTGGCAGCATTGGAAATAAAGTATATACGCTTGAAAGGGATATGCTTCTTAGTGATATCCGCAGATAGCCTGGAGGACAGTTATTACCATCATGAACAAATGAAAATTACGTGAGTAGTGATTACCAGGGGGGAGGGGGGGGGGGGCTAAGAGGCCGAAGTGAAATCGTAATTTTTAATTTTGGGGACTTTATTTATTTATTTAGCTCTACTGTTCTTATAAGCGCGGCAATGTTGACACGAGATTTTCTGTCATCGCCCCCCCCCCCCCGCCCTCCAATAAAGCATACCCTCGCCCAAGCCCTCTCCCAAACCAAAATTCTAGCACCCCCCAAACCAAAATCCTGGATCCGCCACTAGTTATCACTGTCCTGTCACCTCACAAACAACAATGGGGAACACGGTTCAATTTACTGAATGTCACAAAGCCGTCTTGTCACTTCTTCACCTCCGTTTCCCAACATTAGTGGTCGACTGCCTTTCAAGACCTTTACTCAGCACTGGCTTTGTCAATTTTGGAGATTTGGTTTTTCGGCCGCATGTCCTTGCCGACGCCAAGCATTTTATACCTACTGCCAGGTAGTACTACCTACTAATGGGGGAAGTGAAGTGTTGCCATCTGTCTGCGAAATATGTAACTGTGTTCAGCGTGTCATAAGTGTATTTTTTGTTTGAGAAATGTGTAGTTTATGAGGCGGAAATAAGAGACAGTACCGGCATTCGTCTTGATGGCTGCGGTAAACCGCTTATAAACCGCAACCGGGTCGGCCGGTACGCGGGGGGGTGGGGGGGGGGGGCAGGAGGGGGAAGTGCGTGGGCTCGTGTCCGGACCCGTTGTACCTCACTGATCCAGTGCGCAGCTCCTAAGAGCACTCAGCCCCACTGGCCACTGGTGAGTGGATAATTTGTCACCTAACACCGCTGTAAAGGCGCGTTCCCACGACGTCTTGTAACGAAGGCGGGACGGGACGGGACGGATACTCAACGACACGCCATGGGAATGGGACCGCCTTTGCTGGCGGAGATAAGACGCAGCTACCCACTCTATGTTGGTAAACATCACAGGCGTGTGTAGCGGTGCGCTGTTGCCATCGGTTTGCAGCAGCGGTGCGCACCCCTTCTGTTGCTGTAAAGTGCTCTGTGCCAAACGACACTAGGCAACGTGGTGGGGAGGTGGCGGCGAGGTAAGCGAAGGCTAACCTGCGGCGCGCGCTCGTCCCTACACTTCGGCTAGTGAGGTGCCGCCTCCGTTACAAGAGATCGTGGGAACGCAGCTTAATACAGATCAACGCTGTTATTAATCTGTAAGCGAGCTGCATGTGTTTGTTCCTTTGCCCATACATCACGTAAATAACTACAGAGCCAATTTGATTTTTTTTTTTAACAGTTTGACAGTCTACGGGCTAGTTTAAAATCTACGCTATATATTACGACTTTACGTGATCGGGTGAAAAGGACATGTATCGCATCAATTTGCAGTTATATGTAAAAGCAAGGAAATTATTATTATTATTGCTAACAATATTAAGAAAATTAAATACTAATTATTGTTTCGGAGCATCTTTGGTAGCAAGGAGCATACGCGGCGCCAAGGGAATAATCTTGGATGAGAATAGTGGTTTTAAGATGGATTGATTCTGGTGAGGGTAATGATTTTATGTCGGACTCATAAGAAGGATGATAATATAAATGCTCAGAGAAGCACTAACAAAAAATGATTACATTGTTAGTGGCCATGAAAGAGCTTCGAAAGTATTATGTAAATAGTTTGACTTCAAATGTACTAAGTTGATTTGTGTAAAAAAAGTTGCGACTACAGCTAATAAAGAATACGTTCTTGTAAAAGTTACATACAGTTCAGTCCAACGTGTACCAGAAGTCGTGGAATAAACGTATCATTTAGTTCCCCATAGAACAGTTTAATATTGATTGTAGAATCGATGATTCTCCTGAAGAAATTTCAGGTATAGTATAAGTTTTCCCTCCACATAAAAAGAGAAAACAAAAGTTCATTATAACCGAAGTTATCTCACATATAAAAGATGGCATAAAACGTACTCATTCTTGTTGGAAGCAATAAAAGATGATGATTAAGGTAAAAGCAGAATAATTTAGCATCAAGTTCAGATAATCTGAGGTAATAAATTATCGGTAGTTAGAAAAAAAAAAGTGATTTTTGAATAGCAACGAAATGAATAAGGTTATACAGGGGACGGAGCAAGAAATGATAATTCGTTCGTACCGAGAACGGAGAGGCGCCATAGATCACGTTGCAAAGCAGATGAACACTACTTTACCAGGAACCCACCAATTACACAACCCTTTGGATTCTGTTACAAAAATTTTTGACTGCGTAACTTTAATTATTTATTTCTTCTATTTTCTGAAAAATATTTACAGAAAACGTTAATCAAATCACTAAATCAAAGGTTAACACCATTAAAAACGTGTACGCTTTGCTGCTAGAAGAAAAACAAAAGGCAAATTATTACTGCGCAGTCCTGCGTGATGTCAAGTTAGAAGTGCAGTTTTAATCATGTTCAAATTTAAAATTACATAATTTGTGATGTCACATTGAAGGATGGGGTTGACAAAACGTAATATATCGTGACAAGAAGGGGAGGCGGTAAAAAGCATGTAATTTGTGTAACGTTATTTATGGACGGGCTCTTATGAATAATACACCGAGCATGGTGTGTATACGGTAACGCTCTGGCCTCGCATTCGGGAGGATGCTGGTTCGAATTCGCGTCCGGCCATCCAGGTTTCGATTTTCCATGGTTTCCCAATGGATCGTGAAGGTTCAACGCCACTAGGTTTCAGTTCTGGTCCCCATGTACCTCGTACCGTCCTTTCTGATTGCGGTTTTTAGATAGTTTCTCAACCTTTTTCTACCCTAAGACCAGTAAATTATCAAAAGTAATGTTGCGGCCTAATTTTTTACGTGTATGTTATTAACATCTGGGATATATTTTATTGTAATATTATGACATGATAAATATACAACAAGAAATCCCTTTCGTGGGGGTCCAAAATTAAGCATTACAAAACAGCGGTAAAGCCGGAAGCATTTTATGCAGCAGAAACTCTAACCATTAATCGCATAGGGCAGATAGAACAACTAGAACTAAAGAAAGGGAAATTTTAAGAAAAATCATAGGAACAAAATTTCAAAATAATAAAATAGTAGGTCTATACATCAAGAATAAAGATCTCTACAAATAAATATATATATATATATATATATATATATATATATATATATGAAAACCTCTCAGATACTATGCGCAAAAGGAGATTAAGATTCAATTTCAACAGACATCTTCTCAGAATGAACTCTCGTAGATTAACCAATTTTTTATTTCTTCCATAACCGTAATTGGTTCACAGAACTTGGAAAAGACCCAAGAGAATTAAAAATTACGGAAAACTCATTACTTGATAGAAGAGCGCAGATACGATTTAAAGATGAAAGGATAAGGTTCCAAGAAAAATCAGGTCGAAACCTATCATCTCGGAAGAGAAGAGAAGAAGAAGGTCCGAGAAAATGTAGAAATACTGGGCGCAAAGGAAGGAGCAACATGGAAAGAAGTGACTGATCCATCTTACCCCAAAGAGGGTGAATCGAAAGAAGAAGAGATAGGAAAACTAAGTGCATGTTTGAATTCCTGCGGAAACACAGTAATGAAAATTGAAGTGAACTGTTATAAAGTAATTACATATTGAATATACTCTTAATATTTAGTAACCAAATTAATAATGATGTTATTGCAGGCTGTGCTAACATCACCGAACTACCTGCACAAAATAAAATAATTGACACTAGCCCTTACACTTTTCATTTTTCTTAACTTCACCACTCTTATGTTACCATCTCTACCACCTACTACAAGATCCTCAGAAATTGCCCATTTACTTAATCCTTAGACGAACAACGCAATTTTTATCCCAACTAGAAATGAATAAAATAATGTAGGAACTGCTGTCCAATCCTCGTTCTGGAAGTGACGGATTTTTGCCTGACTATTGAAATATTCGTAGCTTTTAAAAATTTGTGCTTTTAGTTCACACTCTCTTACAGCCTTATACAGTACGAATATGGTATCTAAATTTATAATATTCTACCTGCGGAGCACCTGAATTATTTTGGTTGAGAAATACTGATCAAGTAGAATGCTGCGACAGTCCCTAATATCCGCCTCATAAACTACACACTTCACAAACAGAAAATACACTTATCATACAGAACCGAAGTTACATTTTCCGCAGGCAGATGGCACCCCCTAGGGTTAAATTCTCCAGTCCTAACTAACAATTCTGGTTCTAACCATGAAGTGAATTCTCATGATTCACACTAAGGGTGCGTTCATAAACCACGTAGCTCCATTTGTGCTCCTGTGAACCCCCCTTCATCCCCACCTAGCCCGACGTGACTTTTCTCTTTAACCCCCCCTCCACCCCCCTCCACCCCTCCCCCTCACGTAGCACTCGAAAACCCCTATCCCATGTAGCGCAGCGCAGCCTTCCAGCCAACCCTTCCCCGCCCCCCCCCCACCCCAGCAGACCGAACCACGTAGTTTATGGACGCTCCCTAAGCTGCTTGAGTAACAAGCAGCTTGGTGTTCACGACGTGCTTAGTGTTCACGTGGTGCTAAGTGGTTGCTAACGAAGATAAAAGTAACATTTGAGTAGTCGGACGATACAAACCGTTTGGAGAACATGTTACTATACTGACGACAGCTAAGGACACTGTCGAAAAACAAATATCATTTATTCTGGAAAGGCATGGTCAACAGTTATGCAATAACAAACGAGGAAAAGTTAGATACCAATAAGTGACACCATAATTGTAGTTTTCCTCGTTGCAACATCACTGCGTCAACAGAAATGCGCGCTCTTGGGTCAAACTTTATTTACGATTTTCTGATACCACCAGGACGTTTCCAGCAGCGATTGTTGCAACACACGATGGTTATCCCATAACTTCGTCACCTGCCAAATAAAACTAAATCTTTCAACTTTGCGAAAAATGTACGTAATCCTTTGTTTCTGTGTAGAATGTTAAAGCATCATCGAGTGAACCTTTGTTTTGTTACAGGTGCTGAAATTGGAAGAGGGCGATCGTTAAATCTGTGTTGGAGAAGACAAAGTAGCTCTGTGACTGAATATTTGTGTGAAACAGACATGTTATCATGACGTCATGTTGGCTACAATAGGAGCAGATGCCAATCTATGGCACAGATAAACTGGGCATCTGACTTTTAACGGGGTATCTGACACGTGCAGAAAGGACTAGTGGAATCAATCGCTGAGGAAATATGGACAGCGTAGACGAGCTGGTGATGACAGACAGATTGAAAAGTTATCAGGAATTCCAAAAACAACAGTGAATTCCATAGTAATAGAGAACTTGGACATGGGAAAGATTTCCGCCCGTTTAGCAGTGAAACTTTTGCCAGCAGATCAAAAGGCGAAATAGGCAGATAGGTATCTGCAATGCCCTCATAGAAGGCAATGTAGTTAATCTTGTTCAGCGACTTACGTATTATTGTTGACTATTGCAAGCTGTGGTGAAAATTTTGCGAACTTACCTGCTTCTGCATTACTCTATTTTTCTGTTTAAAGATTTTTTAGTGCCTGAAATAACCTGTTCAGTATATCTCTCGATAATCTTTTACAGTCTCTGACACTCTTCCTAAAAAATAAAATTAAAAAAATCCGCTTCCCTGTTTGTAGAAATCACTTTATATCATCATTGTCCTCTCTGCTCTTTTACGCATTGTTCATTATTAATGCTGGTTTCATCTCATACTTTCATACTCGCCTAGACCGCATCCGAGCGAAGGTGGTTACGATGGTGCATGTTTGTCCCTCCATGGGATCTTCTGGGCTAGTTTTGTCCAGTATATGACAGTTTTCATAAGAGTTGATGACTGTGACAGTGCATGTTGTCTTCGACCCATGCCATGACAGCGTCGCCTCCACGAGGTTCCCCGTGGGCACCCGCAAGGGGGCTAAAGACGTTTCTTCCGAGAGTCCGTACCCTCCCTCCAACGGATATGGAAGGGAGGGGATGATTCTTCTCAGTTCCAATTCCAAGGCGGGGGTGGCTGTTGGGTGGCAAGGTAGTCTACTGGCTTGGTTCTCGAGGGGGTTGGTGGGCCTGGCTCAGGTACCCCCGATGACGGATCCTAGCGCTGACGAAGCGGTCAGGGGGGAGGCGCAAGCTGAACCTACGAACGGTATGTGACAGTGTATGTGCTAAACATAGAGTGTTGTTTTGCTGTGGACGAGAGATGAAAGGAGGAGATGGAGATACCCGGTGCCGACCCATCATGCCTACTCTTCCGAAAGACACCGAAGGCGCAACCTGAGCGAATCACCATCAACAGCGTCGTGAACCCTCACTCCATACGCACTGCAGAGAGTTTTGAGTTTTAACCCAGAAATCAATTTGGTGATTAGGAATTACGTACACCAACCTTCCTACTATGTCGGCCGAGTCCTGATACTTAAACATTTCTACCACCACCAGGACCTGAACCATATAACCCCGTGTCAGCACTATCCACCATCACGGTGCCGCAACCAACTGAACCAACGAGGTGAGCTTCTCCGATTAACTTTTCATTTTTCCTTAAGGCTTAACGATTCTTCAACGTCAAGGTAATGAGAATCGTGAGAAGAATAGACAGGAAGAACGGGAAGGAACTGAATTCTAGCTTTTTTAAGGAACCATGAAATCTCGATGGCCTGTTCTGAAATCGAATGCGAGTCCCGAGCGGTAAACACTCACTCATAGGTAAATTTTAGTCGACAATTAAAATCTGTGAGCACGAATGACCTCATTAAGTTGAAAATTTCTTTAAAAAAGTGGTAAAAAAAAAATACAAAATGGTGATGAATGCTATTTCAGGAATAGCACAACTTCATCTTGGATGTCGCAAGTGGTTTTGTCAAACCTTTATGTGGTGAAAACTAAAATTAAAAAAGGCCGATGAATGCTGTTTCAGGAATAGCACAACTCCATCTTCGACGTCCCAAGTAGTTTTCTCCAACCTTTTGCGTCTGTCATGTTTTCTCCTGACTCATCTCCGTGGAAGTTCCCAGCGAGGGGCAAACACTGCATTTGGTGACTGTGTGTACACAGGCAAGTGACGCAATGGCACCAGATTGCTTTCTCGGGGATCTGCTGACTAAGCTGACATTAGTCGTAAACGGAAGGAAACTTAAATAGATTACTGGAACGGTGATAAAATTCACATCGCGAGGGATTAATGATTGGTAGTCACTGGAATACAGGAGGTGCGAGAAGAGAACGTTGGGTGTTTATAGATCACAGGCGTGGATGGATATAGTGCGAAAAATAGGCGTGGAATATAGGTAAGAGATGGACACTACCACAAATTAGCACTTTTCATTTATAGAATAGGAAATCAGGGACTAGACATTCACTATCTGACATTTTTTTGTTTGTTATGGCTTTACGCCTCGTCGACGTCGAGGTCATTAGAGATGGAGAAGAGCTTGGGGCAAGGAACGGGAAGGAATTCGACCGTGACCTTTTTGAAGGAACTATCTTGGCATTCTGCAATGTCTGAAATGTGTTAGGATATTTGCTCTATATGAGACTTGTCAATAGTTGCACCACAATCACCCTGGTCAGTATGATACAGAACCAACGTAAAGTTCCCGTCTAACAACCCATTAAATATTAATAGAGTATTCCTTCACTCCATATGCCTTCTGTAGAGATTGGATGAGTCGACCGACATGAAAGACATTAAATTGATGGAATTATAAAAAAATCACAAAATTTTCCCTTGTTACTCGAATCATATTTACAGAGTTTTTACATTAAACTTCACACTTCTACACTATATGTAACATTTATGTGATTTTTTCACTCCACGAAGCGAATAATGCTATGAAATTTCGTTGACAAGACTCTCTGATCGCACCGTTTGTTTTATTTCGTTTAGTGCATAATCAGGGCTTGAATTGTCTACCAATGCCGCGAATTGCTGAATTTTACAGGCGAGACATTTAATCTCAGATTACAAAATAAAGAAGCTGGCATAATCGGTGCTCGCTATAAGAGGTGGTCATTCGTTAACAGTTGTCAGTCATGAATCAACAGTGAAAATGTTTACACCTGCTAACTTGCTCTTCCTGTAGTCTTTGGGATATGCGGTAAGAAACGGACGACGTACTTGATACATCTGGCAGTGTGAAAACTGACGAATCGATGACAAGAAAGTAATATTTTTCTCATCAGCAGTATACGGCAACTATCTATAATAACAATGACGAGATCTGGAATCAAGATAGTAACACACCACCATGTGATAGTTTCCTTCACATTAAAAGAAAAAAAGTAGATCAGGACTCACAGAAACACACCTTGCAAACAATGAAATCGCATTTCTGTTGTATGAAATTAATGACATTGAAATAGACACTATTAAAAACGTTGGTATTTTAAGCGAAACGAAGATATATATTTCAAGGGTTCCTCAACTAGATGAAGTATTCCACAACGCAGAATAGTTCGAAAGTGGTAGTAAAAACGGCCACATAGATGCCAGTATACCTATGGTCATGCTTTTGGGGGTTGTTTAAGACTTCAAATGTGAAAAAGGAACTAGTTCTGATTCGTGGCAATATAAATTCGTACACGACAGCCAATCCAAGTCCACATTAGAGCAAATTTGTCATCAATAAGCTCGTATGGAAAATGTCTCACGTGCATGTGTGTGATAGAGATATGCTTGCTTTATTTAAAACTGCTAAGAGTGGAAAGCTTTAAATGAGTTACAGAAGTTGGGATCAGCGTAAATATCCTGTACTTCCTCAAATTAATAAATACACTTGGGTTTTAAATACGTCAACACTGTAGGATAAATATCGAATGTAGTGGATGAGCGGTAACGCAATCGGGAGGATGCGGGTTCGAATCCCCTCCGGCCATCCAGATTTCGGTTTTCCATGGTTTCCCTTCATAAAGACAATGGACAAATTCCTTCCCGTTTCCACAACACGATAGCGCACTATCATAGGGCGTCGAAGAGGCGTAAAGCCCGAAGCAAAAAAAATAAAAAATAAAAAATAAACGGAGAAAGATAGGTTGTGAGGATTGTGGATTTGGAATTTCAAACAGAAAAGAGAAACAATGAAGAACGTAATGGGTGTGTGTTTGACCACGGCAAATCTCGTCAACCTAAATCGGTATCTAAGTGATGTATTATTCCCATCAAAATTTTAATCTATACGAAAAACAGGACGATATTTGTACGACAGCTGTTAATTAATCTAGAAGAATCTGTCTCATCGACATCTTCGGCTGTAATTGACTGTCCACATCAAAATGAGTCAGTTAAGACGGGGCCTATAGATATTCGTAGTGAATTTGAAAGCGGTGAGAATTTCCCGGCCAACACGTCTGCATACTGTTCGGTACTGCACTATCGTGTTGTTGAATAACATACCCTCGCTAGAGTTATGCTCTTGCTGATACAAAAGAAGCAGCATCAGTAATTCTGGTTCATTATCTTGAACGAGAAATTGCATGTTTGTTTTCAAATTGACCGCCGTGCGTGTGATATATACAGTCAACATTGTCAGCGCACAATCTCCCTATCACCCCAGGCACGAGGAGGTAATAATCAAACAGTTAACGGCTGACAAAATATTATTACAGCTTACCCTAAAAAGCTAATGGTGTAACCTCCTATTCTACATGGAACTACAAATCGAGATGAAGCCATTACATACAACAAAGGACTAGAAAACGCACCATGGTTCCAGAGTATTATACGGAAGTAATTTTGGTACAGCATTTAAATTTTAGGTTGACCGCCTCTAGTAGACTCAAGAAAAATAATTTATTAAAAATTTGATAAGGATGTATACTCAATAATTCTTTGGGTGGTGTTTAAAATGTATTCTGAGTTGTCCAGCTTGGGTAAAATAAATACTCGTATAAGTAATAAAATGAGATGATTATTTTTTATTTATACCGTTATAGATCTACATTTTGGTGATACAACAACCATTAAATGCAGGTTTACGGTGCTCTAAATCTTGGTTAACTATGCACGTAATATATTTTTATATACAGTGAGTTCCAGGCTTAATAGTGAAGAGTCCAGTGTTGATCTCACTGTATGTCACACCACTTATCCTTAAATTCTGAATATAAACATTAATTAATTTTTGCACTGGATCGCGAGAAATACCATTTAGCGATTTTTTGAAGTGTGTTCGCGACCTCTTTGTAGTATTTCACGAATTGTAGATGCCTCAACCTCTTGATGGAGATAATGTTTGTCACCGCAGGCTGGTCATTGAGCAGGTTAGTCCAAGTTGATTCGCAGAAGAAGACGATGCCTGCAGGTTCCATATTTAGGGAAAATATACAGTTTTTCACTTCAGACACAGATTAGCCAGAGACGTTGTGGTCACCGAGTGGAACGGCGGTTTCGACGTAGTCATAGTTATTACAAAATAACTTGAACACTGAGTCCAACATCTGGCTCATACGATAGAGTTGTGTCCAACGTTTTCTAATACAATCACTGGAGCAAATTCTTGTTTCATTTACAGGCCAACGGTAATACGTTTTGAATCACTTGCATTAAATTAGTATATCAACGTATACAACAGTACTGAGGTAGTCACTGCCGCAGACTGAGGCAGACCGCATATGGATGCGGTGTAATATAGAGTGGTGGGGATAGCAACGCCGACGTGTGCAAACTGTGGTTCTGACCACGCCGCCAGTTACGGGGGATGCCCCATGAGAAGAAAGCTTCAAGCCACCATCAGAAGCCATCAACGCCGACGCCAACCCAGTCACTCCCAACGAATGGAAAGACCTGAAGGACCTCAGAGATGGTCATCAAGCCGCATCAATAATCATCCGCCGACCAACTCAAATGACCAGCACGTGCACCTATGCTGTAAACAAGAGCCAAGACGATCAAATCAGCTTGGGAAAATCGTCGAGTTGCTAATACAACTGATAGCGGCAATGATCCCCAACTGACTACACGAACCCAGTTAATAATCAAACGAATAAGAACACCAAAGGGGTTTCCACACAGGCTGTAATCACTATGGTCAAAGCCGGTTCGCCCCCAAAGTGTACAGTTCGATGAAATCAAATCCATCTAAACATCAGTGAAACCACAGATAGAGCTACAAATCGCACCGGGGCTGTAAAACGCCGTTGAGGCAGTGAATAAAAAAAAAAAAGCACGAGAATTAGTGGTAGGTGGTGTAAGTAGTAAGCGAAGAGGTAATAAGGTTCAACATTGCGGGCGATTGGGTGCCTGACGCAGTATAACGTAAGTCCCAAGTTAGACACGTGGGGAGAAGGTGCAAAGGGGAAATCGCGTATGGACTGTCTCTTCTGACCTAGATAAGAGGAAATTGCTATCATTAAGAAAGAAGCAATTTATGTTGATAATCCTTTTGCAGCAACGTTTGTTTATTGTCCTCATGAATATCCTTCCGTAATGTTTCTTTCTGCACCAATGTTTGTTTAACCATAAAATAATTTTTTTTCTTATACGTTTCAAATTAACGCTTTCCCGTTCGCTTTCGGCATATGTAACAAAATAAAGGTACAGTACGTTGCAAGATGTAATTTTGGATAGTGTTCTATAAAGTACTAAAGAATTTTATACAATTTTTGCAAGGCTATACGACAAGGTGAAGTGGCCACCAATAGCAATGGTCACGAATGTGCTAGCTCATAAACCTCTGTAAAGGTCTCATTTATGATTTTTTTTACTTTTTGATCTATAATTAAAAACATCTCTGCAAAGATCACATTGATGGTTTGTATTTTTTGATTGTAATTAAACTGTGTTACCTATATCTTTGTAATATTTAAATAATCTATTGTAACTACATGCAGATACAGGTCTAGTCAAAATGAAAGCAGCGATTTCACGATTTTTCTTTTGGCTGTCCTATCATAGGTACGATGATGGGGTTTGCTGTTATAAGACAAGTGCCTCTCCAAGTTTCGATTGCACTAAATGCAAGCTTCCCGCGGTGACCGCTAGAGCACTAGAGAGCAAGATGGCTGAAAGTGAGAAAGAGAACGTTGTTCTCGAATTTCATTCGACTCAGTCTGTGATAGCTGTTCAGCGACACTTTAGAACAAAGTTCGGCAAGGATTCCCCGCATGCTAACACCATTCGGCGTTGGTATCAACAGTTTAAAGCCACGGGATGCCTTTGTAAAGGTAAAACAACGGGTCGCCCTCCTGTGTCTGAAGAAACCGTTGAACGTGTGCGCTAGTTACGTTCGTAGCCCACAGAAGTCTACTCCTCGAGCGAGCAGGGAATTAGGTATTCCACAGAAGACCATTTGCAGAATCCTATGGAAGCGATTGTGTATGAAGCTTTACAGGTTACAGTTGCTACAAGCACTGTCGAACAACGATGAAGTGCGAAGAACAAGACGAAACATTCGCAGAAAAACTTCTGTTTAGTGATGAGACCACTTTTCATGTGAGTGGAAAAGTGAATAGGCACAATGTGCGCATTTGGGGGACCGAAAACTCCCATGCTTGTGTGCAGCACGTTCGCGACTCTCCCAAAGTGAACGTGTTTTGCGTGATCTCACGAAAGAAACTTAATGGGCCTTTTTTTCTTTATTGAGATGACGATCACAGGTAAAATCTATCTGCAAATGTTGCAGAATTGGCTCATACCACTTCTCGAAGCTGACAGTGAAGATCTCATTTTCCAGCAGGATGGTGCTCCACCCCATTTTTCTCTAGTTGTCCGTAATTTCCTAAACACCAGGATTCCAAACTGATGGATTGGTCGTGCTGGGGATGCTGATCGTCAGTTGATGTCATGGTCTCCTCGTTCCCCTGACCTAACCCCCTGCGACTTCTTTGTTTGGGGTTTCGTAAAAGACACAGTGTTCGTGCTACCAGCACCAGTTGATCTGCAAGACCTGAGGGTTCGCGTCAGCAATGCATTTGCTCTCGTTGACAGAGACATGCTGCATCGGGTATGGCAAGAACTCGATTATAGACCAGATGTGTGCAGAGTCACTAAAGGTGCACATATTGAGCATCTGTAGACACTCAAAAAAAATTTCACAGTTTGTTTATATATCGTGTAATCTTGTAAGTATATGTCAAATAATAAATCTGTAGTAATTTTCTGAAACAACTGCAATCATTTTGACTAGCCCTGTATTATGATATGGCCCACAGGCTATCTTAGAATCGGAATCGTGGCCGATCTACAAAATTGCTTGGGCAGTCTTGTTGTACAACGTCCTTTTCGTTCTCAGACCACCAACGTAATTCTGAAGCGTGTGTGGAACCGAATACTTTCTTCTGAAGTGTAGAAAATAGGTATCCGTCCTAATTATTTTTTTTTTTTTTTGTATAAGTTTGAGCTCGTTTAATTTCTTGTTCAACTGATTTCAGTAAATCTTCGTAAATCCCATCTAGTCTTACTAAATTTTGATCTTTCAACACCACGTTACAGATTGTCTCTCATATCATGATTATCAACATCTCTCTCTTTTCCCAGCACACTAATATACATGTTGTCTTCGTCATAGTCTTTCGGCCTGAAAACGTCTTTGAAATTGTCACGTTAAATTTAGAAACATGTCAAATTATGTTGCCTTTGTTTTGATATAACTTAGCCACGTCACGTCTATGCGGAAAAAACAGATTGTAGACCGCTTCTCTCCAGGTGGGATCCACGTGACTGCGCACTTGCGTAATCGCACGGTGGGCGGGGCACTTTGGGTGTCGATTTACGCTCCGCCCGAAACCGAATCAGTCTTAGCTTGACAAAGAAATGACATAAACGTATAATTCTGATACGCGCGCGTAAACCACATTGGTGATACAATAAACATCAAATTCACGGTGCCCTAAATTTTGGCTAACTACACACGTAATAAAATTTTGTATACAACGAGTCCCATTCTTCACAGTGAATAGTCCAGTGTTGACCTAAGATTGTAAGTCACATAACTTGCACCTGAATTCTGAATATATACATCAATTAGTGTCGTTAAGTAGCGTCAGCACAAATAACGTAGATTATAGTTAGAAAGTTATAAGCCATAGAAGTTTGAAAATTGTTACAAATTAACATAAATTGAGCAATGAATCCCCAATACATCAGTAAGATGCGCCCGAAGCAAATGGCTAAGTGGTTAAGGTTCTGACTGGGGATCGAAAGGTCCCCGGCTCGAATCCCTGTCCCGCCGGGCTTTTCATTGGCTCTTCACATTTGGCACACCTTGCTGTGTAATGTGAAGTACGCCAGAACGCTTCCGTGGTTCGGATTCCACGTTAAACTGTTGGTCTCCTGTACCCACTAGGACTACCAGTTTGGGTTAAAGTGGCTACGACATCTGAATGCGCAGTCAATATAAACCCAGTCACCAGGTCATCACTGCCACACAGAATTATTAACAGCAAATGTCTCGAGCTAATAAAGGAGAGTTAAAGCAAATGAATGAGCCCAAGACACGTATGCAGAGCGACTGAGAATGTTACGGGATCACCACAAAGAAGAGACATTAGGTGTAGTGAGCGAGTATACTATAGCGCGTTCAGCTAGCAGAGGCGGCTCAAGGTCAGAATATCTGTCCATCCCCACTCCGCTGCCCTTGGCTACTCGCATACACGGACACAGGGGTCTGTTCGGAGAAATAGGAACGAGAGAGGATGGTGAGTTAAGGGTAACATGACCTTGAGCCGCCAGGTTAGAGTGAACAGGGTACAGCTCGATTACGCATCGAGGAGAAGAATATATCTGCCCAGTACTCAATATGTCATTACCAAGTATTCAACACGACCTTTTTGTAACTGACATAGTTCAACTTCATTCGGGTAATAATTGTAAAAAATGTATTTCACCAAAGCAGTTCTTGTAAAAATTGGCCTAAGTATCGTGGCTGTTTACTGATTTAAAAAAAGTGAATTAACCTCTCTCTCTCATGCCCGAAATTTAGTTTGTTGTCATGGCCATCTCACCCCTTGCACGCACTAATATTACTTCTTTTCCTAATATCCATTCATATTACATCGCCAATGTATGACTCATACAAAACCAGCACTCACTTCAACCTCCTCCTATCTTCCAAGGACTTCCAAACCAGCTCCTTTACAGTGGCGTAGCTAGGTCAACAAGGGCCCCGGTGCAAAAAATTATTTTGGGCCCTCAGGCCAGATGGGCGACCATTTTTTTGGCTTTGTGTTGCTGGTAAGGGCCCAATGAGCTGAGGATGGGGCCCTTGAGTTGTGCTCAGTGGCCCCCTGAGCAGTGGTTGGGGCCCCCTGAGCAGTGAGAGGGCCCTTAGTGAGGGGCTTCCTGTGTCTCAGGGGCCCCCTTAGACGACTGTAGAGCTAAAAAAAAAAGGTCGCCAGTTTGCCATGAAGGATCGTGGGCCTCTGAACTGCGCTTGGGAGCCCCCAGAGGCATGCTTGGGGGTCCCATGAGCATACTGGCCCGGTGCACTGCACCGCCTAGCCCCATAGTAGCTACGCCCCTGCTCCTTTATCATATCAGTTACTGATATTCTTCTACGGTAATTTCCATAAACAAATCTACGAGGGTTGGAACTTAAATAGTGGCAACTATTTATTCACAACCGATACAAAAGCGTTACATGTTTGCACCTGTTACCGTCCTTCAAAGTAGTCAACAGCGTTGTGTAGAACCCGTTGCCAGCGATGTGGAAGGCGTAGTATACCGTTAGCAGAGCTTGTTCTGTTGATTGTGCGAATGGAGCGGTCTACTGCCTGTCGAATCTCTGGAACAGTTCTGAAGCGAATACCACGAAGTGGTTTCTTCATCTTCGGAATCAAATGAAAGTCACAAGGACTTAAGTCAGGGGAGTATGGTGGATGGTACAGTACTTCCCAGTCCCATCAACCGAACAGAGCAGCCACAGCTTGCGCTGTATGCGCCCACGCATTGTCGTGCAAAATGATGGGTGGGTTTCGCAGAAAGTGTTGCCGCTTCTTTCGCAAAGCTGGTCGCAGGTGATGCTCCAAAAACGAACAGTAATACTGTACATTAACGGTCTGCCGTGGAGGAACGTAATGCGTTAGGATATCACCATCACAGTCGTTCTCGAGAATCACCATAACTTTCACCATACTGGGGCTCTGACGCACATTCGACTTCCGCGGCGACCCATAATGACGCCATTCGTTGGATTGGCGTTTCGTACGATGTGGCCCATGTCTCATCCAGTGTTACGATACGGCGTAAGAAAGCCTCTCCTTCTCGCTTATAGCGCTCCAAGTGCGTCTGAGAAGCGTCGTAACGGATCCATTTCTACATTTCCGTCAATTCATGCGGAACCCATCGTGATGCAATTTTTCGCACGGCCAGGTGTTCCTTCAGTATGCGAAGCATAGATGCGCTAATTCGGTTTCGTAGGCGAGTTCACGAATCGTCTGGGGTCGATCACTGTCCACTAACGCGGTAACAGTATGCACTACTTCTTCAGACACGCTAGGACGACCTGCCCGATGCATGTCTGCCACAGTTTGCCGACCTTCGTTGAAGGCTTTTACCCAACGTGCCACTGTTCTGTACGGTAATGCCGATTCCTCGCACGCCTCTTGCAGACGTTGATGACACTGTCGTGCTGTACGACCTCTGGCACATTCAATCTCGATCCAACTCCGTTGTTACTGTTTCGAAAACATAGTGACACCGTTACGTTAGACCGCTCGCTCACAAGTGGCTGCGTTTCCCTCGATTGTGCGCACGCCGGGAAGTGGGACGGGCAAGTCCATTTGCTCGGAGGTAAGTTAGGTATGTCAACAACGTGTACTATCAGCGACAATAGTAGATTCCATTGCATAGTGTCTCCACAGCAGTGTTGCCACTATTTAAGTTCCAACCCTCGTAGCTTCCCTCGTTTGCACCCCATCCAACTCTTGTATTTGATTCCCATAATGTATTTATCGTATACCTCCACCATTCTTAATCAAAGAGCTGACCTTATTCATTGAAATTCCGTCCATCCCCCCCCCCCTTTTTTTGGGCTTTACGCGTTCTCGACGTCGAGATCATTAGATCCGGGAATGAACTGGAGGTAAGAAACTGGGAATTCGGTAATGGCCTTTTGAAGGATCCATACTGGTATTTGCCTGGAGTGATTCAGGGAAACAATGGGAAACCCAAATTTGGATGGCTGGACGAGAATTCGAATGCTATGACAGAGCGTTACCGCTCGCCCATCACGCTCGGTTCCCTCAACTCAGCTGACAGCTAACGTTCTAGTTATTCTCTGCTGGTCTTGCCCATTCCATCACTTATCTTTTATACTCTCACAGTTACTAAAGGAAGTGGTAGCGCTACACTTCCCCATCTAACGCACCTACCCCTTACTTTTACAAAGTTTTTAACAGTTTTATTTCTAATTTATTCGTCACGAATAGTTACTACCCGGATATTCCATTGACGGACAATATTAACTTAGCCATGACGAAATATAATATAAAGGATTACACCACGTTACGTTTTTGGAGATTCCGCGTTTCAGTAGATAACGCTCAAATAAGCAGACCTTCAATAATAATTTACAAGAGCTTCGACGCTTTCTAATGGCTTCGTCTCCAGGCGTAGAGCTAGATTAGATTAGATATGTTCGCTTTGTCTCATATGAAAGCATTATCGCCACATGACATCATTATTAATGCCAATACTAATGTCAGCTAATAATTACAATTTCGTAACGTAGCGTCCCAAAACCACATAACTTTCGGAGCTAACTACAGAGACATAGTTTCGTACATTAATCGATATATTTGAGTATAATTTGCAAATATTTTTAATAATTACACTTACTTCTAGCTTCAGAAACTGAAAATCACATCAATCTTTGTGAATAAATTTGTTACCACCTGTTTCTTATCCTACAAAACACATTATTTTCCCACTATTCTTTATTTCAATATTTCAAAAATTCTTTCAGTTTGGACTTAAAAATTCCAGGTTTTTGGAAATAACATTTAATTTCTTATTTTAGAACATTAAACTTGTAAAGAATTTAATGTGTCTGTGTAGGATGGAAAATTATTTGCAATCTTTGTTGATATTCTGTTTGTCCCCGCTATTCCTGGTACTAGAGCTCTATGTATGTAAACAACAAGACTGAAGTGTTCAGATTTTTCTACGACAGAACATTAGGGAGAACATTTACTGTACTGTCATTGTAAGTGCTCCTAGATTCCTGAACTGAATTCTTGACAATATCAACTGATTATTCGACAAATAAGTATTTGTGAGTTAAATACGATTTGTATTTGTAGAGAATTTATCCAGTATGGTTTTATTCATAACTAGTGTAGGCCCGTGAACGTTTTTTGCGTATCTTCACGGGTATAGAATAGTTCCAGTTTTTAGGATGAAAGATTATGACAGGTTAACCTTATTTGACCAAATATTAACTTGACCTGTGTTTCAGGGTGAATAAAATCTCTTGAGCTTGAAGAACTCAGTAGCATTAATAGCGGTAGGTATTAAAAACGAACAGGGACAATAGCGCAACCGTATAACTGCTTAAATACAAACTTGACTTGAATTTGAAAGTTCACTCTGCAAAATTTAAAAAATTCCTGTTTGCTTCGAAAGAATCACTTTGTTTTTTTATTGAGACTGGGTAAACACTCATAACGATTGGTCATAGTATATGTAATGGCCAGAGAACTTAATACACATTCCATATTATTATTAAACAGTTGAGTAACTACTAAGAAATGAATTGCCAGAATAGTTAATTCGGTAACATATTTGGTTTGATGACAATTTAAAATATCCTAATAACTAACGTACAGCGAACATGAAGAAAGACCATTAATGAAAGATGTCAGTAAAATGCAAATAAACCGTAATGCATAAACTTTGGTCGAGCAACAACCTTAGTGAAATTTTTATTAAAAGTGAAATTTATCCCAAGTCGGAATGACAATTGGCATTTGTGGTTACAGCAGAGTCCATGAGTAATTTAATTTTTAAAAGTTTTTTTAAATTGCTTTTATTGGCAACATGTTACTGAAAAGCAGATCCACGTTTTTTCAGACGTAAAGTTTATCGATATTTTTTAAACTATGAAACGCTGAACACACCGAAGAGACACGATTTAAACGTGTTCGCATCGTAACTGCGCACAAAAGCAGTCGACTATTTTAGTGCGCAAAATTGTAGGTAAGAAAATGGATATAGTTTCAAATACTCACAGTAGTGTACAGGCAAAACTATTTAAGTTTTCATACATAAAACTTCATTCTCAGACTTACGAATTTGACGAAGAGAACAATACAAAACACTTTAGAGAAAAATAAATTGTATTTTCAATGTGCCTGTTCTTTTTCCCCCGCCTGAGAAATGTAAGATCTTTAAGGATTTGACAGAAAACAATGGACCATGAACGCTGGATCTATATAAACAAAAAAAGAAAGGGTGATAAGTTTTCTTTTGAAACAGACAGGAAAAAATTACTACTCAAACAACTGAAAATAAAAAACAAGAAATGTGGAAATAGTTTTGTAGGAAAGTTACCTCCGCGCTATTAGCCTACATTTTATCGAAATTAAATTATAGTAAATAAAGCGTGCAAAGATGCAGGCAGAAGCTAGTAAGTGTTTATCACTTTAAATCCTTCTTTTATAGTGTTGAAATGTAAGTTTTCTAAGAGCACCACTGTCCTGAAAAATCGTCACAAAATTTGTTATCGTCATGCACGCAATAGTTGTGGCAATGTTACCAAAACATCGGTAACGTTCTTGTAGAAAATATTGTGTGTTGCAGTTTGTATTCATAGTAAAAAATAATTTGTCTGCGTTACGAGTGTATGTTCTGGGAAATTTGCCTCAGCTGTACGCTCCTGTAAATCTAACCGTTCTGCTGGCTCCTTATCCGCAACGTATTCAGTACTTATCTCTGATTCACAGCGTAATCTTTGGTCAAAGAAAGATAACAGTGATACCAACGTCCTTGCGGCGTCAACTCGTATCACAGTCGTTTCGACACCAGAAGTAAAATTAATTTCTGAATGTGAAGAAAATAATTGCATCAATTGAGATCAGTCGAAGCTGGTAAAATTAATCAGTGCTGACAATCATAAAGGCTGAAATATCACTGACTTTAAAAAAAAAAGTTCAATTTCAACACATTACTGGAGTATAAGTCACGTTTTTCTATCTTTTTAAAATTAAAATTGAATTATCGATGTCTCTCTCAATCGCAGGCTGGTTGTCATCGTTTCTAGAATTAAACAACCTAGCTGCAACTTGATTTCAGGAACGGAAAATGTTTCAATTGTAGGTAAAGGAGTCCAAGAGTAGGTTCTCAAACATACAGAGATTTTAAAATAAAGTAAAAAGTGTGTCGGAAAATTACCACCGGGGAACAACTGGATCACAATAATAGTCACATAATTCTACTGTGTTTGCTGTAATGGAACACTTCTTCAAATTAATTTAAATGAAAAGCTTTATAATACCAAAATGGTTTCTGAACAATAATAGTATTTCGAAAATTAGTGGGAATAGGAACAATCTGTGTTGCAATTTAGTTTCATCCCGCCAAGCGTGGCGGATGAGCGCTAATGCTTCTGGCCTCACATTCGGGAGGACGCGGGTTCGAATCTCCGTCCAGCAATCCAGATTTGGGTTTTCGATGGTTTCTCCAAACCACTCCAGTCGTCTTCTGCCTCTACTGATCTTCACGTCAATGAGACGTGAAGTCAGAAGCAAAAGTAGCTTCATACATGAGAATGGTTACAACATGGATTTTCAAGTTTATCTTTTCCTTAGTTTTATCGGTGTACTGCTGTATTCACCAAAATCTCTTCCCTCATACGGTTACATATGCAAGGAAGCAGTGTTCATTTACTGTATGATTAGACCACAATTGTTTTTGAAAGCGAGAGCTGATGATTGTTGCTATACTGGAGTTGACGCCGTCTTTACCTACCCGTGGAGGGGAGATCAATATCTTTTGTCTGGGGGAGGGAGGAACGCTCCAACAAATTTCCAGCGGAAATTCGACGTAAAATGTTTCTCTCTTAATGAATGAAGTGCTAGTGGAAATACCTACCTGGTGGGTATGAATCACACGTTGTGACGTTTGAATGACATAACAGAGGCTTTGAAGTATTCATTTCTCGTAACTTCCACGTGGCACTCCAACTACAGATCCCGTTTCCTTTTTTTTGTATTAATCTTTCGGGCGAATACCTTCGCTTGATATCTGAGACTTTTCTTGAAGTAACTGATCTAAACTATTACTAACATAAAATATCTTGCCTCCTTCAATAGGTTACAAGCATTGAATCTTTATTTCAATTTCCGAAAGCAGCATAATTACGCTGTAGATTGTAGTTTTAGTTTCCATAAAGAGATTAGAATATGGTTGGAGAAACAAAATGTGGTTTTGACTGACGAAATGCTTTCTAAACACATACTGGGCATCCAAATAAGAAATATTAACTTTATTATAAACTTCAAGGTGTGAAAAATAAACTTTTGTAAGATTGACTAATATCAGTTGCAGCTCTCTACTATTTACCTCTCTGCTGAATAACTCTCAATTGTTATCAGAGACATTATTATTATTATTATTATTATTTTGTAACTGCTTTCCGTCTCTTTTTAACATCGAGGTCTTTAGAGACGGGAAAGGATGGGGGCAAGGAATGGGAAGGAATTCGGCCATGGCCTTTTGAAGGAAGCATCCCGGCATTTGCCTGGAGTGATTTGGGGAAACCATGGAAAACCCAAATCTGGATGCCCGGACGGGGATTCGAACCGCCGTCCTCCCGAATGCGAGGCGAGAACGCTAACCGTTACACAGCCCCGCTCGGTAGAGACATTATTGTTCCAGCTAATAACAATTAATGACTGCAAGAAATTCCAGTATATTTGTTGGTGTAAATATTATATATATATATATATATATATATACACTTACTCCAAAGAATTTAAGAATGAATGAATGACAGATCTGCAGCAGCGTTAAACTAAAACAAATAACTGAGACAGTATCATGGTATCATTCAGAAGACTATGTTTCCTCTGTGAAAATTAATTGCTTTGATTTTAGCTATCATTAAAATATAACTTTTCGTGAGAAGCATCATTTTTCATTACTCACAACATATATGTAAGACACCAATTGGTTTAGGCTTCAAAACCTTAGTAAATGTTTAAGCAACATATAATTTATTCATTCTCTTTTGAATGGTTAAGGAAATTGGGAACAGGATCATGATATTGAATGAAAGATCGACGAAATATTTCAGCTTTAAACATGTATATTGTTCAGATATGGACTCATTCACATTTACAGGATTTACATAAATTCACAATAAAATTCAAAATTCTCAAATGGCATTCAGATCTACAAACAATAATACAAAATCTTGAAACACACGAAATAAATCGGTTTAGAGCAAACTGATAAATTAATCATGGCTAAAGTAAAAAAAGAAGTGCAACACAAATAATCAATACAATATTTAAAACAGGTAAGTGGCATACAAACAATCAAATACCCAGAAAATTAAATTTGCTCCCAAATCGTGTTCAAAAACTTTAAACTGCACAAGTGTTCATTATGTACCACACTTTTTTAAACTAATTCAATAGAAAAAATAACTTAGATATATTGTATCTGGAATGTACATTTTATTTTGATTTCTAATTTTACAATAGATTTGAAATGTTACCCAGACAAGGAGCTTTAAATAATAAAGTTGGATGGAAATACCAGCGTACTTATAATGAAATCATTTAGATAAGTCTCCAGACATTGGTCTCTATTATTTTTCAGCTAGACTCAAATAATAATAAAACTGGATTATATGCCTTTGTTATTATAGACAATAAAAAAAATCTTATCAATAAATAGCTTCTAACCGCACATTTCAAGAAATGTCAGGTCAGAATTTAAGTCTTTTTTATCAAATACATATATCTGGATATACTCTAAAACAATCAACATTTTGTTATATTTTTTGCCAAATATGACAAATACTATGTAGGCCTATTAACTACAAAGCTACCAAATGTTAATTGAAAAAATAGTGTACATAAATACAGTCAGACTCACCCCTGCTCACAACAATGAGAAACATAAATATGAACATTGCGTAACATCCAAACATTACTCCCACCAACTAAAAAATTTGTTTTTCCACACAGGATTCAAGCTTTCCTCGACAGTTTGTTACGTATTATATTTCTGCTTTTAATAAATTAACATCTATCACAGTTTCCGGTATCTCATATCCTGGCAGCAAGAAATTGAAAAAAGGAACATCAGACAACTGCATGAGTATGACATAAATTTATATTGAAATACTTGCAGCTACAAACGGTATAAAAACGATTAAATATGCTACAACAATTTCACAAAAGTATGTTTTATTTTTTGGAATTGGGAAGAATGCTACAAGCAAAAACAATTTTTTTAACAAATTGTAAAATCTTCTTTTTTTTGACATTATATAATGATTTACATCAATAGACAATGCATATGACATCTGCAAACTTTCACCACTTGATTTTTCAAAAGACACTTCTGAAGTTATCAGACTGTTGAATTATCATTTTAAAAAGATATTTATCACTATATTTCAAGGCAATCTCCTGCTATTTGATACCGAAAGCGTTTTATTGTTTTGCAACAATTTTCAATAATAGGATCATTAGGTTCCCAACATCACACTGATATACAATTCAAAAGATTCCAATCCCGTACGACTCTTTTATTTTTGCAAAATTAAAATATGATTTGTATATTTTACGGAGAGCTGCATTACCGAATATAAGTTTGGCAACAAAATAATTTACCCTGTAAGTGAAAACATCGTATAATGTGAAAGAAATTTCAAGGACAATTCTGAACGAATCGCAATTTCTAGAACAAATATCCATGTTGTTCAAGTGGTGTTGTGGTGCACTCCGCCACTGCTAATAGAAAAGCAAAAATAGTGAACTGGAAATTTTCTATTACAAAACTAGATAACCCTATGTGAAGCTGTCGACCAAACGCATCTGCCGTTACAATCCCTCTTGCAAAATTTGTTTCCCTTCTGTTTAAGAACTGCTTACATTATTAAAATCGTTTTAGAACACCTAAATGCAGTCGGTTTTCCCATAGAAGGGGAGACTAGAAAAAAAACTCTACGAAGAACCGTTCATACATCAAACGGGACTTCTGTCCTTTAAAATAAAGATACAAGTAGAAGGTAAATAGAGAATCTTTGATACGTAATCAGTCATTTTGTAAATTAAAGCTACCATCTCTCTTGCTACTGCGCTTAGAGCGCCAAGAGAGAAAAATTTTTTTCACGAGGATTTTTAAAAAATATTTTTACAACAAAGAAATTGTGTTCGGATATCTTCTACATTTTCTCACCTGGCACTATACAGATGCCAGAGTGACCAGGAATACAACAAACATGCACCGAATTCTATCAAAATTTTCTGATGAAGAAGCAAAGCAGCAGAATAACAGATTATCACGAGAACCAGGAACTATTTTTTTAAAAAGCATGTGCGCTTCATACAACGACAAGGTATAGGAAGCATCCACAGCTTCTTGCTGCACCATTCGAAGCAGAAATATGGAACGAATGTTATACAACTTGCTTACTCAAATTGTGTTTTAGCGTTAAATTTGCAAAGTAACCTCCACAAACTTCTATTTTATACAGCGGTTTACGAAGTAAACACACATTTCTTGACAAGAAACTACAAATATCAAGCCATTAATAATTTACAAATTAAGTTGTAGGTGTTCAATTTCATTTATAAACTATTTACATTTTCCTGTGGGAGACAATACACCATTACGCAAAGAAATGGTGCCACGACCTCAATTTACACCTTCTGAAGGTCATAAATATGAACACCTGACAAGTATATGCATCTAAGTTCATAAACTTAATGTAGCTGAACTGCTTGCTGGATGTTATTTAATTATGTTCCACAGATTAAACAATCCTGTGGACAATTAAGAAAATTTTACTCTGAAAGACATATGAATTTTGGAGACGAATTAGTCTACACTTGTCTAATGAAACAATCTAAAAACTTATTAGCACAGAATAATTTAGAAAGTGACAAAAGATAATTTTTAGGCGCGTAATTTCAAAGAAACATTCGCCGGATTTTCGCCGAATTTCCGTTTTCAAGTACATACAGATCAACAACACATGACAATCTAGATAAAGTAAGATGTCGAAATGTTGAGCTTAGGAAACGAAATTCTCGAGAAGGTGTCTGCCGAAAAAGTCACTTGTCTGCTAGGCCTAAGTGCGTAATCCAGCAAAGAGTTTAGCTATAGTTAGTACAAAAAAATGTTGAGAGATATTGATCTGGATTATGCTACTGGTTCACCGGTATTGGTTGATAGTTGAAGGTCTCGGAGTGACTTCGGCTGTTTGGAGTTTCTGCAGTGGAGACAGACTGGTAGATGGGAAGATGTGGCGGCTTGTCTTCCACAGGAATGCGGCCAAGCGCTATGCGGTGCGTCGGCGGTGCTCGCGTGGGGGGTGGGTCACCACTCACCGGCGGAGGGTGCGGCGAAGGCTCTTGGATCGACGGGCCTCGAGTTCTTCCTCCTCGGCCTCCGCGTCTCCCTCCGGCAACGTCGCCAGCTAGTACCTGCCGCCTCCCCACGAGGGCCCCGTGCCTGGAAACGATCTGGCGACCCTCTGCTGAGGCGACGACGTGTACCTGCGCGACGGAATGGGGACGGCGATGCTGCCCCTTGGAGACGGGCCAGGGCTGAGCAGCGCTGACGCCGCCTCCTCGGCCGCCTCCACCGAGGCGGCCGCCCCTCAGGAGGCGGCGGCGAGAGCGCCCGGGGGTGGCGGCGTCACGGTGCTCTCCTTACGCAGCACCGAACGCTTAAGCTTGTCCACCAGCCGCGAGTGGAACTTGTTGAGGGAGCTCTGCGACGCTGAGGAGGAGGGCGCAGCCGATGCAGCCGTGGTTCCTCCGCCCCCGGAGTTGGAGCCGCCGGACAGCGCTCCGGCGTGGTGCACGGTGGCGGCCTTAGGGGGTGAGCACGAGGCCGATTTGCAGGGAGACTGCAAAGAGGCGCGGGATGACGCCCTGCTAGAGAACTGGCGTCCCATCGCCGACATCGCCACCGGCACTGACGACCGGTGATGTCCCGGAGACGTGACGCCGACCACGAAGTCGCTCCCAGGCGAGGTGGACAGGCTGGGTCCTTCGGACTTGCTGCATTCGCTCACCTTCCGCGAGCGCGGACACGACTGCGGGTTGGAGCACTCGGAACTCCTGCGAGAGCGGGCCGTCTTGTAGATGTCCCAGTCGTTCTTCACTACCGGCATCATGAACGCCATGGCTGAGCAACGTCTACTGATGCAATAAAAAGAGACGAAATAAATCTCTGGCTACGCGCCGAAAAACCTACAACACACACTGCTGGCTCCTCAACCAGTCGAGGTTTATAAATAAACTCTGCCGGTCGTAGGCGGCGGCCGGGTCGGGTGCTTCGGAAGAAACTCGAAGGCTGTCTCTGGAAGTAGAAAGTGGGCGCTCGATTCCCAAGTCGGCTCCACTTTCGCTAAAAACTTGGGCTGGCTGAAAGTTCCTTTAATTGGCAAGAATCTCTGCGTCGAAGACGCGGATATGGCAACTTCTTTCGGCAATATATATCGCTGTTCTGATCACAACCACAACGAGTCACTGTCTTTAAGCGACTTCGGTGCTGAACACATCAGGTGGCCAAGGAAACAGTCTTCTTCAGTAACAGTAGGTTATTTCGAGACCGAAAATTTGGCACCAGTCGTAATGTTTGGCACTCGAACTTGCGGTCGTAGCGAATAAACTTGCAAACGAATAAAAGAAAGCAAACGTCTAAGCGATAGTTGAGTTGCAGATCGACACTCACAACCACACTAGATGGAGTCTGTACTTGGTATGTAGCCCCCCTCCGCCCGCAGGTTGGTTATATAGCCGGCCGCGGTCCGCGCGCTGCGATTGGTGGGTCGGCTGTGACGAAGGGTCCCCGCCGCCCGCTACGTCACGGGCGCCTGGTTGGCGGCATGTGGGTGGGTCGAGCGGGGGAGGGGAAGGCCGCTGCAACGGTCTTACAGCGCGCGGGAGGGGGAAGGAGGCGAAGTACAGCACTGCACGCGGGAATGCAACAACTACGCCGCGTGCGCTTCGATCTCGCCGTGTTGCGCCACGTGACGATGTTTTCGCTCTTTCTCTCTCTCTGTGAGTGGAAGCCTTGGGCTACAGAACACATAGTCCGTGACTGACACAAATAGAACAACCCCGAGGTCAAACAGATGGGGAAACAGCTGAGAACGCAACGATAAGGAAGTAAACATCCCCTCATTATCTGCTATTAGTGTGCGACGAGGAAAATCGAGCTTGGTAGTTGATATTGAGACGCATAGAGGTCGCAATAGCACCTTCAGGAACTTCTTACACAGTCTACTACTTACGCAACCTTACTAAGCATAAAAACTAAATTTGCTGATAAGTAAACAAATAAGTTTTTATATTTTGCGTATTACCGTTCCCATGTCCTTCTAAAGATATTCTTCATGCGCACAGAAATTATTTAACTTCCAAAGACGCGATTTACCAAGAATTTAAGATAAAAATAATAAGGGCAGGACGCGGGTTCGAATCCCCGTCCAGGCATCCATTGGGTTTTCCATGGTTTCCCCAAATCACTCCAGGCGAACGCCGGGATGCTTCCTTAAAAAGTCCATGGTTGAATTCCTTCCCGTTCCTTGTCCCCAGTCCCATCCCGCCTCTAATGACCTTAGCCGTCGACGAGGCGTAAAGCAGTAAGGAAAAAAAAAATTTATTTTTTTTAATAAGAAAAGGGGAAAAGGTGTTTAGAGGAATTGCCATATTAACATCCGCTGCTTTGCCATTGTATTAAATTAAATAAGAATTATTTGCGCAAATAAATCCAGGTGCCCTTACAATACCAGAACAATAGTATGGATTATAAGTAATATATGTGTATATGTAAATACTCAATATAAGTTACTCCATACTGTCTTCTGTAATAGAAAATCCTGAACACGTCAGCTTCACTTCAAACATAGCATCCACGAAGATTAAAAGTCATTCCTAGTTCTGAAGAGAGAGATGAAAGTCTATGGAACTACTTTATTCAATGTCCTGCCACATGGAATGAAATGGTATCTACGAAGATTTCACAGCGTTAAATTTAAACTGAAAGATTTTTTGCTTCAGAAGCCATTTCACTTTTCGGAACAGTTATCTTCTTAGAAAGTTGGTGACGGGAAATTTATGTTTTTGAGTACGACAGGGGACGGTGAGAAAGTCCAAAATGTGGCGTAGTTTGAGAAACTATATACACATGTAGCAATTATCAAGAGTCTCGGGAAATCGCGTTCAAATATAGTAACTAAAGTGAGATGTAAAACGTGTCTCTAATTAATACTGAAAATTGTGTGTGGTTTTATGGTGTTAAATAACCAACCTGTAGTTAGTAGTGGCAACATTATGATTTAAAATAATAATGATAACAAATAATGTTTCAAGCTCCTGATTCTGTTCTCGTATGACATCAGAGTAAACATATCTAAAAGGAAATAAAAATATTTTGATGATTCACGTCGCAACAAAATGCTATTAAAGGGTGCTTGTAAATTCTTTCTTCGGCCATGTGGGACATGAGTTCGACTTCTAAATAGGCACGTTTATAATTAGAGTACCGGTAGTATTTTCCTACGATTTCGTGGCTATATTTGTAACAGCAGTGACTATTAGCAAAGGAAACTAAATCATCGCAAAGGAACTGCATCAATAACTTTAACATCAAAAACATTTTTTCTGTTTATATAATGATATAAACATAAAATTTGTAGTATAACTAATTCTTCCTCAAATATTGACGACGTATTTGATCTTGTGCTTGTCGATACAATACCGTGATAGGTGTGACAGGGAAAATAGTTGTTTTATATCATCATTACTATCTTCAATTTTCGTGAGATAATTGCAATTGCGAAACAGAGGCAAAGGTCAGAAATTATTCGTTCAAGATGCATTGAGACCCAACCAAGCTCATTGCTTAAAAATGCTGCTATGGGAAATAATTATATTTTTCGATTTTTAGGGTTCCATTACTATTTCACTTCGTGGTTTGTGTGTTTGTCACAGAGCTCTAGCTCGAAAACGAAATAAGTTCTAGACTTAAAGTTTTTACATGGAGTGTTTCCTCCATTCAAAAGAGAATATCATATAAAAAAATTGTAAAATTATATTTTGTAGGAATTTCGCTAAATTAATCGAGATCGTAAAAGATTTTTTTTATCTACACCAGCATGTGGAGTATAAATGTTTAGAGCTAGTCAACTAGAGAACTAAAAAATTTTTCAAATTTTTCACTACAAAATAAAATTTTGGATTTTAGATACCGAATCTATCTCAAACTGCAAGGAACTCGAATTTTGTCTCCAACATCGACCAATTCCGGTTTTTAAATACCAAATGCTATAAACAATTACAGATAATACACTTAAGTTGTGAACAAAATGAGGAAACGTTTACCATACATTAGGGCTAATATTATTTTATTACAACTCCGTTTCATTCAGGTTGCATTGCATCCTAACATACCTATTATAAATTTGATCAGAACTGAAAGATAGAATTAGCAGCGTGAACGGCATCCTAGAAATGTATCAGGCACTCACTATTGTGCCGTAAACATCTTTTTTCTTCCAAATAACCACGTTTGTGTTTCCATGACGTCATCCCAGGTGGATTCTGACTGATAGGCGGAGACAATATACCCGTAAGCACTACGCCATTCTTATTATCATAATCTCTTTTAAACGATAAGGTTTTGCATCTTTGCTTAATTATTCAGTTGTCAGCTGGCTATCAACTATTCTAGTGAGAGTTAAACCATGGAGGAAGGATTCCTCCATGAGTTAAACACAGTTCAATATATTGTCTCTGGTTTTAATACGCCACATAATTGAAAACGCATTAGTCTCAAAGATATTATACATGGGCTCTCAAGAAACGAGTATACTTACAGCGATCTTTGGTAGATACTATATTATCGAAAAATTTATTTGTTCAGACTTACATCGTGTTGTGCCGCACCTAGAAAAATTATTTCACCATTTCTGTTGAGATGATAAATCAAACAACAACTTCGCTACTTACAGATATTTCGTATTTAGCTTAACAATCTCTCGCTCTAGATTGCATGATATGCGACTGCGATATTAATTCATTCATTCATCGTTCTCCCGCTCACTGGTTGAGTTTACGTGAGATTCCTACGTGATGCTGTTTCAATTATTCAAGGCAGTAGATATGTTTAGTGTAGGTATGTGATGGAAATATTTATGCAGTAAATGCCTGCACGTACACTAAGTTTTGATTTTAAGATTTTATCTCACACTTGGACATCTGAGGTTAAGTTTAGTGCTCGCGTAGAGAGTTTAATAAAATGTATGTGCGCGTGTGCTTGTACTGATTGTAATTCCAGTTTGAGTATATTCTTATGTTTTTTGCGATGAAGTGATATTGATTTTAAGACTCTAACACCGATTCCGAAACAAAAAACGATGCATCTAGGTCTACGATTATCACAAAAAAAAGTTTGGATAAAAAGTTATTCTTTCCTCAAACCCGCTTTAAATAATAAATTTAAAGCATACTATTCTCAAAGCCCATCAAATATGACGACTGCTAAAAGTAGTAAAATACAAAATAGAATATAATTTTAATACATCTATAACAAAAAGAACATAGGATTTCAATCAAAAATTAGACACTGCAATACAGTTGTTAAACCCTACGCTCTATACGCTACAGAAACACTCACACTAAACTCTAAGAGAGATATCGAGAACATCCAAAAAGAAGAACGAAGAATAATCAGGAAAATTATTAGCCCAACCAAAACTGAAGAAGGCTACAGACTGAAGTCAAACAAAACAATAGAGTCCCACTCAAACATAGCCAACTGCATCAGAAAACGCAGATTAAAATTCTACGGTCACATCTACAGGATGCCAGATCACAGATTAACTAAGCAGATATTCAAACTCATGCAACCATTAAAATTGCCAAACAGTTGGTTCGATCAAGTAAGACAAGACCTGGAAAAAGCTAAAATCAACAGTTCGGAAATCGTAGATCGTAAAATCTTCAGACAAAAAATACACGACTGGGTAGTGATGCCAGAAATCAAAGCCAAGAAGACCAACACAACGTGGACAGAAGAGAGAAAACTTGCCTTCAGTAAACGGATGCGAGAATACTGGAATGGCAAAAGAAACTCAGACAGAAAATGGCTACGTTTTGCGTGATATGTATAGGTCTATTCGCATAAAATAAAATAAATAAATAACATAAAAAATAAAGTCTTTACTCTTATTAATAGCATAAATAATTACTTAAAATTAAACTTAAAATATACTTTCTTGTTATTTATAAGCCCCTATTAGACAAGCAAGTATCACTATTATATAAAGTTTAATAATAAGATTCACAAGATCCAGTTAGATAGACACATATATATATAAATTAACCCTGTCTTTCCTAAATTATAAAAATAAGCATAAATTTTATATTTTTTTGTTTTTATTTGCTACCCCGATTTGTAACTTTAAATCCCTATGAACGCAATCAATAACTTCTATGAAAAAGGAGCTGGATTGGGAATCGTTGGAAAACGGTATGAGAGAGAAGACAGTTGCGGATGTGTACAAGGCGCATATTAGTGAAGAGGCTTTGAATGATATTGGTACAAGACTTAGGAGTAGTGAATGGAAGGGAAGAAATGACTGTGTACACAAGCTGGCACCCGATTTCAAGCATAAATGAATGGGAAATTTTTATTTTGTAGGTAAGAGAGTCAGGATTGGAATAAATTACCGAGTAAAAAAAAACAGAAACAAAAAAAAAAAACACTGAAAGATTTTAAAATTAAGACAAAAGTAGATGAGTACAAGAAAGGGTGAATAGGGAAATTGCCACCGGAGCGTCAGCTCCATCTCATTTAAATCAATGTTCGTTATGGTGTTTATAATTAATTTTGGCAGAAAATCATCTGAAAAAAGTGCTAAATTTATGAACCGATCATATACAAATTGGCTGCGAGAGAAACAAAGCCCTAGCGACCGATATAAACGCGTATGACATCGTTGGACGAGAGATCTCGAAGGATTTTTAAGCCGCCTACGTGATTGAAATTGGAATTGCCTCGAATTGCGCCTCTGTGGTGTCTGAATCTACATTTTTGTATGGAATTCGAGCCATATGATTAAAAACCCCTAATAGCGCCGGTATTTGAACCCACGCTAGGACACCTAACGCTTTAAAACAAGCGCCTTAACCAATGAACCACCAGACAGCTAGTTATTACTGCGATATAGACTTACCTGTGCTATCTATCTGTCTGTTACCGTTCAGTTAGTTTTCAAAATTTCATGACAAAATTTGTTATTTATTACGAAAAAAGTATTCAATGTCCTTCCTAGTGATTTACTTTCTCTTTCACAATATTAGTATAGATAAACCGTTTGCCCATGCGATATGTGTGCATTACCGTGCCATCTGTCAGCGACAGTGTTAACTAATGTTCGTATTACATGTTTAACCAGAAATCGATCCAGGAGTGATACAACAGTGATATAGTATCGACATTAGAATATCTGTATTTAAAAATGAGATTATTACTATCAAATAATTACATTTTTTTAATAAAATTGTCCCATTTTTGAGGATTTGTCAAAAGATGCAAAAGCAAAATGCCTAACTTTGTCCATTAAAATATTAGCCGTGTAAATGTTAAGAATACTTATTTCAACTGTGAAAAAAATTAAATGTTATACGGAGAAGGATGGTTTAGGTCTAATTTCGATGACAGTAATTGCAAGTGATATAATACTGTACTGGCCTGCCACCTGTAAGTGAAATCGCGAATTGCTAATGAATCGGGGGAAAGAGAATACTACGAGAAAAATATTTTCCTATTTTTAAAAAGGTTATATTTTTATTACAAACAATTGCGAAGAAGACTTTCATACACATCTAGGTCTAGTTCTTCATGAACGAAAAGATATTTAATTTTTTTTACTCTTTGACATATATTGCTCGGCATTTCTAGCGACAACTTATTCATGTTCCTGATTCTCTTACCCACAAATGAAAACTATCTCACTTGCACATGTTTAATCCACCTAATTCTTTGCTCTATTAAAAAAAAAAAAAAAAAAAAAAAAAAAAAAAAAAACCGCAAACATAAATTCCTAATAATATTTAGGAATATATATTACATCTTTTATTAGGTGAAGTGAACTACACTTAATGGTTCCTTGAGGTTTATTACTATGTACACAAAACACTGGTAAACAATAACAAATGTGGTACAGTTAGCGGATGACCGTCGAGAAATTTAGCCTGGTCCTGATCCGGGGTAGAGAGAGACGGCTTCTACTTCTCGCGAACTTCCGGTGGTCTTCTGTAGTTGAAGCTGGTTCCGCGGTCAGGCCGGAACTGGCGGTGGAGCGGCCGGCTACGCTTATATAGGCGGCCTGGCGCAGGAATTCCGTTGTGTGGTAGTACGGCGACCTCTGTAAGAAATAGTCCCACTTAGCCTTCTAGATGATTCTATTTGTTTTCCTGGTTTGTTTTGATGCCTCTGCGCCTGTTTGGAGTCGTATATGTATCCCGGCGTGCAGGCGCGTTGTGTGTGAGGTCTGCCTGGCAGGGGCCTTTACTGGCAGACTGAACATACCTCCCTCCCGGGGGGGGGGGGGGGAAGCGATGTCTGCGACGTCTGCGAGGTCGTCTGCCGCGGCGCCCTGGAGCAGACTATGAAGGCTACCTCCAGGGGAGTACGGAGCTGTTCCCCTGGCGATGCGTGCCGACCTGCGTCGTGGTGCAGGTTGTGGTGGAGGTACTTGTGGAGCTAACGGCATCGGTTCGTCGGCGTCGATGGCCGGGGGCTGTACGGGGGGCGCTGAAGATGGTCCCCGCAGGTGGTCGAGAGGCTGCGGCTGAAGGGTGTCGGAGCGACCGACAGGTTGTGGCGTCGGTGGTGGCGCTGTAACTGTCCCTGAGCAACGGTTAGACGGCAGGAGTGGTGGAGGTGGCAGGGAAGGAGAGGAAGAAGTGGATGGCCGTGCCGTGGTGGAAGAGGACGGTGCCGTGGGGTAGCGGGGACGTAGTTGGTTTCGATGGCGTCGCACTATCCGGCCATCCAGGCTGACGTCGAACAGTTGGCGGCCCCGGGGCCGCTGGATGACCCCCGGAAGCCAACCGGCCCGGGAGCCAAACCCGCGGGCCCAGACTAGGGAGCCCGGGGTGAAACGGAATGGGCCCGAAGGTACCTGTACTTTGGGCGGGGGTAAGAGGAGATGGAGGAGAGTGCGAGGTTGGCGGCCATGCAGCAATTCCGCCGGGCTTTTGGCCCCCACTGGAGTGGTTCGATAGGAACTGAGGAAGAGTGTCAATGCCTCTTCGAGTTTGTGACTTGTGGTGTATTTGGTCATTTGGGTTTTGAATGTTCTGACTAGCCGTTCCGCCTCCCCGTTAGATTGGGGGTGGAAGGGCGGGGTGAGGAGGTGTTGGATATTGTTGGCGGTACAGAAGGATAGGAATTCCCGACTTCGAAATTGCGGTCCGTTATCTGTGACGATAGCGTATGGTAATCCTTCGATGGAAAAGATCTTCGTGAGGGCTGAAATGGTGACCTCTGTGGTGATTGTGGAGCAACGGACGACATATGGGAAGTGGGAAAAGGCATCCGTCACTAGGAGCCACTGGTGGCCTAGGAATGGGCCAGCGAAGTCGAGGTGAATGCGTTCCCAGGGTCCGGACGGTGCCGGCCAGGAAAGGAACTTTTGAGGGGGGCGGGGCAGTTGTTGGGCACAGATGGTACAGCGCCGCACCATCTTCCGTGACATCCGTGGTAAGGCCGATCCAGAATACATGGCGTCTGGCAAGGGATTTGGTGCGGGCAATTCCCCAGTGTCCTTGGTGGAGAGTTTGGAGGATTGTCGGTTGTAGGGATCTCGGAACGACGACCCTCGGGGTGGAATTTGGTTCTGTGCGGAGGAAGCACTCCCTCTACTACTGAGAGCTGGTGGCGGATGGAGTAGTAGAACTTGAGGTCTTGATGATGGCGTGGAGGGGAACGTGTTTGCCACCCGTGTTGGATGTGGTGTCGGATGACACGGAGGAGGGGGTCCTCCCCTGTGGCTGCCGCGACTTTTGAGGCCGTGACTGGAAATGTCTTCAGTGCTTCTTGTATGTCATCGTCGATCTGGAACACCAGAAGTTCCGACTTGTCGAAGGCAAGGTCTGGTCCCTGCGGTAGTCTGGATAAGGCGTCTGCATTGGCATGCCTGGAGGTGGTACGGAAATGCATGGTATATCTGAACTGGGACAGGAATAGTGCCCAACGCTGGATGCGGTGGGATGTTTTGGTAGGCAGACGTGTGGACGGATCAAATAGTGATAGGAGTGGCTTGTGGTCGGTAATGAGATGAAAAGAAATCCCATATAAAAGGGAATAGAATTTGGAGCAGGCAAAAACAATAGCTAGCGCCTCTTTCTCGATTTGAGAATATTTAAGCTGAGCAGCCGATAGGGCTTTGGAGATGTAAGCTACGGGGCGTTCCGTGCCATCTGGTAATTTATGAGACAGAACTGCCCCCACACCGTAATCGGATGCATCTGTGGCAAGTATCAAGGGGAGGTTTGGAGTGTATGGCATGAGGCATGCTGCGGACTTGAGCTGCTGTTTAAGGGTGTGGAATGCGGTCTCGCAAGCTGGGGTCCAACGGAACGGGACATTCTTGCGACAGAGGTGGTACAGGGGTGCTGCCACTTGTGCTGCTGAGGGTATAAATTTTCTGTAGTATGAAATCTTGCCTAAAAAAGATTTCAACTGATGTAGATCCTGAGGCCGAGGTAAGTTGGAAATAGCGTCCACATAGGAAAATGCTGGGGAAATGCCTTCCTGAGCGATGATGTGACCCAGGTAGGAAATGGATTGTTGAAAAAATTGACACTTGGAAAGGTTGCATTTCAATCCTGCTGCACGGAGGCGGAGGAAGAGTAGGCGGAGGTTGGTCATGTGTTCGGCAGCGGAGGGTCCCGTGACGACTATGTCGTCGAGATAGTTGATGCATCCCGGAATATCCTGGAGAAGTTGTTCGAGATACCGTTGAAAAATCGCTGGAGCACTGGCCAAGCCGAACATGAGCCGGTTGAGTTGGAAGAGGCCAGAGGGAGTGTTGATGACTGTGTATTGTCGGGACTGGATATCCAAAGGGATTTGAAGGTATGCTTCTGCCAGGTCAATTTTTGTAAAGTAGGTACCTCCTGCTAGTTTACGGAAGAGGTCGTCCGGTCTCGGAAGTGGATAGTCGTCTACCAGCAGATGCGGGTTGACGGTGGTCTTAAAGTCACCACAGAGACGTAAGCGGCGTCCTGGCTTCTGAACTATGACCAACGGCGTGGCCCAGGGGCTGAACCGCACCGGCTGGAGGATCCCTTCGTCTTGGAGACGTTGAAGTTCTTCCTGAAGTGGTTGTTGAAGCGCTACGGGTACCTGGCGTGCCCGGAAGTATCGAGGCCGTACGTCCGGCCGGAGTTGGAGTGATGCTTCGAAGTCCTTTGCACAGCCGACGCCTGGTGAGAACAGGTCCTGAAACTCGGTGCAAAGGGCGTCCACTTCAGGAAAAGGAACATGCTGAGATACGAGGTGTATGTTATCCTCAATTGAAAATCCGAATAAGCGGAAAGCGTCCAGTCCAAATAAGTCTGCTGTGAGAGAACTGTTAACTACTAAAAAGGGGACTGAACGATGTACAGACTTATACATGACGTTTGCTGTGAATTGTCCCAGGAGTGCTATTTCCTGTTTGTTGTATGTCAGGAGGCGCTTGGGGGCCGGCGAGAGGGGGGGCGAGCCAATTTGCACATAAGTAGTATAATTAAGCAATGAGACTGCTGCTCCTGTGTCGACTTGTAGGCGCAGGGGCTTGCCATTGACCGTAACGTCAATAAAAAGTTTGGATGCTGTGGAAGTGTCTACCTGATTGATATCCATAGGTGCGCCGCTCAACCTGTCTTGGTAAGACCCTGGGCGGCGAGAGCCGGGATTGGCATTGGTGGTGTTGGTGCGGCAGACGGACGCCAGGTGTCCTTCCTTGCCGCAACGTGAGCATTCAGCCCAACGATCCGGACAATTTTCCCTCTCATGTGCTGAATAACAGGCGGGGCAGGAGGGTAGGCGGAGCGGGCTGCGGCGTCGGCGCTGCGGGATCCGCTGCTGCTGCCGAGACTTGGTGCCCCTGCCGGAACGGGCCGGTTCGATGTCCTTCTGAGGAAGCGGTCCCCGGTTGTGGTGTCGGGAGGAGCGCGACTGGGAGCTCTGGATGGCGGCGACGTCCTGTGTGTCCTCTACGTCGGTTCGGATTGCGGCCACATCCGCCCAGGACTCCAGGCGGCGATCTGCGGCCGTAGATATTTCGAATTTGTAGGCAAGTTCGATGACCTGCTCCAGGGATGGGTCCTCTAACTTGAGGGCGTCATGCCGGAGTGCGGCATCTGGTGCAGCCTGTATGATGTGATCACGCACCATGTCGTCGGCGTAGGATTCGTGGGAACAACGAGTTTGAAACTTACATTTTCTGCTAAGGCCTTGGAGTTCGGCCGCCCACTGGCGATACGTCTGATCGGGCTTCTTCCGGCATTGATAGAATTCGACGCGGGCCGCGACGACATGGTACCGGCGTCTGTAGTATGCATTCAGTGTCGTACAGATGGTCGTGAAGGTGAGGGTGTCGGGGTCTTGTGGCTGAAGTTTGGTGAGCAAGACATACATCTTCGATTGGTTCCAGGAAAGGAAATATGCACGCTGGTCTTCTTCTTTGGATATGTGATGAATTGCGAAGTGTTGTTTTATGCGCTTCTCGTAGGTCTCCCATTCTTCGACGTCGTCGTTGAATGCTGGGAACGGAGGCGGGGCCGTGGGTTGGCGGAGATTCCTGACTTCCGCAATCAGTTGTCTCTGAGATTCGAAGAACTGATGTAGAAGTCCTTGGAGGAACTGTTGCCATTCCGTAGGTGCTGCTGGCGTAGCCATGATGGTCGAGAGTTCTTATCCCAACCTTGTCGCCACTGAAGTGAACTACACTTAATGGTTCCTTGAGGTTTATTACTATGTACACAAAACACTGGTAAACAATAACAAATGTGGTACAGTTAGCGGATGACCGTCGAGAAATTTAGCCTGGTCCTGATCCGGGGTAGAGAGAGACGGCTTCTACTTCTCGCGAACTTCCGGTGGTCTTCTGTAGTTGAAGCTGGTTCCGCGGTCAGGCCGGAACTGGCGGTGGAGCGGCCGGCTACGCTTATATAGGCGGCCTGGCGCAGGAATTCCGTTGTGTGGTAGTACGGCGACCTCTGTAAGAAATAGTCCCACTTAGCTTCTAGATGATTCTATTTGTTTTCCTGGTTTGTTTTGATGTCCTCTGCGCCTGTTTGGAGTCGTATATGTATCCCGGCGTGCAGGCGCGTTGTGTGTGAGGTCTGCCTGGCAGGGGCCTTTACTGGCAGACTGAACATTAGGTATGATTAAAATAATTTGATTACACCATATGCATTATGTAGGACCATTTGTATTACGGTATACTATTAATAGTTAAGCAGTAAAAGCCTGTTGCATTTAGTACACTATACAAAAAACATCGGTTTTTGCCCCCTCCCCCGATACTATTTACCCATCGGCTGATAGTCTTCTGGCTTGAGAAATAACCCAAACACAGATAGAAGTCAATGATGCGGTGGCAGGGAGAGCTGGTGTTTTCCTGCATGATCCTGTTGTCATTCTACAAATTTATGGATGACCTAGCCGCGTTGAACTAAGGATATGAGTAGTAGGGATATGGGAACGCTGTCACATTTTTTTGTTGTCATGGAAACGGCTTCCGCAATGAATGTCAGGTTGTCATGGTAATGACGAATGTAGATCAGACGAATCCAGTGCAGTGTGAGGTCATTGTCTGCGCGTTCTGAAGTAGATCACGAGGCCCTTGGACATACAACCAATCCAATGTATTTCGCCCAGTTGAGATTGTTATCAATGCAGGTGAAACATTTATCCAGTTATCTTTTTATTTTATTTGTCTCTTGTTTGATCATTGATGATCGTTAATTTGAGGACTTCTGTAAGATTTTCCACATCCACCATGCCGATACCGCGCCGTCACTGAAATAATGTGGACCAAACTAATCGGGCACGGATGCGGTGATGTTTGAATTGCTATAATTGTTCACTGTCATCATTATTCCGACTCGGGAACGATGTGGTAATGTGCGTTCCTATCTTTATACGGATGGGGTTTATTTCTTATGGCTTTACGCATCGTTTAGGTCATTACAGGCAGGGAAGGACTAGGCGGCAAGAAATTCGGCCATGGCCTTCTGAAGGAACCATCAGGACATATTATCAGCCAGTTCAATCATTATCTGATGTGGCCTCTTAAAGTCATGATTTTTTCAGATATAACATGAGCAGTCTTACCCAAGTCTCACGATCTTGGGCGATCCTCTGCCAGTTAACCCCAACAACCCGGCGAATGTCCTTGTCCCATCGGTCTGGTGGTTTTCCTCTCGTTCTTAGCTTACCTAATGTCTGTTGCTCTTTTCTAGTTAAGCCTAGCATTGACCTCTCCATAGCTCTTTGGGCAGTCCATAGTTTACTTTTTGTAAATTCACTTAGAGGCCAGGTCTCACAGCAGTATGTCAGCACAGGAAGAATACACTGGTCTTAGACTATTTGTTTTAGATTTGTGGGCGTTTTAGATTTCAGGATGCGACGGAAAATTTCTGGTGTTACATCACCTCTCATATTTACAAGCTGGCCAAGATAAATGTACTCATTGACATTTTCTAAAGATTCATTATCTAGTTGTACACTATCCTCTGTCACCCATTTGTTAGACATAATTTTTGTTTTTGAAAGATTCATTCTTGGGCCAACTCCTTTACAGTCAGAGGCGAGGTCGGTAACCAAGGTTTGGAGTTCATCAAGGTCATTAGCAACATGCGCAATGTCATCAGCAAATTTCAAACTGTTAAGTCTTCTGCGATTGGTTCTAATTCCCTTTTCCATCCATTCTAGCTTTGACACTGCCATTTCCAAGACAGCTGAAAATATTTTTGGAGAGATGGGATCACCTTGCTTAACACCTCTTTCGATGCAGAACTCAGTGGTTGGTTCTCTAACGTTGACAAAGGCTGAGGAGATGACATAGATATTATGGAGCACTCTAATATAAGCTGTATCCACGCCATGTTCAGTTAAGGCTTGTAGGACAGTCTTGTTACTTATTGAATCAAATGCATTTTCGAAATCTACAAAGGCATCTGATATTCGTTTGCGCGACTAATTAGTTCTCGCAGGGCAAAAATGTAGTCGATTGTGCTAAAGCTGCTGCGGAATCCTGCTTGCTCAATTGGTTGGAACTGATTCGGTTCAACAAGATCTTTATAAAAACTTTGTACAGAACATCCAACAAGCAAATAGGTCTGTAGTTTTTGATATTATGAATATTTCCCTTCCTCCAAAAAACGAGGCCAGAGCGTTTCCTCACCCACCACACTCTTTGGCGTAAAAAAAATTACAACCTACTTGAAGAAAATGTGTCGAGTAGCTCTGAGAAGACCAAGGCTTTAAAAAAAAAAAAAATAATAATAATAATAATAAAAGAAACTGACTTGTTTAAATCCTAATATGAATCAATGTGAGGGCATGTACTTAGGGACAATCCTCTTAATATCATTTCTATTTGTTACCACGTGAAGTTTCTATAATTTCTCGTTTCGTGCGTACCAGTTCATTGACGACTTACCACAACAAGGCAGTCTTGGAGGAAAGAGCTTTATTTAATGTCATCATCATCAACAGAGCCCAGCTACTGGCTGGGTCTCCTTTCCGCACGAGACTCTCCATTTTCTTCTTTCTTCCCACCACTCTGGTCCAGTCCTCTCTTCCATTTCTGTCAGTCATCTATCCCTTGGTCTTCCTCTGGGCAGTTTACCAAGCATCTGCATTACGTGAATTTTATTTGGATTCTGTGAGTCTTCCAATTATTCATCTATTGCCCGATGATGACCTTACAAAGTTTAACTATTCTCTTTACATGCCCATAGTCTAGCCTTTTTATATACTTTCGTGTAGGAGTTCTTCTTTTATGGTGTGTCTAATCGTTTCGTTCTTTATGCTGTCCATTCTAGTAACATCCATTCTCTCTTGCCTGCATCCCGAGCTATGGTAAAGTTGAGACAGGCCTAGCAAGAAGTGGATTAAGCTTGCTTCCAAAGCACAAACAGGCTTCCGGGGTTTTATTAAATGTATTCCGTCAAAATTTGAGTTATCAATAAAAATTACGATTATTTCATTTCTTACCACATAACAGTATTTAAAACTATTGCAATAGGCATTACTCTTGGCATCGGCGCCAGCTTTCTCCGTACTTTTCCACACTCATGCTGTGAAGTGTTTTGTTTTGCAGGTAAGTCGGGCAGTGCGTACTTTGTTGTCTTATCAGCGGCGCTTTCACTTTGCCATATCCATTACGCAATGGCTGGCTTTTACCTTTATTGCAAATTGCTTTGAATGGCCGCATTATCTGCGAAATGTCGATAGGTGGTGTAATTGACAAATACTTCTCGAGCTTCCAGCCGCTGCAAACTGGAGGTTGCAACGGTCATCTTTGCGCATGCGGATGTTGACGTTCATGTTTGACATCCGCGGATGTTTTGCGGAAGCGGAGGTGGAAAAATAAATTTATAATTATTCAGATTTTAATATTTTATCAAAAATAAATTTAAAATCAAACTAAGTATATATTTTATGCCAAATTCTTTTTTCATAAATAAATTTTATTTCCATATAATACTGCCATATTGATTTATTTTTGCCTCATCTTTCAACAACAATAAACGTGGTATGATTTCACAAGTGAATTAAATTATTATTTGCATAATTTTTTTTTTAGGTCTCACCCTTCAAAAT
>CM061918.1:38349129-38372211 GCA_031002005.1 Vandiemenella viatica | reverse complement strand
AATAATGGTATCTCAATCATGATGCCCAGCTATTATGTATCGAGTCCAGGAACACTGTTAAACAGATAAAGAAAAGCTGGGTTTATAGAAGAAATATTAGTGAAAATAATATAAAACACTTCATAGATACCTTAAACAATGAAAACTGGTTAGAAGTATATAATGCGCAGGGTGTTAATGCGAAATTTGATTCCTTTCTGAATATATTTCTAACACTTTTTGAAGGTAGTTTCAAAAAAAGGAAAATTCTCAACACTCCAAACAATGAACTGGGCATGGGATGGATAACAAAGGGTATTAGAATCTCTAGTAAAACAAAGAGGGACCTTTATTTAAAAATGAGAGAATCAGATAACTATGCGCTGAAAGTTCACTATAAACTTTATTCTAAAATACTAAGAAATGTAATAAGGAAGGCCAAGAACAGTACATATCGGCGAAAATAGAAAATTCAGACAATAAAATGAGAACAATATGGAATATAATAAAGACTGAAACAGGAAAAACTGTAAATCACTCTAAAGACATAAAAATAGAACAAAATGGATATGTGTATAGCGAAGTAGGGGAAGTTTGTGAAATATTTAACAAACATTTTACGTCAGTAGTAGATAATTAGGCATAGAGAAAAGCAATCCCCACATAGTGCTCTAAGGCTTCTTGAGACTGCTTTCCCAATAGCTTTGTGGAGATGAAATTGCCACCAGTAACAGTCCTCAGAAATAAATAACTCATTAAACAATTAAAACCTAAAAATTCTTCCAGCTATGACAGATATTCAAGTAAATTACTGAAAAGATGTTCAGACTGTATCAGTCATGTACTTGCCTCACATTTGTAATGAATCCTTAATACAAGGTGATTTTCCCGATAGACTAAAATATGCTGTTGTAAAAACCATAATTTAAAAAAGGAGACGTAACAGTGTGTAGACAACTATCGTCCCATTTCATTACTTTCAACATTCTCGAAAGGTTTTGAAAAAGTCATTTATAGTAGAGTAATAAATCATGTTACACACTATAATATCCTAACTAATTCACAATTTGGGTTCAAAAAAGGATCATCCATAGAAATGGCTATATATTCATTTTTAAATAACACATTTGAGGAACTGAATAATAAAATGAATCCTGTAGGAATATTTTGTGATCTTGCAAAGCATTTGACTGTGTAAATCATGAATTACTTTTGAAAAAAATGGAATACTATGGTATTTTTGGGATCGCAGGTAAATGGTTTAAATCATACATTGAAAGCCGAATGCAAAAAGTTTCAATTTTTGATTCTAAAATAAGTAAAGATGCTTCATCAGACTGGGAGAAAATAAAAACATGGAATTCCACAAGGCTCTGTCTTAGGTCCCCTCCTCTTTCTGTTATACATCAATGACCTTCCTGGAAATTTATCCGACAAAGTTAAGAGTGTTTTATTTGCAGATGACACTAACCTGACTGTGCGTAAAACACCAAACAGTACTATAGAATTTAATGTAAATGAAGTACTTTGAGTAGTAGCAAATTGGTTTAAGGCAAATTCATTAAAATTAAATTTTGAAAAAACACATTATATTAGGTTTAAAACAAAAAACTATGCACAGCCAGATATATGTATAAACTATAAAAACAACAAAATCTTAGAAACAGAGAGTATAAAATTTCTTGGTATTAAAATAGATCAGAAACTCTATTGGCATGATCATATCACTACACTACTGGCAAAGTTAAGTAGTGCCACCTTCGCAATACGAACACTTTCTCTAACAGCAGATCTAGAATTAATGAAACAGGTGTACTCCTCATATTTTCATTCAGTAATGTCATATGGCATAATTTTTTGGGGAAACTCTTCACAAAGTAAAAAAGTTTTCATAGCACAGAAAAGAGCTATTAGGTTTCTGTGTAGGGTAAAAACCAAGAACTTCTTGCAGACAACTCTTTAAGAAACTCAATATTCTTACAATGTATTCTCAGTATATATATTCTCTCATGAGCTTTGTCATAGAAAATTTTAACCTGTTTACACCTAATTCACAGGTACACAGTTTCAATACAAGAAACAGAAATAACTTGCATAAAACACAAACATCTCTGTCATTAGTACAAAGAGGAGTTAATTATTCTGGGATACATCTGTTTAATAAACTACCTAATCGTATAAAACAGCTTTCAGATAATAAGATGTATTCAAACAAAAACTTAGAGATTATCTTATTGCAACTCCTTCTACTCCATTCAAGAATTTGAAGAAAATAATTAATTGTACTCATTATGACGTTAGCAAAACTCAGTTGCAAAAATGTATGTTTATTATTATTTCTTGTATTTGTAAAATATGTATATATATATATATATTTACTATGATATGACTCATATTATGTGTATATGTATCAACAATGACATGTTTCACATCCCAGAGGTACTTCCTCAGCAGGGATCCATGGAACAAGATTGATAAATAAATAAATAATAAATAAATAGGATAGAAATACACAAAGTTCATCGAGGTTGCAGACACATCCATGAGGAAATCACTTCTTTGAGTTTAAAACATTAGTTGGATTCTCGCTTTGTTTCATTGCATATAATTTAATAAATTAAAATAATGGCAGTGTGACCAGAAATTCCCGAGTTATCATTAACGATTAATTATATTGGAATCCCACCGTACTGGCCCTTATTTCCTCTTGTTATTCGCACAGAGTTATTTTTTGTGCAAAGCACCCTCTGCCAATTTCGAATATCAGAACTGAATTGTATAGACGTGAATTTGACCTATGCCAAGACATTCCATGGTTCATTATCACGTTTTAAAAACGTAAAAGTTACACTTTCACATGATCTATTTTTTAATTAAATACAAAGACTCAAGCAGTTTTTTCTGGTCACCCAGAATGAAAACAAAATTTTCGATTTTCGTTTTGAAAACACGAGTGATTGGGCTACCATAAATGTTTCCTAGATTTGTACTACGAAAACTGACATATAATAATTATTCTCATCTCGTAATAATTTCTTATTGAACCGAAGTGAATGCTGAAATATTTCTATGTATCCTGCTGGGGCGGTTTCGCAGTGCAATGGGCATATGGCGCAACCTGAATTCCTTATCGATAGCAGGACACCTGAACAAATGCATACGAAATTCGCTGCAAGCCTGAGACTCTGTACAAAATTCTGCAATCATACGAACGCTGTGTTGGACGCCCTACTTTCTTTGTCCGCCAGCTATGCTTTCATAATGGTGGATGGCAAACACACACCGGCCAAGCTGTATCGCTCTGTAATGGAGCCATTTCGTAACCTGTCGGACTCCCGGTCAAACACGCGAGTGGCTTCGCAAACATCGAAATATTTCACGCATATTGCTACACCCGCTCCATCTAGCGACAAATGTCTTCTGCCGTGTGCTGACCTCTAGCGACAGTTATGCAAGTTATCGCGCATGTCGCAACAGGGTCTCGGCGGCCGAGCAAGTTCGTACATATCGACACCTGTGCAAATACGCCTTAGGGTAGGGTTTTCCCTCGTAAGACAAGGATAGAAGATTTCGTGGCGAAGTGGAATATCTCTGGCCGGCGCATGCGCAGATGAAGTTTCTCGTTGCATCGGCTGTTCGGTGGAGACACCTGGTGGCAGGATGTGTGTATATGCTACATTGCAACATTTGTGCAGCTGGAATATCGACATCATATAGGACACAATCGTAAATAATATCGCTGATTTCAGAGTAACATTTGTTGGAGATAAGTGAAATAACAGCTAGAATAAAGACTAAATAACAGTTATATCTGTTTATTTTTTGAAATATGTGGTCGTCATGCCGTCAATGTGGTAACACTGCCATCTCGAGAGCGCCCAAAGAACTAACGTGTGACGTCATACGACCTTGGCCGCCCGCCATTCAAAGAACTTAAAAATGTGACGTCACGCGGACGAGTGGAGTCTCTTTACGGTTGTCCAAAGAGCTTATCAGGCTTGAATCGGCCTTCTCCTCCTACTAGCAGGTTTCCGAAATGCTGGTTTTAGTCTTTTAATTATTAGTTATTATAATCATTATTCTGCGATTTACTAAAGGGCGGAGGGTGTATTGCACCTATATGAAAGTGTAATAGTTTCGAAGGGATATACGGGATATGGCAGGAGGCGCCAATGGGCTATTGTGAGGAACCATCCCGGCATTCGCCTGGAGTGATCCGGGAAAACCATGGAAAACCCAGATCAGGATAGCCGGAGTTCTTTATTGCAAGCTACTCCTGTCGGATTTTTAGTTTACTCTTCCGGTAAATCCTTTCTATTCCATTCCCTGATCGGTCGTGGAAAAAATGAGTACATAAATGAATCGGTTTTGGCCCTGATTTCTCTTATCTTATTTTCGCGGTCATTCCGACATATGAATGTTGCTGGTAGCAATATTTGTTTACTGTCATTCCGAAATACGTCAGTCGAGAATTTTCCATTAGGTTCTGTCGAGAGCAACGCCTTCGGTGTCCAGGTCTTCCCAACCTAACTCCTTCAACATCGGAGGCTCTTCTTTGTCATTAGAATTAATAGGACCGTTATACGATTCAAACTGTTTGGTTAGTGCTTTATGCCTCGTCAACTTCATATATATATATATATATATATTTGCTTTACGCTTTGTCAACAGCGGGGTCATTAGAGATTGGAAATAACTGGGGGCAAGGAACGGGAAGGAATTCGGGCATGTCCTTTTTGAACGGATCATCCCGGTATTTGCAAGGAGTGATTTGGGGAAACCATGAAAAATCGGTAGTGGTTCCAAGATTCATCCTCCCGAAATCCAGGTGCAAAATACGTCAATCGTGGAACAATCCCTCCAATTCTTGTCTTTTTAATGAAAGTCTCATATCTTTTTTTTTTATTATTTTACGTATGGCTTTTCGCCTCGTCGACGTCGAGGTCATTAGAGGAGGGATGGGACGAGGTCAAGGAATGGAAAGGAAGTCGGCCATGGCCTTTTAAAGGAAGCGTCCCGACATTCGGCTGAAGTGATTTGGGGAAACCATGGAAAATCCAAATCTGGATGCCCGGACGAGGATTCGAACCGGTGTCCTCCCGAATGCGAGGCCAGAGCCTTATCCGCTCACCCACCACGCTTGGTAATATAATCATTAATAAATCATTTTACCTACTATCAGAACAGTCTCGTCAATTGATCGTTATATTCTGGTTGGTTTCATATTGCCCTTGAATGGAGTTGCGTCAGTATTTGCTGGACCATTTAACGTATCTATGACATGTACTACCGCGTCACCCGATACCCGTCCAAACCGCACTCCAAGCCGACGGCACTGCATTGATCCGCCCGCGACCGTCGCTTGCCTCTGGTGTGACGAAACTCGCGTGACGCAACTTTCCGCCTGTTTAGCCAATCAGAAGTGATTACACAACCAATCTGGCCGTCCCATCACAGATAGCATCAGGTCAGCGCGCGCCATGGCTTTAATCAAAGAGAGGTTACCTCCGGCAACTAAGACAAGTGACGCTAAATGTTTCACTTCAGTCACCGGAGGACCCCAACAGTTCTTCTGCAGCTTGGTGACGTTTCAACTAGCTGCGTAATCCGCCTCTGTTGAAACAACCTTACCCAGTTATCCTACAGGGAAAAATGGAACCTATAACTGGTTCAGAAATTAGAACCATGAAGCATACTTAATAGGGGGCGTCCATAAATTACGTAAGTTGAAATAGGGGGGGAGGCGGGGTGGAGGCGGGGTGGAGGCGGGGGGGAGGCGGGGGGGGGCAACGGAAATCTCACGTGAGGTTTTGAAAATTTTTGTTGGCAAGTAAGGCAAAAAAAAAAAAAAAAAAAAAAAAAAACACAAATTATGCGAAAGTTTATTTTTTAAAAAGGTCTCAAAAAAGTTGCGAGGTCGATTTCTAGGGGGGTCTCTTGGTCCAGATCTCACCAGAATGGGGTGGGGGGGAGCCTCGGACCAAATCTCACGAAGTCTCACCAGAAAGGAGGGGTGGGGGTTTCGGAAATCTGGAAAAGCACCTCACGTAATTTATGGATGGCCCCATATGATAAAAGCAAAATAAACCAGTTTTTTTTTTTTTATTGGACTTTGGCTTACACCATTAACACGATAATTTACATATATATCTACTTATAATACAATTTAAAATGTAATTATAAATATACTTACAATTGTGGTTACAATTTGTTTAGGTCAAATTTTTGAGGTAATTTTGTGATGCTGGTTGCTATTCGTTGTGTTGGCTCGTGGTCCTCTTTTTCAGTCTGGATGACTTTTATGATTCCTTTTCATATTTGAACTACAGAAACTCGGCAGACGTTGGCCTGCCTGTGTATTTTTATTGTATATATAAAAATGGATGATCTGTACGTGATCTAAGATCTATAATTCTTTGTAGAAACATTAAAGACTGCCCATACTGATGAGATTCCATTTTTTTATTGATATAAACTAGTGTTTCTCAAACTTTTTATCATCACGTACACGTATAAAAGTTTCCTGCCAATGGCGAACCCCGTTGAGAAAAATACTGCGACATTTTTTTTTCGCTGCACTACTATCGACAATGGGCAACAATGAGCAATATTCACCATTGTGTTGCCATGAGTGCCAAGTTGGTGGTTTTCACCCTAAATCTGGGGGGGTGAACATGCGTGATGGGATTACTTTACGGGCTTTATAATTTTAGGGGTGTTTTTTAGAGACTTTTTGATTTATTTGTGAAATTTGTTGAGCATTAAAATAGCATCAGGTACAGTATCTTCTTACTAAGAATTCAGACTTCTCTATAACTAATTTTTTTTCTGATCGCAAAGTAAAATATCTATATTCTGATTCATATTTAAAAAAAAAAAAAAAGTCCCCGTTACCTATGGAATGTATTAACCACGATTCCAATATCGACTGCGCCTTTTCTATCTATTATATTGTTAAAAATGAGTTGCGAAATTAGGTTATGTATTGAAAAGCTACAATGGTCCGATTCACATTGCGACGAAATGGTGGATGTTGCATAACATTTAATACTCCTACTAACATGTTAATTTTGTTTAATGTTAAAATGTATTATCTCAAACTCTGTACCATCAGAACAAAATGAAATAATGTTCGAAATGTTGTATAATTTATAAATAACGAAAATTAATAAGCTAAATATAGCATTTATTTTTTAGGGGTTCCACCCCTTAATTTTGGTGAGTTTAGGGAGTTTTAGCGTAAGCTTTAGGGGATACATTTTTTTGGAGTTGGCAACCCTAGTGCGCCATTACGTAAATCATGTCGCGAACCCCCTACGATCAACTGGCGAACCCCCCTAGTGGTTCGCGTACCCCACTTTGAGAAACATTGACCTAGATGAATGCTGGGACTGTCCCGAATCTCCGTCTCATAAACTAGACATTCCACAAACAAAAATACAGAATCAAGGTTACACACTTCGGAGACAGATGTCACTTCCTCCTGATTCACACCTGCTACCTGTACAACAGGTACCGTATATGAAGATAAGATACAGTGATAATTTAATTTGAAATTGCAACCAGACATGTAAGGCGGTAAAGAAATCACAAAAACGTATGCTATCAGTACTTGAAGATTAGATTAAATTTTCCTCGTGTGGTGCAACGAAGTAGGTCAGGTGACATTGCGCAATGCTCGGTACGCAAGTCACGGTTATGAAGCGAGCGTACACCCACTCACGTCACGTCATTGAGCAAGTCGTCCGTACTAACATTGCCGCCAGAATTCGTTGCAATATTGCGCAAAAAGTAATTACGCTTTCTGATCATAGGTACCCATTCACCGAAGGGTATCTCGGAACTAGGAACTAATTTTTCAGAAAACATTGGTGAAAAGCTTCGATTTATAATTCCAGTTTCGTAAACAAGACATAACTTTAAATCGTTATTGCAGTTATAGCAGCAAATAGTCTTGCTAAAACTTTTACCACATTTCTTTACAGTTAAAAAAAAAAATATATATATATATATATATATATACATATATATATGAGGAATTTTCTTTTTTTCTAAAACACTTTGACGTAAACGTACAAATTTAAAAAGTTGTTTTCGTACCATTAGACCTATGTTTCATATCATAGAGATCTCTCTCCCCGAAGTCCTGGTTAGTAATTGGTGCAAAATGTCGCAATCTAAAAGTTCTTCATCGTCATTTGTAATTTGTTTTATTACCTCAGAAAATTCAATTTTTAATAGAATTTATAAATAAAAATATTTTTCGTGAAGTATGCGTCACACTATATGTTACAGTATTTAGTATTACGCAACCTTAGCAAACAGACGTTTAAGACAAAGTTTTTAGGCTTCACCAAGAATACGAAATAGTACTGCCACACTTAAATAATAATTAAAAAATGCTCAGTGTTGTCAGAAATGGAATTGCATTGTGCCATGCCGGACGCGAAGGTCACCGGTTCGATACCTTAGAGAGACAACATGAACCGCTGGTGGCATTCCAAAAAATGTTCGACCATGGTAAAGTGATGTGCGACCGAGGTATTGCGGAATAGAGGAAATGCTTTAAAAGTGATGGAAATCATGACGACTAAAAGTGTGTATTTTAGATTTTTTAGCTTTTGTCCTGGAACATTTGGATACCACCTCGTACACAGAGCAACTACTTTATCATTGGTGGTAGCAAACGCATAATACTGTAATGATAATTTTAATTTATGAATACTGTGTTACATTTTAAGCCAGTCAACACTATAACATAAAATCTACATTCACTCCTTCTGCGAAACACATTACAGTTCCATGCGGAAAGAACTGATTGAACGGTTAATGACATTAATCGTCTTACACCTATTTGTCTGTTGTGTTTGGTCTGCACGAATCGTTATAAAGCGAATTATACAGACGTTGGTTGACCATTTTGTTTCTTCCTTCTGTCTATATTATATACGTTCAGGTACTACGATGAGTGACCCGCCGGTAGAGGTTGGCAAAGTGACTCGTTAAAAAGAGCGGCGTTCATTTGATCACTCAGTGAAAAGAACTAGTTCTTTTGAATGATTCACTAGTTCTCTAGCTCATTTAAATAAAAAGAATTGTTATTTCAGTTTTGAGAGTACTGTCTGTTCGTTTTATTTACATTTAGATTGATTTCGTGCGTTACTCTCACAAGCGGTTAGTTTCATTTTTTTTTTTTTTTTTTTATTTATCCTGAAATATCCACAGCCCCCTCCCTTAAATACTACCAGATTATTTTCGCGTAAAAAATACCACTTCAAAGCGTCAATGAAATACTGTTTGGATTGCTGGAAATTTTTGAGAGAATACTTTGATAATGATAAAGAATGGTTAATTATACTTTCACTCATTTATTTATAGGAACAAACACAAAGTACTACCACTTCCAGAAAACTTTTTGCATTAAATCGAACGCAAATTACTGTTCACAAATAATATTCTAGGATTTTTACGCTCAACAGCCTACTTCTTTTTTCTATGAAAATTTGCCCAGCTTCGGAAGACCGGTACACTCGCTAACGACACATCATAACGGAAACGAATGAAAAAAATATCAAAAATAATATTGCGTCACGATTGTGTTAACGAGTAGTGGTCATTTAAATACATGTGAGCCGTAATTTAGATTAAAGACGTAACGGAACATAGCACAATACAAGAGAGAGAGAGAGACTCGGAGCGGTACGTCTGTCAGATTCGAACGAAATAGCTCACCACTAGCACCGCTCCGCCGAGCGCTGGAAGGGAGAGCGACTCACCCGTCGCCAGAAAGAAGAGAACGGAGAACGAACGAACTACGACGACTGGACACGATCCCACGCCAACGCGTACCAGTCGTTCTGAACTCGGTTTTTAGGCGGCTTTCCGCAATTATCAAAGAAAATGCGGGGACGTTCCTCACGCTGAAAATAGTTTCACAGACATAAGTACAGATGTTTGGTCCACACCCGGTTGAGGTTACCGCAGAAACAGGGCCGAAGCCCTCAAACTGCAACCCCCACCACACCATTCTATCATACCACTTCACTACGCCCCCACCGCGGAATTGGAACTCTTCGAATCGCCCGCCATTAGAGCGGGGACGGTGAGGCAAGGCGCTTTCGCCACCCTCTGATAGGGTGCCCACGGGGAACCGCGCGGAGCTAGCGCCCGCCACGAGCCAGGCCGAAGACCCTTCCAAAACCTGCCTCTCTGTGGTTCCCACGCTAAGGCCCCCAACCCCACCCTAACCACTCAGGGCGGGCGGAAGCCGTAGCGACCGGGAGCCGTGCAAGAAGGTCCCCCAGCATCCACTACGCCAGCAGGACGAACGTATCGTCCCCGAACGCAGCGTCCCACACCGGGAGGGTTGCTCCTAGTATGCTTTCTCCCGCGCCAGCCCGACACTTGTGTCCAGTGCGAGCACAGGATCTCACACACCAGTCCCGGCACCTCAGAAAACCGTCGCAGCGCACGATCCCACAGTAGAGACCCGAAGGTCCCCATCGCGTTCACAAGGTGTATGTTGCCCCGCCCCTGGCAAGCCAATGCGCTACCGGTTCACACCTATGTAGTGAACCTACTATGGCAACATAGAGACATGCTCCCACCAGCAGGAATAGAATCCTGAGCCCCCGGTGCTGCGCCCAGAGGCGTCGAGCCGCAACCAAGCACAGTCCCCGAGACGGTGGTACTTCATTCGACTCCAGAGTCTATGCTACGCTGACAGCAGGGGTGCACTGAGCCCCTGGGGTGCTTGGTCTCCGTTCACCAGGACACCCCCAACACCGGAGCAGTCAGGGCAAGGTTGCTCACTGCACTTGAGCTGCGGCCAACACCGTAGTGCGCCTATTTGCAGCTTGACTACCCACAAGCCGTCGGTCCAGCAGGGGGCGCGACCCCTCCTGAACCCCCAGCCTCAAGCCGGGGGCGACGGGACTATGGACATCAGGCATAAGTCCCGGGGGCGGCGAAGGCGGTACGAACCCGCCTCCTACAACCACCCCCTGCGAGGACCCAATTCCGACGTCCAGCAATATCCCCTCTCTTGGTAGACGCAACAGGTACAAGATCAAGACTAGTGGTTTCAAAGTTTGCCAGTCATCACAGTTCAGATTAAGTTCATTACAGTCACCTCCAGCTCAATCAACCCACCACATCCTCCAGAGGGAGAAAATTCCCCCCCCTCCCCCCCGTCATCTGAGTCTCCCCGAAGGAAGGCCCAGACCCCTGGGGGGACGTTTCATAGACAGATGGCACTTCACTTCATCTATTGTACTTAGTACAACCTGGTGGTAGGTTGCTTGGCGTCAGCAAGGGCATGCAAATTTCACCACGCCAACGATGGATTTGGCAGCCGACCCTAAAACGCTGGGAAGAAAGTTGTTATCTGCAATGTTTTATTCATGGTATCGGTGAAGGCACTCAGTAAAACCAGTTGCCCTGCTTCTAAAGATACACATCAAGGTGTCCGCCAAGTTTAATGTCCCTATCCGACGGATGAATCACCGACAGTGACGTATGCTCCAATTCATCACGCACTACGGGAAGTTGGGATTTAACGCAGGACTTTGCGAGTAAAATTAGGTGATTAAAAATTGTGGATGATCTCCTCGCCTACCAACAGCAAATATAATAAGTAAGTTTGAAAGTAGAGTGGACCGTCAATAATCCGAACGTCAATTATCCGAACATCGGTTTAAATATATTTTTTTAACAAATTATAATGTTAGGTGGGACAAGATGTTCAAAATTTTTAAGATGTCAAGTCTGAAATATCGAGAGAAAAGAATAATTTATAAACTATACAAGAATCAAGTGGCTATAATAAAAGTAGAGAATCATGAGAGCAAGCATCAGTTAAAAAGGGCGTGAGACAAGGTTGTAGTGTATCCCCGTTAATTTTCAACTTGTATGTAGAAGAAGCAATAAAGAAACTAAAAGAAAAATTTCCATGTGGCATAAGTGATCAGGGAGATAAAATCAGTATGCTACGATTTGCTGATGTCATTGTCTTGTTAGCAGAAAGGGTTGAGGACATTGAGAAATTACTGAATGGCATGAACAAAATACTGAAGGAAGATTTTGGCCTGAATATAAATCAAAACAAGACTAAAGTGATGAAATGTAGCAGAAATGATACCAATACTAGTAGATTAAATATAAAAATAGGATCGGATGCAATAGGAGAAGTAAATGAATTCTGTTACTTAGCAAGCAAAATTACTACCGATGGCCGAAGTAAGAATGATGTTAAAAGCAGAATAGCACTAGCAAAAAAAGCCTTCATGAAAAAGAGAAATCTTTTAGTTTCAAATATTGATCTAGGAATTAGAAAGAACTTTTTAAAACTCTATGTGTGGAGCACGGCCCTCTATGGTAGCGAAGCATGGACTTGAAGAATATCAGAAAGAAAGAAAATTGAAGCATTTGAAATGTGGTGTTACAGAAGATTGCTGAAAATTAAGTGGGCAGACGAAGTAAGAAATGAATGAGTTTTGGAAATGATGGGTGAGGAAAGAAGTTTGTGGAAGAAGCTTACAGAAAGAAGAGACAGGCTGGTAGGTCATATTTTGAGACATGCAGGATTGGTTAATTTGTTAGTGGAGGGAACAGTCGAAGGTAAGAACTGCAGAGGAAGACAGAGATTACAGTACCGGATTAGCCACGTAGCAGGAGTTAGCAAATGCTACGGGCCCCGCGCATTCTGGGGGGGCCCGTGTTTTCTGGGGGGCCCGCGTCTTCTAGGGGGCCCCGTGCCTTCTATAGCGGGGCCCCGCCTAGGATTCCTGGAGCCTCCCCGTCAAGCCAGATGGACGACCATTTTTTTAGCTCTTCTACGACCCTGGACGGCGAAAAATCGAAAAACCAAGGGCCCCTTCATATTTTGCTACGGGCCCCGCGCTGTCTTAATCCGGCAATGAGAGATTAGAATATATGAAGCAGATAATTGAGGACGTGGGTTGTAAGGGGTATGTAGAGATGAAGAGGTTAGCACAAGATAGGAAGGGATGGAGGATTGCACGAAACCAGTGAAAATACTGTATGCAATTCTTTCAGTGTACCTGCCTATACTTTTGAGTTTCGGAGAAATCTGAAACCCACCGTTTTCGTCCCGCACCTTTGTTATTGATTTGCTGTGATAGTAAGTTTTGTTGAACTTGTACCAACATTATACATATATAACATCATCGTGTTCATCTTCTAAAAGGAAGTATAAATGCCTCAGAAATGAATCAGAAGAAAATAAGAGACTTCTTTTGCTTGGGGTATGTAAAATTATAAAGCACTTAATGAAATTTTATAGGAAAATTAAAAACTATACAAATCGACGCTATCAAAATCGAAAATCAGAACAATTCGATAATCGGAGCCAGCCTCGGTCCCAATTAGTTCGGATTATCGACGCTGTACTGTATTACGTTTTAGTGTTGGTCAGGCAAATCGATTAATCTCCTCCGCTAAACTGGAGACAGAAATCAATAAGCTACAGCTGCAAGCCGGTGCTGCGCAGTGTACTGGAAAAACATCCACACCTAAACTGTCTGTATGAAAAGCAGATTCGTTACTTATGCAATGTTAAGTAGAAGAACCTACTCATTTAAATTAAAATGTTATTTAAATAATGGATGTGCAGCTTTTATTGATTCCCAAATTGAAATAATAACTTAGTACAACTTCAAAGACTGTACGGCTTGTGAAATTCAAATATCTGGCTGAAGTTAACCATAAGAAAGCTTCAGGAGAGAGAGGAATTAATTATCTAATTTAGAAACTAGATCGCACGTTGTATATGACAAATGTTGGAGCCCAGCTCAAACGTTATAAAACGATTATCAAACACGAAGGACCATATGACACCGAGACTTTAAATCCGTAGTGAACATTAAACCATTTCATATAAAGACAATAGGACCGAGCGTGTGGGAGTACGTTAAACCAGGGCACCCTCTCGCCCTTGGGGTTAGTAACGCACCCTAAAAACAATAACGTCAGAGTAATGCAGAACACAGCGGCAAATCAGTGCTTTAAGGGCCCAAAGGATATCCCGCGGCCAAGTAATTCTTTCAAATTACATATGTAATGATGATTTCTTTTTTAATAAAAGATTCTACACTTAAAATAGTCCCCCAATCGGATCTCCGGGTGGGGACTGCTCAGGGAGGAGTCATCAGAATGGATAGACACAATCTACGAGTCGACGCATGGAATATTAGAAGTCTGAATAGGGCAGATAGATTAGAGAACTTAAAAAGGCAAATATAATGACTTTATATAGATGTTAATTATTCCACTTACTTTTTTCGGGGATCGCACTGCTTTAATTGATGATTCAGTACCAACGTTTCGGCGCCCAACCTGGTGCCTTCATCAGGGTTTTCAGACTCGAAATGGTGTGGTTTTCACACAACTCCGTCGCTAAGCTAACTGTTGTGGTTACCGGCAGCGAATGTCAACTTTTCCAGAGATCTTGTCGTTGGAAGTTTTGTGTTGCGAATGTCCACGAGTGCACATTTCCACGTTTCGCTTAAGCCATAGCCACCGTCTTTGTTGAAATTTTTGGGATGTTTGAAGATTTCTATTGATTCCCTTATTTTTCGTTCTAGAAGACCTTTGGGTTGTGCTATAAGTTCTGTTTTCTCCCATTGAATTTTATGGTCTTCTTCTATCTGATGTTCTGCTACAGCTGATTTTGTTGTATGACCAAGTCTTGCGTGACGACAATGTTCTTTTAATCTTACAATAACCGCTCGGGAAGTTTCGCCAATATACGCCTTTCCACAATCGCAGGGTATCTTATATACTCCACTTGCTTGTAATGGTGGTCTGCGATCCTTTGCTGATCTTAAAATGTCTCTAATTTTGTTGTTACTATTAAAGACTGGTTGAATATTGACTTTCATCAGCACTTTTCCATTTCTGTCGGTGACTCCTTTTATGTAAGGTAAAAAAGCCTTCTTCTTTTGTTCCGTTATCTCTCCATGTACCTCTTGACTGTTCCTCTTGTTACTGCTTAAGGTGCTAGCTCTTTCCATTTCTCTATCTTGTTCTTCCTTTCATGTTATACAGCTTCAGTTCTGTTATCTTTCAGCAACAATCTCATTTCAGCTCTTTGTATTCTATTAGCGTCTTTTTGTGTTGGAGCTACGGTTTCAAACTATTCTGGGGGGAAAATGTAGTATTTTACGAACGTAAAAAAAAAAAGAAAAAAAAAAGCACTTTGCATTAAAATATAGTATGCTTATAGAACTAAGAAAAAATACATCTTATGTTGACGCTTACGATTTAAATATATGAGCTTATTGCTTTTTTTAACAGCTGAATGACACTAAAAATATTATAAAGACCTCAGTCTTCCCATTCAAGTTTATATCTTTGCAATCGTTTTTTCAACTTTTTAAGTGATCTTTCCATTGAACTTTAAACAATTTGACTAGTTACACTTATCTTCACTCGCCATTTTTACACTAGCTATTATAAAGATTTACAACCTGAAAAATAATAAGATAACTGTGATTCTAGAACCCAAACATAACCTCTTCTTCTAGTGCCGGCGGCGCATAATTGTCATGTGACGTTTGTTTAGTCTGACGTAAGCACATTTCAATTCAGGTGACAGTGTGGTCAATCCTTCTAATAGCATTTTTAAAATTAGCATTTCGCACGATGACTTCTTATTAAAGTGTTGCTATTTAATAAACTAGTTTTTAATGTTAGTTAGCGAAAATATAGTATTTTCGCGTAGTACGCCAGAGGAACAATCTTACTATATAAGACAGTACGTTTGGCAGTCCTAGTTCTAGTCTAAGGTTTACTGCCCTGTATTAAGGTTGATGTCGTCATTGTTTTATAGACTTTAATAATAGTCTCCCTTCTTGTTTAAGGTTCTGTTAATTGGTACACAAAATGCTTGGAAACGTTGGATTTATATTTCTGCATCCGGATTTTTATTGAAGTGTTCCTACTCCAAACTGTGAAAGATTTCACATTATTTTCTGCGTATGAGTGATAAGTACGAGTCGATATTTGCGTTGATTGGACGTGTTGTAGTCATCAGTTGGATGTGTGTCTCGTGTCAGTGAGGTCATTAGACAGGTCGCGTGGTGCGGTCTGTTTGTACACAGGCGAGCGGGCAGCGGCAACGCGATCAGAGGGAGAGGGGAGGAGGATAGTTGTAGTATACGGCGAGGGGCCGCGCGGAAATTTCCACTGGTGCAGCCAATGGCGGCGGGGCACGAGCACTATCGATTATCGCGGCCTGTTCTCCTTCCCTGTCTCTCTCTCTCTCTCTCTTCCTCTCTCTCCTCCAGCGGCCTCCGTATTCCCCTCTGTCCCCTCACCCAGTTGGAACTGTACAGCCACGCGCATGCCGTCGTGCAGCACAGCTGGAGGCAATGTTTATTTAAATGTGGGTCTCAGACCTGGGTCAACGTGTGGCTGGCGATAGATCGATTCCTCGCGCTGGTGCAGTAGGACAGCGTACGATTCCCGCCAAAACATAAAAGGCGTGCGGCATTAATAACGAATGTAAAGGTCACAATTAAAACGCACGCTCGTGGTGGAGTAAGGGTAGCGCTCGGGCGTCATTCTGAAGGACGCGGATTCGTATTCCCGTCCGGCCATCCAGACTTAGGTTTTTAGTAGTTCCCCGATATCAATCCATATGAATGCGGGGATAATTCTTCCAAAAACCGCGGCCGAATTCCTTCCCATTCAGTACCACTATTTATTAAAGTCCAGTTGGAAGATTAAGTTTGCATGGTTAAAAGTCGAGAGAATGAAAGACACGGTAACCGAGTGAGTTGACATTATCCGTTATACTGGAATATCACAGGCAGAGAGACCCATTTGATATTCGTACATTTCTCTCTCAATGCACAACGGAACAGACGTCTCCAATCCAATTCCGACGGCCATTAGCGATTTGCATCCGTAACAAATTCGGTTTGCCAAGTTGCCCCGTCTGGTTGTCAGTTATCTAACTGCCCCGTCACAACATTCGCTTACCGCAAAACTGCTCGTTTCATAATCACCTGTAACTCAGTTCTGCAATGTTGTTTCCGACCGCCAAAGTGCTTTTATCTCGTTTGAGGACGTCCAGAAGTGCACATTGCAGCGTTGCAAATATTCTCAGAAACGCCCCGTCAGTTTTACTGCTAGATTAAAATAATTAATGATTTATACGTCTAATTTGGTCAGCTGCCTAGCCTTCTACTACCTCTGGCATGATTAGTGTTGTAAAAAAACGGTTTTTTTTCTGGCTTGAAAAAAAACATGAAAAAAAAACTTTGAAAAAAAAAACATGTTTTTTTTTCTGGAACACGTTTTTTTTCACAACTACTAAATATCAAATTTGTAAGGCAGTTATCGTTTAAAATGACTGTTTTAGAATTTATTCTAAGTACTTATCTTAGTTTAAAATCTACTATATTTTTCTGGTTCAGTAGGAAAAAAAAATTACGAAAATATTGGCAAAACTGACTGAAATTTTCTTTATGAACGGGGATTTCCCGAAGAGACTAGGTTGCGCGAGAAGGAATCCCCATTCCCCATTGTTTGGATTGATACTTGCTATTTGAAATAGTGCTGCCAGCCCTACAAAATTACCTACAGATCTTTTAAAAAAATTAGGAATTTAAAATTTAACCACAGTTTTTTGCACATGCTGTTGTGAGTTCAGTTCCTCATTTTAACTGTGAAAAATGTTACGAAAGGAAAGTTACGTGGCCTGGCTCGGAACCCCCCCCCCCCTCTCCTAACGTAGCCCAGCGTAGCCTTCCAGCTAACCCCTCCTCCCTCTGGACCGAGCCACGTAGTTTGTGCACAGTCCCTAATTATGAATAGTTTCCTTGCAACCGTTGGTGTAAACAAACGATTGAAAAGAAGTAAAGCTCCTATTTTGTTTGATAATAGATTTTAATTCAAACTTAAAAGACCGTAATACAGAACTATAGGTGCAGTCTTTATGCACAGTGTGTACTTTGCTCACAATTTAAAATTGCAATCTCAAAATCTTTTGGGTACAATACAAAAACAACCAGTATAAGAAATTTATTTCTGAAGTTATGGATCTAGAGGAGACAGAAGAAGGGACAGAAAATTCCGACACCGATCGAACTAGTGTTGGTAGTGCTCATACTAGTGAATATGGTACTGACATAGAGGATGAATAAAATTATATTACCTATATAAATACACTTATGAATCATTATGTGAGACATTATATGATTCAGTAAGACTTAAAACACACTTGTAAAATGGAAGTTCCTTAAATAAAACTATAATTTATCAAATATATTGTTTTCTGAAGAAAAAAATTTTTTTGAAAAAAAACAAAATTTAGAAAAAAAACACGGGTGCTAAGTTTTTTTTCATGTTTTTTTTTTCAAAAAGCTGAAAAAAAAACATTTTGTTTTTTTTCAGTTTGCAACACTAGGCATGATGCTTCCCTAGCTATTGAGCAAGGCGTTTAATTTTGCTTTTTATTATCCCGGAGGAGGCAAAAACCTTAAATGTCATGTACGTATTTCATTTTCGCTGTTCCTCCAGCTAAAGTTTTCATTTTCGTTTTCCATATGTTTTAAAGTATTATAATTTAGAAAAATTAAGTATTCAAATGTTCATATATATATACGTAAAAATTAGTTGCTTTAAAATTAAGAGGTAATATTCTTCTTAAATACTACGATAACCCATAACCCAGGGAGAACGTAATGTAATATACAAAAATTTACAAATCAACCATTCATAAGTCAAAGTTACAAGAAGATAGTCATTTGAATATTCTCGCATACTGCCCACAAGTTACCAGATCCGGCAAAAAAAAAAAAAAAAAAAAAAAAAAAAAAAAAAAAAAAAAAAAAAGCAAAATTAAACGCCTTGCTCCACATAGCTAGGGAAGCATCATGCCAGAGGTAGTAGAAGGCTAGGCATGCTGACCAAATTAGACGTATAAATTATTAATTATTTTAATCTAGCAGCAAAACTGACGGGGCGTTTCTGAGAATATTTGCAACGCTGCAATGTGCACTTCTGGACGTCCTCAAACGAGATAAAAGCACTTTGGCGGTCGGAAACAACATTGCAGAACTGAGTTACAGGTGATTATGAAACGGGCAGTTTTGCGGTAAGCGAAGAGAGAGAGAGAATTATTCACAGCTGCAGTTAAGGCCGGGCACACACGTTACGGTAAACCTGACAGGCAAACCTGCGCAGGTAAACCTGACAGGTATACCTGTGCAAGCTCGAGCCCACACACGTTAGGGTAAACCGTATATTTTAGTTCAGTTGAGAGAACATGGCGAGCAAACAAGATGTAGATGACGCGATCGCCTTGGTCGGGTTATTAGTGGTTTTGGACAGTAAGAAGAAGCGTAAACGTAAAACCTGGTGTAAGAAGTGGCTTACAAAGAGAGATGAATATACTCATACAAGGTTACTGAAAGAGTTGAGTGCAGATCCTTCAGATTACCGTAATTATTTGCGTATGAATGAAGAAACATATGAAAAACTGTTATCACTTGTAACTCCTCTCATTAGAAAGAAAAACACGGTTATGAGAACCTCTATTTCTCCCCATGAAAGACTAAGTGCTACTTTGAGGTTTCTTGCGACGGGCCGATCGTACGAATGTCTTAAGTACTCTACGTTGATATCACCACAAGCTCTAGGCCAAATCATTCCAGAGACATGTGAAGCCATCTATAAAGTGCTGAAAAATGAGTATCTTCAGGTACGTTAAACAAATATACAACTTTTATTTACTATTAGTTTTTATTGAAAAAATTTATTGCTGTCTATGAAAGGGAAAGTTTTAACAGAGTACTGAGACAATAATTGCAATGAGCGTATGGAATTATAAAATTAATTGATAATATTGTTTGATAACATTAGTATAGCATAAAGAAAACTCAAAAATAAAACAAATCAATGATTACTATAACTAGAAAAGTAAGCTGCCATTGAATGTGAAGGAGGAAGACCTTCATTTGCAAATCCACCTGGCGAAGTTTGTTGAGAAAATTGGCCGTACGAGGTAGCAGATGAAGGAGTAGGTGTGCTCCTACTTGAATTAGAGCTGCTGTTCAAAAGTTCGGAGCTGTATGGATTAAGCATACCCATTTCAGCCTCAAAAAGGAGATCATTGATTCTTTTTTCAACTATCAAAGCCTCTCGTTTTTCCAAAGCCCTGATTCTCATAGCAAAAAATTTTCCCATCAAGTCATACCTGTCATCTTGGGCCACCGGTTTTTTGAAGTGGTCTCTTACTGAGACCAGTACATCATTAGTTAACTCTTCACTTTTCCTTTTTTTGGCCAAATTAGGTCGGGAGGTCGGAGGTAAGCCTACTGCTCCTGTACTTGAGTTTGATCTTGCAACCGCAGGTGGAGGTATCTCGTCGCCATTGATCGGTGTTTCGTCGCTAGGTGTTCCAGCAGAATCATTTATTTCTTCCTGAAATAATTATGTATTATTACACACTAAAAAAGTATTTTACATTGATTTTATTAATTAATATAGTTTAAAGGAGAACTAAATAAATATAAAACGTGTAGGCCTACTATTGAAAAAGTTACGAATATCATGTTATTAACGGGCTAAGCTGATACCTGGATTCATGTTGGGTTATAAAAGGGAATCTACAACGGATACGTTAGAATTTGTATAAAATATCAATTATCATATTATAATGTAGACTATTGTTATATTGTAATATTATAATATAGATATGATAACAATTATAATTTAACTAAACACCAAATGAAATTAATTTGCTAATTCAATCAGCCGAGGGAAACGAAGCATAGTCCCAAGCCGTTAATATACACAGACGGAAAAAAAAATCCCAACACCAAGAAAAAATTATTGTAGAGTAATGAAATTTGGACAATGCATTTGTCAAGTTAACATGTTTAATTGATTAAATTTTCAAGATCACAGGTTAATTTAAGCTCAAGAAAATGCATTTCAAATGTGAAATACTGTTAAATTAATAGCCGGTGTAACCTCCAGAATTTTGAATGCAAGCCTGCAAACGTGAATGCATTGTGTCATACAGGTTTCGAATGTCACTTTGTGGTATGGAGTTCCATGCTTGTTGTACTTGTGCTGTCAATACTGGGACGGTCAGTGCTGGCTGTGGATGATGCTGGAGTTGTCGTCCAATGATATCCCATACGTGTTCAATTGGAGACAGATCTGGTGATCTCGCAGGCCAAGGTAACATGTCGACACTCTGTAGAGCACGTTGCGAGACAACAGCGGTATGAGGGGCGAGCGTTATCCTGTTGAAAAACTCCCCTTGAATGCTGTTCATGAATGGCAGCACTACAGGTTGAATTACCAGACTGACGTACAAATTTGCAGTCAGTGTGTTTGGTATAACCACAAGAGTGCTCCTGCTGTCATAGGAAATTGCTCCCCAGACCATGACTCCAGGTGTAGGTCCAGTGTGTCTAGGCCGCAGACAGTTTGGTTGCAAGGCGTTCCCCTGGCCTCCTTCTGACCAACACTCGGCCATCACTGGCACCAAGGCAGAACCTGCTTTCATCAGAAAACACAACAGATCTCCACTCCGTCCTCCAATGAGCTCTGGCTTGACACCACTGGAGTCGCAAACGGCGATGGCTTGTAGTCAGTGGAATGCACGCTACAGGGCTGGAGTCATGGTCTGGGGAGCAATTTCCTATGACAGCAGGAGCACTCTTGTGGTTATACCAAACACACTGACTGCAAATTTGTACGTCAGTCTGGTAATTCAACCTGTAGTGCTGCCATTCATGAACAGCATTCAAGGGGGAGTTTTTCAACAGGATAACGCTCGCCCTCATACCGCTGTTGTCTCGCAACGTGCTCTACAGAGTGTCGACATGTTACCTTGGCCTGCGAGATCACCAGATCTGTCTCCAATTGAACACGTATGGGATATCATTGGACGACAACTCCAGCATCATCCACAGCCAGCACTGACCGTCCCAGTATTGACAGCACAAGTACAACAAGCATGGAACTCCATACCACAAAGTGACATTCGAAACCTGTATGACACAATGCATTCACGTTTGCAGGCTTGCATTCAAAATTCTGGAGGTTACACCGGCTATTAATTTAACAGTATTTCACATTGAAATGCATTTTCTTGAGCTTAAATTAACCTGTGATCTTGAAAATTTAATCAATTAAACATGTTAACTTGACAAATGCATTGTCCAAAATTTCATTACTCTACAATAATTTTTTCTTGGTGTTGGGATTTTTTTTTCCGTCTGTGTAATTAATTATAATGTTTCCTTGATTTTAAAACACTGAATTTAAAAATTATCAACATTTAGACAGTCATCATTATCATTATGATAGACTTTTATTTATGTTGTGAACAGTTTTTATTTATTTGATATTGTTCCAGTTTCCTAATTCCACTGAGAAATGGAAAGAGATTGCTAAAGAGTTTGAAGAGAGATGGAATTTCCACACTGCCTTGGTTCCATGGACGGCAAACACATAGATATAGTTCCTCCAGCGGATTCCGGATCATATTATTTCAACTACAAAGGAAGGCACAGTATGGTACTTTTTGCAATAGTGGATGCTAACTACCGGTTCCTTTTAGTGGATTTTGGGACCAACGGACGTGTTTCTGACGGAGGCGTTCTTCAAAATACTAAATTTTATGAAAAGTTACAGATTGATGACCTTAAACTCCCAAAACCATGCAGCGTAACAGAAAATTTCAAAGATGTTCCTTACGTATTTGTGGCTGATGACGCCTTTCCCCTTACAATTAACATAATGAAGCCTTTCAGACAAGCACAACTAGATTCAGCTTGTAAAGAAATATACAACTACCGAGTTTCAAGGGCAAGGCACGTTGTTGAGAATGGGTTCGGTATACTGGCCTCCAGATTTCGTGTATTCCATACTCAAATAAATTTAGAGCCAGAGAACATAGTAAAAGTGGTGAAAGCAACATGTGCATTGCATAATTTTTTGATGGAAAACGCCCAGCCATTTACGCTCCTCCAACAGTACGTATCAGGAGAATGATGATGGCGCTATCATTAATGCAGGCTTGAATACCAATGAATCGAATATGATAGCATTGCAACG
>CM061918.1:38314452-38348129 GCA_031002005.1 Vandiemenella viatica | reverse complement strand
TGTATGCGGCAGCGAAAGGGACATGTTTCTGGACTCTAGTAGAGTGAGAGGCGTTGGGTGGGGGACTGCATGAATCATAAGGCTCTAATAAGCTTTCAAAGTCCGCGTAAACGACAACGGGTACACGCTGTTGGTGCACAAAATCCTTAAACTTTAAGGTTTTATCGTCGTCGCCGGGTAAATCAACTCTTACTGATTTAACCCTTGAGCAATCGATTTCATGGCGTTCCAGGACATCTTTGCTACTGAAATGTTGCAGACATCTGTCACAAATAAATATTGCACAATTATGCTTGGATAATGAAGATCTAACTAATGCCGACAAGTTGTGAATCCAACAATAATGGAATTTTCCAGTACCGTCAGTAATCATCAACATGTTTATATGTTTACCGCGTTTGTCTGCAGTGTGATGGAGGGCCCCGGAAACTACATGTTTACCATTATCTACATCCAGACCGAAAACATTTACTGAATAGTCTGGATTTTGCCTCTCGAATTTGGAAATGTCTGAGAGTTTTACCGGAAACTCAATACCTGAAAAATCGAAACGGTGGTTGGCGAAGGCTTGTCTATAATTTTCAACACGATCTCCGTGTTTCTTAGTCACCCCTACTTGAGCAGCAAGAAGGGACCATAGAAAGCATAAGTCATCGTCTCTGTTTTCTACGTTGACAACGGCTTTCTTTCTAGAGATATCAGCTGGCAGAGCAACATAGGAAGACCCACGATAGAATGGTTCGAATTTAGAAATGTTGATGTCGAGGGAGATGATTCTATCGAGAGTTTTGCCGCTGTCCCTTTCTTGAAACTCACACAATTTTACATTGAGCTCCGACTTCACATAGTTTTTATACCAATCAGACAGGGATGTGCTGCGCGTGACTTCACGCATTTTAGTAAAAAAACACATACGGACGGTTTCGAAAGCGGCTTCCTTCTGAATTTTGTATGTTGTAATCAGCCCCACCTGAACTTTTACGGACGGGGAGGACTGACTATCAACAATTTCGCGAAGTTTTTCAGTTATAAGATCATGGCAAGCATCAATGTATTTAATAGGGTCAATATAATTTAATGAATTTAGAATGGTACCGGTATAAATTCTACGTTCAAAAGCACTTTCCCGGTCTTCAAGGATCAAGCGCGCTGCTGGCAACTCACCCCCTGTTGCTGCATCGTTGTGGCTGCTAGATGGTAATGAACTATCACTAATAGCTGCTGGGTGACTTCTGCTGGATGCCGGCCGCCACGACGACGTGCTAGCACTGGGCTTTTGTGAAGCAGGGGCCGGCTGCCACGACGATGTACTGGCGACAGGCTGGTGTGATGCCGGGGTCGACCGCCACGATGACATGCTAGCGACAGGCTGGTGTGATGCTGGAGTGGGACGCCACGATGATGTACTGGCGACAGGCTGGCGTGATGCCGGAGTGGGGCGCCACGATGACGTGCTAGCACCGGGCTGGTGTGATGCCGGGGTCGGCTGCCATGTCGATGTGCTAGCACCGGGCTGGTGTGATGCCGGGGTCGGCCGCCATGATGACGTGGTAGCACCGGGCTGGCGTGATGCTGGAGTCGGCTGCCACGATGACGTGCTGGCGACGGGTCGACGAGGAGCAGCGATAGGCATGTCAGTTCCTGCTGCCGTGGCCGGCGTTTCCCAGGGTCGCCACAGTGGTGGTGGGGCAGGATCATTCCTGTTGACGGCGGCAGGCTCATTTGCGGCCGACCCCTGTATACCGGAACCTGAAACAGAAAAAAAGAAAATTTTAGTAACATTGAAAAAATAAATAAACATGTAAACAAAAAAAAATAATTATTCAAAGAAGTAGTATTGACTTACCAGTAATTCTATGGTTCTGGCGTGTAGGCGAATCTCCTGCTGGTATCGGTTGGTGTGGAAACAATATTGCACCAGAGACTGCGCCGGTATTATCCATCCCTGTGATGATGGTGTCGGTGGTGCACTGGATGATGGTAAGCTTTGAAATGACGACGCAATGGCCATCTAAGCTCCACTGTGATGATCTGAAACAGAATAAAAAAAAATATTTAGTAATATGCACGAAAAATAAAATTATGTAATATGAAAAAAAAAAATATTTTGCACTTACCATTAGAAGTTGGTCGTTGTCGTTTGGAGTTAGACAGTAATAGGAGTCCCATCGCGTTTATTACGCTGCTGACTAGAAGTCGCTTCCATATCTGAAACATAAAAAAAAAACGTATATCAGTAACAAAATAAACATGGAGCAACATTAAAAAACAGATAAATATACAACTTCTATGACTGACATACCTTCAAAACTGAAAATTTCGAAATCGCCACATTCTGCAGACAGAAAAAAAATGAAATAGAAAAAAAATATTACTTTATAAAAAATTACAAGTTAAAAATTAAATGCTATACCACCAATTAGTTCATTGGTTGCAATATTTAGAAGTTCATCATTCCTGCAAAAAGAAAATAAACCAATGATATAGCGACAAAACTAGCAACACCTAACTGTATAATGAGCAATCACTAAAAATTCATACCATAATCATCAAGTTGGCTTAACTCTAAAAGTGCCGCCATATCTGTGAAAGAAAACATAATATATAGTATACATTTAAGATGAAAATATAATTTTATGCTATTTTAGAAAGTGTGATTGAACTTACCTTCGTAGTTGAAGAGATCTTCGGACATGGTTACTGGAATTCAGAAGAGCGAGAGAGAGGACAACCTTACTCGTCGAACTGCGGAGCAGAAGTGATTCTGGCATGGCTGACGCAGGCTTCTTATACATCTTGACCGGGCAGGCTGAGCATGTTCAGACCAGTCGTACAAGCAATGACCGTTGCGCGCTGCGCGCGGCTTCATGGGGTTGGGAGTGGCTAGGTGGTCTAACAAAAGAACAATAGAAGGGTCAGCTGCTTCGCGGAAGTGTGGATGACGGTTAGTGAGATCACTTGACATATCAATTGAACAATAATGATTGAGCTGATGTCCAGAAGTTGACAGTTGATCTAACAATATACCATAGTTCCTCACATTACATTACTATGAATAGAAACCCCTCTCACTCGAACTGTGTGTAGTGCCAGAGTATTAAATGTGGAATGAATAAACGCAAGACCGCATGCTTCATACATTGGGGAACTTTTTAGAGTAGATCACTTGACCTTACGATATAAACAATACATGCTGTCATGATCGAGATGACGTCTGGAAGTGGGCTGTGAATAGAGAAGTCTCTCAACTCAAACTGCGTGTAGTGCGAGAGTATTAAATGTAGAATGAATAAACGCAAAGTCCGCATGCTTCATACAATAGGGTACTTTTTTTAGAGTAGATCGCAATGACATATCAATTCAACAATACTTTTTATTCATGAATAGGAGGCTGTTGGAATATCAACTGAAGCTGTGACCGTTAGTGTAAAGGGTCGAGAGTATTGGTACTCGTATTTTTTTGGACGCCACGCAGTAACGCCGCATACGCTATAGAAACCTCACCCCCCAGCAATACAAAGCGTGGCTCAGAACCCCAAATTTATGATCAACTATCAGAAGTACAAGTTTTTTAAAAAATATTATAGTTTAATTGGAAAGGTTATTTTCATAGAATTATCATGATATAAACTTTTTTTTCTCGCGTTATGTCAAGAGTAGAAATTAAAAGCTTAATATTACGCGAAATGAAGTTGCGCTTAGGTCTGTGCATCAGGTGCGTTCGAGTGGGCGATAACAAAAGGGAGCATTGTGTTAGACTCAGCCCTCCTTGGGGGATCAGCCTCTGGCTCAGCGAGCGAAATTTGTTATCAGCTATCGGAAATAGCAGTTTTTTAAAAAGTATTTTTATGTAAATAGAAAGCTCAGTTTTTTACAATCAACGCTGTATAAATTTTATCATCGTACTTAGTGTGATTGGGGTAGAAATGACGTGCTTAATATTACGTTAAATGAGCTTTCAGAAATGTGTTTTTCGTCGTATGTTTAAAGACATTAATTCCTAACTTAAGAAAGAAACCTCATTGGTTTAAATCGCATTTTATGAAGCGCTCAATATAAAGTATATTGCTTATTCCCGTCCATTGAATGCCGTCAAACAACGATCGCTGGTTCGAATCCCCGTCTGAGCATCCATATTCTCGTTCGTCGTATGTTTAAAGACATTAATTCCTAACTTAAGAAAGAAACCTCATTGGTTTAAATCGCATTTTATGAAGCGCTCAATATAAAGTATATTGCTTATTCCGTCCATTGAAATGCCGTCAAACAACGATCGCTGGTTCGAATCCCCGTCTGAGCATCCATATTCTCGTTCGTCGTATGTTTAAAAGACATTAATTCCTAACTTAAGAAAGAAACCTCATTGGTTTAAATCGCATTTTATTAAACGCTCAATATAAAGTATATTGCTTATTCCCGTCCATTGAATGCCGTCAAACAACGATCGCTGGTTCGAATCCCCGTCTGAGCATCCATATTCTCGTTTCCTCAAATCACTCCAGGCGAATATGGGCTGGTAAAAAGAGCAATAAAATCGACAGCTGGTACTAGGGTGGTGGAAGCTGAGGTTAGCTCTGGTTCGAACCCCCGTCTGAGCATCCATATTCTCGTTTTTCCTCAAATCACTCCAGGCGAATATAGACTGGCAAAAGAGCAATAGAATCGACAGCTGGTACTAGGGTGGTGAAGCTGGGGTTAGTGTAGGAGAGGGGGGAGGGAGGGGGGGGAGGAGAGGAAAAGGGGGCGTGGTCAAGGACAATAGGGGTGTAACTGAGGTTAGTCAAGTGGCCCTCAAGTCAAGTGGTTAGTCAAGTGGGAGGGGGAGGGGGAGAACAATAGAATGATACAATGTATCAAATTCTTTTGTGTGGGCTCACTCCCCCCTTTTATCCCTACTCTGGATGTAGTCCTGTGGAACGGCATGCCAAGCCATTTCCACCTGGCGCCTCAGCTGGACCAGCGTTCGTGCTGGACGTGCAGACCGCGTGAGACGACGTTTCATCCAGTCCCAAACATGCTCAATGGGGGACAGATCCGGAGATCTCGCTGGCCAGGGTTGTTGACTTACACCTTCTAGAGCACGTTGGGTGGCACGGGATACATGTGGACGTGCATTGTCCTGTTGGAACAGCATGTTCCCTTGCCGGTCTAGGAATGGTAGAACGATGGGTTCGATGACGGTTTGAATGTACCGTGCACTATTCAGTGTCCCCTCGACGATCACCAGAGGTGTACGGCCAGTGTAGGAGATCGCTCTCCACACCATGATGACGGGTGTTGGCCCTGTGTGCCTCGGTCGTATGCAGTCCTGATTGTGGCGCTCATCTGCACGGCGCCAAACACGCATACGACCATCATTGGCACCAAGGCAGAAGCGACTCTCATCACTGAAGACGACACGTCTCCATTCGTCCCTCCATACACGCCTGTCGCGACACCACTGGAGGCGGGCTGCACGATGTTGGGGCGCGAGAGGAAGACGACCTAATGGTGCGCGGGACCGTAGCCCAGCTTCATGGAGACGGTTGCGAAGGGTCCTCTCTGATACCCCAGGAGCAACAGTTTCCCTAATTTGCCGGGAAGTGGCGGTGCGGTCCCCTACGGCACTGCGTAGGATGCGACGATCTTGGCGTGCGTCGCTGCTGTCCGGACCCAGGTCGACGGGCACGTGCACCTTCCGCCGACCACTGGCGACAACATCAATGTACTGTGGAGACCTCGCGCCCCACATGTTGAGCAATTCGGCGGTACGTCCACCCGGCCTCCCGCATGCCCACTATACGCCCTCGCTCAAAGTCCGTCAACTGCACATACGGTTCACGTACACGCTGTCGCGGCATGCTACCAGTGTTAATGACTGAGATGGAGCTCCGTATGCCGCGGCAAACTATCTGACACTGACTGCGGCGGTGCCCAACCACTGCGCAGCTAGCGCCCTTTGACGGCCAACACTGCTGTTCCTGGTGTGTCCACTGTGCCGTGCGTTTGATCTTTGCTTGTACAGCCCTCTCGTAGTGTCCGGAGCAAGTATGGTGGGTCTTACACACCGGCGTCAATGTGTTCTTATTTCAATTTCCAGGAGTGTATTTAAATCGGTTAACTGAGAATTCCGTGCAAACAAATAAAATGGTTCACATGAAAGAATGTACATAACAAGAATATCGAACTTTTTAAATAGTTCTTTCAAAGAAGTTCTGGGATTCATCCTACACAGAACCCTACTTGTTCTTTCATGTTCTACGAACATATCTTTACTTTATGAAGGGTTATGCAGTTAAGGCATGGATTTTCGATTTGTTTTACTGGTCAAGATACGATCTTATTCCCCTCCCCCCTTTCCACTAACTCCACGTCGTAATAATGTCCTCCATCAAAGCCAAATAATTGTAACTCATAGTTTTATTAATACTCGGGCTAGTATGACGCTTATCAAATAAAGGAAACAGCCCATGTAAAGTAATACACACTGTTATTGTACTAGCTCTTGTCGATTAAGTTTATTTACTAACGGGGAGCAGAAATCATGGGAATAACTGTGTTCTAATACAAAAGAGTACAGAGTTTGATCAGGTAATTGTGAATGTTGGCTGCAGTGAAACGAGTAGAGATAAAGAAATTGCAGACACTATTGAGTCATAGCAGTCCAGACACTTGTTATGACGAAAGTGGAACCTTGAGAGATATGCGGGAAAACAGTAATTCTATCACGTGATCACTGCGTGAATTGAAACAGTAATGATGAAAAGCTATTATAACGGGAGACTTAAGGACACACGAGCCAATTTCGGTCCCAATCTGCAGGGACAATCAGCAGGACAATCATATGGGGCTTCCCTCCACACATCACAATTTCGCTCCCAATTTTACTTTACATTGTGATCGCATGACTGCTAGTTGAAAGCGCTTAACGATGGCTCCGTTTATGTGAAAGCAACAAAATGTAGACATCGTTTTAACAATAACCTGTACTACAGTTTGTAATAATAGAAAAAGAAGATACTGGTTGAAGACATGGATTTTATTAAGAAAAAAGTTATCTTACGTGAACATTTTGAGAAGCCTAAAGTCAGATTTTAGACATTTTCTGAGAGTAGATTCTGAAAGTTTTCTGAAAATACTCCACTTAGTGACCCTTATATATAGAAAAAATACCCTAATGGGTGAAAGTATAAGCGCCAGAGAATGATTTAGTCCTTACTTTGCAATTTTTTGCAAGTAGACAAACCAATGAAGATATGAAATTTAGTTCGCTGATTTCACCACAAATGGTTTCTGACATCATACCTGAAATATGTTTGGCTCTCTAAAAATGTCTAAAACACTTAGGGAAAAAAAAATACTGAAAATGTTACTTCGTGCTCCAGTTCCTTGTAAATTTCGAGGAAAATTTGAAATCCTTCTCCAGCATTTTGCGGTTTATGTAGTTTTTGTTGTGTTTGTCTTACAATTGGGATATATTCTTATAAATTTTAAACTGTTCGTCCCCACGTCTTTCTCTTTAGATATTATTAACGACACCCACAACTAATGGCACGAAACGCACTCGCTCCCTGCTCCAAGTAACTGAGCCGAAATCGACCCAATCGTTGCAATCGCACTACGCACGCCTCAATTTGTTCCCTGTCTGCAGGGACAATCTGTAAATTGTGATTGTGTTTTGGATGTTTACACAGCTGTTCGGAAAGAGTCTAGACAGGTCGCACTTCGACCTCAGATTGATTCGAAATCAATACTGTCGATAAGAGAGTGGAAAAGTTTCCATTTGTAGATAACAGTGTCGGGAGAAATTTTTTTAAACAGCGTCATACGATCTATACCTGTGGTAAATGTTACAGGTGTGGGTTTGCTTCCTAGAGACGTTGTCGATAAGATCCGTCAAACGAGCTAAAAATTCTGTACATTAAATTTAATCCACAAATAAATATTGGATAATTTAAAAATACATTAAATAATTTTTAAATAAACTCCATTTTGTGAAACTGTCTTTCAAATGATATGTATAAATAAAACACACGCATACAAATCAGCTGAAAATATTGTACGAAGCCTAAAAAAAATTAAGAAAACTTTCAGAAAGTATTTTGATGACATAAATAATGTTCTCGGGTGACTAGCCGAGTTATAGGAGTGTTATAATCACTCAATATTTCGGCGCTCTCAATCGTCGTCGCCATCTTCCGGTGAGAGCGCCGAAATATTGTGTAATTATAACACTCCTATAACTCGGCTAGTCACCCGAGGACAATATTTATGTTCTCAACGCAGAGAAAAACTACGTAATTATGTATTTTTATGACATTTATTTTATTAATGAAATTTTATAACGATTGATACTTATAAATTTTTGTTTAAATGAGTCAATAACTTATTCATCAAAAACCATGACCTCGATAAAGATTACAATAGGTTCCCTGTAAACATTTGCAGGCAACATACCACTGTAAATTATAAAAGAATTTTGTGATCAGTAATTTCGTAAATAGAGTATTTAGATTTTTATGATCTTTCGCCTAAAGCTGGGACAAATGAGGAATCAAAAGAAAATTTTGAGAGTTAACTTATTTTCATTGATATCAAATCACAACTGATTTGATATCAATGAAAATAAGCTAAAGCAAATATTTTCTTCCTTCCCACTAAGCCATCTATGATTAATTTCACCCTCCGATGAAATTATTGTTTTGTACAGTATCAATAGACAGTGACGAAAATATATCGTGCAGGAGTTTCCAGACTTGGCGAAAAGGAGCCCGCACATTCACACTCACCAGTAGACTAGCAGTTCTTTGATCCTTTGGCTGTTCGCTGGTATAATTGGAGTCTGGGTGTGGATGATATAGTCGGAGGAGCAGTGTGTAATATTCTTCATCTTCCCTCTAACTATCTTGTATTCATCCATGTAGCCTAATTCATAACTGTAATTACTGAGCATCGAGGGAAGATCTTAATTCAGTGACTGTAGTACTCACTTTTTTGTTTTTGTTTGGCTTTACGCCTCGTCTATGTCATTAGAGGCGGCAAAGGACTGGTGACAAGAACGGGAAGGAATTCAGCCGTGACCTTTTGAAGGAAGCATCCCGGCATTCGCCTGAAGTAATTAGGGAAAAATCATGGAAAACCCAAATCTGGATGTCCGGACGGGGTTTCGAACCCGCGTCCTCCAGAATGCGAGGCCAGAGCGTTAACCACTCACCAACCACGCTCGGTAGTAATCAGTAATCTTCCCTGAATGTTGTACACCAACTCTTCACCAATGATTGCCTGACTTGACTCAATATAGATTATTAATTGCGTTTGAAAATTACTGAGAAAATTAAAAGAGCAAAATTACAGTAAACATTAATAATTTGAAATTCTCTTTTTATTTGAAATCCAAGTTCAAATCAGTCAACACTGACTGTTCTCTTATATTCCAGTCGCTGCTTGTTCTTAATCACACATGGTTCATCAATAAATGTTCCTCTATGTTGTAAAACATTTCAAGTAAGTTTCTCTGTGATACAAATCAGTACTCTTTGTATTCCTAGAATATATTTCAGACACTTCTTTCTTAATTATATACCAAGCAATGTTCTATAATGACGTATACTCTCTAGTGTTGTGAATTAAATTAATTTTTGTTTGCGTAAATTATCAAACAAAAATTACTAATGATTCAAGTTGCTGATATAAGGAATCGGGATGTTGTTTTGCATGTTAATGACACCGTTGTACCTATGTTTGGCATTAACATACTTTTATTACAAAATTATTCTTCATCAAATATTATTAACAATAGTATGACACAATTAAACAAACATTTTGAAATCCAACAACGGGTCCATTTTACATCAGTTCTCATAATTTCCTATATGTCCTTTGATTAAGCTCAGTGAGAAATGATATTTCTTCTAGGCCGACATTGGGTTGATCAATACGATAACGATTTGCGGTGGTCACCATATCAGCGGGGTTACTATTTAGCAGAAGGCACCGAGTCTGTTGCCCGTAGCCGCCCGACGCGATGATTCCATTTTCTGCCGGCGGTTGGAGACTCACGTCCATGCAGATAGCGACATGGAACACAAGAGCCACCACACACCGCACCGGCGTTAGTCACTGTGTATCTCTTCCTGCAGGCTGGCCACGCACCCACCAGACAGCTCGCAATCCACTGTACCATACCCACCACGTCACCCTAGCGGCACGCTGCGTTCCTTTACTGAGGGCTACTCGGCCAAAGGTCACATTCCGGAACGCAGCAGGGCATTTACCGTTACTCTATTATTCGCACCGTCCATCTGAGCGAGATACTTCTCGCAAATATATTTCGATGTAGTGTGACAATATTAAATGTTCCTCTACACTGTAAAACCTTCCAAGTGATGTGTGATATCAAATTTTATTGTACTACTCAAATACAACAGTTCCTAACATTGATCTTTTCACACATTTAATACCATACCGCCTTCGGCGTCACAATAAGTCACTTATAACAATGCCATCTCTGCGATTTAATTTCTTGGAGTTTTTTTCTTTTTGGCTTTACACGTCGTCGACATCGAAGTCATTAGAGGAGGGAGGGAATTGGTGTCAAGGAACAAGAAGGAATGTGGCCTTAGCCTTTTGAAGGGACCAACGCAGCATTCACCTGAACCGAATTCAGGACACAATCAAAATCGAAATCTCGATGCCCGGACAGCGATTTGAACCAGCGTCCTGCCGAATGTGTGGCCAGAGCATTATACCTCACCCATCGCCCCCAGTTTGAGTTACGAATAGTTAAATGCTGGGAAGGCACGCCTAAGGGCCTTTCTCCCTTGGAGGTGCAGTTACAATGGCACAAAGGCACTAGCTATGAGCTAAATTAGGTAAATTGAAAGAACGTGAAACCTTACTTCTGAAGAGCCTTTAGAAAAGCCCTTAAGGCTGGCCACGGGAGTACCTGAACATCACGCAGGCAGTTCATAAAGACACGTGTTATGTGTGGAAGGGCATTGTCCTATTGAAAAATGGCGTGAGAGGTATCACATGAGTACGCAGGATGGCATTCCGTTGTGCCGTTACAATTCCCTTAATCCACTACCAGACCAGTAGCAAGATGATACCCTGTATACTTCATATTTTATCCATATTTTTTCTCTTCAGTTCTGTTCAATATTATAATTTTCCAATCTGCCATAAGATTTAATCATATCATACACTTGCTGAGAAAAAAAAATTGAAGTAACCAGAAGACATGGTCGTATGTCAATGTAACTTAGTACACATACAAACCATCGGCGGGTATGCAAATGATTTGAGTTGGAATTCTCTGTGACAGAACTGCCTCCTGAACCAATACGTGTTGTACATGTTTAGTGTTGTTGCCAGGGCTGGTAGTTGTACATCATCAGATGTTGAGTAATCACTGTGATGGACATGGAGATGCCGCGTACTCATGTGAAACAGCGTTGTCAGCACCTGACAGAGTTTGAAAGGGGTTTCACTGTGCGTCTCCAATTGGGCACCTGATCGAATCGTGTAATTTGTAGAGCATTCAGATCTGACAGTGGTCAGATGTTGGACTGCATGGGAACTTGAAGGCAGTAGTGCTCGTCGTCAAGGTTCCGGTCGACCAAGTCTGACCACCATAAGAGAGGATTGCCGTATTGTGTACCAGTAACATCGTAACTCATTTACAACTGAACCTGCGATCCGAGAACAACTAATGGTCTTCCTGCAACATTCTGCGTCATACCGCACCATTGGTATCGACTAGCTGCAGCCAGATTAGGGAATTACCGTCCCATACATTGGCTGCCGTTAAGATCACATAGCACAAACAGCGTCGCATTCAACGATGAATCGCGATTCTGCACTAGTTCAGATGACGATAGTCGGCAAGTATGGTAGTGAGCGGGGGAGAGGTCCTATTCTTCCAATGTTTAGAAGAGGTACAATGGTGTGGTGAGACATCGGGTATGACTTCAGGGCATGGCTTGTATTGACTACAAGAACTCTGACGGCACAACGGTACGTAACGAGCATGCAGCCTCTTCATGTGTTACCTCTCATGCGACTGTGCTGTGGTGCCATTATTCAACAGGGCAACGCTCGACCACAGACGGAACGTGTCTATGAAGCTTCTTCTTGATGTTGAGTTAATCCCGTGGCCAGCAAGATCCCCAGATCTGTCCCCTACAGAACATGTGTGTGACCAGTTCGGACGTCAACCCCATCCCGGGGCAAGTATCCAGGACATCACGGACCAGTTATACAGTTGTGGACCTGTTTGCCTCAGGAGAGGACACGACGGCTTTATAACACCCTTGCCAACCGAATCAGTGCATGCATCCAGACGTGAGTGGGCGCATACTGCCAAATTCTTTCTAAATTTCACTCGATATTATAACCACTGAATAACCTACGCTCTCAACCCGTGAAGTTTCATTTCGTTTCCTCCTCCCATTCTGGCTCGTCACTCTTTTTTCAAGATTAATCATAGTTTTAATGTTCCTTATTAACTCGCTCGTGCTCTTCGGTAGGTAATGTCTCATTGTTAGTACCAAACCGATTTTTATTATCATCAGGTTTTCTGGTATGCCGGCCAGTATTGTATAGTAGCCGCCGTTTATGTAGTTATTATTAATTTTTGTTTTGCCTCGTCATATGATTTCTAAGACGATAAGTGAAATGATTAAGGTCATACCTTGGGCGCCAGTGAGTTCAATCAAATACCTTGATACACTGACAAAATAATGGATCATAAGGAAAGGTGATCAATGTAACCATATTATTAATTGAAAACCCACAAATTAAGAAATGAAATTCCAATCATCTTTATTTTCTTTTTAAAACATATTTACGTGAAACGTTCTTATTTCACTGATGTAAAACGTAATTAAACAAAAAGCAAATATTTAATGTTGAAACTACTAATTGAATAATTCAAAGCAAATCAAATACACTCTTAGGCTGGTTTAACACCAAGCCAGTCTCTATAAGTCAATTCAGTCACTTCTAGGTCCGTCAAGTGCAAGCCAGTCCAGTCCAGTCCAGTCAAGTCCTGTTGTTTCACACCAAACGCGTCCGGTCCAGTCCAGTCGATACAAGTCAGTTGAGGCAAAATTTTTGTGATGGAGATTGAGCTGCTTAAATTTATAGTTTTGCGACGGATAGTCCGCCTAAAATAAATAAATAAATCAAGGTGTCAATTGTGGGTTAAGAAGAGATATGTATGGCGCATTTATTCATTTGTTTCCAGACTTGATGAACGATCTGTTAAAGTTTTACAATTATTTTCGATTCGTACTGCCTGTGTTTTGCATAGTTACATTCGACAAAATGAAGAGGATAATGCATTCGAAAAACGATTTCTGGACGATATGAGAGAAGTGAATAAGCTTCACTCTATCCCACCAACTTCTGAAAGAAAAGATAGTTGTGAAGTCATCAGAATTAGGGAAACAGTAACTATTTCATCTCGCCAATAGGATCTGTGCCTCGGTAAAATGATCAAATTGTTTGTTGAAGTACGAACATATATCACTTCGTTACATCTAATTTTTATTTATTACTTAGTCAATTTAAAAAAAAAAAAAAACAGGCCTGAATTAAGAGTAATAATTTAAAAAAATTACAATAAAAATAACTGATCAGATTTTTCAACTGATCAATTTCCTTCCAAATTGCAGCAATTAAATCTCTGTTGCAGTGATTCGGATGTTGAACATCTCAAATCTCCTTTCATTCTCTAACCAGTTCGATTAATTTATCAACATCCATTTTTAGAGGGTTATGAAAAAAATACACAAATCATGCACTTTGCACCAAGTAGGTAACAATGAGACTGGACTGGACGCGGTAGAATCAAGACAGGTTGGGTTCCCCCTACACTCGACGAGACTGGCTTAAGTCGGACGGGACTGAGACGCTACCTGTGTGAATGAACATATGTTGGATTTTCCTGTTGACTCAGCTGGACGCTCTGGACGGGCTCGACGCGACTGGACGCGTCTGGTGTGAAAGCACCCTTAGCGATTCATAATAGCTGCTAAGTGGATCACACGAATTATCCTTAAGGTGGTACTGGGTTTTGCAAACTGGATTCTGGTTACAACTGAGGCGTGAACTGGTCTCCTTTAGCGTGCGATGGATGGTGTTGGGAGAGGCGAAATGCAAGGGTTGTTGGCCATTATACAAAGATGTAGTCCTGGATTGCAACAGCTGTCGAGTTGAGCGCCCACTGCGCCCTAACCTGTTGGGTGTGGCGTCGTGTAGGGAAGGCGTCTGCACCCTCCTATTCGCACCCGGGCTCCGTCGACGTCATTTAGTCAGCACCCGTGAGACTCGATTGCCAAACAACCTGCTGCCGTGATTCACGTCCCAAATTCAAACGACCTGACTCATCGGACTCTCAGCCACGAATGCCTCTCTTCAGTGGTTCGTCGCTTCACACCACCCTGAAACACATCTTGCCCCAGTACCCCAGTCCTCCATCAGACGACCAGCAATAAATTCAACGCACCACTCACAACACGCCTGAAGCACTGTCATCTTCCGAGCGCTACACAAGGCCCCCCTTCTATCTTCCCTTGGAACAACATCATTTTAGACGTCAGGCTCGCGCAGGCCTCTGCTCAACCGGACCGGACCTTTATTTCTGTGTGTGGTGAGCATCTGATGATCACGCTCCCCTCATGTCTACGTCTTCTCATTTCTATAACACACACAGTTTCGTTTAACATCAGCTGTTATTTATCCTCAAACCAGATGCAACATTACAAAACAAATTTAAAGAAAGTATGTAAAATAAATTTAAATAACTATCCGCGCCAAAATACATTAAAACCAAATTTTGAAGGCTTCATCTGAATGAACTCCACCTTTGCCCAATCTGAGCGACAATTGACCTCCAGGTTCGTTTTTGTGTCTGGGTTTCTCGTGGACTGACCTTCCTAGAGGTCTGGCAGTTTGTGATCCATTTCTATAAATTTACGACGGTCCTACTCGACAGCGTCAACATGCGCGATGCAGAACAGATCCGCCGCATTAAATCAGACCTTGGATCTATTTTGGAAGTCCGCCGACTGCCAGCTCAAATAGAGTCGCCAAGTCACGAGTGTGACGAAACATCTGTGACCCTGACTGTGACTATAAATCACGCTGTTAGTCGGATGACGCAAGGCAGTCAAGTGGGGTGCAGCATTACTGCCGGAATACTCGCGGTGTTCAGAACCTCTGCTGAAATGCTGAAAGTGTTTCGTGAGCAGTGAAAAAATCCTACCCTGTCCAACACTTCTCCGATTTTGGTTTAATTTAACTGATGCTTGTATCTCGTGATTATCTATTTTTTGAAACAAAAAACAAAAAATGTTATTACTGTAAGTGCCGCAAATAAATCACAGAATTCGTTCATCTGTCGCTGCAATTAAACTTGAAATTACTTCGGCCTACGTCTTATCGGCCGAAGTGAATACTGGCAAGAATTAAACTGCCGTTCAGCACAGAAAGTAAGGTTAGATATAGGAAAAAGAACCAGTCACAGACGAAGGCAGCAGAATCGGACGAACACGAAGAAAAAAAAACCAACCCTTCCCGCCCTTCCCAGACCGAGTCACGTAGTTTGTGGACGCTCCCCTAGACCTGACAAGCAGTTGTTTTTGCGTGGCGTTGAGATGCGAACGAGCGTCGGCGTAAGTTTAAAAGATTAAGGACAGTTTGTGGACAGAGATAGCCAGGATTTACAAGCCATCTAAAACTTTTGTGAAGTGAATCGAGCTGTGAGATGTAGCACTAAGTCTTTGTGTTTGGAAGAAGCATTTAAAACATTTTTTATTTCTGTTTTTGTTTAAGTGACTGGAAACTGTGGCCTGCTCCTGCAGGAAGGAGACGGAGACGTCAAAGCATTCAAGTCAAGGCTGTCGGCCAGCTTTCTCAGCGCTGTTATCAAAATGATCTTTAAAAATGCTCGCTAAGATGGCACCCTAACTAATTAAAATCATGTATGTTCAATATAAGAATCTTTAACCATTAATGACCAGGGTTATAAATATATTTTACTAATGTGTCTTTTTCAATAAAAGATAAATTGTGAAACTTCAAACTTTGCTTATTTTAAAATGAAAATATATCCTCCAATAGCTAAAAAAAACCTATTTTTTATTTAATATCCAGGCAACACTGCGTCAAAAAAACAGCAGCACTCAATGTGGGTCGTACGACAGACGAGTCCGTGTGGACAATGCAGTGAAACTTGGCGTTGATGGGATATGGCAGCAGAAGACCGACGCCCGTGCCTCAGCTGACAAAACGCTGTCAACTGCTGCGCCTCTCCGGGTCCCGTGAAAATGTCGGTTAGACCCTAGATAACTGGAAGAAGGTTGCGGGGTCAAATGAGTTACGATTCGAGTTGGTAAAATCTGATAGTAGGGGGCAGATCCCATAAGGCCATGGGCCCAGCTTGTCAGGAAGGCACTGTGCAAGCTGGTGGTGGCTCCATCCTGGAATGGGATGTGTTTACATGTCATGACCGCAACCTCTGACGTTGACTGGTAATAATCATGTTCAACTATTGTTGAGGACATGCGTCACACCAGTTTACAACTGTATGTAAGTAAAAAAACATACTTTATAATTAGTAATAAATTTTATGAATATTGCATATTAATTGTACTTTATCATCTTTGACAGCAAGGAGTAAAGAGGGGTGCAGGAAGACCCACATCAAGGAGAAAACGGACACAAAAAGATGGCTGGTTAGAGTGTGTAACATCTAGTTTGTGACGTTATTAAAATTAGAATAAAAAAATAAGATGCATTAATTAATAAATTAATTTGCAAAATTAATCCCGGGTAGGCGCCAAGAATGGAAGTGTTCTCTATCCGAGAGAAGCGACATTCCAATTCTGATATACTTTTAATCAAAGCAATTGTAATTTTAAAATACCATTAAAAAACACAAATCTTCATCTATTCAAATGATATACTGATTGATTGGAAAGGAAGTTATTGAAAGAAGGGTTTACAACACCTATTATTTTCTTTGAATATAAAATTGATTGGTTTATTGAACAGAACTGAACATTAAAAGTTTCTTTTGAACAATTTAGAGCATGATTCTCATCTCAGAGCGTTGCCTAGGGTTGAATGACGCAAGAGTGTCTATACATCGTCGGCGTTCTTTACCGTAGCAGATGACGTGCATAGACCCTGTTGGTCAGCTGGGTGAAGGTCACTTGGCGAGGTAGCTCTAGCCCAGTCAATAAAGGTTTTGTGTCGGAACTCTTTCTGGTAAAGCTGATTTTTTCAAGGGTGATAGACCTTGATGAGAGGATTATTTTCTGAGAAGTCCCCGAAAATTCCAATGGAGCTTCCCTCTCTACCCCCCCTTTAAGTTTAAAAATGTAGAGTTTTACGCAATCGCATACAACTTTTTAACCAAACGTTTGTTAAGGTTATATTACTTACAGTTTTATTCCCTGATAAATATTCTACAACTTTTATAATAACATAATTTATGATAAGTGCAGCAGTTTTCCCGTAAATTAACGAAATGTAAAAAAAAAAACAATATTTTTTTGCCACCTATCTACGTTTTTGCAAAACCATACTTTTATTCTTCGCCAAATGAAAAAATGCTTCCAATAAAAGTTGTAGCATATATATTCCTGAGTATATCGGTGTATAAACATATACAGTTATGTGTATTACTCTACTAGTAACATAGAAAACAGTAGCTAGGTTTTGAGGGCGAGAGCGCTCGGGAGTCGGCGGCCGTAGGCGAAAGGCGCCTTATCCTCATATGCCTATTCAATTAGTTAATACTGTAATTATAACATCTATTTTTAACACTTATACTCGTACTAGCCCATAGTGTGTCGACCTTTAATTTGTAATTAAGTAAATATTTGTGTATAATCAAAATAACATTAGAGTGATATGAGAAGTAAAATTTGTTTTTCTGATTGTAACATATTTGAATTAAAGATTTTAATTTTATTCATAATTAATTATTGTGCACATTTGTATGCCAGTTTTGGTTCGGGGGATTTAACCTAGCCTTGTTATATCAGGCTATTCCATTATCCACCACCTATGGACCCGCCGTGTCCCGGACTGGCTAAACCGGCAGCTGTTTTAAATTACTTGTGTTTTAAAACAGCATCACGGACCACCCACCCACCACAGATATTATATACACCGATTTAATATTTACAAGTCATGATTATTGTTACTCATAAAACTTATTTTATGTTTAGAAGCATGTCTCTTTGATAACGGTTACATATTAATCTGTATGAGGAAATTCATCTTCTTCTTCTGAATACAGGTGTGAATTTAGGCAAGATAAGCCACTACAGTGTTCACACATTGCAGTGCAACTCAGGTTCACTTTTCTACATCCACAGTATTGTCCGCATCCTTGTTTACACGAACATGACACTAAGTACAGCAGTTCGTTTGGAGCAAATGGCTTCGAGGTAGGAATTGGTTTCAATGTTCTTTTGGTACCTCTCATTTCTTTCACGTTTTCAATTTTCCAACCCCAGTTTGTAGCATCAAGAGTATTACCTAACCATTTTTGAACTTGCAAAAATACTCTCAGCGAATGTTCACGACATGCCTCAGACGTTGGAGGTAATGTTGCTAGATGAAAATTTGATCTAAGGGAACTTTTCTTTGTTACTGTCAAGAACTTGTAGTAACGGGCTTCATTCAGATTTGAATATTTCTCTAACCCATAAAAACATAAAACAAATTTCTCACCAGCAATCAAAAGGTCCTCTCTTGTTGTAGAATCATCCAAAAACTTCCTCGCTGTATTCTGCATATCAGGTTTCGATCTGAGCAATTCTATCGCTTTTAATTTGCCCATTCCATACATGCTGGATGTGGTATCACATCCGGTCATAGCGTGACAAAACAGAAGTAACTGACGTTAATCTCCAAACTTTTCTATGAGAGTGGCGATTCTGTAGTACACTGTTAATGGAACTGCACCCCCTATCTCTTTACAGAAGTATATACAAGTACTTTCAGGAGCCAGTGCCGTAAGTAATACTATTAAGTCGGTATCGGTTCCAACGACAAATATCTTACAGTCACTTCTCTGCTGTTGAATTGCTGTCATAACAATGTGCACATCAGCATCATCTTCCGCTGTAACAACTTGTAGTCCTCGTTTTCTGAATTCAGATGCCAAAGCTAGTACCAGTTTTCTCTTGTTACTAGTATTTCCTAAAAACTCCTCTTTTCCAGTAACACAAATTGTGTTTTCATCAAATAATATGTCAGGTGAAGATCTTTTGGCTGCTCTTCTGTTTTGCTCTTCATTTTTCGTTGTTGGCTCGTCTGGATAACCATCAAATACTACAATTGAATTAGATCCAAATTTATTTACAACATATGTACAGTAAGTTTCTAAGATGACGCCATAGGAACAATTTCTTGGCCACGCTACTTTGTGTAGAAGAAATCCCCCGTCCAAAACATAAGTTGCACCATTTTGGTCCGTTACGTCGATGACACCTTCTTCAAATACCTTCATCAGTGACGATTTTGTTCCTTTTCGTAAGGATACATCATCAAACAAAGCAGGTGGTCGAGGAGCCAGTTCGAATTCCAAGTAAGTCTTCAATTTTCCGGGACTGTCGTACACACACAAAATACGGTTAAAAAGTTGTTGGGAGTTCACACAAACTTCTTTTGATCGTACCAATGCTGACTTCTGCACTGCTTGAGTCTTAACCATATCCTTCCTGTGAAGTTTAATATCATGGAAGTTAGTTCCCTTCATTTTGGCTATGGCTGAGAGACCAAAACCATAAGCTGCATCGCAGTTTATTGAGTCATCACACACGAATCCAGATGTCAATGAAACTAATTCACCTGATAGTTTTGTAAAAGGATTGTGTGTTTGGAATCATGTTGTAAATGTTTGCAGGTCCGACAAAACTCTTTCTCGTCTAGATACGCGAAGTTCAACATGCTGCTCATTGTACTGAATTGATGTCCCAAAATAAGCTTCCACAGCATCATGAATTTTTAAGAAAAATTGTGTTCCGAGGACCCATTTCGATAGAGTGCTGTCGGTTATGCCTCGTCCATGAGTTAGGCCCCCAACGGATTTCATGGGACGCATCAAACCCTGTTCGATGCACATGTCAGTCCACGTCCCAGACCAGTATTTCCCCGTTCTTCTTACAGTGAAATGTTCTTTAAAGAGACCAAATTCTAGTGGAGATAGTTTAGAGCCAAGTTTAGTCATTTCTTGTGCATAAAGATGTGCAATTTAGCATATGGCAGATGGCCTGCAGCGTGAAAGTATGGGAGCATTTCAATTGTAGTACTTAAATGGAGGTCCCAATTACCGGATCTTTCTGCGTAAATAAACATCATTATGAGGTCAATGCATTTAAGAAGATTTATCCAAAGCTTAGTTGTTCTGCTGAGCATTTTCACATTATTTAAACACTCATTAAATTGATTCAATGCTGCCTTTACAGTTGGATCTTCGAGAATTTCAGCTTCATTGCGTTTATTTTCAAGGAGCTGCTTAGAAATTTTCTTGAGGCATTTTCTATTAGAAAATGCCTCAAGAGTTGTAAAGGATTCTTTAATCTCGGGAAACTGATATTTCATGACATTTATAAGAGCGCAAGCAGTAAGATTATATGCACGTACACACCTTGCATATGCATGACCGTTCAGCATGTGACTTGCAGTATTTTTTCCGTAAACCGTTGCCCATAATTCTTCCAAGCCACTGTCCTCCATTATCTTACCAACAGAACCCAAAAACGACTTCAACAGATGAAGTCCGCCTAACCTTAAAGTGATTTTTGAAACCTCTGATCCAGGATTTGCTGATGCCACTATTTCAGACGCCTTTAAGTACAAGGGTTGATCAAATGTAATTATACAATTGCGATTTTGTGTCTTACATTCCTCTGCGGCGTAGCTAATAGCTGAATATATCGTGGAGGGATTACTTGGGTCCATATTTACAAATGGAACTCCTAGTATGTAAGTAGCTTCGCATTTTTCTTTGGTTCTCATTGCCGATGTCATGTAACCGTTCCATCCTGGCTGTATGCTTGAAGTGGCTAGCCACAACACATTGATAGGTAACATCGCGTTCATCGTTTTGCATTCGATTCCTATGTCCATTTTCATATCATCAATATCCTCGATTATTGTTTTTGAGAGACCACTCCGGTTTTTTATTTTTGCATAGGAAAGAATACGAATAGTTTCGGAAACAAATGTTCCTGACGCGATTCTTTCTACCTCCACTTGTGTCTCAACACTCGTACTTGGCGTAATACACTTTATTCCCCCCATTGCGTGGAAGGTGTTTAAACCGTCCAACGTGCGTACATTGACATCTGCATTGTCAAATACATATTGTATGAATGCTTCATCACTTATTTTTGGTGAACCTGATTTAATAAGTGAATTCATATATTGATTAACTTCATTATATGAAACACAGACATCCATTGATGCAAGGACATCAATGAGGTGTTTAGAACCATAAAGCCTATGTAGTGTTAGTCCTATTCCAGTTTGGACAGGGGACAAAAATGACCTAGGTCTTACTGCAGAAATTATGGCATGATTTATAACAGTACACTTTCGCTCTGTTTTACGCCCATCCCCTGTCTTCTTCTTTGTAACCCTACTTGTGAAACTTTTCAAACTTTCTGGAACTAGATTATCACCTCCAGCTCTGATCTCATCTAAAGTTGGATATATTTGATTGTTGTATGTCATTTTTTGAATGTCTTCTCTTATAATATCTGCGGCAGCCCGCACTATTCGCAAACGTTCTGTCATATGATCCGAGTCTCTTTCTTTATACCATTGGTCAACAAGTTTGTGTGCATAATCAAACATAATACATTCTTTCTCCCACTTATATTTGAAATAAATAAGCGGTCCTTGAAATGTTCTTTTAGCAGATTTTTCAGGTGACGATCTGAATATGTTTCCTGTAAACAAGAAATCTGTTTTAGAAGGTCTTGCAGTTCCTTTAACGTAAACTGGCATTCATCACTTTCCTCTATATGTTTGCACAATTTGTAAAATGATTCTTTTAGCTGTGTCTGATGACTACTAGCAAACGTATGAGTTGGTTTGGATGTACAAAAATCCCTGTAGCAATATTTATGATATCTTGCTTCAGGTGCCACAAGATCACTGACGCTGAGAAGTCTGGTCTTAACCCTTTCTCCCCACTAATCTTCCCGTTCATCACACCTTTTTAGAATGTTTTCTCTTATTTCTATCGTTGTTACCACATGTATTGGTTTTCTATCTTGCGAAGGGGATTTTGTATCCGTCTTAGCATTTTTTCCACACAGAAAACAGTCACTTTTAAAATCAAATCGCTCTTCGGTACTTCTTAAAACAATTGGTGGCAATGATGAGGTTGAAGGTAAATTTATATTAGGTATCTCCGATTTTCTGATAGTTGCTAAAACTGTTGTCGGCCGTGTATAGTTTAGTCTACACTTTTTGTGGACGGTTATCTTTTGTTGATTTTTTAACTTTTCACTTAATCCATCATTGAGTCTTAAACTGGTTTCAATAATAGTTTTTAGCCCCTTCTCAACCAGTACAGTATCTGTTTCTAATTGTTCCCCACAAAAAACACAAGAATATTTTAACGTGTCCATTATTACGAAGATATCAAATTAATTAAAATTTAAAACTATCTAAGAATTACAGAATTAAAACTCATTGTGTAACCTCCTTAGTTCATACTTTAACGACACAATTTTCGATTTAACTAAAGTAACCATTGTCTTTCTGGATTTTGAAATTATTAGTCTTGTAACTTACTCTGTATTGCTAGTTCTTGAAAACACAGTAGAGTCCTAACTTATTAAAACGTTACAGTATAACCACTGTCTTACTTATTTACAATGTCACACACAAAACACTAAAATACAAAAGATAAAATCGAAATTCACCGGACGAACTCACTTGACGCACTGCCAAACTGAACTGACACTTTGTTTATGTCTACGTAGAGTCTAGGAGAGATCCGGCGCCTCGCCAGTGGTGCCAACTTCATAGTTTCGTCATTACGGCTCCAACAAATACTTTAAAGCTTCAGTTAAGTAGTATTCTTGGTGATCGTTATTACTTAAAGTTTGAATTTTGTTGAACGTGCTGTTTTATAAAATGTGTATGGAAGTGGTGGGATGTACTTAAAATGTATGCTAAAAGTAATGAAATATAGGGGCTGATAAAGATTTTCCTACATTAGCAACTATACCTGACACGTTAGATCAAACGAACGCTGTTAAATGCATTAAAAATTATTTCTGGAAATTATAGCACCTTTATTCTTCCTCTTACACAACGGGCGCGGCCGGCTCACGCTGCCCGCCGACTCCCGGGAGCTCACGCGCTCAAAACCCAGCTACTGTTTTCTATGTTACTAGTAGAGTAATACACATAACTGTATATGTTTATACACCGATGTACTCAGGAATATATGAGCTACAACTTTCATTCGAAGCATTTTTTCATTTGGTGACGAATAAAAATATGGTTTTGCAAAAACGTAGATAGGTGGCAAAAAAATATTGTTTTTTTACAACATTTCGTTAATTTACGGGAAAACTGCTGCACATATCATAAATTGTGGTATTATAAAAGTTGTAGAATATTTATCAGGGAATAAAACTGTAAGTAATATAACCTTAATAAACTTTTGGTTAAAAAGTTATATGCGATTGCGTAAAACTCTACATTTAAACTTAAAGGGGGGGAAGCTCCATTGGAATTTTCGGGGACTTTTGAAAAAATGTCTCTCTAATAGTGATCTACTACTGGGAGAAAATTCAGCTTTACCAGAGAAAGTTCCGACATTCACTGTTTTTGGCCCTTTGACTGGGCTACTCCCCGCAGCTCTCCGGCAATCTCCCGTGGTGCGCCGGTGTGGATTGTTTGCTGGCCAGAAACAGAATGTCTTCTTTCCCGCTTGTTCGCTCCGTTGAAAACTTGCAGGCTCCCGAGTTTTAGCAGAGGCGGGAAATTTCAGGGAGTCGCAGCGTTTGGCGGGTCATCCACCATCTCCATTGGCGCTCCTCATGCAACATAAAAAACTTATGGTTTCTAAAAGTTCGTAACACAGTTTGATTCGCTGGTTCCCAACAGAGGTGTGCCGCAACCTGACTTTTTCTCCGAAGCATCGTTTCTCTAGTTTCAACTTTCTACTGTACCAGGAAATCCTCATTTCAGCACAGTCCCTATACTGTCCTTTGAATTTCATTGAATGTGTAAAGCTTTTAACTTTACGGCCTGCCATAAATCGTTCGGTCTTTCAGCGCAGGTATGAGTCACCTGGCTCTCGCCGATACCAAAAAACGTGGAATTCACACGCATAAATTTCCCGTCACCAACGGATATTACAAGTGATAGCAATTAGCGAAGGGCTGCGAAAGTTTTTATGAAAATATTTTGGCTTTAAGTGTGAGAAAGTGGAATTACATAAAAGTGTTGTAGTTACGGTTGCGGCCAAGGAAAAGGGGAGTACGTCAACGGCTTGGTCATTAGCGCCCAAGAAAAAAGATGCGTTTATGTAAAGGTTGACTTCAGTGCCATGTGTATCGCAAGTTACGAAATAAATGTGTGGTTAAGTGTAACTTGTAAAGTTTAATACTGTTCAGTGACTTGATAGTTTTCTTGATGTAAGGGTCACAGAAATAAGACAAGGTAGAGCTTACGTGTCCTTTTAGATAAAAAGAGAAAATATCTAAGATAGCAGGTTATAACCGGAGGTCTGACATTAAAAGTTATCTAAGGCATAAAAGATGAGGGAAAATGTACTCATTCTTCCGGAAGCAACTAAAGAGGACAATAAAGATAAAACTAAAGAAATTTAGAAATGCGTTGAGATACGGGATGTGTTAGTAAACTGTCTATATACAAATAAATGTTTTTAATATTTAGAACTCCCAGAGGTAGAAGGTTATAAACATTCATACTGACTAAACCGAAAAATAAAACCTCTTAAACGACAAATCTGCAATTATTGACAACTGACTAAAGACGAATTCTAAAGAATTTACAAATAATTATCTTTATTATTAAGTTCTTTAATATTCTGTTGATTTGTTGTGACGAAAATCGTAATGAATTTGCGAGTCAGTTTAATAAAATGTAGGGCCTATATGATGTCTGAGTGATAACAAACATGTGTGGCAATAGGAGGAAGTGCTTAAAAAAGACTGCGTGATGATTTGTGCAGAGACGAACTGGTGTGGTCCAAATGTATTACAGAGCAAAGATAGTACTATAAAGTATCTTTGGTCTGAGTTGCGATTAATATGTATTAATATTAAGAAAAAATTTTGTAACCTGCTTGACACGACGAAGGAAATTATTTGATGTTCTGAAGAAAAGGAACTAGCATAATAGATCCCTTCTTATAGTTAAGAATCTAGCTATAATGCCGGGATGCTTCCTTCAGAAAGGCCATGGCCGAATTCCTTCACGTTCCTTGTCCCCAGTCCCATCCCGCCTCTAATGACCTTATGAAGTAATTACTAAATAAACGGGTTATTTTTGTACTGTGGGGTTATGATTTACTGAATAATTTATGGAAAATACAAGAGATATAGATAATGATATGACTACGGAGTGAACTTGATTTAATGATTCGTGAGAGGATGAAATATTAAACACTCCAAGTCTATCTGAGCCGATACAAAGGTGAAAATTAAATTCCGAACGGTTATTGAGAATTTTGGTAAATAAGTTGGATCGTGTCGTGCAGGAAAGAAAGAAAACGAGGATGCAAATGATTACAAGCCTAAAGTCAGAACTGCAGGCCGTAAAGAAGATTTCTGTTGTGAAATTGGGAAGATTTGTGAGTAAATCGCGTGGAGTGAAGTAATAAACAATGATACTTCTGTCGGAGATTGTAATAACGCTAGAGAGGACCAAATAATTAATGCTAGTCTTATAGAACGAAAAAGTATATGCAATTATTTGGAGGGGCAACAAAAGGAAATAGTTCAAGTGCCGAAAGAAGAGACTCCAGTTATGTGGCAAGGCGTGGATCGTGAGGAAAACAAGGCAGAAGTGCAAGATAATAAAATGAGAGGAAATGTTGAAGTTCGTGAGTCCAGTCCATACGAGTTAATGTGTATTATATCAGCAACAAAGATACGGGTGGGAAAATTGAAAGATCATTTTTTATTACCTGATATCGTTTTTTAATCTAAGGGTAGCATGCATCCTGTCGTATTTAAGATCAAAGACAGAAATGAGTTACCTATTTACTGATTGGATTGCTTGAAAATAAGCTACCTAAAGAACCTTTTCAAGGAGAAGACGTATGGTTGGGCTAGCGACATAAACAATTCTATACCCTGTTCACGCTCAATTGGCGGCTCAAGGTCATATTCTCCTTGCCCCACCCCTACTCCCGTTGTCTACCCCACCAATAGGATCCTGTGTGCAGGCAGGTGGTTGCCAAATTTCTCAGAGGGTACTTTCCCCTTCCCATGTTGGGTTAAGACCAGCAGACTGGGGATAGATAGAGTGACCTTGATTCACCTCTATTAGCTGAAGGGGCTAGTGAGATTCATGGATTCTAAAGGACTTTTCGTAAGAACTATTGGTCGAAAGAATTCCAGAGAACAATAAGAAACAAATTATGGGACAGTAGATAAGGTGGGAGTTTATTGGAGTTCTGTGTAGGAATTATTTATCTTCGAGTATTGATAATGAAAAAAAAAAGAGTCGAAATATTATAGAGGAAGTTACGATGGAATATACAGGAGAAGATAGCTATAATACAGTGGTATAACGTATAAGGGTTTCTGAGTACAGTAAGCAGGATATATGGCGAGACGATGATGGAATAGCGAGGATTGGATGAAAATGTACTGTATAAGCAAATTGTCACAATATGTGGTGAAGAGAGATAGACGATAACAGGCGAAAGAATAAATATTGGCAAACAGCAACAATGACAATAGGAGGCGTTGTGAAGAAAAGAGTAACAATCTAAGGCAAGATAAACAGAGAAAGCCGACAGCAGGGAATGGCTCAGGACACCATAGAGACGTATCGGAAAGCTGAAGCCCAAGTCAGGGTGATCCGATCGATATCGGGAAGTCGAAGAGCAGGACGAGGTGGAAGACTGAATGCAAGAAGAGATAGGGAAGAAGTGGAGAATACGTATATAAGCACTGTGTGGAACTCTCAACACTGTGGAAACAAAAGTGAAAACAAAAACAAATGATGAAGATAAAATGGTTGATCAGTATGTTAAGGAAACGGAACAGTGCAGGGCAGATAAGCCACTAGAATTGTGTAATTCATGGCTAAAGGAAAAGGACGTAAAGATATCGAATAAATAAATACGGAGAAAAGCAGCAATGATGTAGAATGGTTCGTCGTCAATGGAAGCGAAGGAAAAAGAAAACACAGAGGAAAACCAAGATATTCTCCCAAAAACTAGTTTATCAGAAAATACCAATAAATGAGAAAGTTATAGAATAGATTCAGTAGGATTTGGTAGCATTGAGGAAGAAAAGATAGATATCAATTTAAATTCGGTGGATCAACAGTTAAATTCAGATGTGTTCTACAACTACATCTACATCCATACTCTGCAAATCACAAAAATTGTGGGTGGCAGAGGGTGCTAAGCACCAATCCTAAACCCACCCATTCCAATCCCGAATAGTGCGAGGAAAGAAGGAATACATATAAGTATCAGTACGGCATCTTATTTCTCTAATCTTATCCCTCCGGTCATTGCGACCTAAATAGGTTGGCGGAAGAAGTATTTCATTGCACTCGAAATTTAAATTTTTTCGCATATTCTCCAACAAATTCGAACGCAAGCTACGTCGTCTGTCTTCCAAACTATCCCAGCCCAATCTATGTATCAAATCTGTAACGCTTTCATAAGGGCTGTAACAACAAGTCACGAATCTAGCAGCTCTCCTCTGCACCCTCTCAACTGAGTCAATCAGAACCTTGCGATACGGATCCCAAACCCCACAACAGTAACCCAGATGCGGACGCACTAGTGTTTTATACGCTATCTCCTTTGTATGAGCATTACAATTCCTCAAAATACGAGCTATGAATCGTAATTTAGAATTAGCCTTGCCTACGACGGAAGTTATGTGCATGTCCCATTTCATGTTGCTTTGTACTATCACCCCCAGATACTTCACGGAATCAACCGTGTCAACAGCTGAATTGTTTATTTTGTAATCGTGAACAAACTGATTCTTTTTGTTACTTATCCGCATTGCCTTGCACTTTTTGCAATTTAGTGTAAGCTGCCATTTACGGCACCAATCGAAAATAGCATCCAAATCACGCTGAATTTCTAAGCAATCGTCGGAGCACTTTATTTCCCTACAGATAACCGTATCGTCGGCAAACAATCGCAACCAGCATTTGACGTTGTCACCTAGATCGTTTATAAATATTAAGAAAAGAAGTGGACCTATTACACTTCCTTGAGGAACGCCCGAAGTAACATTTATCTTAGAAGAGGCTTCCCCGTCAACAATGACATACTGTGATCGACCAGTTAGAAAATCACGTATCCACTCGCAAATCTGAGCCGAAATACCGTAAGCTCGAATCTTCGCTAAAAGTCGGTTGTGTGGCACAGAATCAAAAGCTTTCTGAAAATCCAAAAAAAACTGCATCAACTTGCGAACCTGCATCTATAACTTTCATTATGTCGTGGGAAAATAGGGCCAATTGTGTTTCACACGATCTCTTCTTCCGAAATCCGTGTTGACATGGTGTAAGTAACTCGTTCTCATCTAGAAACTTCATTATGTTCGAGCATATGACATGTTCCAGAATTCTACTGCAGACCGATGTTAGAGATATGGGCCGATAATTCCTAGGATCACTCCGATCTCCTTTCTTAAAAACGGGAATTACCTGGGCTATCTTCCAGCTAGAAGGTACTTTTCTCTCTTCTAGTGATTTACGGAATATATCTGACAGAAATGGTTCAATATCCTCCGCGTATTCAGAAAATACTCTTACCGGTATACCATCGGGACCCGGCGCTTTACCCCACTTCAGGAGTTTTAATTGCTTTACAATTCCTACGCTATCAATTTCTATCGGATCCATCTCTAATTCCACACGATGTGGTAAAGTGGGGATGTTTTCCATGTTTTCTCGCGTGAATGAATTTTTGAATTCGGTGTTAAATACGGTAGCCTTGTCGCGGCTGTCTTCAACTTCCCGTCCGTCTTTTATTAGAACTGGCTTATTGCTCCCACTACAACTAACTTTTTTTACATACGACCAAAATTTCTTAGGGTTTTCAGTGAGGCTCTTAGAGAGAGAATTTTCACGAAAGTTATTAAAGGCCTCACGCATCGCATTCTTAACAAGTCCCCTTATCTCCTCTAGCTTATCTAAATCAGTCCGATGCATCGTCCTTTTTGATCGTGCATGTATCTTCCTTTGCTTCTTGTGTTAAAAGGAAGAATATCGGTAAAAGGGAAATTATCATATCGAGGAAGAGTTAGGAGTGGGAAAGAACAGACAATGATGAAGAAATAATGAGGAGAACTAGACACAGAAAGAAGTTATACAGTACCGGACCTTGACGAAAGGATGATCTGAAATTAAAATCATAGAAAAAAATAAAATAAACATGCGTGGGAATTCAAACGTTCAGATGGAATCAACATTAGGATGGTAAAGACTGTTATAAAACAACAACTTGAGCACATAGAGATGCGTGTGGAGTCGAAAGAATTGAAAAGCGGAATCTAAGAATTGCAAAATCCTAAACAATTTGAAACTATTGTGATCGAGCTGGTGTCTTACGAAAAATAGATTTTTCCAAACCTATCTGAGGAAACTGACCTAACGGACTGCGCAATGACATGAGAAGAATAGATTTTTTTTTAACTGCTTAACGTCTCTTAACAGCGAGGTCTTTAGAGACGGGTAACGATGAGGGGCAAGGAATGGGAAGGAATTCGGCCATGGCCTTTTGAAGGAAGCATCCCGGCATTTGCCTGGGGTGATTTTGGAAACCATGCAAAACCCAAACCTGGATGCCCGGACGGGGATTCGAACCGGCGTCCTCCCTAATGTGAGGGCAGAAAGCTAACCGTTACACCACGACGCTCGGAGAGAAGAATAGAGTATCCTGGCTTATAAGGAACCAAAGATAAAGATTCAAAAGAAATGCAACCGAACCCTAATGGCAAGGAACGTTTATCGTTTGCGGGAGAAAAGAGGAGAATGGGTTTACCAAGACTAGCATAAGTAATTCATAACCTCCGTGTACCCAAACAACGATGAATTTTTACAGTACCAAAATGTGTAAGACTGAACCAAAATCATTCACAATTGGCTTCAGGGACGTTCTGGATAATTGCAGCGAATGATTTGGCTACTTATATCACCGAACACTAATCCAGTCGAATATATCGGGGACATTACCGAAAGGTCAGCTGGTGCACAAGGTCTATGCACCGACAACACTTCAGCAACTATGGACGACTGTAGTAGAAGAATGGTTGGATATTTGCTTCAAGGGACTTCCAACGACTTTATGAGTCGATGCTACGTCGGGTTGCTGGGCAGAATGGGTTCCACAGAATATTGGGAAGTATCCTATGACTTGGCATTTCAGTGTTTTGTTTGAGCGTTTACGTGGTTGTTGATAACTGTGATGGTGTGCTCACTGTAATTATGGCTGAGAGAGGAAACAAAGTAGAGGGTGAAGTGCAGTTCCAGCTCATCAGGGCTACTCTTCTGAGGTGTACACTTCTTATTAAAGTATAAACTTTTATCTTTAAGCAAATCAGGAATTTTCGCTGGGTGCCAGTGAAACTAAAAATGTTTCACAAATTGAATTTTGACAGGACTTTAAAATCATCACATCTAAATGAAATTTGGAGGAGTATTGTTGCCGTAGACGATATTTATTCTATCCTTGAATTATAAGTAACATAGACAATTATATTTTAATAGAAACAAATGGTAGAATTATTAACCTTTCCTGAATATATAAATGTCCATCTTATTTTATTATTAATTTTTTTATTGAGACCCTTTACTCTCTCTCAGGCCGTTACTGGGTGTCACATATTGAAGTGCTGATGATGAAAGTTTACTCTATTCCCGGGACTTGAACCAGTAAACCCCTTGTCAGGAGCAGGAAACCATCACGGTAACGCGCAGAGCCACATTGGCGTGTAAAGGCACAATTACCAAGCGTGGTGAGTGAGTGATAATGCTATGGCCTCGCATTCGGGAGGATGCGACTTCAATTCTCCGTCCAGCCATCCAGATTTTATTCTTCCGTAGTTTCCCAGAATCACTCCAGGTGAATACCGGGGCGTTTACCTTAAAAGGCCATGGGCGAATTCCTTGCCGTTCCTCGTCCCCACTCCTCTCCCTCCTCTAATGACCTCGATATTGCGTAAAACCTTGAGCGAAATAATATTTAAAAAATAATTGAAATGGGGCGCACGCTTCGTTGACAGTTTCCTTAACACATCTATTGACCCCTTTCTTCTTCTTATATTTTTTATCATAAATTCTTTGAGTATTATTTTCCCTCCGATCTACTTTTGCCATGTAGGATTTTTTTTAATTCCTTCAATGTATTTGATGAACTGATTTAGGGTGACAACCCTTAAAAGCGAAGAGATTGCTGCTTAGCACTTCATCCTACAATGTGACCAAAGATTCACTTCGATAAGGACCAAGTTATCCCGCAACCCGCATTAATGTGAACGAAGAGTTTACACGTTTTTCCCCACTCCGCGGATAAGAGAACGGAGCGACGTTTGTAGGTCAAATAACTCCACGAACTAACTTTGGAAACGAACTTATCGTGTTCTCCTTTTCCGTCTGATACGTAATTAAAAATTTGCGAAAGTTCGGTTTTTCACTGTGGAGCAATGCTTGTTTCCCTCTATTGCGCGGGTGGTGCTACTATCCTGGCGAAATGAGGTGCTGTGTAATTTTCTCTTCTGTCCGGCGACTTCGCTAAATGAGTGGAGGGCGCCTAAAACAAGAAACAGTCTGCGCAAATAATGAGCTACTCATGAGCGGCTTGCTCTAAAAAGATATGACTCTGCTCACTTACATGGCAGTTCTTGCAGAGGATAAACACATTTTTGAGGATTTATTAATAAAGTAGTTGATCAAATATGAATAAGACTTTTTAACCGACTTCGAAAAGGAGAAGGTTCTCAATTCCACTAATATGAAATTTTTTCTTTTTTTAATGTGTGCGACCCAATTGTTCCGAAACTCTATTATTGATTTGTGTAAATGATTTTTTAGGTGACGAATGAACTAAAATCAGCCCTATTTAAATTTATCACATTTGGTCCAGTACATTTTATATATGTCAATCCAAGCTAAAAATTACACAATTGTTTTACATATACAGTGATTTAGTGAATCTCTTTTACTTGAAAGAGAATGTTCTCGAAATTTTCGTCTAAATTTTATGTCTTTTGGTCCCAAAGCTGCTTGAAAATTAAAAAAAAAATAATGCCTAAAAATACGCATTTTTGCTGATTACTGCAAAAATATAGCCTACTGATTTCCATGCATGAAGAAATAGTAATAAAAGGTATTGTGAGAATTTACTATATAATTTCCTAAGCTCACTCACTCATTCACTCACCTCGATTGCTATTGGCTGGAAAGCGGTGACGTCACGTGCCAGCCGTCGCTCGCAAATTAACAGCGATCAGAGATATCATTTGAAGAAATTCGTGGTTAAGTCCACAATTTAATAGCTAAGCAACTGCTACCAAATTAATTACCATATTACATTCATTAAGTTTGCTTTTCGTAGCATTTCATAGTTTAAAAAATATCGATAATCTTTAGAGCTGCAAAAACGTTAATGTGTATTTCAGTAACAAGTCGCTAAATAAAGCAACAAAAAAAAACCTTAAGAAATTTAAATTAATCGTGGTCTTTGCTGTAATCACGAATGTCAATTGTCATTCGGCCTAGGCTAAATTTCAATGTAATTAAAACTCTCCCTAATGTTGCTGCATGACCAAAAGTTTATTTGCTTTTACGTAATTTACTGACCACTTTCGTTAATGGTCTTTATTCGCTGTACTACGTGAATTAGGTGCTTTGGACATCAGACCAAAATGTAACCGAATATTCTGGCAATTCATTTCTTCGGAGTTGCTCAACTGTTAAATAATCTGGAACCTATATTAAGCTCTCTGGCTATTACGGACACTCTGGACGGAAGATTACATTATGAATATTTGCTCAGCCTCAGTTAAAAAAAAAAAACAAACGTGATGCTTTTGAAGCAATTGTGCACTCCCTTTAAACAGAAATTCTTATTTTGCATAGTGAATTTTTATGCTCAAATACGAGTCAAGTTTGTATGTTAGCCAATTCGAGTTTAGCAACCACGACCTTTGAAACAATCATACGACAGCGTGATTGTATCTGTCCGTGTTTTATACGTCTATTAATTCTTATGAGTTCTTTAAGCTGAAGAGATTTTATTCACCAAAACGGCCACATGATTACACTAGTAATAACAATAATTTGACATGGAACAATGGATTGTCTAGTTAATAAAATCTGTGATAGAAAAGTTTCGTAAAATTCATTTTCTTTGTGGTGGTTTTGTAAACAAAGATTTGATGTTGATTTTTTTTGTAAAATATTTACTATATTTA
>CM061918.1:38164771-38313452 GCA_031002005.1 Vandiemenella viatica | reverse complement strand
CACGTAAATGCTTACTAACCGATTCGCATGGGGTTTTCACAGCTTATGGTCAAGCTTTAATAATTTTATCATTCAAAGTTACAGCGGAACAAAGCAAGAAATGATATCTGTTTCTAACTAGATCGTACAAGACTTAAGATTATCATTTCTTCCTTAACCTCAAAAGATACCCATCAAAGGTAACACTGCATTACAAATAAACATAACATTCTTCTGATTCTGTTAATATTGTTTTCTAGTGTGTCCGACTAGAGGTGTTCCCACGGCGCATGGTTTTACAGGTCGCGCCAGATCAGCCGAACTGTACGGATCAGCACGCGTCACAAGCGAGCCCCCACCACCATCTCGCCACCAGGTTGCCTAGTGCACAGCAAGACAGGAGGGGTGCGCCTCTGCTGGAAACCGATGGCAACAAGTCAACAACGCACCCCTACCCGGGCCTTTGATGTTACGTACTGGGCGACGGATAGAGGGGCGCCATCCCTACCAGCACAGGCCGCAACATATTGCTCTCTTCGCTCGGCCCGTTATTCAGAGTTGGCCGTGGGAAGGCTACAATGGAAAGCAACGGGAGCGCTTCCTATGAAGCGGCGGCGACCCGCGTTCTCGGAAACGGCCGTTTGAGCTGCGCGACTGTACCGGTCCCAGAGCAGTGTAGACTCAGCCGCTAGCGGAACAGTCGAATTATGTCAGCCAGAAAGAAGTTATTAACATCGGGGAGGATAAAAAATTGGTGGAAATAGTGTATAAATTTCTTTGTATATATGGTGTTTTTTCACCACTTTACATAGAAAAATCTGTAAATCACAATGTTTGAAAAAAAAATAGCTGAATTCGTCGAAAAATCTAGAATATAATTTCGTAAGCTCACTCACTCACTCACCTCGATAACTATTGGCTGGAGAACAGTGTCACGTGTCAACCTTCGCTCGCAAATTAGCAGCCACCAGAGATATCATTAGAACAATTGCAAGGTTATGTACACAATTTAATTGAGTAGGAGCTTCTACCAAATTAATTTCCATAACACATTCATTAAGGCTGTTTTTCGTAGCATTTTATAATTAAAAAAAAAAAAAATGGCCGAAATTTACGGCTGGGCTGAAAAAACGTGGAACTGCTTTTCAGCAACATGTTGCTAATGAAAGCAACATAAAAAACTTAAATTACCGTACTCATGGTCTATGCTGTATCCACGCGTACCAATTGTCATTCCGGCCTAGGCTAAATTTAAATAAACCATTCGTAATTGTTGTTGCTTGACCAAAGTTTATACATTACGATTTATTTGCTTTTTACGTACTGACCACTTTCGTTAATGGTCTTTGTTCATGTTCGCTGTACATGAATTATTAGGTTGTTTAAAGTGGACATCGGACCAAATATGGTACCGAATTGAGTATTCTGCAAATTCATTATTTCGGAGTTGTTCAACTGTTTAATAATCTGAAATCTGTATTAAGTTCTCTGGCCGTTATAGACACTATGACAAAAGACTACATTATGAAAGCCCATCCTCAACAATAATGATAACAATAAATAAACAACGTGATGCTTTCGAAGCAAACAGGAATTATTAAAATTTTGCTGAGTGAACTTTAAGGGACAAATACAAATCAAGTTTGTATTTCAGCAAGTTCGAGGCTGCCAACCACGACCCTTGAAACAATTATATGACAGCGCGATCGTCCCTGTCCGTGTTTAATATCTTTGTCTATCAATACTTCTGAGTTCTTCAAGCTCAAGAGACTTCAGTCACCCTATTTGGTCAGGTCAGGTCGACCTGTCATATTCTTTGACCCTTCAAACTGGAACTATTCTAGATCCGTGACGATACAAAAAAACAGTCACGGGCTTACACTAGTCAGGTAATAAAAGTACAATATAATCTCACATAAATTTATTTCATATTGTTTATTACCTTCGTGTCACTTGTTATTATATACAGGGTGTTACAAAAAGGTACGGCCAAACTTTCAGGAAACATTCCTCACACACAAACACAGAAAATATGTTATGTGGACATGTGTCCGGAAACGCTTACTTTCCACGTTAGAGCTCATATTGTGGACGGCTTTGATACAATACGCCAATCTCCAGGGCTGCATCAGCGCATCAGGGATTCCATGCGACGCGACGGAGGGTGGATGCATGTATCCTCGCTAACGCAGCGTCGGCCTTAGTCAATGCGAGGCCCCGGGCGGCAGATCTTCGCGAGGCCCCTGTCCTTTGTACAGAATATATTAATCGTAAGTATTTCTGATGATTAACGAAAATGCAAACATCATAATAATAAACTTTGAGTTTTAAAATATTATATTAGAAGAGTTATTAAAAGTTAACAAACATAAAGATGACAAATCATTAAGATTAAACTGAAGTACGTTAAGGCCTGGGAAGATATACGCTGGGATTTAAAAATGATGTTTGCGCCTTTTCCTAAGACTAAAATATTTAATAAAAGCACAAGAATCTAACGAATGAGCTATTTCATTTTCAATTCAAAGAATAGAAAGAGCTGAAAATTAATCTTGTCATCGAATTCCTCAAATATGTTTTAATATTTTTTAACCATGAGAGACTTCTTTCTGCGGACGCAATTGTATTACGTGTGGCGGCAATAATTCTCAAGACTACTTCGATAGTGGGGTACTCTTCAGTAATTCAGTTAATGTTTTTTTCTATTATTTATGTCATCACTGTGATACCGCCGTCGTTTTCTTCATACAGTTCTTGTCCATCAGTATCAGATGTTTCTCCTGCTATTATGCGAATGTGACAGTCAATAAATCTAATTGAGAAATTTTGATTAGTTAGTAATTAATATATACTTTATCATCAATTAAACAATTTTACATTATTGTTACACTAACAGCTGAAGATAAAATAATTATTTTTAACATAAACTTTGATCAACTCGGGGTAGCTGCGCGAGGCCCCTCAAAGTGCGAGGCCCTGGGCGATTGCCCTGTTCGCCACCCCCTAAGGCCGCCTCTGCGCTAACGGAGGACATTTTGAACATTTCCTGTAACAAAGTGTTTGAAGTCACGCTGGTACGTTATGTTGCTGTGTGTTTCCATTCCATGTATAATGTGATTTGAAGAGAAGTAATAAAATGAGCTCTAACATGGAAAGTAAGCGTTTCCGGACACATGTCCACATAACATATTTTCTTTGTTTGTGTGTGAGGATTGTTTCCTGAAAGTTTGGCCGTACCTTTTTGTAACACCCTGTATATTTGCTATTACAGAAGCCTTCAAAAAATACAAGCTACTTCGCGTAGTGTAATTGCAATAGAACTCGTGGTTATTTGTAATTAAATCTTCATTTAGTACGGATATTGAATTACTGATTCTAACGAATATAGCAAAATGTGAAATATTATGAAAGTTCCCACTTTTCGTATTATTTATACTTCCATAGAGACTCAATTTTTGGTTAGGCACGAAGTAGACTTTGCTCAGGTTTATAGGCACATTCATAAAAATATTCTTTAATTTAGTCATCTATCACATATTTATCTGTATCGTTATTAACCTCGATATTAATAATTATCATAATTATTTTGTCGCATAACACAAATTAATAAATAATACACAAAATTAATATTAATAATTCCTATAAATACTAGTGTGAATTTCTATTAATAAATGTACATATTTTTTTTATACAGGGCGTTCGCCGGGAAACGCTACCCGCTGTTAGCGCTACAAGGAAGAAACTGCTCCCGGCGAGCGAGTGGTCAGCTTCCGGCATTGTTCGACCGTCGGCCGCGGACTATTTCATAATAATTACGCTTCATTAACTTGTATGTGCTAAGCATTTAAATGTGACGTCAGTTGCGGATCAACAGTGCCATCGTGGACACCCTGCAGGTACCAGTTGCAAAATCTAATCCTAGGCCCCTGGTCTATTTCTGTAATTTTATGCACCACAATTGTTTTGTACGGCTTTAAGTGAACTAGCTTTGTTACTTTCCAAGCTGACGTCTTAGATACGCCTGCCTGCTGCCCTAACTGACTTAATGATTTTTTGGGTGACTGTTCTAGTCGAAAAGCGATATTGTCAATTTTCTCCTCTGTGAGAATACGGTTGACCGACAATCTCTTTTTGTTAAAAAATGAACCCGTTTCTCTTACTTTTTTAACCAGACGCAGAATTGTTGATTTAGCTGGCAGTAAAGCGCCAGGATATTCGCGACGAAATTTACTGCGACACTTTTTAAACGACTTCTTCTTCACATATGTATCGTAGAGAAATATTCTTTGTTGCAAACTGTAACGTACCATAATTTTACTCACACTCAAACACGGTACAGATTAGTAAGAGTATGAAGCCCCAAACCAGCCAAACAGCAAAGAAACGTTTATTCACAACACTGTTGGGGCAGCGGAGGTGTTAAACAGTGCGGTGATTCACGGCGCCGTGTGGCGGGAGTTGCTGGTACCACTGTCCCAGCAAGTTGCCGACGGCAACAGACTGGGAGGGTAGCGTTTCCCGGCGAACGCCCTGTATAATACAGTTAGAAAGTAGTCCTAATGAGATCTTGCGACGTTATTACCTTTCAGGGTTTTAATCCTACACCTGCACGGCTTTTTAAGTATTCTGTGAATCAGCCCCTCACAGAAGAACCACTAAGCATCACCCCTAGCTTCTTCTTCTTCTGGACCCTATCCGTTCCGGATGTCGGCAACCATCTTGGGTGTCTTATCTCTGCTGGTTGATGCTCGGATTAACTTCGTAGTTGTCTTGGAGGTTCATGTTCTCAGATTTTTTTAACCAAGAAATTCTTCTTCTTCCAGCAATTCTCTTTCCTGGTATTTTCCCCAGGAGAATAGACTGCAGGAGTTCATAACGGCTATTCCTCATGATGTGGCCAAGGTACTGAAGCTTTCGTGTTTTTACAGTGGTCAATATTTCCATATCTTTTTTTTCATTTTGCGGAGCACTTCAGCATTTGTGGTGTGGTCTGTCCATGGTATTCTCAACATTCTTCGATATAGCCACATTTCAAAAGCTTCTAGCCTTTTACTGATAGTTTCTGTTAATGTCCACGTTTCAACGCAATACAAGAGGACAGAGAACACATAGCAGCGCAGGAGTCTCATCTTCGTGGTAATCGATAAATTACGACTTTTAAAAAGGTTATTCATTTTATTTAAAATAGAGCTGGCTTTACCAATACATGACTTTACTTCATCAGATGGTTTTCATTGGTTATTTAATGTGGTGCCAAGACACGTATACCTTGATACACATTCAATGGTCTTCTGATTAATCATAATATGGCATTGGGAGTTGTTATTTTTGCCAATCACCATTACTATTGTCTTATTCATACTAATGTCAAGTCCGTATTTATTGCTGCTTTGTGATACTCTATCTATAAGATATTGTAAACTTTCTTGACTGTCTGCAAAAATGACTGACTAGTGAGTCATCTGCGTATCGAATATTATTTACCCAGTTTCCATTCAACAGCAGTCGCATCTCCGCAGCACTCAACGCCTCCCTAAAGATATGCTCTGAGTAGATACGAAATAATAAGAGGGACAGGATACCACCTTGTCTTACACCACGAAGAATCCGTATTTTCTCCCTTCAGTCTCACATAAGCAGACTGGTTCCAATACAGGTTAACAATAATTCTCAGGTCTTTGTCACCCAAGCCAATACTTTTTAAAATTTCTATCATTTTTTGATGCTTTACCCTGTCAAAGGCCTTCTGATAATCTATAAAACAACCCCTTGGTAGTTGTTCATTTTAGTTTATTTTATAATGAGGTACGCATTTTATTTCGCGGAATGTTTCTCTGAGTGGATTATACAAACAGCAAGCAACATTAACCAAATGATCAGTTGTTTCTGGCTTCATACCGATCTTCTAACATCAAATAAAACATCAAATCGAGCTCGCTAATGACTAGGACCGCTGAACGGCAGCCTAGAGTTAGTCGCCAGCGAGTCAACCGCTGGCGTTTGAAGATGCCTCCCCACGGCGCGTCGTTTTGGAGGCCGCGCGTTATTAGCCGAAGTGTACGGATCAGCGCGCGCCACAGGTTAACCCTCATCGCCCCCCCACCACCTTGCCTAGTGTCGTCTCAGCTACCCAGGCCTTTCATCTTTACCGCCTGGCGATGGGTAGAGGCGCGTCGCACCTGCGGCGCGTGCTGATCCGAACACTTCGGCTAATGCTGCGCGACCTACAAAGACCACGCGTCGTGGGAACGCACCTTAACGTTGCATAGGAATCCCACCTGTCCTGTAAAGCACACAGGTGACATACATAAGTGCACAAGGGTCTATAACCCTCTACCTTCCTGGAAGTTCAGCGTCGCCAAGGGGGGGGGGGATCACATTCGAGCCCTGACTGCCTTTACCGCTTGGGATTTAAAGTTGGGCGATTATTCCTTAGTCACACTAATGGAACACTCTGTTTTCGTTTAGAATCGTACATATGACGAGAAATTAAGTAACTAAAATAATACAAACTTCAAAGCGACGGGATTGTCTCAAATAACAATAGTTTGCATTAACAGGAATTAACCTCCATCTACTGGCGTCTGCTACTGAGAAATCATGTCTGACAACTAATCTGTTGTTAATTTATGTTACAAACTTATGGATCCAGAAAACCCGATTTGAGAGATTGAAAAACGGCAAAGCTGTCAAGTAAATACGGAAGAACTTGTATTTCTTTACTATCTTTAGTTACTTGAATTGTAAAATTCCGACCCATCAGTATACCTGGGAAATAGACGTACTTGTTTAAAGAACTTGTAGCGTCCGATAACCAACGCCCGCATCTCCTTCTGGGGAAAGGCTAACAAGCATAGACGGTATTTAAGTCACAAATACGTACTCTTAAAGCCGCGTTCCCACGATCTCTTGTAACGTAGGCGAGACGGGACGGGACGGGTCGGGACGAATACTCAACAACCATGGGAACAGGGCCGCATCTGCTAGCGGAGACGAGACGCAGCTACCCACTCGGCGTCGGTAAACATCATAGCCGTGCGTAGCGGTGCGCTGTTGCCATCGGTCTGCAGCAGCGGTGCGCACCCCTTCTGTTTCTGTAAAGTGCTCTGTGCCAAACGACACTAGGCACCCTACTCTTCGGCTAATGAGGTCCCGTCCCGTCCCGCCTCCGTTACAAGAGATCGTGGGAACGCGACTTAAGAGTTATTCGCAGAACAAATCCTCGGACATCGTGCTGAAATCTGTTTAGAGATCTAGGTGTTACTTACTACGCCAAAACAATGCATATACTTTACTCCCTACTGTATTTTCTAATGTAAAAATCGTCTTAATGCTTAGCATACATAACTATAACACCAAAAATAAATATAACATTCTTAGAGTCGTTTTAAATTGTACAGAAATTGATAAATTCACTGGAGCTTCTTTATTCTCAGTCTTACGGCAGGAAACAAAATATTCTCTTCGAAAACTTAATAGATTTAAATCCAGACCGAAAGAGTTTTTACTTCAGTATCCACTTCAGTCCATGAAAGCAATTTCTTATAAGGATTTATTAACTAAAGATGACTGAAAAATTAAAATATGTGCTTGGGATGCAAAAGTGGAAAGTGATAAAGTTATTCACAATCGCTAAAATTGTGAATAATTTTTTGTTTGTTGAAACTGTTTAAAAATGCAGTAATTAGAGTATCTGGAAACTGCATTCATATATAGTAACATTGGAAATTGAATATGCTGATGGCATGTTAAGTAACTGACCTGTAATCAATAGCAAATTTAACCTGATCCAACCACAACACTTGCAATGCCTGTATGTAATGTGAACAGCAAATCTGTGAAGATTGGATTACAGGAAGAAATTATTATGTAAATTACTCGATTTCCAATAGCCAAGATTAGTATTGATGTTGTTTGTCAATTCCATAAAAAATAAATTTTCAACGTCTCCCGCCAAGCACTATCGATTTCGTGTATTAACTGCAGCTGTGAATAATTCTCTCTCTCTCTTCGACCGAGCGTGGTGGTGTAACGGATAGCGTTCTGGCCTCGCATTCGGGAGGACGGCGGTTCGAATCCCCGTCCGGGCATCCAGATTTGGGTTTTCCATGGTTTCCCCAAATCACTCCAGGTGAATGCCGGGATGCTTCCTTCAAAAGGCCATGGCCGAATTCCTTCCCATTCCTTGCCCCCATCCTTTCCCGACTCTAAAGACCACGTTGTTAAAAAGGGACGTTAAACTGTTTAAAAAAAAAAAAAACTCTCTCTTCGCTTACCGCAAAACTGCCCGTTTCATAATCACCTGTAACTCAGTTCTGCAATGTTGTTTCCGACCGCCAAAGTGCTTTTATCTCGTTTGAGGACGTCCAGAAGTGCACATTGCAGCGTTGCAAATATTCTCAGAAACGCCCCGTCAGTTTTGCTGCTAGATTAAAATAATTAATAATTTATACGTCTAATTTGGTCAGCATGCCTAGCCTTCTACTACCTCTGGCATGATGCTTCTCTAGCTATGTGGAGCAAGGCGTTTAATTTTGCTTTTTTTTTTTTTTTTTTTTTTTTTTTTTTTTTTTTTTTTTTTTTTTTTTTTTGCCGGATCTGGTAACTTGTGGGCAGTATGCGAGAATATTCAAATGACTATCTTCTTGTAACTTTGACTTATGAATGGTTGATTTGTAAATTTTTGTATATTACATTACGTTCTCCCTCGGTTATCGTAGTATTTAAGAAGAATATTACCTCTTAATTTTAAAGCAACTAATTTTTACGTATATATATATGAACATTTGAATACTTAATTTTTCTAAATTATAATACTTTAAAACATATGGAAAACGAAAATGAAAACTTTAGCTGGAGGAACAGCGAAAATGAAATACGTACATGACATTTAAGGTTTTTGCCTCCTCCGGGATAATAAAAAAAGCAAAATTAAACGCCTTGCTCCACATAGCTAGGAAAGCATCATGCCAGAGGTAGTAGAAGGCTAGGTATGCTGACCAAATTAGACGTATAAATCATTAATTATTTTAATCTAGCAGTAAAACTGACGGGGCGTTTCTGAGAATATTTGCAACGCTGCAATGTGCACTTCTGGACGTCCTCAAACGAGATAAAAGCACTTTGGCGGTGGGAAACAACATTGCAGAACTGAGTTACAGGTGATTATGAAACGTGCAGTTTTGCGGTAAGCGAATGTTGTGACGGGGCAGTTAGATAACTGACAACCAGACGGGGCAACTTGGCAAACCGAATTTGTTACGGATGCAAATCGCTAATGGCCGTCGGAATTGGATTGGAGACGTCTGTTCCGTTGTGCATTGAGAGAGAAATGTACGAATATCAGACGGGTCTCTCTGCCTGTGATATTCCAGTATAACGGATAATGTCAACTCACTCGCCTACCGTGTCTTTTATTCTGTCGACTTTTAACCATCCAAACTTAATCTTCCAACTGGACTTTAATAAACAGTGGCACTGACCGGGAAGGAATTCGGCCGCGGCTGATTGGAAGAATCATCCCGGCATTCATATGGATTGATATCTGGGAACTACTAAAAACCTAAGTCTGGATGGCCGGACGGGGATACGAATCCGCGTCCTTCAGAATGACGCCCGAACGCTACCTTTCATCCACCACGAGCGTGCGATTTAATTGTGACCTTTACATTCGTTATTAATGCCACACGCCTTTTATGTTTTGGCGGGAATCGTACGCTGTCCTACTGCACCAGCGCGAGTAATCGATCTATCGCCCGCCACACGTTGACCCAGGTCTGAGACCCACATTTAAATAAACATTGCCTCCAGCTGTGCTGCACGACGGCATGCGCGTGGCTGTACAGTTCCAACTGGGCGAGGGGACAGAGGGGAATACGGAGGCCGCTGGAGGAGAGAGAGGAAGAGAGAGAGAGAGAGAGACAGGGAAGGAGAACAGGCCGCGATAATCGATAGTGCTCGTGCCTCGCCGCCATTGGCTGCACCAGTGGAAATTTCCGCGCGGCCCCTCGCCGTATACTACAACTATCCTCCTCCCCCCTCTCCCTCTCTCTCTTTCTCTCTCTGTTCTTGCCTATCTCCCTCTGATCGCGCTGCCGCTGCCAGCTCGCCTGTGTACAAACAGACCGCACCACGCGACCTGTCTAATGACCTCACTGACACGAGACACACATCTAACTGACGACTACAACACGTCCAATCAACACAAATATCGACTCGTACTTATCACTAATACGCAGAAAATAATGAGAAATCTTTCACAGTTTGGAGTAGGAACACTTCAATCAAAATCCGGATGCAGAAATATAAATCCAACGTTTCCAAGCATTTTGTGTACCAATTAATAGAATCTTAAACAAGAAGGGAGACTAAAATTAAAGTCTATAAAACAATGACGACATCAACCTTAATACAGGGCAGTAAACCTTAGACTAGAACTAGGACTGCCAAACGTACTGTCTTATATAGTAAGATTGTTCCTCTGGCGTACTACGCGAAAATACTATATTTTCGCTAACTAACATTAAAAACTAGTTTATTAAATAGCAACACTTTAATAAGAAGTCATCGTGCGAAATGCTAATTTTAAAAATGCAATTAGAAGGATTTACCACACTGTCACCTGAATTGAAATGTGCTTACGTCAGACTAAACAAACGTCACATGACAATTATGCGCCGCCGGCACTAGAAGAAGAGGTTATGTTTGGGTTCTAGAATCACAGTTATCTTATTATTTTTCAGGTTGTAAATCTTTATAATAGCTAGTGTAAAAATGGCGAGTGAAGATAAGTGTAACTAGTCAAATTGTTTAAAGTTCAATGGAAAGATCACTTAAAAAGTTGAAAAAACGATTGCAAAGATATAAACTTGAATGGGAAGACTGAGGTCTTTATAATATTTTTAGTGTCATTCAGCTGTTAAAAAAGCAATAAGCTCATATATTTAAATCGTAAGCGTCAACATAAGATGTATTTTTTCTTAGTTCTATAAGCATACTATATTTTAATGCAAAGTGCTTTTTTTTTTTTTTTTTTTACGTTCGTAAAATACTACATTTTCCCCCCAGAATAGTTTGAAACCGTAGCTCCAACACAAAAAGACGATAATAGAATACAAAGAGCTGAAATGAGATTGTTGCTGAAAGATAACAGAACTGAAGCTGTATAACATGAAAGGAAGAACAAGATAGAGAAATGGAAAGAGCTAGCACCTTAAGCAGTAACAAGAGGAACAGTCAAGAGGTACATGGAGAGATAACGGAACAGAAGAAGAAGGCTTTTTTACCTTACATAAAAGGAGTCACCGACAGAATTGGAAAAGTGCTGATTAAAGTCAATATTCAACCAGTCTTTAATAGTAACAACAAAATTAGAGACATTTTAAGATCAGCAAAGGATCGCAGACCACCATTACAAGCAAGTGGAGTATATAAGATGCCCTGCGATTGTGGAAAGGCGTATATTGGCGAAACTTCCCGAGCGGTTATTGTAAGATTAAAAGAACATTGTCGTCACGCAAGACTTGGTCATACAACAAAACAGCTGTAGCAGAACATCAGATAGAAGAAGACCATAAAATTCAATGGGAGAAAACAGAACTTATAGCACAACCCAAAGGTCTTCTAGAACGAAAAATAAGGGAATCAATAGAAATCTTCAAACATCCCAAAAATTTCAACAAAGACGGTGGCTATGGCTTAAGCGAAACGTGGAAATGTGCACTCGTGGACATTCGCAACACAAAACTTCCAACGACAAGATCTCTGGAACAGTTGACATCCGCTGCCGGTAACCACAACAGTTAGCTCAGCGACGGAGTTGTGTGAAAACCACACCATTTCGAGTCTGAAAACCCTGATGAAGGCACCAGGTTGGGCGCCGAAACGTTGGTACTGAATCATCAATTAAAGCAGTGCGATCCCCGAAAAAAGTAAGTGGAATATTTAACATCTATATAAAGTCATTATATTTGCCTTTTTAAGTTCTCTAATCTATCTGCCCTATTCAGACTTCTAATATTCCATGCGTCGACTCGTAGATTGTGTCTATCCATTCTGATGACTCCTCCCTGAGCAGTCCCCACCCGGAGATCCGATTGGGGGACTATTTTAAGTGTAGAATCTTTTATTAAAAAAGAAATCATCATTATATGTAATTTGAAAGAATTACTTGGCCGCGGGATATCCTTTGGGCCCTTAAAGCACTGATTTGCCGCTGTGTTCTGCATTACTCTGACGTTATTGTTTTTAGGGTTCGTTACTAACCCCAAGGGCGAGAGGGTGCCCTGGTTTAACGTACTCCCACACGCTCGGTCCTATTATCTTTATATGAAATGGTTTATTGTTCACTACGGATTTAAAGTCTCAGTGTCATATGGTCCTTCGTGTTTGATAATCGTTTTATAACGTTTGAGCTGGGCTCCAACATTTGTCATATACAACGTGCGATCTAGTTTCTAAATTAGATAATTAATTCCTCTCTCTCCTGAAGCTTTCTTATGGTTAACTTCAGCCAGATATTTGAATTTCACAAGCCGCACAGTCTTTGAAGTTGTACTAAGTTATTATTTCATTGTGGGAATCAATAAAAGCAGCACATCCATTATTTAAATAACATTTTAATTTAAATGAGTAGGTTCTTCTACTTAACATAAGTAACGAATCTATTTCGTATACAGACATTTTAGCTGTGCATGGTTTTTCCGTACACTGCGCAGCACCGGCTTGCAGCTGTAGCTTATTGATTTCTGTCTCCAGTTTAGCGGAGGAGATTAATCGATTTGCCTGACCAACAACACAATGTAATGCAGTAGACCGTCGATAATCCGAACTAATCGGGACCGAGGGTAGTTCGGATTATCGATTTGTACGGGTTTTCCATTTTTGTAGCGTCGGTTTGTACAGTTTTTAATTTTCCTTTAAAATTTCATTCAGTACTTTGTAATTTTACAAACCCCAAACAAAAGAAGTTTCTTATTTTCTTCTGATTCATTTTGGAGGCATTTATACTTCCTTTTAGAAGATGAACATGATGATATTATATGTGCATAATGTTGGTACAAGTTAAACAGAACTATCACAGCAAATCAATAACAAAGGCGCGGGATGAAAACGGTGGGTTTCAGATTTCTCAGCAACTCAAAAGTCAAAACTATAGGCAGGGAAACTGAAAGAATTGCTTGCAGTCTTTTGACTTGTTTGATGCAATACTCCATCCCTATCTTGTGCTAACCACTTCATCTCTACATATCCCTTACAATCCACGTCCTCAATTATCCGCTTCATATATTCTAATCTCTGTTTTCCTCTACAGTTCTTACCTTCGACTGTTCCCTCCACTAACAAATTAACCAATCCAGCATGTCTCAAAATATGACCTACCAGCATGTCTCTTCCTTCTGTAAGCTTCTTCTACAAACTTCTTTTCTCACCCATCATTTCCAAAACTCGTTCATTTCGTACTTCGTCTGCCCACCTAATTTCCAGCATTCTTCTGTAGCACCACATTTCAAATACTTCAATTTTCTTACTTTCTGGTATTCTTCAAGTTTGTAACGATTCGCTAAGCTCCCTGTTACATATCACTTTATGGTATATAAAGTAAAGGATTAGAATATTTTTCCATTTCTTGGGATGTCCACTGTATGTTCGAAAGATGCGCATGAAAGGGTGAGAGGCAAGGATTTTACGCTTCAGTGAAGGGCAGACGGGCTGGCGCCTTGTTGGCAGAATGGTAAGAGGATTAGGGGTTTCTGTCGGGCAAGCCGTAAACAGAATTCCTACCTTCCTCCCGAAGGAGGCATCGGCTCTCGAAGATTGCCGAAACTTAACGTGGAGAAGAGAAGCACAGAATCACATGACGTCAGATGGTCAGCCAATCACAGGGAACATAGTACTAAGATTCGGGGAATTTTATGTTCTATGTCGTCTTCGAGCCACAAGAGGCGGAGTCAGAGTTTACCTCCGTGGCGGCAGAAATAGACGAGCTCACTTCCTTCCTGACTTCCCTCCAGTCGGGAGGCCAGCCAGGATCATTCCATTCCGGAGCCCAGACGAGTCGCTGGCGACTTGGGGTCCATGTGTGCTGGGCTGACTTGTGTCCTGGAGATCATCTGAGGCGCACTTCTAACTAGCGACTTGTCGCGTACTGCTGGCGTGGCCAGTTATGACGATCGACCAGGTGGTCATCTCCGCCCAGCGCTACCTGCCGTGGAACGGTAATGTGTTTCTACGAAGCCATTCAGCCTGCAACTCACTTTGAAACTGTACCCTTAAGCGCATCTGAGATAAAGATCCTTGCTCTGATCTGATAAAACCACTGAGCTAGACTGTGTAACTGTCGAATGACAGGTTAATCATTCGTGGCGTCCCAACCCATTAAAATTCATTACTGTTTGCTATCATCATAACTGGTAACATACTTTGTATTAGAATAATTGTGAGATTTTTAAAGTACAACTATACTTGTTTGCTTACATTTAAAGGGCTCATTGTACGTCTGAGCGTTGCTTAGAAAATTGCACAACCTTTTGTTTATTAACGTAATGGTAAATACGCTCAGATTTGTAGATGCCATTGTAAAAATCTTTATTAAAATGTCTTTTTGTGACAGTTTTCAAATCCCAGAATCATCCAATTCTCATTTGAATAATTTACATTTTGATATTCAATTATAGTATCCTGTATAGCGTAATTAATTAAGAATTAATTAATAATTCTCCCCCCCCCCTGGTGATACGCTACAAGTTCATGCTTCGCCACCATAAAGTGCTGTGCACCACACACAAAGTTTTAAAAAGTTCTTTCTAAATCCTAGATCAATATTTCAAACTAAAAAAAAGGATCTTTTTGCTAGTGCTATTCTGCTTTTAACATCACTCCTGCTTCGTCCACCCTTTCGTAATTTTGCTTCCCAAGTCGCAGAATTCACTTTCTTCTCCTATTACATCCGATCTTATTTTTATACTTAATCTACTGTGATTGGTATAGTTTCTGCTTTATTTCATTACTTTTGTCTTTCATTGATTTATGTTCAGTCCAAAATCTACATTCAGTATTTTGTTCATGCCATTCAGCAACTTCTCAATATCCTCAGCCTGTCTGCTAACAAGACAGTCATCGGCAAATCGCAGCATACTAATTTTTTTCTCCTTGAACACTTATGTCACATAACAAGTTTTCTTTTACTTTCTTTATTGCTTCCTCTACATACAGGTTGAATATTAACGGGGACAGACAACAACTTTGTCTCACACCATTTTTAACTGATGCATATCTCTCATGGTTTTCTACTTTCATTATAGCCACTTGATTCTTATATAATTTATAAATTATTCTTTTCTCTCGATATTTCAGACCTGAGATCTTTAAGATTTTGAACATCTTGTCCCACCTAACATTATAATTTGTTAAAAAATATTTAAACAGATGTTCGGATAATTGACGTTCGGATTATTGACGGTCCACTCTACTTTCAAACTTACATTTTATATTTGATATTGGTAGGCGAGGAGATCATCCGCAATTTCTAATCACCAAATTTTATACGCAAAGTCCTGCGTTAAATCCCAAACTTCCCGTAGTACGTGTTGAATGGGAGCATACGACACTGTCAGTGATTCATCCGTTGGATAGGGACATTAAACTTGGCGGACACCTTGATGTGTATCTTTAGAAGCAGGGCAACTGGTTTTACTGAGTGCCTTCACCGATACCACGAATAAAACATTGCAGTTAACAACTTTCTTCCCAGCGTTTTAGGGTCGGCTGCCAAATCCATCGTTGGCGTGGTGAAATTTGCATGCCCTTGCTGACGCCAAGCACCTTATACCTACCACCAGGTTGTACTAAGTACAATAGATGAAGTGAAGTGCCATCTGTCTGTGAAACGTATAACTATGTTCAGCGTAAGATAAGCGTTTTTTTTTTTGTTTTTTTTTTTGGAAATGTGTAGTTTATCAGGAGGAGATGAGGAACGTCCCGGCATTCGCTTTGATAATTGCGGAAAGCCGCCTAAAAACCGAGTTCAGAGCGACTGGTACGCGTTGGCGTGGGATCGTGTCCAGTCGTAATTCGTTCGTTCTCCGTTCTCTTCTTTATGGCGACGGGTGAGTCGTTCTCCCTTCCAGCGCTCAGCGGAGCAGTGCTAGTGGTGAGCTATTTCGTTCTAATCTGACTAACTTACCACTCCGAGTCTCTCTCTCTCTTGTATTGTGCTACATTCCGTTACGTCTTGTAATGTCCCTTGGTGACGGGAAATTTATGCGTGTGAATTCCACGTTCCTTTGGCATCGGCGAGAGCCAGGTGACTCATACCTGCGCTGAAAGACCGAACGATTTATGGCAGGCCGTAAAGTTAAAAGCTTTACACATTCAATGAAATTCAAAGGACAGTATAGGGACTGTGCCGAAATGAGGATTTCCTGGTACAGTAGAAAGTTGTGACTAGAGAAACGATGCTTCGGAGAAAAAGTCAGGTTGCGGAACACCTCTGTTGGGAACCAGCGAATCAAACTGTGTTACGAACTTTTAGAAAATATAAGTTTTTTATGTTGCATGAGGAGCGCCAATGGAGATCGTGGACGACCCGCCAAACGCTGCGACTCGCTGAAATTTCCCGCGTCTGCTAAAACTCGGGAGCCTGCAAGTTTTCAACGGGGCGAACTAGCGGGAAGGAAGACATTCTGTTGCTGGCCAGCAAACAATCCGCACCGGCGCACCACTGGAGATTGCCGGAGAAGTCACTACCTGCGGGGAGCTAGCTCGCCAAGTGACCAGCTGATCAACAGGGTCCGTCTGATTTCCCCGCAACTCATCTGCTACGGTAAAGAACGCGGACGATGTATAGACACTCTTGCGTTATTCAACCCTAGGCAACGCTCTGAGATGAGAATCATGCTCTAAATTGTTCAAAAGAAACTTTTAATATTCAGTTCTGTTCAATAAACCAATCAATTTTATATTCAAAGAAAATAATACGTGTTGTAAACCCTGCTTTCAATAACTTCCTTTCCAATCAATCAGTATATCATTTGAATAGATGAAGATTTGTGTCTTTTAATAGTATTTTAAAAGTACAATTGCTTTTATTAAAAGTATTTCAGAATTGGAATGTCGCTTCTCTCGGATAGAGAACACTTCCATTCTTGGCGCCTACCCGAGATTAATTTTGCAAATTGAAATATTAATTAATTCATATCATTATTTTATTCTAATTTTAATAACGTCACAAACAAGACGTTACAGTCTTTAATCTAAATTACGGCTCGGATGTATTTAAATGACCACTTGTCACATTACAGTAGGCTTGCCCCTTCAGTACTTAACTTATTTTAATTATATTTATTCTATGAGTATCGGTGACTTACGAGTCGGACAGTTGAGGAGCGGTCAGAGAGGGAGTGTAGTGGAGTCGTGCAGAGAACGTCGTGTGTATCGTTCCTCTGGTTTTGTGAAAGTGATGGAATTGTTTTTACACTCTGAAGAACCTGCATCTTCGGATCGTTTGTCTCTAATAGTAATTTGCTTGTGTGTGTGAGATTATTATTAATTTTTCCATTGGTGGCCGGGTGCATTTGTGCTGCACAGATCTCAGAATAAATCTTTGATCCACATACTCGAAGTGATTCCTTGAAGAAACATATAGTTATATTTGTTCTGGATTTGTACCCTTGCCAGCCGATGGTGGCGACCAATAATTAATTATATCGAAGTCTGATCGTCCTTACATTAGGTGGTAAAAACTAATTATAAAGGGGACTAATTAACAAGTCGGAAGGAACTGCTGTGATCATCCCGACACACTATTTCAGTTGGTTCTCCGACATGGCGACCGTGACAGGACTTGTGAGTTTAATAGACGGTTTAAGTGCTTAGAAAAGCCGTCTAAATCACAAAAGGAGTGTTAAGTGAGTAATATAAAAATAAACAGTTGAACAACTGTTAAGAATCGCGAAGCAGATTAAGACCAAAGACGGTACGCGCGAGAAGAATTACTCGACAAACAACAAGCTTGTGCAAAGACGGTAGCGCAAGAGAGTCAACACAGATAACCAGAGACGATTACTTCAGCAGTGGATACAGCGATGCAGTACCTGTGAACAACGCAAAGCAGATAGCAAAACATCAAATCGTGGGTCAGACGAGCAGTGAATACGTTGCAGAAAATAGCGGCAGGAGTTGAGAAGACACCTAACAGGCAACATTATACTATTAAACAACCGGGAAATATATTTTTTTTTAAAATAATAATTTTGACTAAAAGAATAGCAGATTAACGGGATTTTGTTTCAAAGATCTGTACCATCGGTTGTTATTTACCAGAGCTTCTGGAAAATTTATAGCCTAATAGTAAGAGTTTATACTCGCGGAAAATTTTATTTAGCTCTCCCATAACATTTTATTTTGTACAGAAATTTCAAATTTCAGTTCTACTTACGAATGAAGTTTTTTTTTTCCTTTCTGGAAAAATAAAAAATAAAATAGATTGCAATTATTTACCTTTTTCAAAGACATTAATTGCGGGAGGAAGACGCGAAAACTTTTACGTTAACAAATATAACTTTTTTCTGTGCATGACATTTTCAGGTGGCAGTACCATTGAGCGACGAGACAGTATAGTCTGCATATGTGGTTCGACACCAACAGTCAGCAGTAGTAAATAAAAGTATAATTACTGTATTATCTACATGTGTTTTATTTACAGCAACAGATTGGAGAAGTGAAATTAACTGTTTTAAGAGCCAGCCTACGTTGTTTCCTTTTTTCTCTTTGGTGCAAATCTGTTTTTGGTTGTGGAATATATATACTGTGTTGTTTCATTTCATTTGACGAGTTATCACGGCGTTGTTGTGAGTCGATTTGAAACTGAGAGGATATATCTTTGACCTGTTTATCTAAGTTTGGGGAATAGGTAGCCTATTGCTAGAGTAACTTATTGTCCTCATATCCTCATTCAAGTTTGGTTTTGCTTTGATCTTAAAAAAAAAAAAAAAAAAAAAAAAAAAATGGAGACCAAGCAATCTGCAATGGAAGGGGTAGCAGAGCAAGGTGATATGCCACCCAGAACGGAAATGTTGGTGAAGTTAATGGAAGAGATGAATAAAAACTTTAAAGAACTTAAAGATGAAATAAATGGCGTTCAGGATAATGTGATTGCTCTTAAAGCTGAAATTTCTGAAAACAGCAATGCTCTTAAAGCTGAAATTTCTGAAAACAGCAATGCTCTTAAAGCTGAAATTGGAGTAAAAAGTGAAGCTCTTCGCTGTCAAATCACTACTCATTTTGATGATAGACTCTTGCAATTAAGGGGCGAGTTAGTGCAATTACGACAAGATTGTTTCGTGAGGAATGAAGATCAGTTCAAGGAGGAGAGTAATTTGAAACCTCTTAATGAGTCACAGGAGGGACCACGAGTACCAGAAAAGGATAAGAACATTGTTTTGGTCCAGGAAGCAACTCCGGTTTCCCATGATGCTTTGCGTATTGAATCCCAAACTAGTGTTCAAATGGAACCGGTTAGTCTTCGGTCAATTTTAGAGAGTCCTTGTTCAGTTACAGATATTCATGTAAATAATATTCCTACACTTTCTCTGAAGGAGAGCAAGCTGGCTATGCCCAGAGCAATTTTCAAACTCCGCAAACTAACTTGTGTCACTAAGTTTGCGAACCACATTTATGATTTAATGTTTCCTTTCGGGACTGACCTTGTTTTCCCCACTCACCACAGTACTAAAGTATTGGCAAATGATATTCCCATTGGGGATAAGCAATTTGTGCACTTTGAACAGTACCTCGGTACTAGCCCATATGGTCATACTGTAGGTTTTTCAATTAACAAAATGAAATATTTCATTCTCCAATGTTCACTTGAGACTTTTGAAAAGTGTAATTCCACAATGCGAGGAAGGAAACGTAGGAAGAAGAAGAAGGATAGGAGGGAAGAACCAGGAGTACATGTGAAGAAAAAGGAAATAATCTCACTTTGGTCCAAAGGAAAACTGGACTTATTTCATGAGGGCATCAACAGATTTAAATTAAAATATACCCATTCTTCTTTTAGCATAAGAGATTCACACTACTTATGTACTACAGTTTAATTATATTTTTAAGTAATTGATGTTGTGCACAGTGATTTTCACAAAGCTGAAGTATGAAGTGTCTCTTCAACATAATGGTTTTCTAGAAACTTTGATTTTTTTTAAAAAAAAAAAAAAAAAAAAAAAAAGCCTTGTACTTTGTAGAGTTTTTTAGTTTAATATTTATTGGTAGATGTTCTCTTTGATATAGATATAGATAGTGAGTTAGGGAACAAATGTTTTGAGTGACATTAAGTAACTTATATCTCAAGTGTCACTTTCTTAAGTTTTGGAGGGTGTGCCCTAGTGCTTAACGGAGTCCCTATCGCCGACACCCAGTAACCACCGCAAGGATATGTCGAAAGATGGACGTCTTTGTGTGTTAATAACAGGACTATAAATATGTTCTTTATTGTTTGGTGTAGTCTTAAGTCGATTTTCTTGGAAGGGGTAGTAAGTGATTAGACCTAAGCGCAATTTCAGAAGGCTAGGTTGACAAACCTTCAGGTCATTGACCCCATTTTTAACCGAGCATCTCCAAAGAAAGGAAATGTTACCTTATCATGGGAAGCGCTGGTAATAACAATCTGGTGTTTCACTGACAAAGATGTTTCCTGGATAGAGAGTGATGTACTATCCACAGAGAAAAAAAAATAATTATGACTGATGTATTGGTGTTAATGTTCATGTGCGTTTGAGTGAGGAACAGACGTTTAACCTCAAGAGATTATTATTTGTAATTTTGTGCTTTCTTTCCAGGGAGATACAATTGTATGTGAAGATATAATTGTATGTGAATGAAATTTTGTGAATATGTTTGTAATTTTGTTCGGTAGGGACCGGCCACCAATATACTCTTGTATAGTAATTTAATTCATGGTGTTCTTGTATAATGTAGGGATTTTTTTGCGTAACTACCTACTAAAAAACTAACCTAAAATATGTCCCAGGTTCAAATGTCTTGCCTGCGGCTTCACATTAGAACCGTGACATGGAAGGGGTTGTCACATTACAGTAGGCTTGCCCCTTCAGTACTTAACTTATTTTAATTATATTTATTCTATGAGTATCGGTGACTTACGAGTCGGACAGTTGAGGAGCGGTCAGAGAGGGAGTGTAGTGGAGTCGTGCAGAGAACGTCGTGTGTATCGTTCCTCTGGTTTTGTGAAAGTGATGGAAAGAATTGTTTTTACACTCTGAAGAACCTGCATCTTCGGATCGTTTGTCTCTAATAGTAATTTGCTTGTGTGTGTGAGATTATTATTAATTTTTCCATTGGTGGCCGGGTGCATTTGTGCTGCACAGATCTCAGAATAAATCTTTGATCCACATACTCGAAGTGATTCCTTGAAGAAACATATAGTTATATTTGTTCTGGATTTGTACCCTTGCCAGCCGATGGTGGCGACCAATAATTAATTATATCGAAGTCTGATCGTCCTTACATTAGGTGGTAAAAACTAATTATAAAGGGGACTAATTAACAAGTCGGAAGGAACTGCTGTGATCATCCCGACACACTATTTCAGTTGGTTCTCCGACACACTACACGTTTAAACACAATCGTGACGCAATATTGTTTTTGATATTTTTTTCATTCGTTTCCGTTATGATGTGTCGTTAGCGAGTGTACCGGTCTTCCGAAGCTGGGCAAATTTTCATAGAAAAAAGAAGTAGGCTATTGAGCGTAAAAATCCTAGAATATTATTTGTGAACAGTAATTTGCGTTCGATTTAATGCAAAAAGTTTTCTGGAAGTGGTAGTACTTTGTGTTTGTTCCTATAAATAAATGAGTGAAAGTATAATTAACCATTATTTATCGTTATCAAAGTACCCTCTCAAAAATTTCCAGCAATCCAAACAGTATTTCACTGACGCTTTGAAGTGGTATTTTTTACGCGAAAATAATCTGGTAGTATTTAAGGGAGGGGGCTGTGGATATTTCAGGATAAATAAAAAAAATGAAACTAACCGCTTGTGAGAGTAACGCACGAAATCAATCTAAATGTAAATAAAACGAACAGACAGTACTCTCAAAACTGAAATAACAATTCTTTTTATTTAAATGAGCTAGAGAACTAGTGAACCATTCAAAAGAACTAGTTCTTTTCACTGAGTGATCAAATGAACGCCGCTCTTTTTAATGAGTCACTTTGCCAATCTCTACCGGCGGGTCACTCATCATAGTACCTGAACGTATATAAAACTAATATAGACAGAAGGAAGAAACAAAATGGCCAACCAACGTCTGTATAATTCGCTTTATAACGATTCGTGCAGACCAAACACAACAGACAAATAGGTGTAAGACGATTTAATGTCATTAACCGTTCAATCAGTTCTTTCCGCATGGAACTGTAATGTGTTTCGCAGAAGGAGTGAATGTAGATTTTATGTTATAGTGTTGACTGGCTTAAAATGTAACAGACACAGTATTCATAAATTAAAATTATCATTACAGTATTATGCGTTTGCTACCACCAATGATAAAGTAGTTGCTCTGTGTACGAGGTGGTATCCAAATGTTCCAGGACAAAAGCTAAAAAATCTAAAATACACACTTTTAGTCGTCATGATTTCCATCACTTTTAAAGCATTTCCTCTATTCCGCAATACCTCGGTCGCACATCACTTTACCATGGTCGAACATTTTTTGGAATGCCACCAGCGGTTCATGTTGTCTCTCTAAGGTATCGAACCGGTGACCTTCGCGTCCGGCATGGCACAATGCAATTCCATTTCTGACAACACTGAGCATTTTTTAATTATTATTTAAGTGTGGCAGTACTATTTCGTATTCTTGGTGAAGCCTAAAAACTTTGTCTTAAACGTCTGTTTGCTAAGGTTGCGTAATACTAAATACTGTAACATATACAGTAGTGTGACACATACTTCACGAAAAATATTTTTATTTATAAATTCTATTAAAAATTGAATTTTCTGAGGTAATAAAACAAATTACAAATGACGATGAAGAACTTTTAGATTGCGACATTTTGCACCAATTACTAACCAGGACTTCGGGGAGAGAGATCTCTATGATATGGAACATAGGTCTAATGGTACGAAAACAACTTTTTAAATTTGTACGTTTACGTCAAAGTGTTTTAGAAAAAAAGAAAATTCCTCATATATATATGTATGTATATATATATATATATATATATATATATATATTTTTAACTGTAAAGAAATGTGGTAAAAGTTTTAGCAAGACTATTTGCTGCTATAACTGCAATAACGATTTAAAGTTATGTCTTGTTTACGAAACTGGAATTATAAATCGAAGCTTTTCACCAATGTTTTCTGAAAAATTAGTTCCTAGTTCCGAGATACCCTTCGGTGAATGGGTACCTATGATCAGAAAGCGTAATTACTTTTTGCGCAATATTGCAACGAATTCTGGCGGCAATGTTAGTACGGACGACTTGCTCAATGACGTGACGTGAGTGGGTGTACGCTCGCTTCATAACCGTGACATTGCGTACCGAGCATTGCGCAATGTCACCTGACCTACTTCGTTGCACCACACGAGGAAAATTTAATCTAATCTTCAAGTACTGATAGCATACGTTTTTGTGATTTCTTTACCGCCTTACATGTCTGGTTGCAATTTCAAATTAAATTATCACTGTATCTTATCTTCATATACGGTACCTGTTGTACAGGTAGCAGGTGTGAATCAGGAGGAAGTGACATCTGTCTCCGAAGTGTGTAACCTTGATTCTGTATTTTTGTTTGTGGAATGTCTAGTTTATGAGACGGAGATTCGGGACAGTCCCAGCATTCATCTAGGTCAATGTTTCTCAAAGTGGGGTACGCGAACCACTAGGGGGGTTCGCCAGTTGATCGTAGGGGGTTCGCGACATGATTTACGTAATGGCGCACTAGGGTTGCCAACTCCAAAAAAATGTATCCCCTAAAGCTTACGCTAAAACTCCCTGAACTCACCAAAATTAAGGGGTGAAACCCCTAAAAAATAAATGCTATATTTAGCTTATTAATTTTCGTTATTTATAAATTATACAACATTTCGAACATTATTTCATTTTGTTCTGATGGTACAGAGTTTGAGATAATACATTTTAACATTAAACAAAATTAACATGTTAGTAGGAGTATTAAATGTTATGCAACATCCACCATTTCGTCGCAATGTGATCGGACCATTGTAGCTTTTCAATACATAACCTAATTTCGCAACTCATTTTTAACAATATTATAGATAGAAAAGGCGCAGTCGATATTGAAATCGTGGTTAATACATTCCATAGGTAACGGGGACCTTTTTTTTTTTTTTTTTTAAATGTGAATCAGAATATAGATATTTTACTTTGCGATCAGAAAAAAATTAGTTATAGAGAAGTCTGAATCTTAGTAAGAAGATACTGTACCTGATGCTATTTTAATGCTCAACAAATTTCAGAAATAAATCAAAAAGTCTCTAAAAAAACACCCCTAAAATTATAAAGCCCGTAAAGTAATCCCATCACGCATGTACATCCCCCAGATTTAGGGTGAAAACCACCAACTTGGCACTCATGGCAAGCACAATGGTGAATATTGCTCATTGCTGCACATTGTCGACAGTAGTGGAGCGAAAAAAAAAAAAATGTCACAGTATTTTTCTCAACGGGGTTCGCCATTGGCAGGAAACTTTTATACGTGTACGTGATGATAAAAAGTTTGAGAAACACTAGTTTATATCAATAAAAAAAATGGAATCTCATCAGTATGGGCAGTCTTTAATGTTTCTACAAAGAATTATAGATCTTAGATTAGGTACAGATCATCCATTTTTATATATACAATAAAAATACACAAGCAGGACAGCGTCTGCCGAGTTTCGGTAGTTAAAATATGAAAAGGAATCATAAAAGTCATCCAGACTGAAAAAGAGGACCACGAGCCAACACAACGAATAGCAACCAGCATCACAAAACTACCTCAAAAATTTGACCTAAACAAATTGTAACCACAATTGTAAGTATATTTGTAATTACATTTTAAATGGCATTATAAGTAGATATATATGTAAATTGTAGTATTAATGGTGTAAGCCAAAGTCCAATAAAAAAACTGGTTTATTTTGCTTTCATCATATGGGGCCATCCATAAATTACGTGAGGTGCTTTTCCAGATTTCCGACCCCCCCCCTTCTCTGGTGAGACTTCGTGAGATTTGGTCCGAGGCTCCCCCCCCCCCATTCTGGTGAGATCTGGTCCAAGAGACCCCCCTAGAAATCGCCCTCGCAACTTTTTTGAGACCTTTTTTTTTTTTTAGGTCTCACCCTCCCAAAGCCGGTTACTTTTCGACGAAATAACCGCGTAATTTGTAATTTTTTTTTTTTTTTTATCCTTACAGGCCAAAAAAATTTCCAAAACCTCACGTGAGATTTCCGTTAACCCCCCCACACCCCTCCCCCCTATTTAAACTCACGTAATTTATGGACGCCCCCTATTAAGGATGCTTCGTGGTTACGATTTCTCAACCAGTTATAGGTTCCATTTTTCCCTTTAGGATAACCGGCTTAGGTGGGATCAACAGAGGCGGATTACGCAGCTAGTTGAAACGTCACCAAGCTGCAGAAGAACTGTTAGGGGTCCTCCTCTCCGGTGACTGAAGTGAAACATTCAGCGTCACTTGTCTTAGTTGCCGGGGGTAACCTCTCTTTGATTAAAGCCATGGCGCGTGCTGACCTGATGCTATCTGTGATGGGACGGCCAGATTGGTTGTGTAATCACTTCTGATTGGCTAAACAGGCGGAAAGTTGCGTCACGCGAGTTTCGTCACACCAGAGGCAAGCGACGGTCGCGGGCGGATCAATGCAGTGCCGTCGCGTCGGCTTGGAGTGCGGTTTGGACGGGTATCGGATGACGTGGTTGTACATGTCATAGATACGTTAAATGGTCCAGCAAATACTGACGCAACTCCATTCGAGGGAAATAAGAACCAACCATGATGTAACGAACAACTGACGAGACTGTTCTGATAGTAGGTAAAATGGTTTATTTATTAGATTACCGAGCGTGGTGGGTGAGCGGTTAACGCTCTGGCCTCGCATTCTGGAGGACACCGGTTCGAATCCTCGTCCGGGGATCCAGATTTGGATTTTCCATGGTTTCCCCAAATGACTCCAGCCGAATGTCGGGATGCTTCCTTCAAAAGGACATGGCCGACTTCCTTCCAGTTCCTTGTCCCCAGTCCTACCCCTCCTCTAATGACGTCGACGTCGACGAGGTGAAAAACCATAAGAAGGAAAAAAATTGAGACTTTCATTAAGGACACAAGAACTAGAGGGATTGTTCCATGGTACTGAATCAGGTTGACGTATTTCGAATCTGGATTTCGGGAGGATGAATCTTGGAACAACTACCGATTTTTCATGGTTTCTCCAAATCATTATTATTATTATTAAGAGAGATTTCCTCACTACAGAGGTTTTTTCTCCAACACAACAATAAAGAATTCGGAACATAGATCTTGACTTAATCTTCTCAAAATATTCCTCCAGATATTTCGTTCGTGTATATCTTCCTATTCTGCACCAAGTCTTCTCATTGCTGTTTGTACACTTTGGAGCCAGGTAATCACGGGCCGTCCTCTTTTCATCCTTCCTTTAACTTCCCATTCCTGTACTAGTTTTGGTATCCTAGTGTCTTCCATCCTTCTTACATGGCCATACCATTTCAGTCTTTTTCGTTCTATAACTTCATACATTTCTTCTTTCACTTCCATTAGCCTTATTATTTCTGTATTCCTTACTTTTTCTTTTCTTGATATCCTTGCCGATCTTCTCCAGAAATCCATTTCTAATGCTTTCAGCTTCTTGATATGTTTTTGGTTGATTGTCCAGCTTTCTGATCCATATAAGACTATAATTTCAAATAATGATTTAAATATAATTCTTTTTGTTCTATTCATAACACTCTTGCTCCATAGAAGTGAATTTAGCATCCCGATTACTTTCCGGCCATTAGTAATTCTTTTATTACGTTCCATATTCGATTTTCCTTCTATTTCTAAAATTGAACCCAAATAGCAAAAATTATTTACCTTTTTAATTTTTATTCCATCGATGTACAATTCATCCAGATCATTTGTAGGATATTCTGTTTTTTCTTTTTGTAATTAATCTTCAAGCCCCATTTTTTATATTCTTTTGACAGTTGATTACATATGTAATTTGCATCCTCACCGTCTTGTGCTATGACGACTTGATCATCAGCAAATAGTAACTGATGTAAATATTTTCCATCTATTATTTCTAAACCCATTCTATTACACTTTTGAGACCATGTTCTCAAACTAACATTTACATAAATTTTGCAGCAGACCTTTACTTGTTTTAAATTTTTGTGATAATCCATGACCAGTTTTTATTTGGCATGTGTTATTCATGTACATTTGTTGTATTATTTTTACTAAGCAGTTATCTATTTGTAACAAATGTAATGCTTTCCATAACATATTTCTTGGGACAGTAACATACGCTTTTTCTAAATCTATGAAAATTAATCCTATATTTTTTGATTTTTCGTTGTATTTTTCCAGAATCTGTCGTAACGTGAAAATGTGGTCTATACATGACCTACCTGCCGTAAATCCACATTGTTCTTCTTGAGTCTTGTGTTTCTAATCTATTTTTTTATTATTTTGGGAAAAATTTTCATCAGTGATTCCCCAAATCATTCCTGGCAAATACCGGGACGATTCTTTCAAAAAGGACATGCCCGAATTCCTTCCCTTTCCTTGCCCCCAGTTCTTTCTAATCTCTAATGACCCCGCTGTTGACAAAGCGTAAAGTCATAAGCAAATATATATATATATGAAGTTGACGACTCATAAAGCCCTAAGCAAACAATCTGAATCTTAGAATGATCCTATTAATTCTAATGACAAAGAAGAGCCGCCGATGTTGAAGGAGTTAGGTTGGGAAGAATTGGAATACCGAAGGCGTTGCTCTCGACAGAAGCTAATTGAAAAATTCTCGACTGACGTATTTCGGAATGACAGTAAACAAATATTGCTACCAGCAACATTCATATGTCGGAATGACCGCGAAAATAAGATAAGAGAAATCAGGGCCAGAACCGATTCATTTCTGTACTCATTTTTTCCACGAGCGGTTAGGGAGTGGAATAGAAAGGATTTACCGGGCGACTAAACATAAAATCCGACAGGAGTAGCTTTCGATAAAGTACTCCGGCCATCCTGATCTGGGTTTTCCGTGGTTTTCCCGGATCATTCCAGGCGAATGCCGGGATTGTTCCTCACAATAGCCCATGGGCGCCTCCTGCCATATCCCGTATATCCCTTCCAAACTATTACACTTTCATATAGGTGCAATCCACCCTCCACCCTTTAGTAAATCTCGGAATAATGATTATAATAATATAAAGACTAACACCAGCATTTCGGAAACCTGCTTAATCCCTCGAATATATCATTTACAAACAATCTTCACAACGAAATTCAGGACCATCGTATGTACTCATGATGCCTTTTTTTGTTTGCTTATTGCTTTATGCCTCGTAGACGTCGAGGTCATTGGAGGGGGGGCAAGGAACGGAAAGGAATTTGGCCATCGCCTTTTGAAGGCATTCGCCTGGAGTGATTTGGGAAAACCATGGAAAACCAAAATCTGAATGCCCGGACGGGGATTCGAACCCGCGTAATTCCGACAGCGAGGAAGTGTTACCGCTCACCTTCCACGCTAGGTCTCATGACGCCATTATGATCTATAATGTAGCGGTTTCCTCACTCTCTTTGTATCGGGAAATCGTTGGTAATGTCTAAATCAGTGTTTCCCAACGTGGGGCCCACGCCCCACAGGGGGGCAATTTGGTTTTTTAGGGGGGCAATTTAGAAATTGACTTGATACGACTTTACCGCTTTTTCTTGGGATTATTTAAATGCAGTGCTAGATATAGATACAAAATATAGCAAATTCTTAAAACAGTGCTGTAAATAATTATTAAGTATAGTTTCGTTTGATGTTAGCAAAATATTTTTTTAATTAAAAATTAGGTATGGGGGGCAAAAAAAAAAAAAAAAAAAAAAAAAAAAAATATTAAAAGTGGGACATGACCCAAAAAAGGTTGGGAAACACTGGTCTAAATGATACGCCCGTAACTGCGTATGCAAACCTAAGGACAACATGATGCCATGGATCACTCCCCGCTCTTCCAACCTCCTTTCAGGAAGTCGTTGGCAAGCACTGGGAGACACGATATACTGGAATTCGATCAATCCCCAGAGCCCCGTCCCTGCAAGCAGGGTGAACAATTTGAAGGAGAGGTTGGCCTCTTTGTTAATGTGCATAATATGCAGGCAACATAGGTTTTGTTCACCTCAAGATTACCAAAACTCGTTGATAATTCTATTAGTTCCGCTACTGAGGTAGCCACAGGGTCTATCAATCGCTATCGGTAATCGCATCATGGCCAGGAAAACTCATTAAGGTCTGCAAGAAATGTAAATTGCAGATAATTCAGTTAATAACCGAGCTGAAAGCGCGCCTACAGGTTTCCCTGCGGACAATGGCATACAGAGATTTCAATCGCTGATTTCCGGGTTATGAAATTTAATTCAAGATACTGGCATGGACTTGTCGAGATCATTAGGGAAAGGACTGGGGGGGGGGGGTGAGGATTTCGGAAGTAGCCTTTTGAAGGGACCATCTCGGCATTGGCCACGAAAAACAGAAACCTGGTGGAGGGACGGGTATTCGAACCCGCCACCTTCCGAATGCGACGCCAGGGCGTTACCGCTCACCCACCACGTTCGGTTTTGAGATGTAGTTTAGATTTAATGAAGATTAGAAGAACAGAAGTCAACTCACAATGACAATAAATCACATATTATCTGTAACTTAAATACTTTAGCTGATTCGTCTCATTTCCTTTAAATAAGACTCGCAGTTTGGCAGTAATATCTGTCTGTGAAAGTAGATTGTATGTTCTGAGATTGGAAGACATGCAATAAGTTTTATGGTTGTGTTATCGTTATCGATTTGGATGCAGCAAGCGGAAGGAGAAAAAGACAGATAGGCCTTATATTGTTTTAAACAAGCTGTTCCAGGTATAAGAATGTTATTGTTTTATTTTGAAGGGAATTGCTAAGGACAAGATGCATGAACTGTTGACGAGCATTGCAGTAAGACGTGTTTCGTGGTTTGGGAAGTTATTAGTGAACATAAAATTCAAATCATCAAGTTAACCGACAGTTTATTTTATAGCTCGAGTAGAAAAGTGGATGTTTTTGAGCATTAACCCTCGGTTCTCTAGAAGCGATATCATTTTTTATGGGTTAATGTTTCGTCGACTTCGAGATCATTAGAAGGAATTAGGCCATGGGCTTCTCAATGAATCATCCCGGCATTCAACTGGAGTGTTTTCTGAAAATCATGCAAAACTGAAATCTGAATGGCCTGATGAGGATTATAACTCACGTCCTCTCGGATGCGAACCCTGCAAATTAGCATACTGATATGTGATTATTAAGTACTAGCTGACCCGGCAATGCTTCACTATTGCTGGACTTGAGTAGGCACATAGATTAAATGAAAAAATATTTACATATAAATTTTAAACTGCTGTTTCATTCATTTTCAGTTGGAAAGGGTGAGAGGGGATGCGCTTTGGAAAACATATGCAGGCAGTATTTTTCTGTTTGTTTAAAAGTATAAGTGTGCAAATTCCCATTGAAATCATATGAAATATGTGGTTTTGTCTAAATTATGGGGAGGAGGGGTGGGTTTTTTAATTTTTTTGACAGGAACCATTTTCGACATCCCCTCGACAATTCACCATAGCTTCGCCGTAATCGGACGAACGGTTTGCGAGTTTGTTTATATTATGGGGTGTTATGGGGAAGAGGGGGTAATTAAGGTGGTGGAAAGAGATGAGAGGGATTGGGTTTTTGTGAAATTAATATGTACAGTATTTCTCTCTCTCTTTTTTAAACTATAAGTGTACAAATTCTTATCTAAATCGGATAAAAAATGTGGTTTGCCTAATTCATGGGTTGAAAACGTAATGGGGTTGGAAGGGGGAGAGGGGATGAATATTCGGAAACCATACGTAAGCACTTTTTTCTGTTTGTTTTAAAGTATAAGTGTATAAATTTTTATCTAAATCGGATAAAAAATGTGGTATTGCCTAAATTATGGGGTAAAAACGTAATGGCGTTGGAAATGGGGAGAGGGGATGAATATTCGGAAACCAAACGTAGGCCGTATTTTTCTGTTTGTTTTAAAGTATAAGTGTACAAATTCTTATCTAAATCGGATAAAAAATGTGGTTTGCCTAAATTATGGGATAAAAAGGGGGAGAGGGGATGAATATTCGGAAACCAAACGTAGGCAGTATTTTTCTGTTTGTTTTAAAGTATAAGTGTACAAATTCTTATCTAAATCGGATAAAAAAAGTGGTTTGCCTAAATTATGGGGTAAAAACGTAATGGGGGTGGAAAGAGGGAGAGGGGATGAATATTCGGAAACCATATGTTGGCAGTATTTTTCCGTTTGTTGTAAAGTATAAGTGTACAAATTCTTATCTAAATCGGATAAAAAATGTGGTATTGCCTAAATTATGGAGTGAAAAAATTATGGAGTTGGAAGGGGGACAGGGGATTAATATTCATAAACCGTATGTAGGCAGTATTTTTATGTTTGTTTTATAGTATGAGTGTAATATCTAAATCGGATAAAAAATGTGGTTTTGCCTAAATTATGGGGTGTTATGGGGAATAGGGGGTGACGTTTTGGAATTTTTTTTTCACAGGAACCTTCGCAGACGCACACTCGAAAACTCTCCAAAGTTTCATTGCAATCTCATAAATGGAATAGGAATGCATAGAAGACGAACAAACAAACATTGATTTTTATATATAAGAAGATTTATTCTTGAAGGAACCATTCAAAGAGTTAAAAACAATTTAAGAAATATGTACAGTACAAACAAACATAAGAGTAGTGACGAATGTTTCTGTACATGAAAAACAGGCGTTAGTCGTAAATGTAGTTCTGCAGATTTTATTGCCTATCGAGTATTCCAAGCTAGTTCTGCCGTGGTGCATTCATCTTCCTGTTTGGGACAGTTTCTCAGGTTGTTTCTTTCTTGAGCACAAATAAAAAATTCACCCGCCTTGTGGTGATCCGAAATTAAAACACATTTCAAAATGTTAATGTGGACAGTTCTGCATTGGTAATAGTCAAGTTGGTATTATCAAAATATGTACAAAGACACAAGAAATATCAAGGGACGCAATTTATTCGCGTGTGTCCTAGATTTAGTGCGAAAGTGGGAAGGGCGTTTCAAGAATCTCGTATCTTACCCAGTAAAAATACAAGCAGATGCTGCCATCTCACTATACTTTGTTCACACTTAACTGGCGGCTAAAGGTCATTTTATCTTTACCCCGCTCCTCACCTCCCTAACCCCTCCCTTTCCTACATCTCCAAGCTGACCGCTGTGTTTATGTAAGCTAGGGGCAGATTTACTCTCCGCTTGTACAATAAAATCAGAGGTTGCTTACCAATGGGTAAGGGCAGTGGAGAGGGGATAGAGCACAGTGACCTTGAGTCGCCTCTCTTAACTAAACTCTCGATAACTGCTTCGCAAATAAAAATCAAGTAGTGTGATGGAACTTGTTATGAAGAATAGCAGTGATGGGTCGTCCCAGTGAGAAGAAATGATAAGTAGTTTTCTCGTAATCGTTATGAATTACCGAATACGGGATGTAACGTCTAGTTTTATGACGTTATTAAAATTAGAATAAAATAATGAGATGCATTAATTAATAAGTTAATTTGCAAAATTAATCCCGGGTAGGCGCCAAGAATGGAAGTGTTCTCTATCCCAGAGAAGCGACATTCCAATTCTGAAATACTTTTAATCAAAGCAATTGTAATTTTAAAATACCATTAAAAAACACAAATCTTCATCTATTCAAATGATATACTGATTGATTGGAAAGGAAGTTATTGAAAGCAGGGTTTACAACACCTATTATTTTCTTTGAATATAAAATTGATTGGTTTATTGAACAGAACTGAACATTAAAAGTTTCTTTTGAACAATTTAGAGCATGATTCTCATCTCAGAGCGTTGCCTAGGGTTGAATGACGCAAGAGTGTCTATACATCGTCGGCGTTCTTTACCGTAGCAGATGACGTGCAGATAAAACAAAGTTTCATAGACCTTGTTGATCAGCTGGGTGAAGGTCACTTGGCGAGGTAGCTCCCCGCAGCTCTCCGGCAATCTCCCGTGGTGCGCCGGTGCGGATTGTTTGCTGGCCAGAAACAGAATGTCTTCTCTCCCGCTTGTTCGCTCTGTTGAAAACTTGCAGGCTCCCGAGTTTTAGCAGACGCGGGAAATTTCAGCGAGTCGCAGCGTTTGGCGGGTCGTCCACGATCTCCATTGGCGCTCCTCATGCAACATAAAAAACTTATGGTTTCTAAAAGTTCGTAACACAGTTTGATTCGCTGGTTCCCAACAGAGGTGTTCCGCAACCTGACTTTTTCTCCGAAGCATCGTTTCTCTAGTTTCAACTTTCTACTGTACCAGGAAATCCTCATTTCGGCCCTATACTGTTCTTTGAATTTAATTGAATGTGTAAAGCTTTTAACTTTACGGCCTGACATAAATCGTTCGGTCTTTCAGTGCAGGTATGAGTCACCTGGCTCTCGCCGATGCCAAAGAAACGTGGAATTCACACGCATAAATTTCCCGTTACTAAGGGACATTACAGGGAGTAGTGACAATTCAAAACAGAAGATGAAAAATTTGAGAAGATTTCGACATTATTCTCCCAAAAGTGGACTTGTGGGTATTACTGACCATTGGGAAAGTGCATACAGGATTTGAGAGGCCGAATATTTGAACTAGCCCGTTATGGTATAGAAATTTATTTCTGTGCCTGACCGATAACGCTGAAGCATGTGTTTCTGCGATGCCGCCATTGGAGATTCGTTTCCCGCATGTGCGCCTGTTGACCGTGTACTTTCCACCTGTATGCGGTTTAAGGTTTTCCAGACAAGCAAGATTTCCAATGACGACCAGGTACAAGAAGTGTGCAAATTATGAAGGAACATGTTCAACAATTCTTAATGAGTGGCAAATTAAATAACTTCCGATACAGTTGGAGGCTATACAGAAAAATACTTATGCGTTTTATTTCCGTAATAAGAAGTTAATAAGGAGTTTTTTGTTTAAATATAGTAAATATTTTACAAAAAAAATCAACATCAAATCTTTGTTTACAAAACCACCACAAAGAAAATGAATTTTACGAAACTTTTCTATCACAGATTTTATTAACTAGACAATCTATTGTTCCATGTCAAATTATTGTTATTACTAGTGTAATCATGTGGCCGTTTTGGTGAATAAAATCTCTTCAGCCTAAAGAACTCATAAGAATTAATAGACGTATAAAACACGGACAGATACAATCGCGCTGTCGTATAATTGTTTTTCGAAGATCGTGGTTTCTAAACTCGAATTGGCTAACAAACAAACTTGACTTGTATTTGAGCCTAAAAATTCACTCTGCAAAATTTGAAGAATTTCTGTTTAAAGGGAGTGCACAATTGCTTCGAAACCATCACTTTTTTTTTTTTTTTATTTTTTTAAAAAAAACTGAGGATGAGCAAATATTCATAATGTAATCTTTCGTCCAGAGTGTCCGTAATAGCCAGAGAGCTTAATATAGGTTCCAGATTATTAAACAGTTGAGCAGCTCCGAAGAAATGAATTGCCAGAATATTCGGTTACATTTTGGTCTGATGTCCAAAGCTACTAATTCACGTAGTACAGCGAATAAAGACCATTAACGAAAGTGGTCAGTAAATTACGTAAAAAGCACATAAACTGTAATCTATAAACTTTGATCAAGCAGTAACATTAGGGAGAATTTTAATTACATTGAAATTTAGCCTAGACCGAATGACAATTGACATTCGTGATTACAGCAAAGACCACGAGTAATTTAGATTTTTTAAAGTTTTTTTATGTTGCATTAATAAGCGACTTGTTACTGAAAAACAGTTTTAACGTTTGTTCAGCACTAAAAATTATCGATATTTTCTTAAACTATGGAATGCTATGAAAAGCAAACTTAATGAATGTATTAAGGCAATTAATTTGGTAGCAGTTGCTTAGCTATTAAATTGTGGACTTAACCTCGAATTTCTTCTAATAATATCTCTGATTACTGTTAATTTGGGAGCGACGGCTGGCACGTGACGTCACCGCTTCCAGCCAATAGCTATCGAGATGAGTGAATGAGTAAGTGAGCTTAGGAAATTGTATAGTAGATTCTCACAATACCTTTTATTTTTTATTACTCTCTTCATGCATGGAAATCAGTATGCTATATTTTGCAGTAATCAACAAAAATGCGTATTTTTAGGCATTCTTTTTTTAAAATTTTCAAGCAGCTATGGGACTAAAAGACATAAAATTTAGACGAAAACTTCGAGAATATCCTCTTTCAAGTAAAAGAGATTCACTAAATCACTGTATATGTAAAACAATTATGTAATTTTTAACTGTTCTTGAATTGACATATCTAAAATTTACTGGACCAAATGTGATAAATTTAAATAGGGCTGATTTTAGTTCATTCGTCACCTAAACAATCATTCACACAAATCAACAGTAGAGTTTCGGAACAATTGGGACGCACACATTAAAAAAAGAAAAAAAAATCATATTAGTGGAATTCACAACCTTCTCCTTTTCAAAATCGGTTAAAAAGTCTAATTCATATTTGATCAACTGCTTTATTAATAAGTCCACAAATATGTGTTTATCCTCTGCAAGAACTGCCATGTAAGTGAGCAGAGTCATATCTTTTTAGAACAAGCCGCTCATGAGTAGCTCATTATTTGCGCAGACTGTTTCTTGTTTTAGGCGCCCTCCACTCATCTAGCGAAGTCGCCAGACAGAAGAGAAAATTGCACAGCACCTCATTTCGCAAGGACTGTAGCACCACCCGCGCAATAAAGGGAAACAAGCATTGCTCCACAGTGAAAAACCGAACTTCCGCAAAGTTTTAATTGCGTATCAGACGGAAAAGGAGGACACGATAAGTTCGTTTCCAAAGTTAGTTGACCTACAGACGTCGCTCCGTTCTCTTATCCGCGGAGTGGGGGAAAAACGTGTAAACTGTACCTTCACATTAATGCGGGTTGTGTCATAACTTGGTCCTTATCGAAGTGAATCTTTGGTCACATTGTAGGATGAAGTACTAAGCAGCAATCTCTTCCCTGCTAAGGGTTGTCACGCTAAATCAGTTCACCAAGTACATTGAAGAAGTTTAAATTCAAAATTCCTAAATGGCAAAAGTAGATCGGCGGGAAAATAACACTCAAAGAATTTTAGATAAAAAATATAAGAAGAAGAAAGGGGTAAATATAGATGTCTTAAGGAAACTGTTAACGAAGCGTGTGCCCAATTTGAATTATTTTTTAAATATTATTTCACTCAAGGTTTTAGGCAATATCGAGGTAATTAGAGGAGGGAAAGGAGTGGGGACAAGGAACGGGAAGGAATTCGGCCATGACCTTTTAAGGAAACCATCCCGGCGTGAACCTGGAGTGATTCTGGGAAACTACGGAAGAATAAAGTCTGGATGGTTGGACGGAGAATTTAAGTCGCATCCTCCCGAATGCGAGGCCATAGCATTATCACTCACTCACCACGCTTGGTAAGTGCCTTTACACGCCAATGTGGCTTTACGCGTTACCGTGATGGTTTCCGGCTCCTGACATGGGGTTTACTGGTTCAAGTCCCGGGAATAGAGTAAACTTTCATCATCAGCACTTCAAATATGTGAAACCCAGTAACGGCCTGAGAGAGAGTAAAGGGTCTCAATAAAAAAATTAATAATAAAATAAGATGGACATTTATATATTCAGGAAAGGTTAATGTACTAATTCTACCATTTGTTTCTATTAAATTATAATTGTCTATGTTACTTATAATTCAAGGATAGAATAAATATCGTCTACGGCAACAATACTCCTCCAAATTTCATTTAGATGTGTTGATTTTTAAGTCCTGTCAAAATTCAAAATTCAATTTGTGAAACATTTTTAGTTTCACTGGCACCCAGCGAAAATTCCTGATTAGCATAAAGATAAAAGTTTATACTTTAATAAGAAGTGTACACCTCAGAAGAGTAGGCCTGATGAGCTGGAACTGCACTTCACCCTCTACTTTGTTTCCTCTCTCAGCCATAATTCTACAGTGAGCACACCATCACAGTTATCAACAACCACGTAAACGCTCAAACAAAACACTGAAATGCCAAGTCATAGGATACTTCCCAATATTCTATGGAACCCATTCTGCCCAGCAACCCGACGTGGCATCGACTCATAAAGTCATTGAAAGTCCCATTCTTCTACTAAAGTCGTCCATAATTGCTGAAGTGTTGTCGGTGCAAAGACCTTGTGCACCAGCTGACCTTCCGATAATGTCACCGATATATTCGACTGGATTAGTGTTCGGCGATATAAGTGGCCAAATCATTTGCTGTAATTATCCAGAAAGTCCCTGAAGCCAATCGTGAACGATTTTGGTTCAGTGTTACACATTTTGGTCCTGGAAAAATTCATCGTTGCTGGATACACGAAGGACTAGCGTCTTGGTAAACCCATTCTCTTCTTTTCTCCCGCAAACGATGAACGTTCCTTACCGTTAGGGTTCGGATGCATTTCTTTTTAATCTTTATCTTTGGTTCTTTATATGCCAGGTTACTCCACTCTTCTCACCGAGCGTGATGGTGTAACGGTTAGCTTTCTGGCATCGCATTCGGGAGGACGCTGGTTCGAATCCCCGGCCAGGCATTCAGGTTTGGATTTTCCATGGTTTCCAAAATCACCCCAGGCAAATGCCGGGATACTTCCTTCAAAAGGCCATGGCGAATTCCTTCCCATTCCTTGCCCCACATCCTTACCCGTCTCTAAAGACCTCGCTGTTAAGAGACGTTAAGCAGTTTTTAAAAAAAATCTATTCTTCTCATGTCATTGCGAAGTCCGTTAGGCAGTTTCCTCAGATAGGTTTGGAAAATCTATTTTTCGCGAGACACCAGCTCGATCACAATGCAGTTTCAAATTGTTTATGATTTTGCAATTCTTAGATTCCGCTTTTCAATTCATTCGACTCCACACGCATCTCTATGTGCTCAAGTTATTGTTTTATAACAGTCCTTACCATCCTAATGTTGATTCCAGCTGAACGTTTGAATTCCCACGCATTTTTATTTTATTTTTTCCTATGATTTTAATTTCAGATCCTCCTTTCGTCATGGTCCGGTACTGTATAACTTCTTTCTCCGTCTAGTTTTCCTCATTATTTCTTCATCATTGTCTGTTCTTTCACACTCCTAAGTCTTCCTCGATATGATAATTTTTCTTTTACCGATATTCTAGCTTTTAACACATCTGAATATAACTGTTGATTCACCGAATTCAAATTGGTATCTATCTTTTCTTCCTCAATGTTACCAAGTCCTACTGAATCTATTCTATAACTTTCTCATGTATTGGTATTTTCTGATAAACAAGGTTTTTGGTGGAATATCTTGGTTTTCCTCTGTGTTTTCTTTTTCCTTCGCTTCCATTGACGAAGAACCATTCTACATCATTACTGCTTTTCTCCGTATTTATATATTCGATATCTTCGCGTCCTTTTCCTTTAGCCATGAATTACACAATTCTAGTGGCTTATCTGCCCTGCACTGTTCCGTTTCCTTAACATACTGATCAACCATTTTATCAGTAATTTTGTTGTAGGCCATGTTCCGCAGTTGTTTTTTATTCAAAAAAACAACCATTTTATCTTCATCATTTGTTTTTGTTTTCACTTTTGTTTCCACAGTGTTGAGAGTTCCACACAGTGCTTATATACGTATTCTCCACTTCTTCCCTATCTCTTCTTGCATTCAGTCTTCCACCTCGTCCTGCTCTTCGACTTCCCGATATCGATCGGATCACCCTGACTTGGGCTTCAGCTTTCCGATACGTCTCTACGGTGTCCTGAGCCATTCCCTACTGTCGGCTTTCTCTGTTTATCTTGTCTTAGATTGCTACTCTTCTCTTCAAAACGCCCCCTATTGTCACCGTTGCTGTTCTACCAATATTTATTCTTTCGAATGAACTCTACTCGTCGGTTATCGTCTATCTCTCTTCTCCAAATATTGTCATAATTTGCTTATACAGCACATTTTCATCCAACCCTCGCTATTCCATCATCGTTTCGCCGTATATCCTGCTTACTGTACTCAGAAACCCTTATACGTTATACCACTGTATTGTAGCGATCTTCTCCTGTATATTCCATGGTAACTTCCTCTATAATATTTCAACTCTTTTTTTCATTATCAATACTCGAAGGTAAATAATTCCTACATAGATCTCCAGTAAACTCCCATCTTATTTACTGTCTCCCATAATTTGTTTCTTATTGTTCTCTGGAATTCTTTCGACCAATAGTTCTTACGAAAAGTCCTTTATAATCCATGAATCTCATTAGCCCCTTCAGCTAACAGAGGTGGATCAAGGTCACTCTATCTATCCCCAGTCTGCTGGTCTTAACACTACATGGGAAGGGGAAAGTGCCCTATGAGAAATTTGGCAACCACCTGCCTGCACACAGGATCCTATTGGTGGGGTAGGCAACGGGAGTAGGGGTGGGGTGGAGAGCGGGGTAAGGAGAACATGACCTTGAGCCGCCAGTTGAGAGTGAACAGAGTATAGAATTGTTTATGTCGCTAGCCCAACCATACGTCTTCTCCTTGAAAAGGTTCTTTAGGTAGCTTATTTTCAAGCAATCCAATCAGTAAGTAGGTAACTCATTTCTGTCTTTGATCTTAAATACGACAGGATGCATGCTACCCTTAGATTAAAAAACGATATCAGGTAATAAAAAATGATCTTTCAATTTTCCCACCCGTATCTTTGTTGCTGATATAATACACATTAACTCGTAGGACTGGACTCACGAACTTCAACATTTCCTCTCATTTTATTATCTTGCACCTCTGCCTTGTTTTCCTCACGATCCACGCCTTGCCACATAACTGGAGTCTCTTCTTTCGGCACTTGAACTATTTCCTTTTGTTACCCCTCCAAATAATTGCATATACTTTTTCGTTCTATAAGACTAGCATTAATTATTTGGTCCTCTCTAGCGTTATTACACTCTCCGACAGAAGTATCATTGTTTATTACTTCACTCCGCGCGATTTGCTCACAAATCTTCCCAATTTCACAACAGAAATCTTCTTTGCAGCCTGCAGTTCTGACTTTAGGCTTGTAATCATTTGCATACTCGTTTTCTTTCTTTCCTGCACGACACAATCCAGCTTATTTACTAACATTCTCAATAACCGTTCGGAATTTAATTTTTACCTTTGTATCGGCTCAGATAGACTTGGAGTGTTTAATATTTCACCCTCTCACGAATCATTAAATCAAGTTCACTCCGTAGTCATATCATTATCTATATCTCTTGTATTTTCCGTAAATTATTCAGTAAATCATAACCCCACAGTACAAAAATAACCCGTTTATTTAGTAATTACTTCACTATTAGAAGTGTTCTTTTTTTCTCTCTCTCTACTCCTTGGCGACGGCTAAGGTCATTAGAGGCGGTATGGTACTGGGGACAAGGAACGGGAAGGAATTCGGCCATGGCCTTTTTGAAGGAAGTATCCCAGCATTCGCCTGGAGTGATTTGGGGAAACCATGGAAAACCCAAATCTGGATACCCGTACGGGGATTCGAACCCGCGTCCTCCCGAATGCGAGGCCACAACGTTAACCGTTCACCCACCATGCTCGGTTGTTCATATCAGTAGTAAGTTCGCATGTTCTCCGACAACAAGTTTCATTAATCTCTAAGGAAGCTATTACAACTACTACCAACTTTCACAATGACATTATAGCTCGATTCTTAACTATAAATAGAGATCAATTATATTAGTTCATTTTCTTCAGTACATCAAATAATTTCCTTCATGGCGTCAAGCATGTTACAAAAAAATATTCTTAATATTAATGCAAATTAATGATACTCTATACTATCTTTGCTCTCTAATACCTTTGGACCATACTAGTCTGTGCGCAAATGGGTGAAAGGATAATATTATTCAATAAACGCAAAATCTTCACGCAGTCATTTTTAAACACTTCCTCGTATTGCTACACATGTTTGATATCACTCAGACATCATATATATTTTATTACATTGACTCGCAAATTCATTACCAATTCAGGCACATCAAATCAGCATAATATAAAAAATCTTTTACACTAATTATAAAGCAAAATTACTTTTAAATCGTTTCGAACTGATCTTTAGTCATCAATAATTGCAGGTTATTATTTTTATTATTATTTAATTGCAACGAAGCACAGGCTCCGGTGGCAATTTCCCTACATATCCATCTTACCCCTATCCTGCACCCACCTACATCGTTTAAGAGTTTTTTTTCGGTTTAGTCAGTACGAATGTTTATCACATGCTATCACGGCCAGAAGTTTGTAACCTTCTCCGTGTAAGAGCTCTGTATATTAACAATGTTTGTCTGTTATAACACACACCGTATCTCAACGCAGTTCTAAATTTCTCTGGTTTTATCTTTACTGTCCTCTTTGGAAATGAGTCCTTTCTCCCTCATCTTTTATGTCTTAGATAACTTTTAATGTCAGTCCTCCGGTTATAATTTGGTATCTTCCATATTTTCTCTTTTTATCTGAAAACACACGTAAGCTTTACCTTCTCTTATTTCTGTGACCCTTACTTTAGGAAAACTATCAAGTCACTGACCAGTATTAAACTTTACAAGGTACATTTAACCACACATTTTTTTCGCAACTTGCGATACACATGACACTTTACATAAACGTATCGTTTTCCTTGGCTGCAACCAAGTACAGCACTCTATATAATTCGACTTTCTCACACTTAAAGCCAAACTGTTTTCATAATAACTTTCACAGCTCTTCGCTAGCTACTATCACTCCAAACAGCCATCTTTAATAATCGTCTTTTCCTTGACGTGGGGCTTCCTGCACAGTGGATGCATACACTGACGATTTATAACTTTTGCGGAAATGTCGTGCGCGCTCGTCAGAGCAGTTGTCGCAGTGAAAATCGGAATTACTTTTTCATTTAATTAAAAATTGTGACAGGGTGTTTTTAGATAGTTCTGTACTAAGACTCTTCTTGTGGGAAAACGAAAAAGAATATTGGATTAGTGATATTAATTTTACCAGGCAAACTCAAGGAGAATTTGGTTTACATTTCCCTGATCTAATCAAAGAATATCAAAAATACTTCGGCTATTTCAGAATGCGGCCAGAAAAATTCAACTATGTTTTACAAATAATTAGTTAGAAAACTGAGAAACAGAATAATTTCCGGAGTTGCATTGCACCTACGGAGAAACTAGCAACTACATTAAGGTAAATAAATAAATCTAGTTTTGATCATTAATTCGTGTAGTAAAAGACTTAGAAATTGATTGAATAGATAGTGCCAAAGTATTTCTTGTGTATAGTTTACTGAACTCAGATAAAGCTATCAGTCACCTTATTTACCAATTAGTGACTTACGCTTCCACGTCATAAATGATGTATTTCAACCGTACCTTAACCGTCATGTGTCGAGGTCTGATTCTACAAAGGTTTATCGGTCACAAACTAAAGAAATCAACCTCTCTATATTCATTTTGGTCGTACGACTATGCAGCGAAAATCAAACAGACTTGCTTCCAGATTCTGGTGGTGCGTACACGCGCCTCAACTGACGACTAACTCGCTTCCACTGTGACCACACTGACCTGTTTCGCAGTGTTTGTTTCACTACGACGAAAACGTACGAATACGCTCGACCAATAACTCGTCAGAGTACGCATCCACCGTGACCACAGCCTTACTCCTTGCTGCCAAAGACGATAAAGTGCAATTAATATGTAATATTCATAACATTTTTACAACTTATAAAGTATGTTTTTTTATATTTACATACAGTTGTAAGCCGGCGAGATGCATGTCTCTACGGACTATAATTGGTCTTCAAGTAGCTCAACATAATTATTACCAGTCAACGTCAGAGGTCGCAGCCCATACCAGGATTGAGCCAACAGCTGCACAGTGCCTTCTTCACAACCTGCACCACAGTCGAACTCTACCATCACCTCTTACCAACTCGAATTCTGACCCATTTGACCAAGCAACCTTCTTCCAGTCATCTTGGGTCTAACAGATATATTCACGAGACCCTGAGAGACGTTTGCAGCCGAGGGAATTTTGTTAGCAGATGCTCTCGCAACGGTCTTCTGCTGCCATATCCTAGCATCACCAAGTTTCTGTGCACTGTCCACACGGACTCGTCTGTCGAACGGCCCACATTGAGTGTTGCTGTTCTTCGATGACTTGTTGCCTGAAACATTAAATAAAAAATAGAATTTTTTAGCTATTGGAGGAAGCTGTTATTAATTATCTAATTATGATTTTAAAATCAATGATCATAAGGGGACATTTTTGTATTTTACAATAAGAAAAGTTTGAAGTTCCACAATTTATTAAAAAAGACACATTAATCAAATATATTTATAAACCTTGTCACTAATGCTTAAAGATTATTGAATTGAACATACTCGTATATGATTTTAATTATTTAGGACGCCATGTTAGATAGCAACATTAAGAGAGGTGCTTGAGAGGGTAAGGTTGACCATGACCACAAGCTGGCACTTTATTTCAAGCATAGGGGTGTGGGAAAATTTTGTTTCGTAGGAAAGGGAGTGAGGGACTGGAATAAACTGCCAAGAGATTTGATGAATAACTTACCGGAAACACTGAAAGAATTTAAAGTAAAAATCAGTAGAGGGCAAAAACAGGTTGGAAGGGGAAAGGGAGGGAGGGGGTGTAGGGAGATTGCCACCGGAGCGGACGATCCATCGCAATTTTATCAATTATTATTATTTAAGTTCACTTTGATAAGAGCACTTAAAAAGGCTGGTTGACGGCCTCGACTTGAATGCTTCGACCTTCCACCAGGAGCAGGCCACAGCTTCAAGTTAATTCGCGGAAAAACAAACAGAAAAAAACCCATTAAAGGTTGCATCCAACACATAACAGTAGTGCCACATCTCACAACTCGATTCTCTCCACAAAACATTTAGTTGGCTTGTAAATCCTGGCTATCTCTGTCCTCCTTAATCTTTTAAAATTACTCCGACGCTCTTTCGCATCTTAACAGTGGTTCCCAACGCCACGCAAAAACTACTGCTGGTCAGGTCTAGTGGAGCGTCCATAAACTACGTGGCTCGGTCTGGGAAAAGGGGGAGGGAAGGGTTGGCTGTAAAGCTACGCTGGTCTAGGTGGGGGGGGGGCGTTCTGGGCCAAGCCACTTAGCTTTTCATTCATATTATTTGTCATAGTTAAAATAAGGTACAGAACACACAACAGCATGTGAATATTTATTTCCGTCATTTAATTATCTCTTTATGTAATTTAGGATAGTCTGAAAGGAGAAAACATTACAAAATGTCTCTTGGAATCAATACGGAAAAAAGCTACATGCCACGATGGGGAAGAGGGGGAGTTCACAGGAGGCCAAAATGGAGTTACGTAGTTTATGAACGCTCCCTAGCCCCTGCCGTGAAAAACACAGCTCGTACGCGAACAACGACCGGTTTGTCTGGGGTCCCACAGCGTTCTGCTGTCAAATAATTTACGGAATGCTACAATACAAGTCTAGTCGAAAATTCCTCTCATTGCCTTTGTAGCATACCATACTAAAAAATGTAAATAGTAAATAACCATTAGCTATAAAAATATCTCATAAAAAATATGCTCATAATTTGTAATAATAAGATAAAAATGTATATTATTATTATTATTATTATTATTATTATTATTACTCCGCGATTCACTAAAAGTGTGTGGCGGAGGGTGCATTGCACCTATCGAAAAGGGTTATGGTTTGGAAGGGTTATAAGGGATATGGCAGGAGGCGCCCATGGGCTATTGTGAGGAACCATCCCCGCATTCGCGTGGAGTGATCTGGGTAAACCATGGAAAACCCAGATCAGGATGGCTGGAGTGCTTTATCGAAAGCTACTCCTGTCGGATTTTAAGTTTACTCGCCCGGTAAATCCTTTCTATTCCATTCCCTAATCGCTCGTGGGAAAAATGAGTACAGAAATGAATCGGTTCTGGCCCTGATTTCTCTTATCTTATTTTCATGGTCATTTCGAGATATGAATGTTGCTGGTAGCAATATTTGCTGACTGTCATTCCGAAATATATCTGTCTTTAATTTTTCAATTAGCTTCCGTCGAGAGCAACGCCTTCGGTGTTCCAGGTCATCCCAACCTAACTCCTTCAACATCGCACTTACGCTTACACAAGCACCAATTAAACCAAAATCGGAGAAGTGTTCGACAGGGTAGGATTTTTTCACCGCTCACGAAACACTTTCAGCATTTCAGCAGTCAGAGGTTCTTAACACCGCGAGCATTCCGGCAGTAATGCTGCACCCCACTTGACTGCCTTGCGTCATCCCGCTAACAGCGTGATTTATAGTCACAGTCAGGGTCGCAGATGTTTCGTCACACTCGTGACTTGGCGACTCTATTTGAGCTGGCAGTTCGCGGACTTCCAAAATAGATCCAAGGTCTGATTTAATGCGGCGCATCTGTTCTGCATCGCACATGTTTACGCTGTCGAGTAGGACCGTCGTAAATTTATAGAAATGGATCACAAACTGCCAGACCTCTAGGAAGGTCAGTCCACGAGAAACCCAGACACAAAAACGAACCTGGAGGTCAATTGTCGCTCAGATTGGGCAAAGGTGGAGTTCATTCAGATGAAGCCTTCAAAATTCGGTTTTAATGTATTTTGGCGCGGATAGTTCTTTAAATTTGTTTTCCATACTGTAATGTTGCATCTGGTTTGAGGTTAAATAACAGCTGATGTTAAACGAAACTTGTGTTATAGAAATGAGAAGACGTAGACATGAGGGGAGCGAGATCATCAGATGCTCACCACACACAGAAATAAAGGTCCGGTCGAGCAGAGGCCTGCGCGAGCCTGACGGCTAAAATGATGTTGTTCCAAGGGAAGATAGAAGGGGGGCCTTGTGTAGCGCTCGGGAGATGACAGTGCTTCAGGCGTGTTGTGAATTTATTGCTGGTCGTCTGATGGAGGACTGGGGGAAGATGTGTTTCAGGGTGGTGTGAAGGGACCGACCACTGAAGAGAGGCATTCGTGGCTGCGAGTCCGACGAGTCAGGTCGTTTGAAGTTGGGACGTGAATCACGGCAGCAGGTTGTTTGGCAATCGAGTCTCACGGGTGCTGACTAAATGACGTCAACGTAGCCGGGGTGCCACCAGGAGGGTTCAGACGCCTTTCTTAAGACGCATTCCCACGATCCCTTGTAACGAAGGCGAGACGGGACGGGACGAATACTCGACCTCACGCGATGGGAACAGGGCCGCATCTGCTAGCGGAGACGAGACGCAGCTACCCACTCTGAGTCGGTAAACATCACAGGCGTGTGTAGCGGTGCGCTGTTGCCATCGGTTTGCAGCAGCGGTGCGCACCCCTTCTGTTGCTGTAAAGTGCTCTGTGCCAAACGACACTAGGCAACGTGGTGCGGAGGTGGCGGCGAGGTAAGCTAGGACTAACCTCCGGCCCGGTAATGAGATCCCGTCCCGTCTCGCCTTCGTTACAAGGGATCGTGGGAATGCGCCTTTACGCGACGCCACACCAAGCAGGTTAGGGCGCAGTGGGCGCTCAACACGACAGCTGTTGCAGTCCAGGACGACATATCTACACCCCTTGCATCTCGCCTCTCCCAACACCATCCAACGTCCAGTAAAGGAGACCATTTCACGCCTCAGTTGTAACCAGAATCCAGTTTGTAAAACCCAGTAACGCGTATGGGATCATTCATGCGATTCAATTATCAGCTATTATGAATCGCTAAGAGTGTATTTGATTTGCTTTGAGTTATTCAATTAGTAGCTTCAACAATAAATATTTGCTTTTTGTTTAATTAATTTTTACATCACTGAAATAAGAACGTTTCACGTAAACATGTTTTAAAAAGAAAATGAAGATGATTGGAATTTCATTACTTAATTTGTGGGTTTTCAATTAATAATATGGTTACATTGATCCCTTTCCTTATGATCCATTATTTTGTCAGTGTATCAAGGTATTTGATTGAACTCCCTGGCGCCCAAGGTATGACCTTAATCATTTCACTTATCATCTTAGCAACCATATGACGAGGCAAAACAAAAATTAATAATAACTACATAAAACGGCTGCTACTATACAATACTGGCCGACATACCAGAAAACCTGATGATAATCAAAATCGGTTTGGTACTAACAATGAGACATGATGTATCGTAGAGCACGCGCGAATTAATAAGGAACATTATAACGATGATTAATATTGAAAAAAGAGTGAAGAACCTAGAATGGGAGGAGGAAACGAAATGTAACTTCACTGGTTTAGAGCGTATGTTATTCAGTGGTTACAATATCGAGTGAAATTTAGAAAGAATTTGGCAGTAATTCAAACTGAGGGCGATGGCTGAGCTATAATGCTCTGTCCTCACATTCGGAAGGACGCGCGTTGAAATCACTGTCCGGCAATCGAGATTTCGATTTTGATGGTGTCCTGAAATCGGTTCAGGTGAATGCTGCGTTTGTTCCTTCAAAAGGCTAAGGCCAAATTCCTTCTTTTTCCTTGTCCCCAATCCCCTCCCTCCTCTAATGACTTCGATGTCGACGACGTGTAAAGGCAAAAATAAAAAAAAACTCTAAAGAATCAAATCGCAGAGATGGCATTGTTATGAGTAAAGTATTATAACGCCGAAAGCGGTATGGTATTAAATGTGTGCAAAGATCAATGTTAGGAACTGTTGTATTTGAGTAGTGCAGTGAAATTTGATATCACACATCACTTGGAAGGTTTTACAGTGTAGAGGAACATTTATTATTGTCACACTACATCGAAATATATTTGCGAGAAGTATCTCGCTCAGATGGACAGTGCGAACAATAGAGTAACGATAAGTGTCCTGCTGCGTTCCGGAATGTGACCTTTGGCCGAGTAGCCCTCAGTAAAGGAACGCAGCGTGCCGCTAGGGTGACGCGGTGGGGAAAGTACAGTGGATTGCGAGCTGTGTGGTGGGAGCGTGGCCAGCCTGCAGAAAATGGAATCATCGCATCGAACGGCTACGGGCAGCAGACTCGGTACTTTCTGCTAAATAGTAACCCCGATGATATGGTGACCACCGCAAATCGTTATCGTATTGATCAACCCAATGTCGGCCTAGAAGAAATATCATTTCTCACTGAGCTTAATCAAAGAACGTATAGGAAATTCTGAGAATTGATGTAAAATGGACCCGTTGTTGGATTTCAATATGTTTGTTTAATTGTGTTAATAATAATTGATGAAGAATAATTTTGTAATAAAAGTATGTTAATGCCAAACGTGGGTACAACGGTGTCATTAACATGCAAAGCAACATCCCGATTCCTTATATCAGCAACTTGAATCATTAGTAATTTTTGATAATTTACGCAAACAAAAATTAATTTAATTCATAACACTAGAGAGTATACGTCATTATAGAAGATTGTTTGGTATATAATTAAGAAAGAAGTGTCTGAAATATGTTCTAGGAATACAAAGACTACTGATTTGAATCTTACTTGAAATGTTTTACAACGTAGAGGAACATTTATTGATGAACCACGTGTGATTAAGAACAAGCAGCGACTGGAATATAAGAGAACAGTCAGTGTTGACTAATTTGAACTTGGATTTTAAATAAGAAGAGAATTTCAAATTATAAATATTTAATGTAATTTTGCTCTTTTAATTTTCTCAGCAATTTTCAAACGCAATTAATAATCTATATTGAGTCAATTAGTCAATCATTGGTGAAGAGATGGTGTAGAACATTCAGGGAAGATTACTGATTACTACCGAGAGTGGTGGGTGAGCGGTTAACGCTCTGGCCTCGCATTCGGGAGGACGCCGTATAAAAATTGTACTCCTTCTAACAATTTTTCTGATTCAAGATTCTGAAAGTAAAATGTGTGCTAATGTGGTCATACAGTCCCCCAATTCCCGCAAATTTTTTTCTTTTTATATCTGCCGTAACGCTGCTGGATATTCCATGAGAATTCAACCATACTAGCTCACCTACTTCGAGCTTAGTCTTTCTCACATGTTGATCATATATCTCTTCCAATCATTCACTCTATTCTCAGATTCTCATATATTACTCTCTTCATCTTCACTTTCCCTTTCGTTGCATCTTCCTTGCACTCTCCGCAACCTTTCTTCCACTCGTACTTTACAATGTTGTGGCCCTCATGGTACATATTGAAGTGTTCCCTATGTTAGGAAAGCGACTTCTCGACCTTACTGTGGCCGTTCACTACCAGTTATTAATTTCCAAATAATATTAAGATTAAAAAAAATCAGGTGGGTGCCAGAGATTGGAGTGTACCCTATTCTGAGGGAAGCCACATCCAGATCTCAAAGTATTGTTATTTAAACATGAATTATTGAACAACTAGAATTATTAATAAAGTCAAATGACACATTACATGATTGGATGGGATCTATTGAAAACAAGGTTCACAATCTGACTTTACGTTTTTCTTATATATTTTAATTGTTTCCTTGACAAGATTTTACAAAGATTAATTTTCTTTTTGCAACACAAGGGTACATAACTTTCGCGGTGGAGCAAGAGAGTCTGTCTCGGGGCGATAACTAGGGTAAAAAATGACGGTGATGCAAAAGTTCCTTTTTCCGAATGGTGGTTACCGTGCAGGCGAATCTACGTTGTGCAGTCGGTGGGTTGACCAGCTCTCCATCACGGCCGGCTGCCTCACTGCTGTCCCCAGTAGTCAGCTGTTCGGTCCATCCACACCTCTCCGTCGGTAGTCAACAAGTCCCCCATGTCTTCTCGCGCTGCCTCCAAGAAGCGTCGTTTTCCGCCCCCTCTTCATGACGTCTGCCAATCACTGTCTTTGGAGGGAAGATTTTTCGGCTGGTTGGCTCAGGACATGCAACAAAACCGTCCTTTTTTTTGTAATAAAAATACAAATTTTTCCTATTGGCTGTGTACTCCCTGGCTTCCCCTCACCCTTCGTTCTTGGATACAGATTTACTTCTTATTTTGTTTGTTTACTAAAACAGCCCAGGCTCCCACTCCATCTTGAGTCGCGGGCCTTGTCACGAGGCTGTTATGCCATAAGTCACATTTAATGGAAACACTCAGGGGCTGGCGTTCCCCAAACACTAGCAGAACCTCCCCTGGGACCGGGGTCCGACACACACCAGACGAGAAAAGAAACACGCGCACCTCTGTCTCTCGCGGATCATTACAATATCGAGCCCTTTCTTCCTTTTCACCTTGCCTCTGGTTGATTCATTCTTATCATCTTCCCCCACTGTTTTGATCTTCATAAGCCAACTTTTTATTTTATTTTCTTCTTCACTTTCTTCCTTACTCGCCACTCTGTCCCTCGAAAGTACGTAGTCTCCCTTCTCTTCTTCTTTGCTAGTCTCCTTTTTTACTTTCTTCCGCATCTTCATAATCTTCTCCATCTTTGGTTTCTTCGTTCATTTTTTCCGCTTCCAACTCGTAATCTCCTTCATCCTTATACGTGAAAGCAAAAGGCATTTCATTTTTCCTTCTCGCTTCTTCATTTATTTTCTGGTCACTGTTTTCACATTCTTTCATTCTTGCAAGGCCAATTATCTCATTTTGCTCTACTTCTCTTTTCTCAGCATTATTAACCTCGTTGTTCTCTTCTATCTGCTCCAAACACTCCCACCATTTCAAGTGTCCACTACTGTCAGACATTGCATTCATTTTCTCGTCACGCCCTCGGTTATCTTCACTGAACTTTTCTCTTTCGTCTTCTTCAGTCTCCATTCCTAACTTTTCGTTACAAGCTCTTCTGTCTTGCCTTATCGAGCCTTCTGTTTCCGGTTCCACTTCTTTTCCATCGCTTTGTTATAATGTCTTCCCTTTATCCACTCTTGCATTATTCGCTGATGATTCTGATCAATCCTCTGTTCCGATTTTTTCAGTTCTTCTTTTACTCCTTGCATAATCATTTCTTGCATTTCTTGTTTCATTTCTTGTTGTTCCTGCATAATTATTGCCAACATTTCTTTTATAGAATTACTCTCTTCATTGCATGGGTTATTCTGAGTGTTGCTAGTTGTTAAAGTCTCATGAAAGGCACCAGCATTACCACCAATATCTTTCCCCGTACTTTCATCTATGTTATTATAGTCATAATCTGGCTTATCATCCTTACGTTCAACACTTACCTGTACATCTTTTCTATTTTCCCAATATTCAATTAATTTACGACCCATAACCCCTGTTTCATCCTCGATTTTAAATATGGCAGAACTGATATTTAACATGTCCTTTCTCCCACAGTATTTCTTCATACTCTCTCGATACTTTGAAAACTCTAACCATACCTTGGTTTTATACAGTTCTATATTTTTCACTAACTCATACCTTCTTTAACTTTTCACAGTATAATAAATTCACTTCACACACCCAATTAAAATATGCATTCATCCTCTCAATATTACCTACGTCGACATCGAACTTCTCCACTTCTTTCACATAACATCTCAGAGAAACTATTTTATCTATCCACTGTTTCGTCCTCCCAAACAAATCACATACCTCTATTATTTCCATGTTCAAATGAAAATTTTAACCTTCAAAAAATTTACACAAAACTTCCAGATGCTACTAACATACTTATTAAACCTCTCTAGGTTAACTCGTCGTTCTTTCCTTGCAATCTTCTTACGCAAATTCTCTTCTTTTTATCTTTATCTAGTTCTCTTACCTCTTCTCGCTTCAATCCGAAGATTACAGGTTTCTTCGATTACCGAGCTAAATAATTAGCTCTGCGTCTCAGTCACAGTCGCCACATATAATAATTGTACTCCTTCTGCTGTACTTACTATATAGGCATCTCGTCTGTCACGGAACGCCACGTATAATCTTTGTACTTTTTACTAACCTTTTTGTTAGTAAAAGGTGCCAATACTTCTCTTTTATTCCACCAAACGGGGATTCTATCATTACCGTGGCGCCACAATCTGATGATTGATTCTTGTAGAACTCGACGAGACAAATTGAAAGTAAACAATAAGGTTTTTTGATATCTCGCTTAGTTCTCGAGATATCGTATCTCAAAATTGACGTAATTAGGTTGAAATACGGCCTGGACCAGAAGAAAAATTTCGGTATAGCCAAATTTGATGATGAATTCGTATGTAACGCGACGAGACAAATGGAAAATAAAGAATAAAGTTTTTTGATATCTCTCTTAGTTCTCGACATATTGTAACTCAAAAGTGAGGTGGTTAGGGTGAGATCCGGCCTGGACCAGAAATTTTTTTTCACCAAAACCACCATATCTTCAGGGTGGAAATGCACTATAGGTGTTTTATTTTCCTCCTAGTGATTGTTGCTAGGTTGAAATACGGCCTGGACCAGAAGAAAAAACACCAAAAGCAGAATGAACTATACCTATGACTGATATTTAACATGCTATATCTCGAAAACCAAGCGAGATATCAAAAATCTTTATTCTTTATTTTCGATTTTTTTCGTCGAGTTCTACAAGAATTCATCATCAGATTTTGGCGCCACGGTAATGATAGAACTGCCCACCAAAGGAATAAAAATAACCATCAAAACATCCACTTGGTTTTTTTATTTTAATTTACATTAATAATTGCATCCTTCTGTGTACAGATACAACTCGCAGTTATTTTCCCAGCGTACCTCTCTGCATACTGCTTTCATCTCTTCTCCTTGCCCAAAGATCTTCTTTCTGTACTGTCCAGAGATTTTCATGTACTTTGTTCATCTGGTAATAACGATGCTTGGAATTCTTTGACACAATACTTAAAAAATAATAATAACCCGATATAAAACACTTTTAACAACATACACATATAATCAGATTACATTAATCAGAAACCAAATAGTGATTCGAATATCAATAAACACTTCCCATTGAAATAATATAAAACAAACATTAATTACTAACTCTTTAAAAACTAAGATGCTGTGTATTCTTACAGCCGGTTCGAAACCCCGTCCTGGCATCCAGATTTGGGTTTTCCATGATTTCCCCAAATTACTTCAGGCGAATGCCGGGATGCTTCCTTCAAAAGGTCACGGCTGAATTCCTTCCCGTTCTTGTCACCAGTCCTTTGCCGCCTCTAATGACACAGACGAGGCGTAAGGCCAAACAAAAACAAAAAAGTGAGTACTGCAGTCTCTTCCCTCGAGGCTCAGTAATTACATGGATGAATACGAGATAGTTAGAGGGAAGAGGAAGAATATTACACACTTCTCCTCAGACTATATCATCCACACCCAGACTCCAATCATACCAGCGAACAGCCAAAGGATCAAAGAACTGCTAGCCTACTTGCGAGCGTGAATGTGCAGGCTCCTTTTCGCCAAGTCTGGAAACTCCTGCACAGTAAATTTTCATCACTGTCTATTGATACTGTACAAAACAATAATGTCATCGGAGGGTGAAATGGTGAAATTAATCATAGATGGCTTAGTGGGAAGGAAGAAAATATTTGCTTTAGCTTATTTTCATTGATATCAAATCAGTTGTGATTTGATATCAATGAAAATAAGTTAACTCTCAAAATTTTCTTTTGATTCCTCATTTGTGCCAGCTTTAGACGAAAGATCACAAAAATCTAAATACTCCCCTCTATTTCCGAAATTACTGATCACAAAATTCTTTTACAATTTACAGTGGTATGTTGCCTACAAATGTTTACAGGGAACCTATTGTAATATTTATCGAGGTCATGGTTTTTGATGAATAAGTTATTGACTCATTTAAACAAAAATTTATAAGTATCAATCGTTATAAAATTTCATTAATAAAATAAATGTCATAAAAATACATAATTACGTAGTTTTTCTCTGCGTTGACTCGGGTGACTAGCCGAGTTATAGGAGTGTTATAATTACACAATATTTCGGCGCTCTCACCAGAAGATGGCGACGACGTATGCGATCGTCGAAATATTGTGTAATTATAACACTCCTATAACTCGGATAGTCACCCGAGAACATTATTTATGTCATCAAAATACTTTCTGAAAATTTTCTTAATTTTTGTTAGGCTCCGTACAATATTTTCAGCTGATTTGTATACGTGTGTTTGATTTATACATATCATTTGAAAGGCAGTTTCACAAAATGGAGTTTATTTAAAAATTATTTAATGTATTTTTTAAATTGTCCAATATTTATATGTGGATTAAATTTAATGTACCGAATTTTTAGCTCGTTTGACGGATCTTATCGATAACGTCTCTAGGAAGCAAACCCACAAATGTAACATTTACTGCAGGTATAGGTCGTATGACGCTGTTTAAAAACCTTTCTCCCGACACTGTTATCTACAAATGGAAACTTTTCCACTCTCTTATCGACAGTATTGATTTCGAATCAATCTGAGGTCGAAGTGCGACCTGTCTAGACTCTTTCAGAACAGCTGTGTAAACATCCAAAACACAATTACAATTTACAGATTGTCCCTGCAGACAGGGAACAAATTGAGACGTGCGTAGCGCGATTAAGCGATTGGGACGATTTCGGCTCAGTTGCTTGGAACAGGGAGCGAGTGCGTTTCGTGCCATTAGTCGTGTGTGTCGTTAGAAATATCTAAAGAGAAAGAGGTGTGGACGAACAGTTTCGAAATTTATAAGAATATATCCCAATTGTAGGACAAACACAACAAAAACTACATAAACCGCAAAATGCCGGAGAAGGATTTCAAGTTTTCCTCGAAATTTACAAGGAACTGGAGCAGGAAGTAACATTTTCAGTATTTTTTTTTCCTTAGTGTTTTAGACATTTTTAGAGAGCCCAACATATTTCAGGTATGATGTCAGAAGCCATTTGTGGTGAAATCATATCTTCATTGGTATGTCTACTTGCCAAAAATTGCAAAGTAAGGACTAATCGTTCTCCGGCGCGTATACTTTCACGCATTAGGGTATATATATATAAGGAGTATTTTCAGAAAACTTTCAGAATCTACTCTCAGAAAATTTCTAAAATCTGACTAGGCTTCTCAAAATGTTCACGTAAGATAACTTTTTTCTTAATAAAATCCATGTCTTCAACCAGTATCTTCTTTTTCTATTATTACAAACTGTAGTACAGGTTATTGTTAAAACGATGTCTACTTTTTGTTGCTTTGACATAAAAGGAGCCACTGTTAAGCGCTTTCAACTAGCAGTTATACGATCACAATGTAAACTAAAATTGGGAGCGCAATTATGATGTGTGGAGGGAAGCTCCATATGATTGCCCTGCTGATTGTCCCTGCAGATTGGGATCGAAATTGGCTCGTGTGTCCTTAAGTCTCCCGTTATAATATCTTTTCATCATTACTAACTCAATTCACGCAGTGATCACGTGCTAGATTACTGTTTTCCCGCTTATCTCTCAAGGTTCCACTTTCGTCATAACAAGTGTCTGGACTGCTATGACTCAATAGTGTCTGCAATTTCTTTATCTCTACTCGTTTCACTGCAGCCAACATTCACAATTACCTGTTCAAACCCTGTATTCTTTTGCATTAGAACACAGTTATTCCCATGATTTCTGCTCCCCGTTAGTAAATAAACTAATTCGACAAGAGCTAGTACAATAACAGTGTGTATTACTTTACATGGGCTGTTTCCTTTATTTGATAAGCGTCATACTAGCCCGAGTATTAATAAAACAATTATTTGGCTTTGCTGGAGGACATTATTACGACGTGGAGCTATTGGAAAGGGGGGAGGGGAATAAGATCGTATCTTGATCAGGAAAACAAATCGAAAATCCATGCCTTAATTGCATAACCCTTCATAAAGTAAAGATACACTCCTGGAAATTGAAATAAGAACACCGTGAATTCATTGTCCCAGGAATGGGAAACTTTATATACACATTCCTGGGGTCAGATACAACACATGATCACACAGACAGAACTATAGGCACATAGACACAGGCAACAGAGCATGCACAATGTCGCCACTAGTACCGTGTATATCCTCCTTTCGCAGCAATGCAGGCTGCAATTCTCCCATGGAGACGATCGTAGAGGTGCTGGATGTAGTCCTGTGGAACGACATGCCAAGCCATTTCCACCTGGCGCCTCAGCTGGACCAGCGTTCGTGCTGGACGTGCAGACCGCGTGAGACGACGTTTCATCCAGTTCCAAACATGCTCAATGGGGGACAGATCCGTAGATCTCGCTGGCCAGGGTAGTTGACTTACACCTTCTAGAGCACGTTGGGTGGCACGGGATACATGTGGACATGCATTGTCCTGTTGGAACAGCATGTTCCCTTGCCGGTCTAGGAATGGTAGAACGATGGGTTCGATGACGGTTTGAATGTACCGTGCACTGTTCAGTGTCCCCTCGACGATCACCAGAGGTGTACGGCCAGTGTAGGAGATCGCTCCCCACACCATGATGCCGGGTGTTGGCCCTGTGTGCCTCGGTCGTATACAGTCCTGATTGTGGCGCTCACCTGCACGGCGCCAAACACGCATACGACCATCATTGGTACCAAGGCAGAAGCGACTCTCATCACTGAAGACGACACGTCTCCATTCGTCCCTCCATACACGCCTGTCGCGACACCACTGGAGGCGGGCTGCACGATGTTGGGGCGTGAGCGGAAGACGACCTAACGGTGCGCGGGACCGTAGCCCAGCTTCATGGAGACGGTTGCGAATGGTCCTCTCTGATACCCCAGGAGCAACAGTGTCCCTAATTTGCCGGGAAGTGGCGGTGCGGTCCCCTACGGCACTGCGTAGGATGCGACGGTCTTGGCGTGCGTCCGTGCGTCCGTGCGTCGCTGCTGTCCGGACCCAGGTCGACGGGCACGTGCACCTTCCGCCGACCACTGGCGACAACATCGATGTACTGTGGAGACCTCGCGCCTCACATGTTGAGCAATTCGGCGGTACGTCCACCCGGCCTCCCGCATGCCCACTATACGCCCTCCATCAAAGTCCGTCAACTGCACATACGGTTCACGTACACGCTGTCGCAGCATGCTACCAGTGTTAAAGACTGAAATGGAGCTCCGTATGCCACGGCAAACTGGCTGACACTGACTGCGGCGGTGCCCAACCGCTGCGCAGCTAGCGCCCTTTGACGGCCAACACTGCTGTTACTGGTGTGTCCGCTGTGCCGTGCGTTTGATCATTGCTTGTACAGCCCTCTCGTAGTGTCCGGAGCAAGTATGGTGGGTCTTACACACCGGCGTCAATATGTTCTTATTTCAATTTCCAGGAGTGTATATTCATAGAACATGAAAGAACAAGTAGGGTTCTGTGTAGGATGAATCCCAGAACTTCTTTGAAAGAACTATTTAAAAAGTTCGATATTCTTGTTATGTACATTCTTTCATGTGAACCATTTTCTTTGTTTGCACGGAATTCTCAGTTAACCGATTTAAATACGAAGGACAATACTATCCGGCACAACAGTGAAATATCATTATTAATTACCATTAATACAAACAGATTATTATGTGACACATCTGTCTTACAAACCAAGCGTGGTGGGTGAGCCGTAACTCTCAAGTAACGAATTTTGGTAGACGCGGGTTCGAATTCCCTTCCGGCCATCCAGATTTGGGTTTTCCAAGTCACTTCATGCGAATGCAGGGATGTTTCCTTCAAAAAGTTATGACCAAATTCCTTCCTGTTCATGCCTTCAGCCCTTTACTTCCTTTAATGATCTCGACTTTAACGAGACGTAAACCTGTAAGCAAAAAAAAAAAAAAAAAAAAATATTAAAAATAATGATATCAGAACATCAAACAGTCTGTAGTTAGTAAAGATGAACTGTATTAAAAGTGGAAGATCATCTTGTGCAAAACTGCTACTCCATCAAACAATTATTTTCTATAAGACATTTAACTTTATCTGATATCATTTGTATAAAATGCCAAATTATTTTTTTTTAGTTTGTGTATTTTTAATATTATAATTTTAATTGATTTTGGTGTTCGTCTTGTATGTGTAAACTTGTATTAACCGTCTCATATTCAAAATCTCAGAAGTCTTTCCTCCGACCAAGCGTAGTGGGTTAGCGGTTAACACTCTGGCCTCGCATTCGGGAGGACGGCGGTTCGAATCCCCGTCCGGGCATCCAGATTTGGGTTTTCCATGGTTTCCCCAAATCACTCCAGGCGAATGCCGGGATGCTTCCTTCAAAAGGCCATGGCCGAATTCCTTCCCGTTCCTTGTCCCCAGTCCCATCCCGCCTCTAATGACCTCGACGTCGACGAGGCGTAAAATTATAAGTAAAAAAAAAGGTATTTTCTCAGCAGAGATATTTGGAATAAGAATAATAATAAAATAAACACACAAATCTAATGAGTGACGACAAGAGGAGTTTGTGAATGTCGTTAAAACAATATATTTGTCGTGAGTATAAATGAAATTACTGGCAGTGTGAACATTTTTTGTAATTGTCGAATATTTTCGATATCTGAGAAGTAATTAAATACACTGTTAGAGAATTTGTGTTTATTATTTATTTGCACTTACGCGAAAGTCGCTTAACGAATCAGAAGTTAGCAGGTTAGCAGTCCATTTACGTCAGAATGGAGTCTGAGATCAAACGAGTTTGGTATCGCTTTGACATTCAGCGTCGGTCGCTGTAAAGCTTTAATGTCTCTGATTTCCACTGCCATTCAGAGAGACAACACAATCTGACACCATTAGAAACTGAACACCACATAACTGAGGTAGCAAGATGTGGATATCGTGTTCCTCAAATTCTCAACATGTTTAGATTATTTGGCACACAAATCTGGAAAAATAAAATAAACATTTATAAAGATTAAAATATTTAAAAATTGTCGCCTCTGGTGATATGATCTGCACGTCAGAAATAAAATTATATAGGCTGTGGGTATACATGTATAACCACATACAAAGTTACTGTGGAATTATTTCCTACTAGTGTAAGTCTTTTGCGTATCTTCACAGGTCTAGAATAGTTCCAGCTTTTACGGTGAAAGGTTATGACAGGTTGATCTGATCTGCCCAAATATAAGCTTGACCTGTGTTTCACCCTTAGGATGAATAAAATCTCTTGAACTCAGAAGCATTAATAGAGGTAGGTATTAAACACGGACAGAACGATCGCGCTATCGAGTAACTGTTTCAAAGGCCATACACTCGAATTTGCTTAAATACGAACTTGTATTTGACCTTTAGAGTTCACTCTGCAAATTTTTGTTAAAAAAATCCTGTTTGCTTCGAAAGCATCACGTTGTTTATTATTGAGACTGGGCAAACACTCATAATGGAAACATGGGTCATAGTATCTGTGACGGCCAGAGAACTTAATACACATTCCATATTATGAAATAGTTGATCAACTCCGCAGAAATAAGTTGCCAGAATAGTCGATTCGGTGACACATTTGATCTGATATCAACTTAAAATAACCTAATAACTCACAACAGCGAACATGAATAAAGACCAATAACGAAAGTGCTCAGTAAAATGCCTAAAAACAAATAAACCGTAATGCATAAACTATGCTCAAGCAACAACATTAGTGAAAGTTGTAATTAAACTGAAATTTATCCTAAGGCGAAATGACATTCGTGGTTACAGCAGAGACTATGAGTAATTTAATTTTTTTTAAAAGTTTTTTAAGTTGCTTTAATTAGTAACATGTTACTGAAAAGCAGATCCACGTTTTTTCAGCCGCAAAATTTATTAATTTTTTTAAATATGAAACGATATGAAAAGCAAACTTAATGACTGTACGCGTGTTATGCCAATTAATTTGGTAGCAGTTGCTTGGTCATTAAATTGTAGACATAACCACGAATTCTTTCTAATTGTATCTCTGGTCGCTGTTTTGTGTATTTTGTGTATTGTTTCGCTGTTTTGTGAGCGAAGGCTGACACGTGACACCGTTCTCCAGCCAATAGCTATCGAGGTGAGTGGATGACCTTACGAATTTATATAGTAGATGGAGTGATGCGTTATGATAATCACTGATTTTTACCGATCGTGGTGTATGGGCAGTAATGTCCGGGTCTCGCATTTGAGGGACGCAGGTTCAAATCCAGATTTGGCTTTTCCATAGTTTCCCCAAATCACCTGAATGGTTCCTTCAAAAGGCCAAGGCCGAATTCCTTCAAGTTCCTTGCCTCTGTCATTCCCGCCTCTGATGACATCGAATAGGCATAAAGCCAGAAACAAAAAAGAAGCAAACGGTCAACCGAAACTTTGTTTTTGCTTGACTCTCAACGTAGATTTAAGTATACCGAACTGAAAGGTAAAAATCTATTGCGGTCGCTCTGCTGTTTGAGTGTCCAAATCTCTAGCTCCTAGAGGAAATAAGTAGCACACTTCAAACTTACAAATATTATGTATTTCGTTGACATCAAATACTATATTTTAGAAGATAAAGGAAGTTGAAAAAATAATTATTTGTGAAGACACCCACCAAAGATCATACGATATCATCCATTAACATTGGATTCTGTGATATCGTTTTTGACTTGCAACTTCAATTATTTATCTCTTCAGATATCATTTTCTTTAATAATATTTTGTCCATGATGGATTGGTGGAAATCCGCGACTGTGATATCAAATTTGGGTTTATATTGAAAACAGCAACCAGTCATAATTTGTTGTAAATTACTCTCACTCAATGAATACTACTTTTCTGTTGTAGGAAGCACGTTAGCATTTTGCACCTGCATATTAAAATACATTAAAAATGCAAACCATCTGATGATGAGCATTTTGCTCGAAACCGGTAATGGTTAAATAAACATAATAACAAATTGTGACTGGTTGCTGCTTTGAATATTAACCCAAATCATTTTATTTTTTTTTATTTTATTTTTTTACAAATATCAGTTTTGAACTTGTATGTTGTAACTTTTCGAAAAATTCTCGACTTCGACTATAGTTGGTATTAATAAACTTCTAAATCTCGACAAACTTATCCATAATTGTGTGTAAAGTGTGATGGTCATCTATGTTTTCTAGTTTGCCGCTAGCTTGGTCGAAAACATTTCGCGGACGCCAGTGATTCTATGGTAGATATTTCGTGACACATACTTTTCTTCCGATTATTTCTCTCCTGATTTTGGCTCAACATGCGACGGGATAGCTGTTGTAGAAAACGTTTGTTTATACATTTTGAATCCGTGGCTTTGTACCTGGAAGGGGGTTATAGACTCTACGTCACTAATCAGAGCTAAAATCGGGGAATAACGGTTTCTTTTCGTGTGAGGCCTGTTTGCATGACTGTGACTTTCCAGTGAGGTCATTGACCTCGCGACGTCCCGCCACGCCTGTGTAATCTCTTGACCTCGGCGCGTGGCCCACAGAGACGCCTGATAAGGCACGTCTAGCCCCGCCGAGATATAGGGCACGTCCTTCTGTCGCCTCTACACGAACCGTGAACCTTCCAAACATCGACGATTACAGTATAGAGTCGCTGGATCAGGTATCCCCTCTCTCCCCTCAAATCAGACACAATATTTTGTGATCATTGTTTAAGATTACGAAACCTTATAGTATCACTGTCCCGTCGTGGAAACGATTTGCATCTCACTGCTACTGTCACAATCATTACATAAAACTCCTCGTGGTTAGTTATAACTGTAGTCTTGGCACAGTCGCCATCATATATATATTTAAGAACTAAGTTTCTTTGGGCGTTGAGAATGTATTAAATGCTCTCGGGTAACTAGCTGAGTTAAGGAAGTTGTTAAGGTTCTTTGGTGGGTTAATTACTGCATTAGTTAATTAATAAAGTCCACCAAAAACAAGGTTATGTTGAGATGCTCGTTTTATTTTCCAATCAAAACAAGTCTGCGACATTCACAAGCATAGTTGTTACAATCCAAAGATGCAATACTGACTTACTGAATACTTGCATGAATGTCTCTGTAACACTGAATGAATACTTAATGCAAACTTAATGAAAAACTGACTACTCTGTGCAGGCGATCTGTTTATATAGAGTCTATCGAATTTACGAGAATTCTTCAAAGGCATCCGCCCGATATTTCTCGATCATAAACAATCACTCAAACAATCAAACATATTAAAAACAATCGGAATTGATACAAAATTAATTAATAACATTACAAAATGATTAGAAATGGTAATTAGAGATACTTAAATACAAAATTATTTACAGAAATCCTTTCAAATGGTGGAAAATTGTCCTGTAGACATCGTAAATTACAGTAATACATGGAATTACAAACTTTTAATAAATTCTCTTGCATCATTCGGTTCTTAAACATATTAAATGGTCTTTAAATAATTTTCTTACCTAAAACAAAGTCTATATACACTTATTTACAAGAAATTACAAAATAAACATATCAAATCACTTTCAAGCAAACTTTGGCTCACTACAAATATTTCACACAGTACAATATTATTCAAAATTCAGGTATAAGGGCTGTTACAACCCCTCCCCAGGATTCACTTAATTTTACACAGTTAAAATTGATTGAATCCGTCATGAATCCAAGCAGGTTGAATGTACACATAATGCAGACACGAACAGATTACAATCAATCAACCATAATGACTTTTACAATGAACAAATACAATTCTTCATCACATACAACTGCACATAGTCCATGACACTGATTTTGTTTACAATAATTGTCTTTTCTCCGACCCAATCATTTTTTTTTTCTTTACTGTTTTGAACAACAGTGGCGTAGCTAGGTCAACAAGGGCCCCGGTGCAAAAAATTTATTTTCGGCCCTCAGGCCAGACGGGCGACCTTTTTTTTGCTTTGTGTGCTGGTAGGGGCCCCCTGAACTGAGGATGAGGGCCCCTGAGCAGTGGTTGGGGCCCCCCTGAGCACAGCAAGGGCCCTTAGTGAGGGGCTCTTGTACTCTCAGGGGCCCCTTAGGCGACGGTAGAGCTAAAAAAAAAAAAAAAAAAGGTCGCCAGTTTGCCGTGAAGCTCGTGGGGCCCTCTAAACTGCGCTTGAAGGCCCCTAGAGATGCGCTTTGGGGCCCCTTGAGGTATGCTTGGGGGCCCCCTGAGCGTGAGGGCCCCGGTGCACTGCACCGCCTAGCCCCATAGTAGCTACGCCCCTGTTGAACAACAAACGTTCAATGCCATCACCTTAAGTTACAATTATTTTCACTCCAAATTACACACTTGATATCTGCTTGTTTATTTTCCAGCTGAAAATTTGTCATCACAATGTATAAAGTCACAACATCATGAAAACATCAAACGTTTCTACACAAAACTGTCACAAATTTCTTTATACCGTGAAATGTTTACATCTTCATCTGAACTTAAGTACTCACACAAACTATTTACATACATCAATTGATAAATTTATTTACAAAATTAGATATTTACAGGTTGTTGACCCCTCCCCAAACCATGCATTTCAATTAATTCTCATAAGGGGGTTCCAGGATTTCCCTGGAAACCCAGAACCATGTAAGTTACTTTTTCCTAACCTTCCAGTTTTCTTCAACTTTTGTATACACATTTAATATTACATTTCTATTTACACAAAGCTTCATTATATACAGACAAAAACACAAACTTCCAATCATCTCAGACAACAGACTTTGGTACAACCACACAACAGCTGAGACATACAATGGTTCGGTTTTAGCAAATTGATTGTCACTTAAAAGCAATGCTGTTGACTCAACTGGTAATACAAATTTATTATTCTCACTACTACAGTTTAGTCCATCATTACTACTAACCCCACTCTTCATCATCTGATTACTACTCAAACTTACCAAATTATCTGAGTCATTACCTAAAACTGGTTTAACATCTGGCTTACTGACTTCCTCCACAAAATAATTATTTTTCTCAGCAACTACTACTTCACTATTAGCTTCCATATCAAAGAGAGTACAAAACATAGTGTCATCTAAGTCACATTCTGTACAATTTTCCAAATTAGAAAATGGTTCAAATAAATCCTTACTCCCACCCATTTCTTGAATGTCACATCTACACCAGTGGTTCCCAACGTGGGCCGTACCGCCCCCTGGTGGGCGTTAGAGAGCTCGAAGGGGGCGTTTGTGTACAAAGGCAAATTTGGGGGGCGTTGACGCCCAGCCGGCGCCCCCCTAGCCAACACTGGCAAGGACGTGTCGATAAGATTAATGAATAACAAAAAACATTGAACAAATGTTTCAGCAAGTAATTTAAGCAAGATCAGTGGGGATTAAAAGTTGGTATTAGTACATTATATCTTTGTTCCTAACACATGCTTCAGTAGTTCATGAATGAGTCGCAGCAAGCGCTGTCCACCAAACGTTGGTATTAGTACACAGTACTGACGATAGCTTTGCTCCTACACCTGCTTCAATAGTTCGTGAATGAGCCGCAGCAAGCGCTGCGCACCACAGGAATCACCATTGTTAGTATGTTTATGTTCCGGTTCGATCAACAATGTATACGTTTACACTGGTCAGTGTTCGATTGTTCGGTAGTGCCTTCAGACAAAGCGACTGTGAACCTGTGCGGTATCTACAGCTTACGTGGACCTACTTACTGCCAATGATTGAATAAAATATAGCAGAATATTTGTGTACGCAACTTATTTCAATAATTTTCTAGGCCTCTTTTTGTATTTGAGTCAACACAGGATGTATCCAGTACTGTATGTTAATTAAATATTTACTGTATTTCGTTCTACGATATAATAATCTATTGAAGTAATTTTTGTTGAATTATTGATAACTATTTCTTCCGCCAAAGCAAAAAACTTACTGAACTCGGTGCGAAAAGGCCGGCGCCGGCTCCGGTTTTGTCGGTGTGTGTGAAAACGCTCTTACGCTATCTGACATATAAAAAAAAAAAATATTTTCTATCGATGGAATTGTGTAGAGTTGCTTCTCTGACCATAAAGTACCCCCAGAAGCTCACAACTCGTGTTGCCTGTGTTCTCCCACATGGGACCGCATTTGGATCTACAATTTCTTTCACTTGGTCCAGGCCACTGCTGTGTACTTTCTTCTTGATGTCAGTTGGTCAACTGTTGTTCTCTGGCTCTCATGGTAATTTAAGGTTATGGAAAGAGTGTCAACTGTAGGCAGTGGCGTAGCTAGGTCAACAAGGGCCCCGACGCAAAAAAATTATTTTGGGCCCTCAGGCAAGATGGACGACCTTTTTTTTTGCTTTGTGTTGCTGGTAAGGGCCCCCTGAGCTGAGGATGGGGCCCCTTGAGTTGTGCTTAGGGGCCCCTGAGCAGTGGTTGGGGGCCCCCCTGAGCAGTGAGGGCCCTTAGTGAGGGGCTTCCTGTGTCTCAGGGGCCCCCTTAGACGACTGTAGAGCTAAAAAAAAAAGGTCGCCAGTTTGCCATGAAAGCTCATGGGCCTCTGAACTGCGCTTGGGGGCCCGGAGAGGTGCGCTTTGGTGCCCCCAGAGGTATGCTTGGGGGCCCCGGTGCACTACACCGCCTAGCCCAATAGTAGCTACGCCCCTGACTGTAGGTGCAAACTGTCGACTTAGGAGCTTGTCGAATTGAATATGTGGAGTAGGGAAGAAACAAGTTTATAATTTATTTATTTTTAAATGCATTTTCCTGCACTTACATTTTATTTGTACTTACATTTTACCAGCAATCGTTACATATAATGGAACAGAAGTAATCAGGGTGCCGTAAATGGCTTTATAATTGAAAATTATTAAATAGTATGGTCACCGGCTTTGAAAATGGAAAAATGACTTTTTAAGGTGTCGACAAAACCCTCTCATATGCTGGAGAGGTAGGTTATCGAGTGTCCTGGACAGACTTTGTCCGTCAGTCCTAGCCCCTGGCACGCTCAGCCCTTAGTCGCCCCCACACACACAGTGACAATGCCACTCAGTATCCCATCACGGATCAGTCCCTCCGGATGTGTGGGTAGAAACCGTCAGTATTACAGTACGCTGGCTAACTCCCTTAGGATTTCAGCAAGTCGAAAGTCCTGGCGACGATTCGAAGGGCATCGGTCAGTTATGAGCTCTGTGTGCAGCTATTTATACTTAATCGTGAAAAATTGAAGATTTATGTCACAGGCCTCTTACGCTAGATTTAAGTCGCATCAAACAGATGGTTATAAAATTGGATGAGACATTTTTTACCATATTACAAAATTCAGTTAAACTTCGATTCTCAAAGCTTAGTACAATATATTCCTGTATGTTGCAAAACTAATGATAATGATACCATCAAATTTATAGGTATAATAATCTATATTTCTCTCTTTCTTCAATATTTTAATTTTTGTTTTCTGTTCTCTCTTCATCCTTTTGTGAACAACCTAATCCCAAAGTACCATCTAGTTGGATCACATGAATCTACTGTCTCTTTTCCGTTTCTTTTGATCATTTCCACTTATTACGCAGAATCTGAATTATTGTTTTGAAAAACCTCAAGTTTGCATTCGGGATATATGGCTTAAGAAATGTATTGATACGCCTCATTCTCTACATTTTTATTCAATATACTGTGCGTTTTAATTTTAATAGAGATGAAAATTTCTGATATATTTTTATAAAATAACTTAGAACATCTTTACCATTTTAGCTGAAAATGCATGAATCGAAGAAGGTCTGTAGGACTGTGTGTTAGTGGGGAACGAGTGGTCCTGTCTGTCGCTGGCTCACACACAGACGTCCTCTGAAGACAGTCAGCTATCCCGCCAGTGTATGGGTTGATAATATAATCATGAAGCAGACTTATATTAACTCGAATTAACTGTTCTCCGTCCATCTTTATGCCTGCCTGTGTATCAGTTTGAGCAAATTCTGTCGAACAGCTTCTTATGAAATTACATATTCAAGTTCGGACCTGAATATCTCAATTCTATCCACTTTTGATAGAGATCTGCCAACCGGAAGTGGCAGATTAATGATGTCACTTTTATCTAAGTTTTTTATGAAGATTTTTCAACTGAGAAATCTGAAGAAAAAGTTATTTACCAAAGTTAAATAAACGAGTTATAAATAACAACTTTTATTTCTAAATTTTTCTGATAAAACTTAATTTTTTTATTACTCTTATTTCATTACTACTATTTTGTATATCGTTTCCGTGGCTGGGTGGTAACGTAATTTAAAAAATACTATTAAAATTTGTATTTATACATTTTAAATAAATTTAAATAAATAACAAAAATTTTTTGCGGTTTATTTGTTGGTCGCAAAATATTCATGAAATAATGAACACAATTTTCAATTTATTTAATTAAATTGTAATAGTAAATCTATTTAATGGAATAACGTGATGGTAATCATATCAAAATTTATTTTATTTTCACAGATGTCACATTAAAAAAAAAAAAAAAAAAAATTGGACAGTACAATGTCGAACATTTGAAATATAGTTTTATTGAGGCGCCCCCAAACAAGACATTACCAGTGTGCCTGATTTTCCGGAGAGTTTTCTCAAATGAAGGTATGAAACCTTCACGTTTAGAAGAACATTTAACCAAAATACACCCTGACAGAAAAGTTTATCTTACTTTCAAATGCTCATAGAACAATATTCAAGACGCCTATCTTTAGCTGGTATCTTTTCAGCGGCATCCAAACAAGACGCAGATGGGCTTCGTGCCTCTTACAAAATTTCCTTGCTTATTGCTAAATCGGGAAAACCGCACACAATTGGGGAACAATTGATACGGCCAGCTGTGAGTGAGGTTCCGCGTACTGTATGGCACAAGGTGGCGTCTGATATTATTAAGAGAATAACACAGTGCAGAGGCGAATCGACGAAATGTCTGAGGACGTGTAGAGTTCTATAACTAATTTTTTGAAGACTGCAGAATTTTCTTTACAGCTTGATGAATCTGCTTTACCAAACTATGATTCATTACTTCTTGCGTACGTTCGCTTCATTAAAGGTGAAATAATTTGTTAAGAATAACTGTTCGCAAAAAAATTAGAAATTGATACTAAAGAAAATCTATATTTCAAGTTTTAGAACAATTTTGAAGAATAAAGTATTCCCCTGAAAAATATCGTGTCCTTTGCTGCTGATGGTGCTCCGGCAATGGTTGGACGATACCGAGGGCTGATTTCATATTTTAAAAAGGCAGGACCAAATGTAGTCGCTGTGCATTGTATAATTCAGACACCATTTGGTTGCAAAATCCCTAAGTGATCGCCTTCTCTGCTCACTGCAGTATGTAATTAACGCAGTTAACAAGATCAGAAACAATGCTCTCAGTAGTAGATTATTTGGAAAACTTTGTGATGAAAATAACGAGGATTTCAATCATTTGCTATCGAACACAGAAGTTCATTGGATGTCAAAGGGTCCCTGTCTAACAAGATTCTACGACGCTTTGGACACCATTATAACGTTTTTTAAAAAAATTCATTAAGAGTTTATTGAAATATAAGATTGATATTGTTTATTTAACTGATCTAAATCATAAATTTAATGAAACAAACCTACAGCTGCAAGGAGATAATTTGAATTTGATCAAAGAAAAGTTAGTTACTTGTGCGTTCATGTCAAAACTTGCCTTGTACAAACAAAATGTGGGTCGAAGGCAATTCTATCAGTTTCCAAATCTTTCCTCTGTGGAAACAAATGATTAAGATATTTTAGTATTATGTCAAAATTTGAAGTACTTAAAGAAGATTTTAAAAACTGATTTCAGGATATTATTAACATGACCATTCCAGATTGGGTATTAGAAACCTTCTTCAAACCTGCATACAGCAGATTTATCGCTACAGTAAGACTTGATAGATATGTCAACAAATGAAGAATTAAAATTGAAATTATAAAATGGACGTCAAGAATTTTGGCTACAGAGGCAAATTCCAGATTTATACCCGCCTTTTTGGGCTGCAACAAAAAAGTTTTTTAATTGCATTCCCATCGTCATATTTAGCCGAAAGGGGATTTAGTATAGTAAGCGAATTACCAACAAAGAAAACAAACAGAACGCGGCGATTTAAGACTCGTGCTGACAAATACAGTATAGCATCAAATTAGTATCATTACGTCAAGCTCAGACATCTCACTGATAATTTTACAATAATTTTCAATATATGTTTTTAATAAATTTTGTACAAGGCACCAATATTGTTAATATTCTTTAATAATTTTAAAAATCTGTCCTTTTTTTTCAACATTAATATAGCCCAATTCACCTAAGAGTTTGAAGAAGTGGACAACGAGCCAATTAAATTGAAGCGCTATGGATTACACAACGTTGTATACAGCAACAAAAGACGTCAGTGCTTTTTTTTTTTCAAACAGGGGGGTGATCAGTAATTTTTTTTTCGAAAAGGGGGCGGTAGGTCAAAAAAGGTTGGAAACCTATGATCTACACCAAATAAAGAGCTAAATAACGTATCAGCTAGGTCAAAATTAGGACATTTTTCCAACTTAGGGATTGGTACATAAGGCTTTTCAACCACTCTCTCTTCAGAAGACAAATACTTTGACTTACAATTCTCCTCCTCATCTGGGTCTCCTATCCATACCACTGTATCACCTTCATCTTCAAGATATTTGAGAAACTCCTCAATTTCAGCACTTCTACAAACTTCATTACCACCTATCCTAGTACACATAGTCCCAACTATGCCATTCTGGACCTTACAAGTTTCTGATAGCCACACTGTAGTATGCACTATAAATTCTGCACCCCTTTTTGTAATTAGGCAGTGACCATTTCGAAAATCTTCTACATGAAAATTATTACTTTCGCACACTGATTCTAGTGATAAGGTACTATGGTGGTCCCCTTCCCACTTTATCTTATTATCAGTCTTTACATCATCAACATCATTAATTACATCTATCATAACCTTATCCTGAAATTCACTTGCTGATACCCCCACCTCTTTCAATAAATCTTCTCGGGGATTATTCATAAAAATGGAATTAACACTATAGCAGTTGGTACCTGGACCCACCTTCTTGTCCACCACTGCGGGGCCCATAACAGGGGTGGTCTTTAGTTTGCCTGCCCGCCATGCTGCCTCTCCCTTTCAGATTGAGGGTTCTGTTCTCTCACTTCCCCATTCTCATTCCTCCTTGCGTAATTATCACGATCCCATCCCCTGGATCTATTATCCCTTGACCCATTACCCCTTCTAGGGGGACTCCTGCTGCCCCTCCTATGGTGTTGATGGTGGTAATGTCGTTCATTGAATGACTCCTGGGCATCCAAGCGTCTCAACAATTCCGAAACTCTATCCACATTTACTACATCCAAAGTGGCAATTAAATCTCTTGTTCGCTGAGGTAGCCTAGCTCCTATCAAATCAATGAATTCCTCCTCCCCATAAGGATGGTCTAAGTACTTACAACGGATCCAACATTTATGAAAAAAATCATGTTGAGTTTCCCGACCAGGTTTATAGGGCCTTCCAGTCATCAACTCTCTCTTTTCTTGAATCTGCCTGCTTGTCGACCAAAAATGTTTCAAAAAGTTTTCTTTAAACAGCTTGTAGTCAGTCACTTCCCTAGCTTGTCTATCACCCCATGCCCTAGCATAAGATTTTAGATGTTTACCCACAAGTGCAATTTTCTTACTATCGGGTAACAAATTAAAATAGTCTGATCTTTCAAAATTATCTATAAATTCAATAGGGTGAAGCCTCCCACTATCATCATAGAATTCAAATTCTTCTTTTACATCGACACTGAAATTTGGATTACCTGTTAAGGGAACCTGACTCAACTGAATCTGCAACCCAGTAACCCTTTTCTCTAACTGATTTACATTAGATTCTAATCCATGCGCTAACTGTTCCTGCTGCTGCACCAATTTATTACATTTTTCCCTAAACCAACCACTTCCTGTCTTAACTCAGTAGCTTTAACATCATTAGCTTGGAATAAAGCAACATATTCCTCCCTCATCTTATCACAATTTTCACTGACTTCTTTATAAATCAAATCTACACATTCAGCCTTATTCTGTTCACAAAAATTTGTAACCTTTTCAAATTTCTCCTTACATTCTGTTACTACCTTCCCTAATTTAGAATCTAAATTGTTAATATCTTCCTTGAATTGAGAGCTAAAACCCTGAAATTGCTCTGCGATTTTAACATCAAAACATTTAGTCAAATCAGAGAATGTTTTATCATTGTTTTGTTGCAGTTGAGAAAACTGATCATTGATTACAGCAAACTGAGAATTAATTTCAGAAAATTTGCTATCATTATCACTTTTTAACTCATTTCTAAATTCAGAAAACTTACTATCAAGTTTACCATCAAGTTCAGAAAATTTTGCATTAAAATTGGTTACAAATGACTCTAGGAAAGCTTGCAGGTTCTGATTAGCAGCCATTTTTAGTAATCAGCCAAATCAATATAAAAAACAAAATTAAGTAAAATTAAAATCTTTCCAATCTGTCACACTATAACATGCAAAATAAATCACTTGAATATTCAATGCCGTACTTACAGTTATTCCTCACTTTTGTATCACATTAAATTTCCCTTAGAAGCACTTATTTAACTATTAAACACCCTGACTTCAAACACTTAACCACACTTTTCACAATTCACTGTAGGAAGACGATTTTGAGGCCGAAGGAAATCCACTCGTCGTCGGAAGATTACATCCGATTCCCGATGGAAAAATCTCCGCCTTAGGCCGAAGTAGGTCAGCTTGCCGTGAAATCCGTGTCGTCTGTACAACCTCTACGTGTCTAGCCGGTCGAAATTTCCTCGCAATTTTCTGCAGATTCTTTTTAGAAGATAAACATCCCACAGATGTTTAAGAACTTCTCGTCATGTCAACGGTCGCCATGTTAAGGTTCTTTGGTGGGTTAATTACTGCATTAGTTAATTAATAAAGTCCACCAAAAACAAGGTTATGTTGAGATGCTCGTTTTATTTTCCAATCAAAACAAGTCTGCGACATTCACAAGCATAGTTGTTACAATCCAAAGATGCAATACTGACTTACTGAATACTTGCATGAATGTCTCTGTAACACTGAATGAATACTTAATGCAAACTTAATGAAAAACTGACTACTCTGTGCAGGCGATCTGTTTATATAGAGTCTATCGAATTTACGAGAATTCTTCAAAGGCATCCGCCCGATATTTCTCGATCATAAACAATCACTCAAACAATCAAACATATTAAAAACAATCGGAATTGATACAAAATTAATTAATAACATTACAAAATGATTAGAAATGGTAATTAGAGATACTTAAATACAAAATTATTTACAGAAATCCTTTCAAATGGTGGAAAATTGTCCTGTAGACATCGTAAATTACAGTAATACATGGAATTACAAACTTTTAATAAATTCTCTTGCATCATTCGGTTCTTAAACATATTAAATGGTCTTTAAATAATTTTCTTACCTAAAACAAAGTCTATATACACTTATTTACAAGAAATTACAAAATAAACATATCAAATCACTTTCAAGCAAACTTTGGCTCACTACAAATATTTCACACAGTACAATATTATTCAAAATTCAGGTATAAGGGCTGTTACAAAGTGTTATCACACAATATTTCGGCGATCAAATCACTGTCGCCATCTTCTGGTTAAGTTACCTGAGAGCATTTTATAAAATCATATTGTAATGATCCGCGAGGGACAGAGGTGCGCGTGTTTCTTTTCTCGTCTGGTGTGTGTCGGTCCCCGGTCCCAGGGGAGGTTCTGCTAGTGTTTGGGGAACGCCAGCCCCTGAGTGTTTCCATTAAATGTGACTTATGGCATGACAACCTCGTGACAAGGCCCGTGACTCAAGATGGAGTGGGAGCCTGGGCTGTTTTAGTAAACAAACAAAATAAGAAGTAAATCTGTATCCTAGAACGAAGGGTGAGGGGAAGCCAGAGAGTACACAGCCAATAGGAAAAATTTGTATTTTTATTACAAAAAAAAGGACGGTTTTGTTGCATGTCCTGAGCCAACCAGCCGAAAAATCTTCCCTCCAAAGACAGTGATTGGCAGACGTCATGAAGAGGGGGCGGAAAACGACGCTTCTTGGAGGCAGCGCGAGAAGACATGGGGGACTTGTTGACTACCGACGGAGAGGTGTGGATGGACCGAACAGCTGACTACTGGGGACAGCAGTGAGGCAGCCGGCCGTGATGGAGAGCTGGTCAACCCACCGACTGCACAACGTAGATTCGCCTGCACGGTAACCACCATTCGGAAAAAGGAACTTTTGCATCACCGTCGTTTTTTTACCCTAGTTATCGCCCCGAGACAGACTCTCTTGCTCCACCGAGAAAGTTATGTACCCTTGTGTTGCAAAAAGAAAATTAATCTTTGTAAAATCTTGTCAAGGAAACAATTAAAATACATAAGAAAAACGTAAAGTCAGATTGTGAACCTTGTTTTCAATAGATCCCATCCAATCATGTAATGTGTCATTTGACTTTATTAATAATTCTAGTTGTTCAATAATTCATGTTTAAATAACAATACTTTGAGATCTGGATGTGGCTTCCCTCAGAATAGGGTACACTCCAATCTCTGGCGCCCACCTGATTTTTTTTAATCTTAATATTATTTGGAAATTAATAACTGGTAGTGAACGGCCACAGTGAGGTCGAGAAGTCGCTTTCCTAACATAGGAAACACTTCAATATCTATATGTTATTTCTAAATGGTTTTTTATTTATTTATTTTTATAATTTTTTTTTACTTATTGCTTTACGTCCCGTCTACGGCTAGGTCATTAGAGGCGGGATGGGACTGGGGACAAGGAACGGGAAGGAATTCGGCCATGGCCTTTTTGAAGGAAGCATCCCAGCATTCGCCTGGAGTGATTTGGGGAAAACCCAAATCTGGATGCCCGGAAGGTGATTCGAACCCGCAACCCCCGAATGCGAGGCCAGAACATTAACCGTTCACCCACCACGGTCGGTCACTGTCCACTAGTTGAAGCCTAAAAATAAATTAGGGGGTGTTTTTCTGGAATTCCGGACCCCCTCCCCCCTCTGGTGAGACTTCGAATGATTTGGTGCGACCCCCCCTCTAAAATGACGTGCAATTTTGAGGGAGTCCCTCCTAAGGTCGGTTTTAGGACTAAAATACCCCTCCTAAAATCGACTTTCGCGTCATATGTGGACCTTTTTTTAAACCCCCTCCACCTTGGTGAGGTTTTGTGAGATTTTGCCGGTTCCTCCCCCCCTCCTATTTCAGCTCACGTCATTATGGATGCCCCCTTACACTATACTATTATGAGATGATATATTTTGATTCCCGCCACGGTCACCATAAAAAAATTTCTTTAATTGTTTTTGTGTAGTAACTAGTACTATGAAGATAGTTTTGAAACAAAAATTTTTTCCAATTTAAATGTTGCACATGACTCCAGTTTTGCTCACGATTGCCATTGCACACACTCTAAATTGCAAGAGCAGGCAGAAACCGAATAGTTACAGATGTTCACCGAACTTTGATGACAGATGACTCGTGCCTGTGCATTGCATGAGGCATTACGACTCACTTACCCAGCGCTATTTCTATGGAGCCTACGCATCCGACATAAATACTACACAGGACATTAGTCAGTGCGAATATTTCTGGACCAAAATCTTTCCAAAGGAAACGATCAGACCATAGAATAATCTTAACAAAACGGTTGTTGGTTTATCTAGAATCTAAAATGAACTTCATTGCTATACGGAAATGGACTAACCGAAAATGATCGTAGAAATGTGATAGAAAAAATAGTAAAATTGTCATGTTGAAACGTTTAAATCAATTTGTGTAATACCCGTCTTTCCTAACAACCTGTATGAAACTAAAAATTGTCTCCCACCTTAATTCTCCTATATTTTTTTTTTTAATGGATTTTGGCATCTGAGGCCATACAGCCAGCTCGATGTGTTATATTAAAGCTTCCAGTGATTCAGTTAAATCCAGTGTTTATATAGTCTTCAAAGTGCGGACGCCACAGGACGGACAGGACACACACACAGACACACGACACTTAACATCCATGCCCGCGGCCGGATTCGAACCGGCGACCTTCGGCACGTGGAGCTAGCACTCTAGCCCCTACGCTACCGAGGCCGGCATTCTCCTATTTTTATACGTTTTTCTCCATTTAATTTTCCTCCAAGCGGTTTTTCTATTATGCAGTTGAAAGTGATTAATTTTCCTACTTTCTGTGTATTTTCCAAAGTAAGTTCGAACTACCAACGTCGCACGATAGAAATTCCCTACTGTTATAAATTCACTAATGAGCCAAAACATTACGACCACCTGATTAACAGCGTGTTGGATCACATGTGGAACGCAATACAGCAGCAATCGCTGTGGCATGGATTCGACAAGTCCTTGGTAGGTTTCCGGAGGTATGTGGTACCAGATGTCTACGCACAAGGTTTTTCGTCCTAATCCAGGTTAATTCTAGGTTAGCCTCAACTCTCTGCCTCAGTAACAACACGTTAAAGCTGGGTATCCACTACGCGCGGCAAACCCTCGAACACTGGCTCGCGCGGCGATGCCAGGTATCGCCGCGCGAGCCAATGTTCGTGGGTTTCTGTTGACAAGCGCGATGGCCGCGCGAGCCAACGCAACCCAGCCAGAGTCGCGCGGCAAGCAATGCAGGCACAGTCAGATTTCGCGACCATTTTTTACTGAGACTTCCACAAGTAGGAATATGAATGGTGCTACATTCTGTCCTGCAGGCTACCATATGGCTTATATTGTAGACATATAGCACAAATCGATAAATTACACCGTGGGGATCATTATAAGTGTTAAATAATAAATACTTTCCAGAACCAGTAATAAGACTATTCTTGATCTTTCTCTTCTGTATGATGCCAGAAGCGTAGTCATCTTCTTCTTTAAGTCGGAAACGCGTAAGGGGGCATCCATAAATTCATAAATTACGTGAGGTGAAATAGGGGGGGGGGGTCCAGTGAAATCTCACCAAGGGGGAGGGAGGATCAACGGAAATCTCACGTGAGATGTTTTAAAATTGGGTAGGACTGTATAGCTAAAAAAAAAAGGTCTACAAATGGCGCGAAAGTCGACTTTAGGGGGGGAGTATTTCGTAAAAAAAGTCTCCAAAAGCTACGAAGACGATCTGTGGGAGGGGGGGGGGGGGTGTCTAACGGGACCAACCAGATCTCACCAGAAAGGGGGGGGGTCCGAAAATCCGGAAAAACACCTCACGTAATTTATGGATGTCCCATAAGCTCATTGCTGAACTTACCTCCTTCAATGCATCGTCCCTCAGCGTTTTGTTGTGGTAATCTGCACATTTACTATTCCACAAAAATTCTTTCGCACCACACAGCTGTATTATTAGAAATCGACACGCGAGCCAACTCAAAGAAAGACACCACCGTCCCAACTGCGCGCGAGCCAATTAGTGGGGGTCCTTTGCCGCGCGCCTAGAGACCGACAGAGAATGGCTCGCAGCGCGGCATGTTCGACCGCGCCAATGTTCGAGCTGGCTCGCGTGGCAACAGTGTATCCACTATGCGCGACTGCCGCGCGAGCCAATGTTCGAGGGTTTGCCGCGCGTAGTGGATATGCAGCTTTACACAAACTGAATACCATATGCGCCATAAGCTTATGAGGAAGAGTGACACGAATAGCAGCGCGTGTGGTTCGTGGGAAAGGAAAGACTCTTTTACCATCTGTCAGTCGAGATGATTAATGTGACTTATACTCCTCCCTATCACACTGCTCATTTGTAGCTCAACCTATTGTAATGCACCATTAAAGAACAGAGAGTGAAAGATATGTGTGCGTGCCACTGTTTTATTATTATTATTTGTGGGTCGCATGGGGGGCTGCCACCGCAAGCAGGTGTTGTATCGTGTCAGCCCTAAGAGCATAAGCTACATCTGCTTGTCGACCATTAGGCGTGGTGAATTGTCGAACAGACGGGTGACACAGACCACAGCTGAGGGCAGACCCGAGGGTCTCGATACGTCTTCAGTAGAAAGAGAGGAAAAAATGGAAATCTGTACTCAAGAATAAAGCGTGAGGCGGAGCCAAAGAGTACAGCCAATCGGGACAGTTGTTAATATTGTTATTAACAGAGCGGTATGTTTCATGACTGAGAGCCAATCAGCGAGCCAGAGCTTCCCTTCTAAATGCCCATTCCCACGGCGCGTGGTAGGCATTAAGCGCCTTTCGTCTTTTACCGCCTGACGGTGGGTCGAGGCGCGCATATGCGGCAAAGATGAAAGGCGCCCCCTAACACGCGCCTTAAGGCGGGAGACACGAGGCTGTTTGCTTTCCCGGCCGCGGCTGTGCGGACGAGAGTGGATACTTGGTGGTAGCCTACGTTGAGGGGAAGTTTGGCCACCCAGCCTCATCCACAGCCAGGGACATAAACTGTCGAGTGGCAGTCAGTCCACCGACCAGACAACTAGATTCGTCATCACGGTAACAACAACAGGAAAGAGAAACTTTTGCATCGCCGTTTGTGCCCTAGTGAACGACCTGAGATAGTCGTCCTTGCTCTACCGAGAAACTTCATATCCTTTTAGTTTTTATAAAGAAAGTTAATCATTATCAAATTTTATGAATTAAATGTGTTCAAGTGTTTGATTAAATAGTAAAGTCAGATTGTGAACCTTGTTTTCTGATCCAAGTCTACACTTTTACAGTTTGTATTCACTTCACTTTGTCAAATACAATGGTTTCTCTAGGTAAAACAGATCATTTATTTAGGATAAAAAAAAATCTGATGACTTGGCCATTATGCACGTCGTAATGTTTACTGAAATTGAGCGTATAATAAATACTTGTCAAATTATATGAAACACATTTAAGGTATGTATATAGGTTAACTAAAACATGGCGTGTATAATGGCCAAGTCTTCGGATTTTTTTAAAAATCCTAAATAAACTATCTATGACACCGATAGAAACCATTTTGTTTCACAAAGTGAACTGAATACACACTATAAAAGTGTAGACTTAACTCAGAAGAAGATCTCATAATTTTGTATCACTACATGAACACGAGATTTGGCCTATTTTTACAAGAATTGTTTTTTTGGGATCTCATTTCTTTTTGAAAGTTTATCGCTTATTCTGAATCGCCGCTCAAATATAATGATTCAATTGGGAAATCGGTGAATAAGAACCTTTCAGAATTTTAGACATCAATATAGGTTACCAACAATAACCCACTCTCTGAAAACAATGGGTGTGCGCAGTAGCCGAGCAATTACCGTTAGTTTGACTACCACCATAAACAAAATTACTAGTAACTTCCAAACTAAGAGTAGGAACAAAGTAAAATTTAAGGCTTTGATTAAACTTGCTCGCCTCTATGTAGTATAGAAATATCAGGTTTATAGCTTCATCCGGATCAAAGCAATTAGGCCGCAAATATGTGCCAAAATTTTTAATGTTTGGGATTGTAATTAAATAAATAGGGGGGAAAACTTCGGTATTAGATTTATCTTATGATTTAGGGATGAAACCATATATGTGTACCAAATTACTTTTTTCTAGGATTACTGGAAGTACAGTGGATGTTTGTTGTCGGGGGGTCGTGGCAAAATAAAATTTTGAATTTCAATAACTTCCAAAGTGAATAAAAGGAAATAAGTAAAATGTAACACATTAGTTGAACATAGTAAGCTCACTCCATACTGAAAAACTGAGGTATATAAAGTTGATAGTGTAGAAAGCGATTTCACGTTAGGGGTAGGTATATGGAAATTTACGAGTATCAGACTTTTCATATAACGTGTGGGTAAAATTTTATCTGTGTAGCAAATTTCAGCTTCCTACGGTTTATGATCATCAGTCAGTCAGTGAGTGACAAAATCGCTGAAGTTTGCATCCGAATAACATCCTAACTAAGAACAGTAACAAAATAAAATTTAGTACGTTTGCTAACAAAAATTTGAGACATGTAGCATGAATACGACCGAAAAAATTGAGGTTCAAAAATGGTCCGAATCGACTTGGCGGGTACTTTGCCGTGCACCCAAATGTCACTTGGTTAAAAATTCCACCTATTAAATAATTAATGTTCAAATTTTCATACCTTGAGGTCTGGATGTCACTTCCCTCATAATAGGGAACACTCCAAAAGGAATCTCTGACGCCAACCTGTTTTTGAAATATTGAAAACTACTTGGAAATTAATAACAGGAAATTTTAAATGAAAAATCCGTCTTTTAGCAACTGGTTTTTTTATTATCTCTCAGACGCGTTTCGCCTCCTCTGAATGGAGTATCGTCAGTGACTGTTAATGTATACATGTGTTGTTAATACAAAGTTTACAAACATTACTATATACAATTAAATATTTACAAGGTACAGTCTACTTACGAATTTTTGGTTATGACAATTACATGTTAATCAGGAACAGCTCTCCTTGCATGTTTTGTGCAGCCCGATTTGGTGTTGGTTTTTTCATCACTCCTATTCCACTTTTGAGGTCACTATTGTAATGTGTTTCTTGCTTTTTGCACTTTTTCTTATATTGCATATCCCAAATCACATTCCTCACTATTTACATTTGTGTAAAGTATGAACTTTAGAAATGCACCATCATACAAATTAAGTAGGTTCACACATGAGTTTGTCAGTGAAAATTACAGATATCATAATAACAGAACAATCCAAAACACAGAACAGTTAATACACAAAATAAAAACAATACAAATTCCTCAGACAGCAAAACTCCTATCATTTGATGTAGTAAACATGTTTTCAGTAATCCCAGTCAGTGAAACCATCAATATCATACAGAACAACCTCTCTACATATAACACAGTACCCAGTACACACATCAAGGAGATAATAGAGATACTAAATATTGTCACAGCACAGAACTATTTCCACTTTAACAACAAGTATTACATTCAAAATGAAGGACTACCAATGGGGTCACCTGTCTCAGGCATTATGGCAAACATCTTCATGGACCATATTGAACACTACAAAAACTAGCTACAATATAATTTTTTGGTTCAGATTTGTTGATGATATTCTTTGTCTAATTGATGAACCAGAACATAAAATCACCCAGCTCCATAGTGAAATCAATAGCATCCACAAAAACATACAATTTACTATTGAAATGGAAACAAATAAGAAACTGAACTTCCTGGATATAACAATAACCAGGAATGAATCCCTTCACTCATTCAACATATATAGAAAACCTACCCATACAGACACAATAATACATGCAACATCCAACCACCCTCAAAACCATAAACAGGCAGCACTCAGGCACATGTTAACCATATTAAATACCATCCCCCTAGCCAAGAATGATTATGAAATAGAATACAGCACCATCATACAGATTGCAAAGAACAATGGTTACACAGAAGAACTTATCAAGCAGCTCAACACTAAAATCCAGAAAAAAATAAAGACATAGGCCACACCCAACATGACACACCCTAACAGCCAGAAACAAACTAAAAACAATGGTACACAATGAGCTACACTAACAAATATACACACAGAATAAGCAACATATTCAGAAAACAAGGATTACACATTGCATTTCAAACAAACAACACAATACAGAAGCACCTGAACAGTAATAATGAGACGGATCAGTACCAGCAGTCAGGTATATATGAACTGACTTGCCAACAATGTCAAGCCAAATACATAGGACAGGCAAGCAGAAAATTAACTACACGATACAAAGAACACATTAGGACTATAAAATGTACAAATCACTCAATATTTGCTGAACACTTATTAGACCACAACCATCAACCCACCACGATACAGACAGACATGAGAATAATGAAAATAAACAACCACAACAAACACTTGCTCACACTCCAGGAAAGATACTACATCCATCGGATTAAAGCAAAATGTACTTAACGAATTCACGCATTTAACAAATGAAACACTGTTCTAAACACTGAAGAATAATCCTGACAAACGAAGAGAATATACAAAGCAGTAAATCACACCACTTACAATACACAAACAGAGACATAATTTAATAACAACACAGACACAGATGTTACAACATAACGAAAAAGAAGTTGACACCACTGTACACAAGTGTAAATAGTGAGGAATGTGATTTGGGATATTCAATATAAGAAAAAGTGCAAAAAGCAAGAAACACATTACAATAGTGACCTCAAAAGTGGAATAGGAGTGATGAAAAAACCAACACCAAATCGGGCTACACAAAACATGCAAGGAGAGCTGTTCCTGATCAACATGTAATTGTCATAACCAAAAATTCGTAAGTAGAATGTACCTTGTAAATATTTAATTGCATATAGTAATGTTTGTAAACTTTGTATTAACAACATATGTAGGCCTATACATTCACAGTCACTGACGATGCTCCATTCAGAGGAGGCGAAACGCGTCTGAGAGATAATAAAAAAACCAGTTGCTAAAAGACGGATTTTTCATTTAAAATTTATTGTTAAGCAACTGCGGAAAGATGGCGAATAAACCATATATAATAACAGGAAGTAAAGGGCCACATTGAGGTCGAGAAGTCACCCTCCTCAACATAAGAGACACTTTACTGTGCTCAGTTCTTGTGAGCCGGTAAGTATCCAGCAATTAGAGAATATTAACTACTCTCTGTGGTGTTCTTGCTTTGAAACATTATCTCCACGACGGAAAGCCCTGCCGCGTCGCATATATTTACATCCCGCGTCCTCGCGGTATTTATGGAGGCCGGGCGTTGCAACCTAAACATTGCGCTACCTCGACGACACTAATTGCTTACGACGCAGCTACGCTAATGTACACTGACGTACCAAGGACGTAGCGAGACACAATGAGGCGCATATACGCGGAGACGCTAACGAATGCGGTACGGAGGTTCATTAGGTAGACGTAACGTAATACTGGCTATTCACATTAATCAAGGCTAAGCGACACTAACAAAATAATACGAGGCTGTTTTACGGCACCGTGTTAATAAGCCTGCCTCGTGACCGTACCAGGTGCCACTTGGTTCGAATCCCATTGCTGCAACAAATTAACACATAATTTCAGGTGGTAGAAGGTGCATTGCTCCAAAACAAATCTCCACTGCGCATTACGGTCCCTAACGCGTAACGGAAGAAAAAATCGATACAGTTCTTAGTATAATACCCTTATGTCAATACGAATTGGGTGTATTAATGGAAGAAGTATTTCACCGCAGTCGTAAATTAAAGAGGTTGATGGTATGTTAGTCGATTAATTCATTCTCTTCTGCCTGCCCGACAATCCCAGTCCAAGTGCTACAATTTTGTAACACCATGAAGGGATGAAGCAAATAGACACAAAACGTATGGCTCTTCTATATCCATTCTTTTATCAAACTCTCCCGATACGAATCCCATACAGTACGATTGTGTTCCAAATCAACACATACAACAGCTTCACATACCATTAGCTGCTACCGCTGACTTCATACGCTTGGACTTAGATTATTGGTGGAATTGGATATAAAAATCTGCGAGGCATATCTAAAAAGGAAAAATGTATTGCTGCCAAAAACTTGTAGGTATCCACAAAATAATAGTCTGGTGGAGCGGAAGTCCACATCAGCTGTGTTTGTACATAAAATTTATCAACAGATCCTACACAAACTGACTGCGAAATAAAAAAGCCTGAGTGACCGATATAGCATTACAGAGACTGGCACACGCTATCCATCTGTCTATCACCGATCGGTTAGTTTTCAAAACTTCACGACGAAATATATTTATCCCGAAAAAAATATCTTATGTCCCTCCTAATGACACACAGTATTTCCTTGTCAAATTTCAGCAAATTCTGTTTAATCGTTTAGTCGTAAAAACGTAACAAACAGGCAGAGAGACAGAGTTACTTTCGATTTTATAATATTGATGTAGATAGACCAGCTGTTCTCCGCAAACATATTTATGTGGACTGTTAATATACGGATTAAACCGATTATGTTATGGTTGACGAAAAAAAAAAATGTAAGCGAGTTCCTTCGAATAATACAATGCCGTTGGTACACTGAAACCACGATAAGCATTTCGTCTGAGAGAATTGGAAATATGTTGCCTGGTCTGATGAGTCTCGTTTCCAATTGTATCTAGAGGATGGACGTGTACGAGTATGGATTCATGGACCCTGCTTGTAAGCAGGGGACTGTTCAAGCTGGTGGAGGCTCTGTAATTGTGTGGGGCGTGTGCAGTTGGAGTGACATGGGACCCCTGATACGTCTAGATACGACTCTGACAAGTGACACGTACGTATGCATCTTGGCTGATCACCTCCATCCATTCATGTCCATTATGCATTCCGACGGACTTGGGCAATTCCAGCAGGACAATGCGACACCCCACACGTCCAGAATTGTTACAGAGTGGCTCCAGGAACACTCTTCTGAGTTTAAACACCTCCGCTGGCCACCAAAATCCCTAGATTTGAACATTATTGAGCATATCTGGGATGCCTTGCAAAGTGCCGTTCAGAAGAGATCTGCACCCCCTCGTATTCTTACGGATTTATGGACAGCCCTGCAGGATACATGGTATAAATTCCCTCCAGCACTACTTCAGACATTAGCCGAGTCCATGTTGCGGCACTTCTGCGTGCTCGCGAAGCCCTACACGATATTAGGCAGGTGTACCAGTTTCTTTGGCTCTTCGGTGTATGATACATCTTGAACAATCGTGGTGCATTATGCCCAGCAACGAGAACTCTGTAACAATGTAGTTAATTGTTGGATCAACGGACACAAGATTCACGTTTCACGAACCCAGTAGTACTTCAGACATTAGCGTCATGGTTAGGCTGTTCATGGATATATGGCACCTCTAAGGTCTGTCTAATTTCAGATGTCGTCTTTAGTGAACTTGGACGTTAATCTCGACCGGAGCATGTTACGAAATTAGCCGGTCCGTCACAGTCAATGAACAATAATTGCTGCCAACTTTGTGTGAATTGGTAGCATCATAACTTACTCATTAAATGCATGATAAGTATATTAGATCACAAGTCTAAATAAGATTATCCCGAGTCCTTCCAAGTGCGCAGTTGGTCACCAGATGTCATGTATGTTAATGAACTTGCCTCGTCAGACGATGACATGCCAGGGCTGATCGATTTGTCATTATTGACTACAGTAGCTGTTGCCAGCAGCTTGTTCACGTGGAATACCAACGTACGATCTGCTCTCTTAAACCAATGATTCGGAAAAATACTGATTTTTCGAGTTTCACTCATACCTCTCGCCTCACATTCGGGAGGATAAGGGTTCAAGTAAGCCTACGGCCATCCAGATTTGAATTTTTTTGTAATTCGCATCCGTATGACAAAGTTAAATCGAGTATAAACAAAATGTATTTGTATCAGACGTTCCGATTTTTACGATAAGTCTGAGTATTTATGTGAGGTAATGTGCTGCGATTTGTCAAATACACAAATCCCAATGAAAGATTCGGAAAAGGTATCTAAGTGCAAACGCTGCTTAGCAAAAACTTTTATCTATGTTTCTGGTTTTGTGGCATTTTACCAAGGTAACATAACTCTAATTTAATCCCGACTAATCCCGCATATTAGTTTAATTTGATATGCAATTCCCTAAAGATTTTTACAGACAGAAGAACCTTACATTTATCTCCAGGAAATAAACGATATCAAATATTCACTACGGAACAATTACATATTCTGGTATTAATCCTCATTTTTTGACGTCACAATATAATCACACATACCTTACCCTACTCCTGACGCTGGGAAGTACATAGTTTGATACCTGATAATAATTTAGCCGATAATTTTTCCGTAAAGCACATTCAGCAAAGTAGACAGACTCAGACAGAAAGCCAATTAACTGATCTTTTTCTAGTTTATAGTTTTATGATATTTGTTTATGGCTATGGAACTTATGCCCCGGTGGAAATTTCCTGCACCGATTTTCACATGAAATTACTGATGCGTCTAGGTGAATTGATCAGCGCTGGCCAAAGTGGGTGAGTATAGAAATTGTCACCCGAACATACGTTCCAATGCATTTAAAATAAAGTTACAGAGCAAAGTATACAGCAGTTCACCACAAACACTGAATAAAGAAAACCAACAGGTGAGAAGTACGTAATTAGGAGTGCGTGGGAATTATCGCCAGCTCATAAATTTGGTGCTGTATGTGTTCACTTAACACAACATGCTTTCTGGTACTACATTTCAAATGTTTTCTAGTATTCCAGAAGTCCAAACTTAAGAATGACAAAGTGCTGTGCTATATATGTGCTTTTATAAAAAATTCATTCTGGTTCCTAGAATGAGAATCAATACTAATAGAAACGTATCTTGGTCATTGGGTCATCGTATGTGTAAATTTGTGACATTACGCGCTCGGCTTTCGTTGGCAGACTTAAGGTCCATTCTCAAGGTGTGTGGTGTTGTAGTACGCGCCTTTCATCTTTTACCGCCTGGCGGTGGGTCGAGGCGCGCCTTCGCTGCTAGCATATGCGGCAAAGATGAAAGGCGTCCACAACTACGCGCCGAGGGACGCGTCGTGGGAACGCGGCTTATCAGGGGCCACAGATGTTTTTTTTTTTTACTTCTGTACATGGATAGCGCTGCTAGCAGCAGTCAGAGATGTTTTTGCTTTCTGTACATAGATAACGCTGCAGTAGCAACGGCAGAGATGTTTTTTACTTTCTATACATAGATAAAGCTGCTGTCGCAACGGCCAGAGATACTTTTACTTTCTGTTCTTAGATTAACGCTTCTAGCGACGGCCAAAGATGATTTTGTTTTATATCCATAGATAACGCAGCTATAGCAAAGGCTAGAGATGTTTTTACTTTCTGTTCTTAGATAACGCTGCTAGCTACGGCCAAAGATGATTTTGCTTTATATCCATAGATAACACTGCTGTAGAAGGCCACAGATGTTTTTGCTTTATATCCATAGATACACTGCCATAATGAGATTAATTTTTTTCCTGTATTGGTTCACTATGTTTTAAATTATAGACCAGTTTCAAAGCAAATAATGTATTTCAATTAAATTACGTAGAAATTATTAGCTAGTTTGTTTGTTTATGGTCGTTTATGTAGATTTTTCGTTATATTTTCTGTTCATAGAAGTGGTTTTTATAGCAAGCAGAGAATTTAAGTGTCCTGTCTATGTTCGTGTTGTGGTTCAAATTTTTTTCCCTTTAAATTAAAATTTGAGCCCAACTATAAAGAAATTATATGTTTCGTTTAAATCTGCAAGTTAGTTATGAAAACGAATGAAACGAGGTAGAACCGAAATATGTGTATCATTACATCAAAACGATATCGGTGTTATGGACGTTATTTAATACCATTTCCATTTAGTTAAGCAATTGCAACAAATGAATTGCCGGAACATTGTGATCAACTTATCAGTTTTGACGACAGTAGAAGTTAGATTGATAGTCAAAGCTATTCCTCAGCTTTTTTGCTATCGTTATACTGGTTGTAACGTAATTTTTTTGTAATTTTATCTCAGTAAATAACAAAATGCTCTTAGTATCTCTTTCATACCTCTCCGTATTTTTAAACTTGGGTTACTGTTATGCCAATCTATTCGGCTTCTTGTGTTAACCTTGCTTATAATTACTGCTAAATTCTCCTGACAATATTTATCAACTTCCGGATGTCCGCACATGTGTTGCCGCAATGTTTTAGTTTCTGCGCATGTGTCCTTCCTGTCGTCCTTGCAGGCCAGGTGCTCGTCGCTAGCGATCAATTAGACAGAAGAGAATTAACTTAATGAAGAGGCGTCAAGTGTGACGCAACACATACAGTGAGGTCATTGATCACAACTACGTCGTTCTAAATTCGCCGACCTGGGACGTACACATTTAAATTATAACCAACTTCTTTTTCGAGAACCGACAGAAAGCAAGTAATTTTAGCTATGTTATTTTTAAACATACTGTTCCCACTTTTCAGTATACTTGCGTTGGGCAGCCTTTTCAGCCAACCTAATCTGCCCTCACAAACTTAACTTTCTCGTTGGTTAAATAACTCTTTCTGCTGCTCAAGTTGTCACAATCAACAAGTTCTTCACCATCTTTGCAAGGTTACGACACTTTTAGAAGATTAGTTTGTTTTATTTTATTTATATTTTTTGGTAGTATTTTCTGACTAATTTGTCGTTATAGTCTTTTACAAACTTCTAATGCCTTTTATGATTTGAGTAATTTAATAGAACTGTATTATTTCACACGATTTCACTTCTTGTTCACTCGTATGCAGCAGGACCATTCAATGATGATTCTAGAAATTTCTATGGCTAAATGAGAAGGTGTACAGATAATAAGGATAAACAGGCTTGGCAGGAAAGCGAGCCAATCCTTACAAGCATCGTTGATGCACATCGTCAAGAGAAAAGTTGCTATCTGCTTTTCAAGAAAAGCTAGACAAAATTCCCCCAAAGCAATCTGCTTTAAAGTATTTCTGGGGGACCTGAAAAAAAAAAAAAAATGGTGACGACATACTTGTACTCAACACGTGTCTTCAAAGTGGGTATCAGACGTGCAATTGGTTAGATTTGCACAGGGTGTAATAGGATAGTGGATTTGTGTGTGCCATGAGTACTGGATATTTTTTGTGTACGATTTCAGGAGGATTCTAGTTTCTTCTTCTCTTCGATATCAGCCATCTAAGGACCACGAAACGTAATCCCGTGCATTAATTTCGAGCCTTCTTTTATTGACTTTCAATATTTCTTCATCCTTTCACTTTGCTGTTCCCCCCTTTCTTCTCTTCTCCTTCTCCTGGAAACCCTTGAAATTTTGGATCAATCTCCTGAAAATTGCTCTATCTTGTATTATATCTTCTGTCATTCCGATCTCAATCATATCTTTCTTTACTCCTTGGATCCACTGGTTGCCCTTCTTACTCTTGTAAACATGGTTGAAAGTTCTTTCTGTAAGTCTGTTGTTACCCATTCTCATTATGTGACCAAAAAAAAACCTGATTCTCCACTTTCTGATCGTGTCTGACATCCTTTCAATTACTTCTTCTTTCCCCAAATTTTCCTCAAGATTTTCGTTTCCATTTTCTCTCTCTTTTTTATTTCTCCAGTTTTCATAGAGAACAAACATTCTGAGGCGTACAGACCTTCTGGTTTGATTTTAGTGTTGTAATGTTTGATTCTAGTTTTCCTTGAGAGGTTCTTCTTATTCTATATATCTTTAGTCAGTTGGTATGCTAGTTCTAGTTTTAATCCTCTTGATATCTTTGCTTCCTTATCAAGCCTATTAATCTTAATTACTTCACTTAGATATTTAAATTTATTGACCATGTTAATTTTTCCATACTCTGTAGGTAAATCACTAATATTGTTCATGAATTTAGTCTTCTCAAAAGAGATGTGAAGTCCGACTTTTCCTGCTATTTCCTTCAGAAGGTTGATTTGTTCCAGTGCAGTTTCTATACTTCCAGAGAGAACTACAGCGAAGGCCAAACAGTTTATCCCAACCCCTTTGTGCTTTGAACCTAATATTATCTCATGGTGAATTCCCCTTTCCTTTAGTTTCTCTTCCAATACTCTCATTACTTTTTCCAAAACGCAATTGAAAAGAATCGGGGAAAGCCCATCTCCCTGCCTGACACCGGTTTTTATTTTAAGTTCCTCTGAAATCTCTCCCATTAATTTCACTTTTGATTCTAATTTATTAGGATTAAGTTACGTTTTTGATAGTCATTTTTAATAGTTGGAGAAACATAGCAAGGGAGATTTGGGAGGAAATGTTCTCTGATAACTTCTGTTTTTGTTAGTACGTAGAGCACGGAGATTAGAACTATTTTGCTAGAGTGAAGCTTTAAATGATACACTCAGAATGAAAAATTGTATATTTCTGTTTGAAACCAGTAGACAGAATTCGTTGCTTGTAATGGTGGTTCTAACTTTATCATTCTGATACAAGTTGGTTTTCTCGTTTATTTGGTTGTAGACTGTATCTCCATTCATTGACAGAATATTCCACCGAATCTTTTCAAGTCACTGGAAGTCCTGATTTGTCGAGTTTACTAGGAAAGAAGCTGTTTCTAACGAGGTGCTGTTGTCCAGAATGCCTCTTGCTGCCGTATTATTTGAGACGTGAACCAACGGCGCTTCTAATATATCATTATCGATATTATCTTTCTGCGCTCTTCTCTGTAATCTGTTTCTGTGCGCTGAGTAGCTCTTCGTCACGACCCATTGATCACTTCACTACTGCTTCGTAGAATCTCACTTCCCATATCTCTGTTACGAGCTAGGTTACACTGAATTTCACTATGAAAACGCCACTGTACCAACCTCTCGCTAGAAGTTGCGTGAGCCTTGTAACATTATCACTAACCTCCAAATAATTATTAATTTACTATTATCATAAATATTGAACTATGTCGCATTATTTAATTATAAATATCCTGAATAATTGTATTAATGTTCGTAACTTCTAATATTGTTGGGTTTCCACAGATTGAAGTTTGTTTCGGTAAAATGTAGGTGCGTGCAGGATAGGGGGAAGTTTGGTGTGTAGGGAAATTGCCACCGAAGCGTGTGCTCCATTGCAATTAAATTAAATTAAATTAAAACCGGGTAGCATAGTGTTGTTATATTTAAGTAACAATCTGTGATACTGGCCAGTATTGCTGGACGAACAGCGATTGTTGATTGGGCGCCTTCATTGTAGCATTAGTCCAGTAACGGGGTCGTAAAAAGGGGGTCTCACAAACATCACATCACGTAGAAGATTTTTTTTTCGTATCTTGTATATATTGGTGAGAGTATGCAGAAACCAAGTTTTCGACCTCCAGCACCCTCGGCACAATTTTCTGTGGCCAAAAACATCAAAATTTGGGTACTTTTTTCAGTTTTTCGTCTATAACTCTTTCCTGATAAGTCCTATCAAGAAATATTCTATTTCCAATTTGAAAGAGGACAAAATTTCCTACAACTTTCGTACTACAAACTTTTTTCTAAACTCAAAATTAAGCGAGCTACAGTTCTTCGAAAATCAGCCCAAATTTCACACTTTTCCTAAAAGTTGGGTTTTTACCTAATTTGCAGCTTAAAATGACCTGAAACCCCTGTATATATAACCGATACATATGTATTTCTGTATGACATAGTATATATATGTACTATACTTTGATTACTGATGGTCCATTCAATAATCATATAGCATTGTTGGCCGGGAGATCCCGAAGGATTGTTCGGCCGCCAGGTTATGGATCGGCCGCGCAGTGCGCTTCTTGTGGCTATCTAACCTGACCAAGTACTAGTACCGCATATAGGGAACCTACAGCTTAAGGTGGAATTAAAACCACAGAATCGTTCTGGCTTTCTCCATATTACACAGCAAGCTGTGGCAGAGGTAAAGCCCCGGTTACTGGCCTTTGAAAATTACTGCTGAGAACGGGATTTCGATCTTCAGTCAGATACCTTAACCACTGAGCTACCATTTCGTTCTATTACCTGATGGTATTTGTACCAGTTTGAAAAACGGATTTGCAAAACTGAAAACATAATGTTATGGCACAAAGTTTATTTATGCAGTCAAAATTAAGTCATAATAAGTCAAAAATTAGTCATAAATCCATTTCTTTTCCGTTTTAATGGATTGAAACAATGTGTTCCATTTGAATTTGTTCCGTACAACAATGGAAAAAAATTGTCGCTATATGAAGCATTTAAATCTCTTCAAGATACAACACCCAACACAAAAATTTTTGCTATGCACGGATGATTCCTCCTGCATAAGGTTATGTGGCATAGTAGTAAATACCTTGGCTGCTTCTGTGGAAAATATGAAGCCTATTTGATAACGAACTATAGACCCAACATCACAGTTATATTTGACGGATACCGAAGTTATGCTGCGCAGAGAGGAATAAAGTCATCTGAAATGATTTGTAGTTTGAAAACATCAGATACTTCAGCAGGCATCATTTTCAGTGAGGAAACAAGTGCTACAGTGACGCAGCAAATGAGAGCAGCAAGAACTGTGTAATGTTGATACTAATGCAAAAACTGAAAAAGGAGGCATCCAAGATCAACAGGCAAAACAAGATGCTGCTGGATTGATCGTTGAAGCAGCAATTTCCCAAGCAGCAAAATTCGACAGTGTGATGATTCTAAGTGAGTATATTGGCTTTCTCATTTTGCTAATGGGCTTTGGTACCACGAGTTTGAACCCACACACATCCTCTTCATCCATGCATTTGCTGGATGTGATACAATATCAGCATATTTCGGCTATGGGAAAGAAAACTTCTACTGCATGATTCAATACCAACCATATCTGAAAGTAACATGCATGCTAACTTCTCAGAACTCTAGCCTCCAGAGAACATTTGGAGAACACGCAGGGGAACAGATCATCTTGGAACGGTACGGAAAAATTGCTTGTGGAACATTGGAAGGCTCAGATATGAAATGATTAAGAAATCTGCCCAAAAAATGCATTCAGACTAGCACGGTTGCCACCAAAATCAGATGCGGCTACGTTTTACTCAATATGCACGTACCACCAAGTAAAGGTTGGTTGGGTCGAGAAACGTACCCATTGCCGTGAGGATGAAGGAAAGGCTCGTCCAGTCTTATTACAGTTACAATAATAAATGCATTCAGCAGGACGTCGGTTCGAATTCCCGTCCAAGCATCCAGATTTGGGTTTTCCATGGTTTCCTCAAATCACTCCAGCCGAATGCCGGGATGCTTCCTTCAAAAGACCATGGCCGAAATCCTTCACGTTCCTTGTCCCCAGTCCCATCGTGCCACTAATGAACTCGACGTCGACGAGGCGTAAAGTCATAAAAAAACAATAATAAAAGACGATGCACTTGAGTTTACTTCGAAGGTTGTATCATATTCCTTCCAGAAACCTTGTTCTCCTCCATGCAGCTGTCGCTAATCAGGACTGCATTGTTCAGCTGCTTGCAAAAATTGCTCTCGCCTGCCTCGTGAAAGCGTTCCTGGAATGTAGTAGATGAAGGAGAGGAAGATTTCTTCTACCTCGAGGAGGCTGTTCCTGATGCAATGGATGAAAGAGACACAATTCATTGATAAGCCGGGACAATCCAAACGGAAAAGAAATTTATTTATGACCATTTTTTAACTCTGCCACAGCTTGCTGTGTAATATGAAGTAAGCCAGAACGATTCTATGGTATGGATTCCACCTTAAGTTGTAGGTTCCCTATATGCGGTACTAGTACTTAGTCAGGTTAGATAGCCACAAGAAGCGCACTGCGCGGCCTATCCATAACACTGTAACCTGGCGGCCGAACAATCCTTCGGGATCTCCCGGCCAACAATGCTATATGATTATTGAATTGACCATCAGTAATCAAAGTATAGTACATATATATACTATGTCATACAGAAATACATATATATCGGTTATATATACAGGGGTTTCAGGTCATTTTGAGCTGCAAAGTAGGTAAAAACCCAACTTTTAGGAAAAGTGTGAAATTTGGCTGATTTTCAAAGAACTGTAGCTCACTTAATTTTGAGTTTAGAAAAAAGTTTGTAGTACGAAAGTTGTAGGAAATTTTGTCCTCTTTCAAATTGAAAATAGAATATTTCTTGATAGGATTTATCAGGAAGGAGTTATAGACGAAAAACTGAAAAAAGTACCAAAATTTTGATGTTTTTTGGCCACAGAAAATTGTGCCGAGGGTGTTGGAGGTCGAAAACTTGGTTTCTGCATACTCTCACCAATATATACAAGATAAGAAAAAAAAATCTTCTACGTGATGTGATGCAAGTGAGAACTACCCCGTTACTGGACTACATGGCAGGGTCCGGGGCAGTGTGTGTTGTATCGCTTGGCGTAGGTTGTATGAAACGAGTTGATGTTCTTTGTACACAAGCTAAAATATTTAAATTTATTTAAATCTTGTTTGAATGTAAGATAAGTGACAACAAATCTTCTAGGGTTTGCAGCCGGATTTTATTATAAAGCAACAAGCTTTCGGCTACTAGCTCAGTAGCCATCTTCAGGTCGATTATGTATCGGCGATCTTGCCTTGATGGATACCAGGCGTTTACTGGTGTCGCTTAGCAACCTCATGACGCTTTCACTGTGATTGGTCGAGGCGGCGGTACATAATCAACCTGAAGATGGCTACTGAGCTAGTAGCCGAAAGCTTGTCGCTTTATAATAAAATCCTGCTGCAAACCCTAGAAGATTTGTTGTCATTTATTCGCCGGGAAAGCCTGCATTCGCATGTAAGATAAGTGTTCGAAAAGTTGCTTCAATGAACGGTGTTGATTAAACTCAGTAGTATTTCGACCAGATCAGTAAGTTCTTCACTTGTACACGAGTACACGTTATAATACCTACCACCTCTCAGTTTGTTGGGTGGCTATATGCCAGAGCATCGTAATTAAATATGTGAGACCTAAAGGCTATTTTTTTTTTGTTGCTTATGGTTTTATGCCTCGTCAACATCGAGGTCATTAGAGGCCGGAAAGGTCTGGAGGCAAAGAACTGGAAGGAATTCGGCCATGTCCCTTTGAAGGAAGCATCCCGGCATCCGCCTGGGGTGACTGGGAGGAACCATGGAAAGCCCAAATCTGGATGCCTGGACGGGGATTCGCACCGGCGTTCTCTCTTTTTTTTTTTTTTTTCTTTAACTGCTTTATGTCTCTTTTTAACATCGAGGTCTTTAGAGACGGTAGAGGGTGGGGGGCAAGGATGGGGGCAAGGAATGGGAAGGAATTCGGTCATGGACTTTTGAAGGAAGCATCCCTGCATTTGCCTGGAGTGATTTGGGGAAACCATGGCCGGCGTTCTCCAGTATGCGAGGCTAGAGCGTTAACCGCTTACCCACTACGCTCAATGTTTTTTTTTTTAAACTGCTTAACGTCTCCTATAACAACTAGGTCTTTAGAGACGGGAAAGGATGGGGGGCAAGGAATGGGAATGAATTCGGCAATGGCCTTTTGAAGGAAGCATCCCGGCATTCACCTGGAGTGATTTGGGGAAACCATGGAAAACCCAAATCTGGACGCCCGGACGGGGATTCGAACCGCCGTCCTCCCGAATGCGAGGCCAGAACGCTAGCCGTTACACCACCACGCTCGGTCACTACGCTCAACGAAAGCTAGTGGCTTGCATGTGTTGAGAGAGGAGAATTGGGCCGTTCTCATCTATATAACACGCCGTCATCCACCAACGGAGTGATTAGCTCAATTAGCTGATCAATTCCAGGATAATTGGTAGCTTACATTAAGAGATCCTGTCAGGATAGTTCGCCGCCGCAGCTGTTTTACAATGTGTGACTTCCTGTTTACGAGTCTTAACCGCATCCCGCTGTCTCCGACGTGGCACAACATTATAGCCTCGTTCCCCTACATCAGTGTTTCTTAATCTTATACTAGCTGTGCGTGTTACACGCTTGAGATATCCAGTCCGCCATTACGTAAATCTTGTCGGGAACCCCCTACGATCAGCTGTGAACCCCTCGGGGTTAGCGTACCCCACTTTAAGAAACACTGTCCTACATACTGCTTGGGGGAGACCGAGAGTGGTGGGTGAACGGTTAGCGCTCTGGCCTCGCATTCGGGAGGACGCGGGTTCGAATCCCCGTCCGGGCATCCAGATTTGGGTTTTCCATGGTTTCCCCAAATCACTCCAGGCGAATGCCGGGATGATTCCTTCAAAAGGCCATGGCCGAATTCCTTCCCGTTCCTTGTCCCCATCCCGCCTCCAATAACTTCGACGAGGCGTAAAGCAATAAGTAAAAAAAAAAGTTTGAGGAGCGTCCATAAACCACGTAGTTCCATTTTGGCCTCCTGAAAACACCCCACCCCCCACGTAGCCGAGCGTAGCTTTCCAGTCAATCCCTTCTTCCCCTTCCCCCCAGACCGAGCCACGCAGTTTATGCACACTCCCTTGCTGATGGAATCGTGACAAAAACGTATAGCGCTGTTGCAGATACAAGAGAATTATTTCGATAACTTTTATAAAAAGGTGAATACATTTCTCTCCACCTTCGGAGACCTTTGAAAAGTGACGTATATTTCAACTGCTTCAAAGTTTATTCGAATATAATGCACAAATTTAGAGCAATCAAACAGATTTGCAATTTTTTTATTCAATAAAACTAGTCCTTAAAAATAATTATACACATCTATTAAATACAAACGAAAAAGCAAAATTTCTAAAAAAAATTGTAGAAATTAGTGACCTACTTTAGGCAATAAGGTAGTAGGAAGTGAAAAAACATGATACAAAAATAAAAAAGTGGATCAAAATCTGTTGACTCATTTCGCATATATATAATAACTCAATTAATTTTTATTTTACAGAAAATAAAAAAAAACCTGCACCATTTTCGATTCCGTCAGCATTAACATAAATAGTTTTTGAAGGTAACAATGTACTCTTAGTTAATGAAGCCTTATTAAACCCTCCAATCAGGTTCAATTTACTTTCAGAGCTCTAATATTCTTACAAACTAAGATATTGCAAGCACTAAGAATAAAAGTTATAAACGTAAAAGCTTCCAAGGAACGTTATGTGATATAGCCAGGAAGGTATTAAAATTCATTTACCATTCTACAATGTTGGTGCTAGAGCAGATTTCTTTAGCTAGGGTTTTAAGGCACGTCGACGGTAAGGTCATTAAAGCAGGGAGAGGATTTTGGGAAGGAAGCGGACGATTGCCTTTTGAAGGAACCATTCTTGAAATGATTTTCTGAAACAATTGAAAAGCGCGGCTCGCTCTCTAATGGCAAGATCGGTAGAATAAAGTAATTTCAGTCATATCTAGAAAAGATAAATCAAACTGTACCTACACGGTGCAAATTCAGGTCCGAAACGGATTCAGAAATAATTAAATATGAGGCTCGTCAGGTTTCAATTCACGAATCGTTGTTAATATGTAAATCTCAGATAGTAGCGAAAGTGAGGAAAATTTATTGACGACACTGCAAATCGTTATCCAGTTTTCGGTTATCTCAGGTTGATTTAGTTCTATTAGATTTTAAAAACGCTTTCGACACTGTGCCTCCCACTAGGTTACTTAGGAAACTTCGTGGTTACGGCATATCTAGGTAAATATGCGACTGGGTTGCAGACTTTCTGGAGGGCAGAACACAGTGTGTAGTTCTCGACGGTGAGCGTTCATCACGTACCGAAGTGAGGTCCGGGGTCCCCCAGGGAAGCGTGATAGGGCCTCTGTTGTTTCTCATATACATTAATGATTTGTGTGACATAATAGGGAGGATGAAAAGATTATTTGGCGATGATCCTATTATTTATCGTGAAATCAAAACTCCGGACGACTGCACTTTGTTACAAGACGATATTATGAAAATAATTGCGTGATGTAAAGATTGGCAGTTGGAATTAAACGCTAAAAAGTGCCAAGTAATTCGTGTAAGGGAGCGTCCATAAACCACGTAGCTCCATTTTGGCCTACCATGAACCCCCCATCCCCCCCACGTAGCCCTACGTGGCTTTTGACTCTAACCCTCCCCCCCCCCCCCACGTAGCTTTTTTCCCTTTTGATTCCATAAGACATTTTGTACTGTTTTCTATTGTGAGACGATTGTAAATTATATTACGAGATAATTAACTGAGGGAAAGAAATATTCACATGCTGTGGTGTGTTTTGTACCTCATTTTAACTGTGAAAAATGTTATGAAAGGAAAGCTACGTGGCCTTGCTCGGAACCCCCCCTCCTCCCCACGTAGTACAGCGTAGCCTTCCAGCCAACCCCTCCCCCCCCCCCCCTGGGTCAAGCCACGTGGTTTGTGCACGCTCCCTAAGTAAAAAGGCGACGCCGATATACAATTAATGGTACTGTTCTTGGAACGGTAGATTTCGCTAAATACCTTTTTTTTTTTAAACTGCTTAACGTCTCTTAACAGCGAGGTCTGTAGAGACTGGAAAGCATGGGGGGCAAGGAATGGGAAAGAATTCGGCCATGGCCTTTTGAAGGAAACATCCCGGCATTTGCCTGGAGTGATTTGGGAAATGATGGAAAACCCAAATCTGGATACCCGGATGGGGATTCGAGCTAAATACCTAAAGATAACAATTCGTAATAGTTTTTCGTGGAATGAGCATATCGAGAACGTAATTGGGAAAGTATATCGTACGCTCAGATTTCTAGGTCGTAATTTAAAACAATGCACTCCGGAAGTTAAATCGATTGCATACAAGTCACTAGTGCGGCCTCACTTAGAATATTGTTGTTCTATATGGGGTCCCCATCAAAAGGGGTTAATGGAGGCATTAGAGAAGGTCCAAAGAAGAGCCGCCCAATTCGTAACAGGTATATATAGTTGGAGGGAAAGCGTAAGTGCGATGTTGAAGGAGTTAGGTTGGGAAGACCTGGAACACCGAAGGCGTTGCTCTCGACGGAAGCTAATTGACGTATTTCGGAATGACAGGAAACAAATATTGCTAGCAGCAACGTTCATAGCTCGGAATGACCGCGAAAATAAGATAAGAAAAATCAGGGCCAGAACCGATTCATTTCTGTACTCATTTTTTCCACGAGCGATTAGGGAATGGAATAGAAAAGATTTACCAGGCGAGTAAACTTAAAATCCGACAGGAGTAGCTTTCGATAAATTACTCCGGCCATCCTGATCTGAGTTTTCCATGGTTTTCCCGGATCAATCAGGCCGAATGCTGGAATGGTTCCTCACAATAGCCCATGGATGCCTCCTGCCATATCCCGTATATCCCTTCCAAACCATTACACTTTCGGATAGGTGCAATACACCCACCACCACACACTTTTAGTGAATCGCGGTGTAATAATAATAATTAATATTTCCCAAAATTACTCCAGGCGAATGCCGAGATGCTTTCTTCAAAGGGTTATTGCTGAATTCCTTCCCGTTTCCTATCCCGTCTCTAATTACCTCGACATCAACCAGGAGTAAAGCCATAAGTAAAAAGTGGCAATCGTTATCGATTACGGAGTAATAGTTATTCTGAACAATCGTTCACTTCTTAATGTAGAAAAAATACAACTCTTCTTTTGTAATATAATAATCATAGTAAAACTATGTCTGCGGTCATCGAGATAACTACTGGCTTGAGCTCCAATGGTCAGAGATGATACTTCAAAATCGAGGTTATGAGACATATTTAATTACTAAACAATTGTAAAGAAATTAATTGCCACAATACTGAAACAAAACAATGTATTTCGTTTAAATTAAAATATTGAGTATTTACATTGAAAAAAGTAAAAACGTGGATAGTTCTTTTTATAATTATAAATGCATTGTATTTTCTTTCTATGTCGTAGGCTTGTTCACTGTAGCTGGGGCATCTTTGTGTTTTTTTGTGTACTTCTTTATTGGGATCTTTATCTGTTTCTCAAACTAATAGAACTATCAGTAATATTAGTTTTAACGTTGATCCGAGCCGCGCATAAATGTGGAATAATTCTTATAACCATTCTCTTAAATTAATCCACGTAATAACTTTAGTTTTAAATTATATGTAAAGACCCTGATTGGGAAATAAGAAAACTGATTTACATTACACTCTTCCATTGCGTATACTCTTACGTAATCTCTTTCTATGGAAAATTTTAACAAGCCTGGAAAGAAATTAAGTCAGAAATCCGTGGTGTAAGCATTACTTGTAGAGTAAATCCACGGATATAGTGCGGAATTCTCCAAAGGTTTTGGTATATTTACAGCTACGTCGCACTACGTACACTCGCTATTGTCTTCTGTCATACAACTCCAAACATTGTAATCTCAGTGTTGACGTAAATACACATAACACCAGGCGTAAGTATAGCAACGACAAATTTCTCTCAATTCTAAAAAGAGATTTACTGTTCCTTTTATGACTAGCGAATGCGCATACTAAGAAATACGTTCATTTACAAATTCCCTTCAGCTTTCAAACAAAACTCAAGAAAATTATCTTCATAACTTCTGTTATCAATAAAAGAATCGTTATCCTCAACTTTATAAAGTTATAGAAATTCTTTCTACTATGAAGTGATCATCACTGACACACTTTATTTTTTTAGATTTAATTTAATTGCGATAGAGCGCACTATCCGCTGGCAATTTCCCTACACACCCTGTAAGAATACTATTTCATCTAATGATGTTTATTCTTACATTTATATAAGTACTTTCTATATTTATCGCTCAATTAATACACATTAAAGTTAACTTTTGTTCTTATACTACAACACAACACAATCAAAGATTCTGCATGCGATATTGTAACAATCTATGGTCCAACGATAAACTATTACAACGAACTATGTATGTAAACTGTTTCCTTGTAACCCATTTTCCCCTTTCTTCTAACCGTCTACTTTTTACTTCTACGAATTTTAAATTCTTTCTGCGATATGGTTAATTATTCATAATTTCCCTTGGCTATCTATTCCAATCCCTGATTCACTTAACCATGAAAGAAATTCTTGCCACACCCTTGCGCCTGAAATCAAGCGACAGCTTGTGGTCATGGCTATCTTTTCCTTCCCATGCAATGCTCTTAATTGTTCCACTAATATCTTTCAACGTCTCATCACCAATGTACGCCTTGTACACTTCCATGATCCTCTTCACCTCCTCTTCTCTTCCAATGATTCCCATTCCTTTAGCATATCAGTTATTGATTTTGTTCTGTAGTAATTTCCAGAAGCAAATCTACAACCCTTCTTTGCACCCCCTCCAACTTCTGATATTTGATACCAAAAATGTGGGACACCATCATATTCAAGCAATGGTCTGACCAAAGATTTGTAATCCAATTCCTTTACTTCTCTCGTACATCCCCTCATCACTTTCTCCAAAAAGTGAAGGATTTTGAAACCTTTTCCTACCACAAAGCCAATGAATGCGTCCTGCCCAGTTTAGTTATTTATCAAATGTAATGCCAAGATATTTACATTTCAAGTCTACAACAAGCATTTCCTTCCACACGTTATAATTATAATCAACCTTTAGTATTTTATCTGTGTACCTAATAAGCTGACTCTTTTTTGCATGAATCTTGTCATACCTAGCTCTTTAATATTTTACCGAGCGTGGTGGTGTAACGGATAGCGTTCTGGCCTCGCATTCGGGAGGACGGCGGTTCGAATCCCCGTCCGGGCATCCAGATTTGGGTTTTCCATGGTTTCCCAAATCACTCCAGGCAAATGCCGGGATGCTTCCTTAAAAAAAAGGCCATGGCCGAATTCTTTCTCATTCCTTGCCCCATCCTTTCCTGTCTCTAAAGACCACGCTGTTGAGAGACGTAAAGCAGTTAAAAAAAAAAATCTTTAATATTTCTAAGTCCTTAAAAACTCAACAGAAATACAGTGAAGTCCGATTATCCGTGGTAAACGGGACCGGGACCACCTCGGATAGCGAAAAATCGGATAACCGAAGGTCCAGGAAAGAGGTTACAGTGAATTAAAAAACGTTTTGAAACTGAAATAATACAATTAATTTATAGTATAAAACTAATGTGTGGAGCAATAAAGTTGCGATCCACGCAGGCGCTACAGTATCACGCTTAATATCGTACACACACTAGTCGGAAAAATATTCCATATCTTCATAAAAGCTCCCTATCATATTTCAAAAATTTGTCTCGGTTAACCCGGCGGCTCGGATAATCGGAACTCGGATAACCGGACTTTTACTGTACTCCAAAATTTTGCAGAGATAACACGTATGTTCAAATATAATACAATTTCAGATATATCAGACCACGCCTTCGTAATATTATAAACGAGTAAATGTTTGAACGGATAGATGTTTGAATTATTTTGCTCAATCACGCCTTAATTGCTCAACAGATATAAATGAAATTTGGTTCAAAGATAGTGTATCGTCTGCATACTAGCACTGGACAGTTTTCATCACGCAAAAAGAGAATAGTTCCTTCGGAAAAAGTCATTGTCAATAATCATACTGCTCACACAAGAGTCTTTTACTTCGTAGCCGCTGCTGCCACGTCTACTCTTTGCTTCTTACGTAAATCGCATACACTGCAAGAACGTTGTGACGTATTCAATTGTGTGTTCAGTTTAGAAGTGCGAAAATGGATGCACTTGGTAAACTAATAGTTGCGAAGCAGAAAATCTATATCTGATCTTAACCACAAAATTTTTTAAAGCCGTTTCTAGTAATATACAATTACATAGATTACCAAATTGCGGAGCTGAAAAAAAAGATTATTTTACTTTACCTCAGCATTTCTTAACATTAATAAATAAAAAATTAAAAATTATTACTTTAAATATTTATTATTATCACTAAATAAAACTTTTGTACTATAACACTCTTCCAAGTGGACAAAGTCGCGGGTAAGTGATAGTATACTATATATAAAGATTTCCTAAGAGGTACAATCGAGTAAATGTACGACTGAAAAAATGATGAGTATTCGAAAGTAGACAGCGAAGTGAATAATAGGTTGAAGAACGAATTAACGGAGACAATAGATAAATACATAAAGGAAAGCATACATTCTACGTCTTCTAAGCTGCAATAGAAGACGCAAAATTTACTTCGTCTTTTAGAGAAAAACAAATAAATCGCCAAAAGTTAAAAGGAGAACATATTCTGTTTGTATCAAACGTGATTTAACGGGAAAGTATGCGCATAATTAAGTAAAGTAAGTTAAGGTTAAGTATTATAACCTTCTTCTAGTATGGGTAACCTCATTAGATCTCGGCTGTTTACGGTAATATGAAATGTGGTCTAGCAGGTGCAGAAAGTGACGCTCCTTATATCAGCGAGCGGAAATTTCCGCTCACTCCAGGAGAAAGCTGAGCTGACACAATCTTACCCAATGCAGCCGCCATCACATATGAAACAGCAACGCAATTGTACGCGAGATGGATAACGCCACATTAGACAATTGTAACAGTCCTCATACCTGAACTTTAAATAGAATTGTATTTAATGAAGTATTTGTATGTGACCTAAAGTTTGCTTGAATATAATCTGGTATGTTTGTTTTGCAGTTTCTTGTAAATCAGTGTATATAGACTTTGTTTTATGAAAGGAAATTATTTAAAGGCCATTTAATATATTTAAGAACCGAATTGTGCAAGAGGATTGCATAAATGTTTGTAATTCCAAGTATTAATGCAAGTTACGATGTCACAGGACAATTTTCTACAGTTTAAAATGTTTTCTGTAAATAATTTTGTGTTCAAGTATCTTTAATTTCCATTTCTGACCGTTTTGTAATGATGTTAAATGATTGAGTACTATTTCTGATTGTTTTTAATATGTTTAATTGTTTGAGTAATTGTTAATGTTCGAGAAATATCTCGCGGAAGCTTTTGAAGTGTTCGGGAAATTTCGATAGAGCCTATATAAAGAAATCAGCAGAACAGTTAGTTTTACAGATTCACTTTACAACTGCCAAGGACTGCGTTAGTAGTATCTCTGGATTGTATCTATGCAACGTTGATGTTGTTTGGTGAAAATAAACAAAGTCTAAACTGAAATACCTTGTGGACTACTTAATTACTGTATTAATCAACCACGAAGAACCTGACACAATGTTTGTTCGCTTTCATCCCATGCGACAACAGACTCAGGAATGTTTAATGACGTCATTTTCAACAAACCGATAATATTACTAATTAATTAGTGTATCATTAATCAGCTGCATAAAAATACACACAATCTGCAGTGTTAGCTAATAATCATTTAACTCCCCATAACAGTATCCTTGAACACAATACCGAAAAACTATTAATATGTACCATAACACTAAGAAAGGCAAAAGTAACTGAACGAATAAGTGATCACGAAGTAGTTCAGATGGATTTTAGAGGATTCAGTTAACTAAAGGCCAAAATTGAAGTGGGAAATACGGACGATTCTAAAAAGGCACATATTTCGCAATTGAAGAGATATTTCAGGGAAAGTTTCAGCAAATGGAAAGAAGGCACAAATATAGTACAATCAAGGTGGGGAGAGTTATTAAAAATATATTCCAAAACAGAAAATAAAGAGAGTTACAAAACTTACTTACTATAATAGGGAGGTTAGACGGTTAAAATGTTTGGTGAGTAGGGAATTTAGCAGTTAAGAGACAGCAAGGTAGTAGGGAATACTTGAAACTACTAAACAGGGAATTAATAATAGCAAAGAAGGTGGGATTCATTGCAAGACAGGAGGAAGGTGAAGAGGGTGAAGAGGGTCATGGGAGTGTACAAGGCGTATACTGGCGATAGGGCATGGAAAGATATTGGTGTAGGTATGAAAAGTAGTGCATGGAAGGGAAAAGATGACCATGACCACAAGCTGGCACTCGATTTCAGGCACAAGGGGGTGTGGGAAGATCTCTTTTTTTAGGTAAGGGTGTCAGGGATTCGAATAAGTTACCGAGGGAAATGGTGAATAATTTATCGAAAATGTTGAAAGAATTTAAAGTTAAAATTTGTAGAGGGCAAATGCAGGTGGGTGCAGGATAGGGGGAAGATGGGTATTTAGGGAAATTGCCACCGGAGCCTGTGCTCCATTTCAATTTCATTAATTTAATTAAATTAAAACTGGGGGGATGGGAGAGTGTTGTGACAATTATAGAAAAGGATGGAGAAGAAGTTACTGAGGATTTGAAAAAGGCAGAGATTTTAATTAATTGGTTTTGTGTACCATTAGCGACAACGATTCAGGAATGGAAGCGTGGAAATCGGAAAATGGGCTTACCCACACAATTAGAAATGAGCAGACTAAAAAATTTGAAATTCGTCCTGAGAATATCGTGAAGGAACTATGAAAGCTGAAAAAGCATAAAGAGGCTGGAGTTGATAATATTATTACGCATGTCTTAAAGATAAGTGCATATGACATTGTACTTTACCTTGAAACGTTATTAAATTGGGTTCGGATACTTGCTGCTTACCAGAGGACTGGAAAAGAGCGATAGTAGCACCAGTACACAAAGGAGGGGTGACAAATAGGGTCGAAAATTATAAACCAATCACTTTGACATCGTTTTGAAATTAATGGAGAGATTGATATGCAGACACATTAGAAATGTGTGTGAGGAACTTAAGTAGTTTTCAAGTCAACAACATGGATTTTAAAGAAGGATACTCATCCGAATCCCAGTTAGTAGGTGATATACAAGATATTTCGCAAAAAAAAGGGCAGGGGTAGCCAAATGGATAGTGTAGCACTAGACCTTACAAAGACTTTGGCACAGTAAACCCTAGAATAGTTGTAAATAAGTTTAAAACTATTGGAGTGGATTAGAAAGTGATTTTATATATAGAAGAATTCTTACAGGGAAGAAAACAAAGGTCAGGTTAGGGAATGAAGTAACAAAAGAATTAGAAGTGAAAATAGGAGTGCCGCAGGGTAGTTTTTAGGTACCATTGCTGTTCGTTATTCTAATGAATCACTGTATTGACGGTATACTGTCAGGAGTCAGGTTGTCTGCAGATTTCATGATGCTGTATAATAACATCAAAACGGTAGAGGACTGTAAACAGCTGCAGAGTGATCCGAACAGGGTATCTAGCTGGGTAGATAAACATTGGATGAACATAAATGCAAACAAGAGTCAGCTTATTAAATACACAGTTAGAAAACTAAATATTGAGTATGATTATCACGTGAGGAAACAATTGCTTGTTGAAGGCTTGAAATATAAATATCTTGGCATTACATTTGATAACAAACTCAACTCGGCAGTACACATTTGACAGGTAGCAGGAAAAGATTTCAAAATCCTGCACTTGTTGGAGAGAGTGATGAGGGTTTGTACCAGAGAAGAAAGGGAATTTGGTAACAAAACATTGTTCAGGCCATTGCTTCAATATGGTGGTGTAGTGTGGGACCCACAATTTGAGTATCAAATACAGGAGTTGGAGAAGGTGCAAAAAAGAGCTGCTAGATTTGTCTCTGGAAATTATCGCAGAACACAATCAGTAACCGTTATGAATAAAGTATTGGAAAGAGATTTACTGGTAGACAGGATTAGGGTGAAAAGAGTCATGGGGTTGTACAAGGCGTATGTTGGTGATGAGGTCTGAAAATATATTGGTGTAAAAATTAGGAGTAGTGCATGGAAGGAAAAAAATGACCGTGACCACATGCTGGCACTCGATTTCACGTTCAAGGATGTAGGAAGATTTTCTGTCAAGGGGAAGGCGGTTAGGGATTGGAATAAATCACCAAGAGAAATCATGAATAATTTACCAAAAACGCTGTTGAAGCTGAAATTTGTAGAACGCAAAAGTAGGTAGGTGCAGGAAAGGGGGAAAATGGGCCTTGTAAGTTTCTTTATGTTTTAGAAATAATATGAAAATGTACTTCGTTTGGGTTCTTCTTTACAAAATTACCTTCATCTCTTATTTTTCCATTTAAAAAAGAAAATTATACTACTTTTCCTTAAGTTTCCAGCGTCAGATTAGTTGAAATAGGATCTTTATTTAACCCTCTATTTCCACCGCTGGTTTTTCTTAGATGCCACCGCTGTAAATCAAACTACTATTAAAAAATCATACCAAATGTACTTTAAGAATCAACTCCACTTTCTTTATTATAATCTCAACATGAAACAAAAGTCTTCGGCTTATCTTATTATACCGAGCTTGGTGGGTGAACGGTTAACGTTCTCACCTCGCATTCGAGAGCCCGCGGGTTCGAATCCCCGTCCGGCCATCCAGATTTGAGTTTCCATGGTTTCCCAAATCACTCCAGGCAAATGCCGGGAAGCTTCCTTCAAAAGTCCATTGCCGAATTCCTTCCCGTTCCTTGTCCCCAGTCCCATCCCGCCTCTAATGACCTTCGCCGTCGACGAGGCACAAAACAATTTTAAAAAATCTTCTCGGGTTTGCAGCTGGATTTTATTAAAAAGCGACAAGCTTTCGGCAACTAGCTCAGCAGCCATCATCAGGTCATTCTAAAATAACAGTCAGATATCTAATACAACTTTCATGTTTCACTAACTTTATCATTATACTAATCTTCTGCCCTCAGGCTAATATTTTCCATTTTAAATCTCGCCAGGATTTTTGCAACTTCTCCATTAAGCTTTTTCCATCCATACTTTATCTCATTTCATTTTCTCTTCAGCGACCTCTTTTCTTCAACTGTTCTTTTTCACCAAAGATCTCGTATACCTCTCTTTAAATTCTGTGAACTCAAAAACTCAATGTTAGTATTTACAATCGTAACTACTAAGTAAAAAAACAATTTTACTAATATTAAAAAAAAAAAAAAAAATACTGGGGTTGTGTACCTCACAGTCTGTAGGGAAATTGTCACCGAAACGTGCGTTCCATCGCAATTAAATTAAATTAAAAGTAGCAGAAATGATAGCATTAACACTGGATTAAAAATAAAAATAGGTTTGAAATGTAATAGGAGAAGTAATTGAATTCTGATGTTTAGGAAGTAAAATTACGATTGATGACACTAGAAAAAAAGGGAAAAAAGCTTCCTGAAAAATCTTTGATATAGGAATAAGAAACAACTTTGTAAAACGGTATGTATCGAGCACAGCATTGTATGGAAGTGAATATATTCAGGAATACTGGAAACAATCAAGGAAAATTGAATCGTTAAAAACTCTTCTCTCCCCTTCGCCTTTCAAGCTGCACGAAATTTTTACTTTTTAGAAAGATAAATTTCTCAGTAAAATCGGTTCTGAAGAAAAAACTCGTATTTAAAGCTGTCAGGTTTTATAGATGATGTTTTATTTCCTGTGGAGCGGTCTGGTCGCTCAGTGGTCAAGGCGTCTGACAGGAGATCGACAGGTCCCCGGTTCGTATCCCTGTCTCGGCGGGGATTTTAATAGGCACTTAACCCGACCTTCACCGCTAGCACAGCTTGCTTGCTGTGTAATGTGAAGTACGCAGAACGCTTCAGTGGTTCGGATTCCATGTTAAAGTATAGGTCCCTATACCCGGTAAAGCCGTGTTCCCTCGGCGCGTGTTAGTGGACGCCTCTCATCTTTGCCGCATATGCTAGCAGGGACGGCGCTCCTCGACCCACCGCCAGGCGGTAAAAGATGAAAGGCGCGTTCTGCCACACCACGCGCCATGGGAATGGGCCTGTACGAGTACTGGGTTAGGTTAAGGCGGCTACGACAGAGGCGGAATGCGCATCCAATAGAAACCCTATCACAAGGTCAATACGACCAGACGGAATTATTATTATTATTATTTTCGTGAACGTAAAAAGCTGCGCGTAATGCTATCCCGTCATGTATCCTGTAGAATGAGTTGTAATGATTACAGATATTGGATTTATTTGTAAAAGTTAATAATTTTCCAACGCAGCCTTCAAAACATGTAACTGATACACGCGCAAACATTTCGTGAACAGTTTCCGTATAACGATCCAGTTTACCGTTTGTTAAAACGTATTTCACATTACCTCCATTTGCATTGCTAGGTAAAGCCGTGATGAGCAATTCGAAAGCATTGCACCGACATTGGAAGCTATTTGAATCCATGTATCCGTTTTCAATATCGGATATTGCGTATTAAGCCTGATAGAAGGCATAGAGTGGGACGCATGTAGTGTCACATACTGCAGCGAACAAATAGATTCATGATTTACAAATATCTTTTTTTTTTTAAATGTATTAACGATCGTTACATTGAATACATTAGGACTTCAGATTGTTTCTTCGTTCTTCATTGCTTCTCACATTGCCCTTCTCGATTATTGTCGGATGAACAAAGAACTGGCTCAATTGTAGCAATTATTTATTTGTCCACTGAAATAGGTACGCAGTAAAACAATTAGAAATGAAGAACTGTTTTCCGAACAGAAACAAAAATATGCGAAAAGCTCCGTACTCTAAAAACCACACACAGTTTATTAATATCTCTGAGATATGTGATGCTGCTATTTAGCGCTAATGCGATCACTCCTTAACGACGCGAGCGCTGCCTAGCAGCTAGACTATGAACTATCGCATACGCGTGACCCTGATCGTTATGGTTAAATTCCGAAAAATTCCTTTCTTAGTTAATGATGTTACCCACGCGGAGAACTTACTCTTTAAAATGATACTGCATTTATCGATTTTGACTAAACGTGAAGAAGAAATCGCCTTCGGGACTATCCAACCAACCTTCGAGTTGTGGACTAAGTTAGTTTTTCTTGTATTAGGGTAGACTGGATATGGTTGTGCCAGGTTACGGTTGTGACAGTCGTCATATTAGGAAAATTATAAGGAATGCCGGGATGGGGGGGGGGTAGAGAGGAGCGGCGTGCCTGATTGAACGTGTTTCACAGTATTGCCTCAGCCATCTCGTGACATTAACAATCGTAGAGGCCTACATTACTTTTTAACAGTCAAAAGTAAGTACTGTATTTTTATTAGATATCTTTTAATAATTTTTGTATGTGTACAGAAAGAGTAATGAGTGCTTTTCCTTGTTATAAGTTAAACGTTACTAGTTAAATAGCAGAGATTATTTTGCACGTAGTTTATTTTGTATTGTCATGGCGATAGTTGTTTTGCGAAGGAGTGCGTTGGGTACGGTTGTGACATGTTTTCTGGCTACCGTTGTGACAAGTAATTTTTTTCTTTTGATGCCCAGAAAACGCTTGAGGAAGACCGACAGCTGTACGAGGCACATTACTCACGGTTACTTTTGCAGAAAATACCTTTGGAAATACTATCCCTCCTTTATTTCCACGGGTTAGTTATCACGATAATTTTGCTAGGGATCGATTGGGACTGCAAATCGTTCAGGCTGGATGCAAGGTGCATTGTTCCTAGGATTTCTCGAACATTTTAAGAAATTTTCTAATGATTCTACAACGCATAGAGTCTTGCTAGTGCTGGATAACCATTCCTCGCATATCCACATTAATACATTGGATTTTTGTAAAGAAAATGGAATCACTTTACTTTCGTTTCCTCCACACTGCTCGTACAACCTGTCTTCGGACCCTTAAAAAAATCTGTACTACTTGTGATGGATAGATGCGGAGTCACAGTGTCAAGCTACGATATACCAGGTATTATCAAAATGATCTAGATCAAGACTTTTATAATTACTATTGATGCTACAATGCATTATTAGTTATAAGCGATTAAGGTGTTCCCAGATTAATTTCTATTGTTACATAAAAATAATTTTTTTTTCAGAAGAATATTATGTTACATTATGTTTGATATTAATTGAAATAAAAGTGATTTTAGACCATTTTGGTGTATTTTTGAACCTGTCACTACCGACCCCAAGCACTTTCACAACCGCCCCTGAGGTGTGGTCGGTTGTGAATATTTTTTTTTTTTCTTATTTGTTGCTATGATTTAACAATTATACTTAGGGGCAAAACTTTAGTATTTATACGTAGGAAAATGTATAGTTTAGTATAAAAATCACCTTTCTTCCAGGTAACTGGCATACTACGAAAATTATGAGCGATCAAATGAAAATTGTGACAACCGTACCCAGTTTAACCTACTAAATGACATGTGCGAAAATTTCGTGCATAAAATACGATGAATAGCGAGGTTGGTGATTTTGTAATGGGTTGTAAAAATATCTATCTGATTTCACGTGATGTATGTTTTCTTGCAGCCCTCTACTTTGACTTAAACACCTGAAGCTATTCCTTCCCGGAAGCCTCACCGGAATACAACTAAACTGAACAAACGACACACTGTATATTAATATCTCTGTGATATTTGTTGCTGCTATCTCGTGGTAACGCTATCAATCCCTATCGACCGCAACGAAGCATAGCGGTTTGGCTTGGAACTGTATTATACGCGTGACCTTCATAGCTAATAATTTTGTACTTTATGGGCAGAATTCTGAAACACAAATTTATTGTGTTACCAAAGCGGATACCTTAATCTTAAGGAAAAAACATTTTTGGAATGACCTATGTGATTGCAGTGTTAGGTAGTTGGGTATATTGTGGCATTAGGTGCTGGAGGTCACCCTGTGTTAAGGTGAGATTATTTTCATCCCAGATAAGAGGCGTCGCTAATCTGGAAAAACAAAGGCTTGGCCTTGGCAAGGTAAGGTCACAACCTACGCAGTTACCGTAAAGCCATAGCACGGCGTAAAAACTCTAAATGTAATTTCCACCATCATATTGTACGGTGTATGTGTGAGATATTCACTGCGTAAAATAATTTATTAGTATTAAATGTATGTTTAAAACATAGGTCCGCGCAATTCTAGGTCTTTTTTTTTCATTACGGCTTTACGCCTCGTCGACGGCTAAGGCATTAGAGGCGGGATGGGAATGCAGACAAGGAATGGGAAGGAATTCGGCCATGGCCTTTTTGAAGTAAGCATCCCGGCATTCGCCTGGAGTGATTTGGGGAAACCATGGAAAACCCAAATCTGGATGCCCGGACGGGGATTCGAACCCGCGTCCTCCCGAATGCGAGGCCAGAACGCATTCTAGGTCTACCAATAGGATGCCGATCGTGGTGGGTTATTATTTTGGACGTGCCATTTCGTTTTTCCTTGGTTTCTCGAAATGATTGTTCGCAAATTCATAGATAGTTCTTTATAAAAGGACATGGGCGAACGGCTTTTCGATCTCCCCTCAGGCTTTAATAACTTCCGTCAAGTACGAGTTAGTCTTGTGAGTACATGGTTAGTTACACATATTGTGTATTAACTGACTCCACTAAAAAATTATAAAAAGTATTTTTTTAACGCAAAATTTTTATTTTTTAAATAAAACCCATTGTCTTTAAAAAATGTTTTTCAGGTAGTATCAATAAATAAAGTAAAAATTAAAATGAAAAAAGTATTTTTCCACATTTTATTATCTGACTAAGAAAATTCTATGTCGAGTGACACACATGATTTTTGGTCGAAATACAATACCTGCTGAAGTATCACATTTGTTAAAATTACTCATTTAGTTCTTTTGTTGTTGAGAAAACTATAAACTCCAGAAAGATCTTTATAGTTTAGTGTAATTTTTAGGAAGCTACAAGTCACTAATTGTGGAACTAAAGGGGAGATTAGTTGGTTTTGGCTTTCAGTGTAAGGTGGGAATTAAAAATAAAATCTAATATTTAATACTCGGCGCGTTTCTGTCTTTCATTATTATTCATTTTATAAATAAATTTCCCTTCAGTAAAACCTTTATGATTATTTTCACTCCTATTATCTTCAAAATTTTATGTTACTATGAAAGAAGGCTTTCTCGGTGAGTCAGTTGCGTAAAATCTTCTCGGGCTTTCCACCTGGATAGCGCGTCAGTAGAAATACATAGCGAAGTTTCGGAGCCGGAAGATGGAGCCCCGTAGATTTCAATTTTTATTGACGCGCTATCCCGGTGGAAAGCCCGGGAAGATTTTACGTTTATGTTACTATGTTAATACGAACTGTAATGTGAAGTTACAAATTTCTTAGTTAAAGTTTTCTGTCTTTCACTTACAAAGTACGGAACCCTAAAATCGCAAGACGTTGCTTTCTATAGAAATTACGTCGGAAATTTAGATCAGCAGATTTCAGACTTAAATCACGCGTAATGGAATACAGCTTCCGAAAATTATGGAGAACATGTTGCGAACAAACGACTCTGAGGAAGTGAACCACAAACAGTATCAACCTACTCAGTGGCGGATCCAGGAATTTTCCGAGCCGGGGCAAAAACTATGAGAGTGCCGCCCCCACAAATATGATCCCCCCCCCCCCCACGCCCAGTTGCCGTGCGGTCCCCTCCCCTCGGTACTGAACCTCCTCCAGTATTACACAAACAAAAATTTTGCAACAATCTTCTATCTATCTCTGTAAAACTCAACCCGTGTATATCAGTTAAAATAAAAAATAATAACAAAAAACCTGATTTCGATGGAGTTTTCACTTTTAAAGTTTACTATCAGACTCGAAAGATCTAGAATGTCTAATTTTTGTACGTCATTTGATGCCAGAGCAATAAATGAAATTCTGAACGTATAGTCAGAGACACCAAAGATGCAATACCAGCTACATGTTACATACTCCATCACTAGAATAAATTTACACACTTCGTAAAAATATTACGGCCTCTTCCTTAAATTTCGATTGATCAGTCTTTAAAGCAGATAGATGGCCGTACTTAATACGAAGAGGTAACTACGCAATTAATAGTTACGATAAAACGCCATCACCGTTGAAGTTATCTGAAACTTCAAATCAACTATCTCTGACTACTAAAACTGCAACTTTTTAGGGGAAATATTTTGTGTTTTAGATAAAAGTTGTTTAGGAAACTAATTTTGTATTCTTGATATTCGTCTATAAGGTGCGGAACAGATTTAAAATTTGATCTCCAATGCCAGATGAAGTAACATAATGACACAATTTTAAGCTGTAGCGGCAGGCGAAGCAACAATAAAGAGACATAATTAATTTTTGGTACTGTGAAAAACCGCAGAAATCAATTCATCGATTTTCAGGTATACCAAATTATTCGTAAAACAAATAAAAATGACCTCAAATTTTAATTCGTTTCACAAGTTTTCAAATTGTGTAAACGCATTCAAAATCTGTATTTTGTGCATGATGCCGGAGGAAACAGACGCATTCCAGACCTCGTATATATTCGTATGTGGAATGTAATAATGCGCGTCCACTACACGTTTCTATTTTCGAGCGACAGCATTAGCAGATGTTGTGGTCAATGCAGCGAGAACCAAAACGAAAATTGACATTCCGCATCACAGCATCCAACCCAACCCGTTATGGGTAGGGTGCGGGTAAATCGACGTTCTCATTAACTCAGGAAATGGCTGCTGCGAATTTGATGAAACTTGGTTGATGTGTTTCTCAGTGGGAAACAAAAAACAGTGAAGGGGTAAATTAACCCCAGCTAGACCGGGAAATGGGTACTGTGCCTCGTATGGTATCAAGACGAACGTGTGTGGAAGAAGACGTTGTGTAAGTGAATTTTTACGATGTCAAACATCTATTGCCGCGTCTCGGGTGTATGGGAGCGTCCATAAACTACGTGATTCGGTCTAGGACAAAAAAGGGGGGGGGGCTACGATAGGCTACGTGGGGGGAGGGGGTTCTGGGCGAGGTCACGTAGCTTTTCATTCGTATTATTTGCCACAGTTAAAATGAAGTACAGGACACACAAAAGCATGTAAATATTTATTTCCGTAATTTAATTACCTCCGTATGGAATTTACGATAGTCTGACAAGAGAAAACAGTACAAAATGTTTTCTGGAATAAATAGAGAAAAATGCTATGTGCTGCGTGGGGAAGAGGGGAGGGGGGGGTTGGAGATAAAAGTCACGTCAGGCTACGTGGGGGGGGGGGGGGTTCACAGGAGGCCAAAATGGAGCTACGTTGTTTATGCACGCTCCCTAAGCAATGACTGCAAAGAGCATGACGCTCTGTTAGGGGGCATCCACAAATTACGTGAGGTGTTTTTCCGGATTTCTGGACCCCCACTCCCCCCTGGTGAGATTTCGTGAGATCTGGCTGGACCCCCCCCCCCCCCTCTGGTGAGATCTGGTCCGTGAAAAACCCCCCTAGAAATCGCCCTGGAAACTTTTGTAGACCTTTTTTTTTTAGGTCACAACCTAACTTTTTTGACTAAATACTCCTAAAATCGACTTTGGCGCAAATTGTAGACTTTTTTTGGCTCTACTGTCCCCAAATTTTTCGCAAAATCTCACGTGAGGTTTCCGTAGACCCCCCCCCTCCCCCTGGTGAGATTTGGTGAGATTTCGCCGGACTCCCCCCTACCCTATTTCACCTCACGTAATTAATGGATGTCCCCTTATGACGTCATGCTCCCCTCACCACCACCGCTCTCTACTGCCTTTTGTTTTCAAAACAACATTGTCTCAAGTGCTTAAAGATTTTAAATCAGTGACAGGATTATATGAGTGACAGTGACGACCAAGCGACCAAGAAGAAACAAAAAATTAAGGATTATCAAAGTGCAAGCTGCGGTAAAATAATGCGCGTGCGCAACTTTTGCTTTACGAAACACAATCTACCGATTCAAACCAAAGATCGTCTATTAACTTATTATTACAATTTTATTTGTTCATTTAGGCTTAGAACTTTGTATACTGATGTCAAAACAAGCGGAGTCGCGAAGGTTCAAGGATTTTCGGAGATAATGTAGACGAACTTCCGATGATTTTAGCAGGAGATTTTAAAGTTAATTTTGTAAACAAACGATTCAATCCTTTCTAAGCCGTTCCTTGAACAAGAATTGATTTGAAAATCAATAACAACTGTAACTACAACTAGGTATGGAACAACAATCGATGCCCATTTTCAAGATACCTCGATAACATTACGTCTAATACTTTAGTTACATACTTCAGTTACTATAGACCAATCATTTCTTTAATACCGTTTAATACACCTTCAACAGCTACTATTACATAAATCACAGCAAATACATCAAGTAATATTCCGTAGCTGCATTGTAAAAAAGTGTGTATCAAAAATATCTGTTTGTCTTGTATTTATATTACGTATATACTATTATATTAAGAAAAGCATATCCATTTTATTAACTTATTTTTTGCTCCGTATTTATTTATTGGTTTTCTTTAATTATAAATTCTTTCAATAATCATCAGTTTCGATGTTTCAATCTGCCGAACGTCCCTGAGAAACCACTAAAAATTGTTTCATATGTAAATACGAAACAATAGTTCTACTAATAAACAATAATCAGCAAATTCAATAACCATCTGTTGCCCATGTTGTCTATGTAGACTGTTAATGTACTCTACGGATCAAACCTCCCATGTCACAGTTAACGAATCGGCAGCCAAAACTTCTCGGAAAACGTGATGTCGATTGCACGCTGAAATCACGGGTAACATTTCGACTGCTGGAATTAACTAAACCTTACCAGTAGTTTATACGTGAAACATCCAAACTTAAAAAGAGACATAATTACACACAAATAAACAAATACAATACGGAAAAGGGAATTAGAATCAATGGCAGAAGACTTAACAACTTGAGATTTGCTGATGACATTGCACTCGTTGCTAATGACCTTGACGAACTCCAAACCTTGGTTACCGACCTCGCATCTAAGCGTAAAGCAGTTGGCCCAAGAATGAATCTATCAAAAACAAAAATTATGTCTAACAAATGTGTCACAGAGGCTAGTGTACAACTAGATAATGAACCTCTGGGAAATGTCAGCGATTACATTTATCTTGGCCAGCTTGTAAATATGAGAGGTGATGTAAGACCCAAAATTTCCCGTCGCATCAAGCTGGGATGGTAAGCGTTTAGGAAGCATTCTATTATCCTGAAATTTAAAATTCCCACAAATCTGAAGGAAATAGTCTGTGACCAGTGCATTCTTCCTGTGCTGACATACAGCTATGAGACCTGGACTCTAAGTGAATTTGCAAAAAGTAAACTAAGAACTGCCCAAAGAGCTATGGAGAGATCAATGCTAGGCTTAACTAGAAAAGACAAGAAAAGAGCAACATATATTGTGGTGGGTGCCTTGGTGGGCAAACCACGTTACAATTATCTTTCATACCTTTATGATTAATAATTGTGGATTTTTAATTTTAATTTTTATGAAGGAGTGAAAATTTATTAATTTTGCAAGAATTTCGACGTTAGTTGGAATTCAGGAAAATTGTCACAATATGACATTTATTTTCTTATCACTGGCGATTACAAGTCCGAGCGAATTTACCGTTAACATTAACACAAATTGGCAAAGTCATAAAAGCAACGCTCAGAGTTACAATTAGCCGTCATGAGCAAGCAAACAATTATATATTTACTTTTAAATATATCTCAGAATCAAAATGCAAGAAATAATGACAATTGGAAACAATAAAAAAATACAAGTTATGACGACCTCAGACAAAGGTATCATAATACTGTGACTTTACAGTTAAAAAGAAAATCATGGGCGCCAGAATGAACAATATATCATTCGAAAATAACTAGTTCTGGCAAATTATGCCGCTAGCTCAGGGGTTTTTACAATTACAAAGTGAGAACATGGACCTATCCTCTCAAAGTCGCTTACGGGTTCTGTTTCACGGAATGCACAATCACATGGCTTGGTCGTAATCAATTACCATTGTAGTTCTGCGTCTGATGTCTGTGATGAGTGTAGCGGACCCACGATATGTGAGATTATCTCACAAGTCGGCTATAGGCATCTCTGGTCTGGCAATGCGCATCATCGCATTACCGGCTGTGTTGCGGTGATACGCTCGCTCCAGCAAGGCAAGCTGCAGTTAGCGAAAGAAGTCAACTTTCCAAGTCAACCTCAGACTGGTGCGATCGAAGTTAGAATCTCCAGCTCCTCGCTCCTCGGTCCACGAGGAAACTTCTCGCTCCGCCCATTTGTAGTCTCGAAGCTCACATACAACAAAAATTCCCAGGATTTTGAGTTATACGCTCATTTTGATTGGATCTTCAGGTCGGCACCTAATGTCACGTGATATCCTCGATATGTGTTTTGGCTAGAGTATCTAACAGAGGTCGGACATATTCGGCTAAGTTCGGGGACGACTCTGTTCTGGCGGCCGGCCTTTCCCGCCCGGTGAGTAACCTTGTTGACCGCCTATCCCTAGGGAGCAGAGTGTGTGGTCTGGCAAATCCCAAATCCGCGACTTCTTGTCGCCAAGGCTCGGGAACACCAAGATTAGCTCAATAATTCTTGAATATTCGCTTTACCAAGATACACTGTATGTTCATCATTTCATTACAGTCCTCACTTGGAATCTTGCGTACTTTATAAAATTACAACAAAAATCTATTTAGGTGGTCGCCCAAGATTTATGTAAATTACTCTTATATTATTACATATATAATAAAAATGCACCTTGTAACGTAGCGACAGCGCGGCTCGTTACAATATTAGGTCAGGTACAAAGGTCACAGACATCTTAGAGAGGACAGTGTCCCTGAAGTGGCATTGCGCCGGCCATATTGCACGGAGAAAAGACGAGAGGTGGATAAAAACAGTGTTAGAATGGAGCCCAAGAGATCACCACAGACCAAGAGGAAGACCACCAGACTGATGGGACTAGTACATACGCAAGGTTGTCGGAGTTAACTAGCAGAGGATCACTCAAGATCGTGCGACTTGGAGGAGACTACTCAAGTTATATCTCAAAAAATCATGACACATGAAGAGGCCACATCAGAAAATGATTGAACTGGCTGATAATGATAAATAAATGCAATTAAAAAAATATTTGAGTTCTTTTTTTATCGATCATTAGACGTTCTTTCGCTGACAGTTTTATTTGCTTACCCGCCAGTGAGGCACTGCGCTCAGAGGCGCCGCACACTTGAACTGGGAGATACAACGGGGCCGGGCATGAGCACAGCTCACCCATACCCCCACCCCCACCCCCCGACCCCTCGTTTACCGGCCGTCCTGGCTGTGGTTGTTAGTCGGTTTTCCGCAGTCATAAAGGTGAATGCGGGTAAGGTCTTCAATCTTCGCCTCATAATCCGCACATTTCACAAACGAAAATAAACTTACCACATAGTTACACCTTTCACAGGAGGATGGCAACACTTCACTTCCCTCATTGGAACTAACAAGGAGAGGCCACCGCTTGTAAAATCCAGAGTCAGTTCATACTGTGTGTTATAAAACCTCATGGCCAAAGGTGAATGTGGCAAAGCAGTAACATGCGACTCTTCGCCGTTGTCGAGAAAATCGGCATTGAAATATGCCGTGGTGTTTAAATATGGAGATTACATGACGCAGGTTTAACCGAGCAAGGTCTCTGCTTCATAAGCTGATTGTCGCCGGATCGAATCCTGCTGCGGGCAACTGTTTTGATTATTAATTCAAATGTATACACAGATAATTCCCGGCAATCAGTTGCAAGAATTATGAACACCTATAATCAGTTTTTTAAACGCCCTTTAACACGACAAAACCGACGGTGTCTCGTTTCAACCCTCTCATACCCTGGTGCGGGAATGAACATGTGTCCTTCAACTGTAATCGTCGAGTAACGTTATTTGTATTTAATGCCTGCCGAAGCAGTCTCCCAAAGTTCAACCCCTCCTCCACGTGGTGGGAGAAGGGGCAACGTCATAAAGTAGGGATTGCTTCTGGGGTTGAGGTTGTGGCGGTTTAGCGTGGGGGGGAGGTAAGGGTGAAACCTTTTACTTCTTTTTATATGATTAAAAGAAACCTTAGGCCGCTAATTTATTTGGTACTCAAATGGCGTACAGGCGAGGCTTATTTATCGTTAACATTGACACATTGAAATATGATAAAAAGAACTATGCAAAGCCTCTTCTTACAATTGCCAACACATATTAACAAATAAACAAAAGCATCAAAATACAACCACCTTTAAATTAACCTTGAAACAAACTCCCAATGTCAATTGGCAAGCAAGAAAGCTACACACTTGATTTGTTTAAATGAAAGCTCCCTTCACAATGATAGGGGAACCATAAATCAAACACAGTATTGGCATCAACTGTATTCAATCTCAATGCCGGGCGCCAGGATAATTTATATTATCCACCAAGTGTGGCTTTAAGAAAGTCTGCCCCAGCTAGCTCAATATTTGGGGGTGCGAGAACTCCTAATCATTCAGTGGCCGTTACAGGGCTGTACTCAATGACCGAATAAAAGTACCACACTGCTCTTGTAGGATGATTACCGTGACGGCGATGTATTTCCCGCGACGGCGGAAGTACTATAGCCCCTTGGCTATAGCGGACAATGCACCACGTCCGTGCAAACGTAATGGATGCGTGCACAGTGACCTCACTGTACAACACGATTATTAACCCTCAGGTTCGAAGCCAAGAGCGATCTCCAGCTTCGGCAGATCCGCTCCTTCTCCTCTGAAGGCTCGGAACCAAGTCCTCTTTCTCCAGCGTCCGCCGGAAAAAGCCTCCTCTTACACTCGTGGTGTACATGAAAAAAAATACCATCGTTACAAAATGCAAAGGAACGTCTCTGTCGATTGGTTCTGCCATTTTTAAGCTCCTCCCTTCGGCTGTCACGATAGGCGAACCTTGTCTTCCTCGACTCGGGTGAACTCGGGATAGCCTCGGACATTTCCGTCATCTGTGACCTCCGAAATTCCCCGTTCGTAAAACTTGGGCTCGGGTAGTTTGTTCACCTTAGTTTACCGTTTCCCCGGAGCTAAGGGATTATACGCCTGACCGACTGCGTGAGAAGGGTAGCTGGTGTCCATTGTCCTTGGCCGCCGCCAGGCTGCCGCGACCTTCTGGCGCGTCTGGCTCACGTGCCACACACACACTGACAACTCTTTCCGATAATTTCTCTCTATTCTTTTTATATATATAAATATGCAAAAATATATATATATAAAAATGTACGGAATGACCCATTTTTGGTCATTCTGCTACATATGCCACCCAGTTAATTTTAAAATTATTGTCTAATACGATAATTTTAATACAATAACCATAATTTCAATGTACTTAATGATCTGATACAATCATTTATAGTTAAAAATATTTGAAGCTTTGGTTTTCACTCTATCCTTTTCGCTCGTGATTATAAAATCAAGTTAATTACTCTGCAAGGAAATTACACGCGCTGCGAATAGGAATTGTTCCGGCCATTTTCTTACAAAGGATTTACATGTAGCCTGAAGCAGAGCCTTAGCGAGAACCAATCATTCTTAAATCTATACACAAATAGCTATAGATAAAATAAGAAAAACACAGACTGAAACATACAGGAAAAAAAAACATGATAAACATAATATAAAAAAAATGCACATGAAGTTACTGTTGTTATCTCTCAAACAAGTTAAAATTGCAATTACTGCAAATGGCGAGTAAACCTCAATTTTAAGCTTCATGCCCGAACTTGTCAACTTTTCTGCGTGTGTTCATGACGCTTCTACCGCCAATGAATGCCAGATTAAAGAACGATATGAAACCAACTGAAATAAAAAACATTCCTTTTAACTGAAGTTAGTATCAAAGATAAATCACCTTAACATGAACAATTAGCTGAATTATTGAACTCATCCCGTGAACAAAATGTTTCCATTTAGCCTTTACAAATGCAATCAACTGTAACTTACTCCCCTTTGACCTTGCTCAACCGTTAACAAAATACAGCAAAGTGTCGCGATAACTCGCCAGTGTTCCTGTAATCATTCAACTTAGGATTCCTTATTCCTGTGATGACCAGCACAATTTGAAAACTCTTTCCGGCAAGAATTTCGTGTTCTATGGGCATTATTCACGGCAAGTACGCCACCCTTTAATAGACACACAAAAAAAGGAAGCTAAAACATGTTGGCAAGATAACTTTAGATCTTTGACCAACTACAGACAAAGCGACACCGCGCTCGCTGCAAGCTTCTGCCCAGAAAAATACCATGTAACAACCTAGCGGTATAAACGTTACATCGACCTGATTCATCACAAAACGTTGAAATCTTTTGGTTTATGTCACAGAATATTTTTGGAAAGCATATCACAACATGCGTGTCGCCGTTAGATGAATTCTGATCGCGAAGATAAGAGGTTGGGAGCAACAACAGCGTTACATTTTACCTGCGACTGCATATCAATTTTTACGGCACAGGAAATCATTTAAAATTTCAGGACTTTATCCAATCACGTCCACCTAACATCGTGAAAGTCAATTTGACTATAAAAATTTCACGTGGGCAAAATATAAAGTTCGGAAATGTTGATTCAGCACCTGGTTTCCGAATGCGGATTTCATTCTATCTGTAACCAGCAAAAACATATGTTCCATACAATGAGCAACCGGCGAATAAGCCTTTCAGTCTTTGCTCGTTAATGGGTAGGTCCCATTGAAGAGGCTGTTTCTAACTGAGGGGACCCTCTTACCAAACAAAGGCTCTCCTGTAGTAGCAGTTCTGGGAATATCTGTGTCAGGTGTTGTTCCGAACACGACCAACCATAACGGTATCCGCGTTTAACAACTTTAAGTTTGCATCCACAACATCTGCGCGACACAGCTTCCTTTTGCTATTAATCTATTTATTTGTTATACAAAATTTAAATTTATATTTACATCTCAAAACTATTCAACTAGAATTCCCGGTTACAAACTGGTACAAGCACCTGTACATTTTTGAACCGATAGTGATAATTATTGTTCGGCTGGGAGTTCGGGTCGAGCTTCTACTACCGTGACCGCATTCATTTCGGACCCGTCTTTACGAGATTGCCCGTTATTTTCTCTGTGGCCTTCATTTTTCCACGGAACACGTCCGTCTCTGTTGGTAGGTTTTCCGTCGTTTCCCTTCCAACGCTTGTTTCGATGATCCTTTCCTTGTTTTGAATAGTCACCGTGGGAATTTAGTTCCGACTCCTTTTGCCCCGGCTCTTTCTCATCCCGCGTTTTAGCGTTCATTGCCCGCTGACCAATGGCATCCAAATTCTTCAAAGTATCCAGCAACTCCGGAATGGTGCGAAATCAGCACAGGATTTATATGTGCCTGCACGTGAGGACTAAAATGCGTGACGACTGCGTCAATAAATTCGCCGTCTGACATGGATACGTCAAAATACCTCGACGTATGACCAGTCTCTCGACGTAAATTTTCCATCGAGTCGTTGACCTGCGGGTCATATCTGCTCTGATGAAGTTTTAGCCTTGCCTGATTCTGTATTTTTGTGGACCAGAAAGTCCGTAAAAATAACTCTTTGAATTCATTGTATGACATACCCGGTTGGTAAGCTAGCAACAGCCATGGGCGGTCCGTTTCAAAGAAAGAATGTTCAATGATCAGCAATTTCGCTGTTTCCGGCACTCCCTTTATATCAAAATACCTGTCAAGCTCAGAAATATATGCTTTTGGATTTGATATTTTTACGTGAGCCAAACCGTGGAATCTTTAACTCGACATTGCTGACAGCGTAATGTCGACACGTTGCATTTATCGATCCACCACTCGCGCAAGAATCATTTAAGTTGTTTATTTTCTTTTCAAATAAGGATAACTTAGATCCTGTATCCTGTACAAACTTTTCTTGTGAAATCTGAAGCTCTTTCTGACCGTCTTTAATCTGTTCGATTGAACCAGACAGAACTTCGATTTCAGTGTTCACTTTCGTGAACTTAGCCTCGGTTTGGTCCTTGACTGAATGTACAAAATTCGGAAATTTGTCCGAAATTCGCACTGCTTTCAGCTCGGGTTCTTTCAACTGACTGGTTAGTAGACTCTAAACGTTTACATAACTCATCATTTGAATTTTTTCAGTGAATCACAAGTTTCAGCTAATTTATCTGTGGTCTGGGACAAACTATTGACGTCCGACCTAATGCTAGCTTTAAAACTCTTCACTTCTTCCGAGATCTGCCCTTGAAAGCTGGACAATCGTTCTTCAACCATCCTGAGAGTAACCTCATGCTTCTTGTCAAGTGCATCGATTTTCTCTGACAACTCATCTTTTACGCCAGACAACTGTGACTGCATTTGTGCTAGAAATGCCATGATATCGCCCAGTTGTATGTTTTGTTGTGGAACTGGTGTAGTGTTTTCTGGATTGTGGGTGTTTTTAGCAATGGGTGAAACTGAGATCTTTTCTGAGATACTATCAGAGACATTTGGAAAATTTTCCATATCTGTCTCCCCGATGCTTGTCGTGGACTGCGAGCTGTAACCCGCTTCAGAAGCTAAATCAACATTTGTATTCGTCTCCGTTTCTGCCATAGTTCGTTGATGCATTGTCTCTGAATTTAATTCATTCATCATCTCACTACTTCCCGAAATTACAGATAAGTTTTCTATTAAAACAATCCCGGATCTAAGCTTCATTAACGGAATCTATAATAGCAAACATGAAACTCCCGCAAACGAACGAAATAAATCACAGAAATACACAAATTCCCCGCTCAACACGAAATCAAATAGAAAATCTAACATCAATCCCGCGATTCAATACAAAAATTCAGCAAATTTTGCATCACAAACACGCAATAAAAAAAATAAAATTGTAACCACAGATTTTGCAAAACAGAACACAACAAATATCAAGCAACGCCGTCATGAACACAACGCATCCAAGTGCACGTGGACAGAACACTCTGCACAAACACATCAATTTCAATTACACATGGAGTGTTTTGAAAAACAAGCTCCCATAATCATTGAAAAATTATGAATGGATTGTTCAAATAATCAAAGCAACATGAAACATGAGCAAATTGAACGTTAATAAAAAAAAACACAAAAATATGCAAGCTACACAAAAATTTGAAAATAGCCAGAACAGTGTGTACTTTAAAAACCCAGTCATTGAGATATTATAATCGCTTGATTAATTAAATCGAAGCCGAACGTTGGGCTAGCCAATTGTGGCGGTTTAGCGTGGGGGGGAAGGTAAGGGTGAGAACCTTTTACTTCTTTTTATGATTAAAAGAAACCTTAGGCCGCTAATTTATTTGGTACTCAAATGGCGTACAGGCGAGGCTTATTTATCGTTAACATTGACACATTGAAATATGATAAAAAGAACTATGCAAAGCCTCTTCTTACAATTGCCAACACATATTAACAAATAAACAAAAGCATCAAAATACAACCACCTTTAAATTAATCTTGAAACAAACTCCCAATGTCAATTGGCAAGCAAGAAAGCTACACACTTGATTTGTTTAAATGAAAGCTCCCTTCACAATGATAGGGGAACCATAAATCAAACACAGTATTGGCATCAACTGTATTCAATCTCAAATGCCGGGCGCCAGGATAATTTATATTATCCACCAAGTGTGGCTTTAAGAAAGTCTGCCCCAGCTAGCTCAATATTTGGGGGTGCGAGAACTCCTAATCATTCAGTGGCCGTTACAGGGCTGTACTCAATGACCGAATAAAAGTACCACACTGCACTTGTAGGATGATTACCGTGACGGCGATGTATTTCCCGCGACGGCGGAAGTACTATAGCCCCTTGGCTATAGCGGACAATGCACCACGTCCGTGCAAACGTAATGGATGCGTGCACAGTGACCTCACTGTACAACACGCTTATTAACCCTCAGGTTCGAAGCCAAGAGCGATCTCCAGCTTCGGCAGATCCGCTCCTTCTCCTCTGAAGGCTCGGAACCAAGTCCTATCTCCAGCGTCCGCCGGAAAAAGCCTCCTCTTACACTCGTGGTGTACATGAAAAAAAATACCATCGTTACAAAATGCAAAGGAACGTCTCTGTCGATTGGTTCTGCCATTTTTAAGCTCCTCCCTTCGGCTGTCACGATAGGCGAACCTTGTCTTCCTCGACTCGGGTGAACTCGGGATAGCCTCGGACATTTCCGTCATCTGTGACCTCCGAAATTCCCCGTTCGTAAAACTTGGGCTCGGGTAGTTTGTTCACCTTAGTTTACCGTTTCCCCGGAGCTAAGGGATTATACGCCTGACCGACTGCGTGAGAAGGGTAGCTGGTGTCCATTGTCCTTGGCCGCCGCCAGGCTGCCGCGACCTTCTGGCGCGTCTGGCTCACGTGCCACACACACACTGACAACTCTTTCCGATAATTTCTCTCTATTCTTTTTATATATATAAATATGCAAAAATATATATATAAAAATGTACGGAATGACCCATTTTTGGTCATTCTGCTACAAGGTACAGTGGGGAGATAGTGTGCCCCGGGACCGATACGGTAGCTGTGTAGGCCTTACAGGAACCCTGAAAAATGGCGCTCAACGGGGCTCTGGTGAAGCTACGACAGGCCTAGCAAGCCGGTAGTGGATAGAGCCTGCTTACAAAACAAAAACAAGCCTCGGACAGGACGGAGCAATGGACAAATGACATGGCTATGGAAACAGTTTAAGATTTGGATCCTTGAACATACGGCACCATAAAAGACGAACCCCTACAGGAAAGGGCATAGAGAACCAGACTGAGATGGTATGGACATGTAAAGAGAATGGAGGTTCAGAGAATCCCAAGAAAAATCCACGAAACTAAGATGCATGGTAAACGACCCAGAGGAAGACCAAGAGATGGATGGCTGAAAGGAGTGGAGGAGGGTGTACGGAAGAGAGGAGAGGACTTGAACAAAGTGGTGATAGAGAGGTGGTGGGATGAAAGAAGGAAATGGAGAGTCTTGTGCATGAAGCAGACCCGACCAGAGGAAACTATTGAGGATAATGATGATGACGACACGCCAAAGCAAATATTTCTATTTTTTAAATATAACTTTGTTTGCGAACAACATAATGAAATTTGAAAGCGTCGGTTTTTTTTTTCACAACAAACGGCATTTTAAAAAGTTATTATATTCATAATTGTTGAAACTGATTTCTAGGAATTATCTATACACACATTTGAATAAATACAAAAAATTGCCAGCAGCGCGGCTCGATCCGGCGACGATGGACTTGGGAGGCACAGATCTTACTCGCAGCGCCACGTGCCTTAAAATTTCCGTTAAGGAGAAAGTATTTGAACGCAACGGAATATTTCAATGCCGAGTTTCTCGACAACGGCGAAGAAGCGCGCGTTACTGCTTTACCATATCACACCTTTGGCGGTGAGCTTTTATAACACACAGTATGACTGGAATATGAATTTTACGATTAGCGGCCTCCCCTTGTTACTACCTGGCAGAAGGTATAAGACGTTTGGGTCAGCAAGGCATGCAGCCATAAAACTGTGGCTCCAGATTTGACTATGCCAACGATGAGTAAAATTCATCCGAACCAACCGACCCCAAAATTTTACGAAAAGTGGTGAATAAGACAGTTTTATTTACTTACTAGCGGAGTTCCAGCGTTGCCCGGTATAGTTGGCGTAGATTTACCCGTACGCTATTTTTATTCCCACAATGAGAAACATTTGTACAAAGATTCATAAAATTCGCGCCAACTTTTTTACAGCAAACCTAGATTCACACGCCCACTACCAAAAAACGGGTGGGTTGAAGTTTATTTGCACCTTCACTATCTTCATTCGTCCGAAAAAATTCATGTGTATCAAGCTTCATTATTTTGGTTAAGATATAACATTACTCAACAACGCTAGATTATAGGGCGCTAATGACCCCGTCCTCGAAGCGCCCTAAAACCTAAATAACAACAACAACAGCTAGATTATATTAGAAACTCACATTTGATTCAATTGCGAAGTGAATGGATATACTTTTTACTCGACACACCAGATACTTTAACTCCGCAGATTCAGCCTTTTATACAAATATCAAAAGTGAATCCAGAATAATATTATCGTAAATAAATAATTTCTTTCAAACAGAAGATTGATGCTGATGGCCAGAGACATTGTAGTTGTAGGCCTACTTCCAGAGATCGTGGATAAAGAAAATCTCTGCTGTTTTTACGGCTATCTATGACGTTTAAAAATTGAATATCACTTCAAGTTTTGTTTAATGTGCAAAATAGTTATTATTGTAAAGTTATCTTATTGCTTTCGTTAAAGGTTATGATCAGAGACGTAATTGTGTGTTGCATCTGGTGGTTCCATCTGTGGTATTCCTTACCATACGTCCAGAATTTCATTTAATTTTCCAGCGTTATGTAACGTAGAAGCATAAGGCATACCAACAACTGAGCTGAGATTCTAAGCTTTAAAACGGTGAAAACCCCATCGAAATCTTCGAAGTAGATTTCAAGTTTTTCTGGGACAAATATACCCTGTTTTAGTTTTATGGACCTTTAGACAAGTTGTACTGGGTATACGTAACACCAAAACTAACTGGAGGAACTGCATAATTAAATTATTTGTTTACAGTCCATGTTGTTCTGTAAACAGTCCTGAAATAACTTTGTTATGTAACTTTGTTGACCGCTGGGATATCCATTCGTCACGTATTTCTGTTACAAAGCCGAATGAGATCATTCCCTGTCTAATGGGCCGAAACGAATCTCACTTTAAAATTACGTAACGCCAAAGTAGGTTTGTAGCGAAATCACACAGCGGTATACTTTCTAGTAATCAGAGATAATAGAGCTGGCCATAAGGTATTTACTGCACGGCTTCATCAAGGTCGGAGTGCCCTCTTGCAATGCTGTTTTATTTAAAGGAACAATTGCCACTGCAGTACAAATCTGTCGCCAGCGCAATTGAGTCCCGCCGACCGAGACAATTTGAGGTGACCTCAGTGACGTCGTTTAAACAAGTAGCGGGGCTTGCGTCACTCCCGGGAACAAATTACTGGCGCCTCGCGCACGGTTTAATAGGACGGACGTCAACGACAAAACACTGTGCGTGTAGTTACTAGGCGTCCCTGGGAAATTTGATGTGCGTCAGACAAAAATGTCAATGGCAGCTGAGGTAGTATAGGAAATGCTGATGTAAAAAATTACTGTGTGGCTCAAGAAAAGATGAAGGAACCACCCTTTCCCAGCATGTCCTACCCAAACTGAGTTCAGCATCAAATAACACGTCATGATATTCATACTTTATGGCTTCAATAAACAATTCCGCAATCATCTAAGTTTTTTCTCTGTTGAGGAGAACTGTAACAATAACTTTTGCGTCAGGGTTTTTTGTTTTTGTTTTTTTTTGTTTTTTTAAATTGAAAACTTCTATAACCCCGTTACGTGATGTAAACCACCTGTTGCGAACGTCAGATCACGCCCACCTGTATAATATGCGCGCAGGACGCTTTTCGCAAAATCTTTATTCAAACACACAGTATTTAACCGATTTTAATGGAAGTTTGCATACATATATTTTAAAATAAATAGAAAAATACTGTTGACTTTTGATTTACAGAAACCTAAACCTAAACCCTCTCCTCATTTCCCCCGTCACCTTAACTTCTGTCACAGTTGTTCATACAAACCCACAGTTTTTATCAGATTTTGATAGTACTTAGCATATATATACTTCTAAACAAGGCGGTCTGGTAGCTCAGCGGTTAAGGCGCTAACTTTCGAAAGTTCTCTTTCCGGGTCGCAGGTTCAGATCCCGCGATGAGTAGGTTTTTTAGGAGTTGTATTTGATTATATGATATATTTTTAGTTTTTGAAGTGAAAACTTTTTCAGGCGCGTTGGGCGATTTTTGAATGTGTAAAAATCTTATGAGTTCGCACTACCGACATGCTAATGTTAATAGCATATTTGTTGCGGTCTGGTAGCTCAGTGTTTAGATGCTTGACTGGCGAATGAAAGGTCCCCGGTTCGAGTCTCTTTGTCGGCGGTATTTTCATAGGCCACTAACATCTGGAATAGCTTGCTGTGTAATGTGAAGTACGCCAGAATTTTTCCGTGGTTCGAATTCCACATTAAATTAAAATTCCCTTGTATCTGGTAGCACTACCGGGTTAGGTTAAGGCAGCTGAGACCTGGGCGGAAAGCGCAGCCAATGGAAACCCTGTCACCAGGTCATTACGTCCTCACGGAATTATTATTGTTTAGTATATCTGTAGCTATAAGTATGACGTGTAGCGCGTGTGATTTTTTAAAATGGGTTTCGGCATATTAGACCATTCAGCCAGCTCAATGAGTTTTTTCCAGCTAATTAGACACACCAAAGGACGGACATTACATTCACAGACACAACACTTAAACACCCATCCCCGCAGTCGGACTTGAACCGGCGACCTTCGCATATGATATTAATAGTTTTAGTTTTTCACTTCTGTTGGCAGTCTCCAATGATTGCCAATTGTGTGTGTATGTGTTTTTTTTTTTTAAACTTATTTTCATTCAGTTGACCAACGCAACCAGATATCCTGAACAGATACCTCTATATCTATACAAAATTTTCTCTCGTTTTAGTGCTTTGGGAACGTCCATAAACCACGTATCTCCATTTTGGCCTCCTGTGAACCCCCCTCCCCCCCCGTAGCCCTACGTGGCTATTGCCTCTAACCGCCCCCCCCCCCCAAACCCACGTAACACGTAACTTTTTTCTCCTTTGATTCCAGAAGACATTTTGTAATGCTTCCTCCTGTCAGACTATTGTAAAATACTTAATGAACTAAGGGAAATAAATATTCACATGCTGTTGTGTGTTCTGTTGCTCATTTTAACTGTGAAAAATGTTATGAAAGGAAAGCTACGTGGCCTGGCTCGGAAATCCCCTCTTCCCCCACGTAGCCCAGCGTAGTCTTCAAGTCAACACCCCCCCCCCCCCCCCCCTAGACCGAGCCATGTAGTTTGTGCACGCTCCCTTTTCTCATGGACATGATGTATGATGTTTGTACACGTCGTATAAACAGAAACAAAACGAGAGAGTACAAATAACGGGAAGGAATTATGCCCTGACCTTTTGAAGGAACCATCCCGGCAATCTCTTAGAGTGTTTTTCGGAAACCATGGAAAACCGAAATCTGGATGTCTGAACAGGGATTCGAACCCGCGTCCTCCCGAATGTGAGGCCCGTGGCCATAGCGTTACCGCTCAACCATCACGCTCAATTTTTTACTATGACTGCTCCTCAAACAAACAACATTATCTGTAGAAAGTGACAGTCTACGTACGGAATTAAATGTTAATTATTTGTCTCCGTCGTTAGATAAGATTAAATAGTTCAGTAAAGTTGTTTTCTTTTCTAGCAACTATTTGATTTATGTGACACCCGTGGTATCTTTCGTTACAGTAAATCTGTCACCCGAATATGCTTTATAAGTGTTATCAAGTTGAAACAAAAGTTCCCAGCTTCTGTAAAGTATAAACATATATTCTATATGAGAATAGGAACGACAAAGATAGTGATTGCTGCTTCGTCATGGTGGGTGTGGCAACTGACGAGCAATTAGCAAAGGTCAACAGAAAACCGGTAAAAACTAACCAGCTGATAACAGCTATGTCAGTTATAACAACTTCGCGGTATTAACAGTTCACTACATACGTTATATTTCTCACTTTCTCTATTTTAACCATAGATTGATCGTCAGTTTGGTTAAAACTTGCTAAGTACATTATAGTTATAATGTATGTGCATACTTACGTAACTTCGTTTCTTTAATTTTTGACTGAATATTCTGAAGCTGTTGGCTGCAAAGTATTATTAGTCTTTGATAAACTAATAGTTTTCTGTGTTGCAAATTTGGTTAGTGGCAGGTGCTTGTTGTGTGAGCACGTGGATAGATTGGTGCCTACTATTTGATGTAGACGAGTATAATGCTGCAAGTATAGTGGACTGAAAGAAATAATAGCTCGTATAGACCATTGTAGCCTGATGTGTTGTTCGATGGGAAGAGATGGTGAAGAGTTCAATTGGTTAGGTTGTTTTTTTTTTTTTTTTTTTTTTTTTTTACTTATGGCTTTACACCTCGTCGACGGCTAAGGTCATTAGAGGCGGGATGGGACTGGGGAGAAGGTACGGGAAGGAATTCGGCCATGGACTTTTTTAAGGAAGCATCCCGGCATTCGTATGGAGTGATATGGGGAAGCCATGGAAAATCCAAATCTGGATGCCCGGACGGGGATTCAAACCGGCGACCTCCCGCATGCGAGGCCAGAACGTGAACCGTTCACCCACCACGCTTGGTCAATTGGTTAGGATGCTAATGAAGAGAAATGTAAAACTGTTTACCAAAAATAAACACGATAAAATTTATTCAGACTTGGACCACTACTGTAAATGGTTTGATTGTTTGTGTAAAGGTAGCCACACACGTGGAGGCCGGGCCGCAGGGAAACAGTCCGCGGGCCGGACCGCAGGGATTTCATCGAAGTGGCGCTGCACACACACGGGGGGTTAAAATCCTCAAGGGTTTCTCAGTCTCAGAGTTGGCTTCACGATGGCAGCATCCGATGATGTGCACGCGTTGGCTGCTGTTACTATTTTCTTTATTGAATCTGTCACAGTGCTCTCTAAGTTGACTAGTAAAACTCGAAGCAGCCTTTTTCTGTATTTCCATATCTTCATAAAAGCTTCCTATCATATTTCAAAAATAATCGGAACTCGGATAACCAGACTTTTACTGTAATTGATTAATTCCCATTCGTAAATACATCAACAACATAAAATTAAGTTTAAATGACATAAAAACTAAATTAAAATAATATTAGTTTAAAGCCATGTTGTCATTAATATAGTTGATCATGTGATGTAAACTCAAATATCAAATTCAAATCACATGACATCATTTGCATTATAATTTGATACAACAATTGCTGCTGTGTCGTTGTTTTGAGGTAATTTATCAAAATCTGCTGGTGGTTTATAATGATCCTGCGGGTGTTGCTTGAAAAGGTTGTGGGCTGAGACTATTCGATGAGTTCCTGGATCAAAAAAAAAAATCCACAACTGCTGCCTGCAGAATAGTACAGGCCAGAAGTAGGTAACCGTTGCTCACTGTAAGACATTCCTAAACAGCCCATTTCGACTTGAAACAGGGTGTCATTAATTATTTTTTCTGCTATTAGCATTTGATTGGTCGGAAGGCCACGTAATTTTATGGCAACGGTTTTGCTAACAACGTCAAAGTGATCTTCTTGCAGCCGGTTTTTTTTTTATGTTCTTCAGCACATCACTTCGCAAAGATTCATTTAATGATGGTTTAATGTTGCTGATTTTTTTTTTTTTATTTTTTTTGCATTTGGTTCATTCTCCTTCAATATTTATGCCAGCTTGGCGTAGGTAGCTTCTCGTTTGTTTGTGTCGTTGTATTCCTGGTACTTCAATTCCTATAGACAGGACTCACTATCATATATATTTATAAACACGGAACATCACGAAACGGAACATTAGAAACAAAACAGAGAAACAAAATCGCAACACACGCAGGCACTCGCAAGAAATCCTGGAAGGCCGACTGACCGCAGGACACACGCTGAGATTCTCACCCTCCCTCCCGGCCTTCCAGGAAATAAGAATTGTTTTTCTGTGAGGCCGTGGCCGCACTGGGGTGCGGCCACGGCCTCAAGCAAGCGCCCACACACGTGGCGGGATCCCGCAAGGCCGTGACCATTGCGTCCAAATCCCTTGGGTTTCCCGCACGTGTGTGGCGGCCTTAAGTACATCAAAGCAGTATTTTCTATCTTTGTAAATGGTACAAGTTCTGGATGACTCTAAATGTCTCAAATTTCTTTTTATGCATAGAGATCAGCAAGCGTAACTAACACAGTCAGTTTTAATTTATTCCTATGCTTATTTTGAAAGTTAGTGCAAATTTGCTATGGTGACAATTAAATCTGCGGCAATCGGCATCTCTCACCCAGGACGCACATTGGTAGTCTGCATACAACGTGCGCAATGTTGGTTTCGGACACATGTATAATGATGTTTGAATTGTCCTTATCAGTGGATTTTCAAATGGAATCGTTACATTTGAGCGACTTGTCAGAATTCTGGCACATGTCATATGCTCGAACATTATGAAGTTTCTAGATGAGAACGAGTTACTTACACCCTGTCAACACGGATTTCGGAAGAAGAGATCGTGTGAAACACAATTGGCCCTATTTTCCCATGACATAATGACAGTTATCGACGCAGGTTCGCAAGTTGATGCAATTTTCTTGGATTTTCAGAAAGCTTTGGATTCTGTGCCACACAACCGACTTTTAGCGAAGATTCGAGCTTACGGTATTTCGGCTCAGATTTGCGAGTGGATACGTGATTTTCTAACTGGTCGATCACAGTATGTCGTTGTTGACGGGGAAGTCTCTTCTAAGATAAATGTTACTTCGGGCATTCCTCAAGGAAGTGTAATAGGCCACTTCTTTTCTTAATATTTATAAACGATCTAGGTGACAACGTCAAATGCTGGTTGCGATTGTTTGCCGACAATGCAGTTATATATAGGGAATTAAGGTGCTCCCACAATTGCTTAGAAATTCAGCGCGATTTGGATGCTATTTTCAATTGGTGCCGTAAATGGCAGGTTACACTTAATTGCAAAAAGTGCAAGGCAATGCGGATAAGTAACAAAAAGAATCAGTTTCTTCACGAGTACAAAATCAACAATTCAGCTGTTTACACGGTTGATTCCGTGAAGTATCTGGGGATGATAGTACAAAGCAACATGAAATGGGACTTGCACATAACTTCCGTCGTAGGCAAGGCTAATTCTAAATTACGATTCATAGGTCGTATTTTGAGGAATTGTAATGTTCATACAAAGGAGATAGCGTATAAAACACTAGTGCGTCCGGATCTAGATTATTGTTGTGGGGTTTGGGATCCGTATCGCAAGGTTCTGATTGACTCAGTTGAGAAGGTGCAGAGGAGAGCCGCTCGATTCGTTACTTGTTGTTACAGCCCTTATGAAAGCGTCACACAATTGATACATAGATTGGGCTGGGATAGTTTGGAAGACAGACGACGTAGCTTGCTTTCGAATTTATTGGAGAATATGCGAAAAAATTTAAATTTCGAGTGCAATGAAATACTTCTTCCGCCAACCCATTTACGTCGCAATGACCGGTGGGAAAAGATTAGAGAAATAAGATGCCGTACTGATGCTTTTATGTATTCGCACTATTCGGGATTGGAATGCGAGGGTTTAGGATTTGTGCTTAGCACCCTCTGCCACCCACAATGTTTGTGATTTGCAGAGTATGGATGTAGATGAAAAAGGGATCAATTAACAAACATAAATGAAATCCTAGAAAAAACATTTCTTGTAAACATAGGCCAAGTCTCCTGTTCGTTTAGTGATAAAAGTTACGAAATTTTGTTTTGAGCCAATTCTATACTCCACAGCGTGTATTCACTTTACTTTCTGAAACAGAATGGTCTCCCGGTGTTATTGATCGTTGATTTAAAGTAAAAGAAAAGTCTGGTAACTTGACTGCTATGAGTGCCATATTTTAGCAAACTATTCAGTAAAATTTCTGTTTATCTAAATAAAAAACGTAAATGCATTGCTTTGTCAGTGTTTCAAATATTGGAAAGCCAGGACTTCCTTCGCATCTCTTTCGTGTTTGACGAGTCTTAGAATAAATTATACATATTAGACTTTCATTTCGGTAAAAATTATGTCATGGATAATGGCCAAGTGACCAGAGTGTAGACTTAGCTCAGAACTAGATCTCGTAATTTTTTGTCCCAACCACAAGACTTGGCCTATGTTTACAAGAATCGTTTTTTGTGCGATGCGGTTGCGATTAACATAACATCGTCTAAGCTCACGGAAAGCTGGTATAATTACCAGCACAAATGGATAGCGTCGAGATAAACATTAATTAACCTCATAAAGTACTGACGTAAATTGGAAATTGTCTTGCCTGTTACTCTTAAGAGATAAGAAACATAGAGCCCTGATACGAAAAAGACGTGGAAGTTTGAACACACCAGTTACACAACGGGGTATTTGGATGGGATATTGTAATAAATGTTTCTACTATTAAGCACCGGTTCTGTGGAGTAAAAGGGGTGGGGGGGGGGGCAGACAGGGGCATTTCCACCAGGCGGCAAAATCTTGTTTAAAAGTTGTTTATTTATTTTAGGGCAGTAAAATCACGTTTACAGGGGTAGCAGTCGCAAGTTTTTACCCTTTTACCCGGCTCGGAAAATTCGTAGAACGGTCACTGCTACTATTGTTATAGGTTGTTTGCAACTGATATAATGCTGTATGTAAGGACTTAACTGAGACAGAATTTTATATCGCTAAGAGGGTTCTGGACGAGGTATCTAGATGGATAGATCAATATACAATGAAGTTATACGCTGTAGCTGTGGTCAGGGAACTAGAGGTTGGTTGCAAACGCTCTGCTGCCGCACTTGGGAACATTCTCGCGTAGCGCGCTCTCTCTCTAACTCTAGAGAATGGCAACGCTATGCGACCTACTACGAGCGTAACTCACAAACTATAACTACAACAAACAACTGGTGAATTTGTTATGTCCCAGGTTTGGCAACAGTGCATTCGAAGCTACACCCAATACGGCTGACCACAGCTATAAATAGAATATCCCTATTACAAACACAGACACAAATAAAAAGAGGTTTGCTATGATTATACCGCGGATGAAAGGGAAAAAACGGTGCTGGGAGCAGCCTAAAGCTGCGTTCTCTTGTAGTGAAGACGGGACCTCATTAGCCGAAGTGTAGGGACGAGCGGGCGCCACAGGTTAGCCCTCGCTACCTCTACGCCACCTCCCCACCACGTTGCCTAGTGTCGTTTGGCACAGAGCACTTTACAGCAACAGAAGGGGTGCGTACCGCTGCTGCAAAAGGATGGCGACAGCGATCCACTACGCACGCCTGTAATGTTTACCGAGACAGAGTGGGTAGCTGCGTCTCATCTCCGCTAGCAGAGGCGGCCCTGTTCCCATGGCGTGTTGTTGAGTATCCGTCCCGTCCCGCCCCGCCTTCGTTACAAGACGTCGTGGGAATGCGGCTTTATGGAGCCAGAAATGTGGGATTGCGTAGCGCGTTAGGCCGACCATCAGGCGCGGCCAGGGTAGCACCATGGTGGAAGGAAGATAGTGGAGGTGACGGAAGGGACCTTCACCACGCACTGGAGCGAAGCCGGATAGAGAGAAGTGGGGTGGGGAGGCCGCCATATTGCTTGGCCATAGAAACTCGGGGAATAGGCACAAAAACCTCAAGGAAATCATAAGACAACCGTGACATCGCAATTTGACGATGGGTTATTATGTAACTCGCGAGACAGATAAAAAATGAAGAATAAAATTTTTTGATATCGTGCTTTGTTCTCGAGATATATTGTCTCAAAAGTGAGGAGTTTCGGATTGAAATTCAGAAGAAAAATTTCCCCAAGGTCAAATTTGATGATAAATTCTTGTGTAACACCGCAAGAAAAATGGAAAGTGAAGAATAATTTTTTTTCATATCTCGCTTAGTTCTCGAGATATACTGTTTCCAAATTGGGGTGGTTAGGTTAGGTTAAGTCAATGTTTAGAACTGTTTTTTTTTTTTTTTTTTTTTAATGAAACCCTTCAAAAGACCTCATAGCTTCTGGGCTTACTCAGAGGATATTGTACTGTTAGAGGCCTATGTAAATTTGCTAGCAATATCAGTGCATTTATCTTCTTACCATACATCAAAAGTCAGAAGCTTAGATGGGAGTAGCTTACATCGCGATACACGTTGTCTCTAAAATGGTCTTATGAAATTACTAAACACTAATAATAAAAAAAATTGCTTGTACCCTTCTGGTACAGGCTGCTTTTCAACCTACCCATATTTCCATTAATATTGTCGCTACTAAATCAAACTATGTAGAGACACCTAAACACATGAAATGCATCGTGAACTACATTTCGGGCAACAACGTTTATTTCATCACGTTTAGTAGTTTGCACAGCACAAAATATCACAATTAATTTCATCGTTCACTTTCAGTGTAAACTGAAACTTGAGTAAAGCATGCAGAATACCATATTCTCTGCGTCGCGATGTGAAGTTAACCCACTTAAATTAAACTTTCAGCACGTGTCTACAATAAGGCTAGCTTTTCAGGTGCAAAGTAGTAACATATGCTAATTGCCTACACTACACCAACAAAAATTTGAGAACGATATGATCATATTGTTTTGTTTTTTTTGTAACAGTTTAACGTCCCTTTTTAACAACGTGGTCTTTAGAGACGGGAAAGGATGGGGGCAAGGAATGGGAAGGAATTCGGCCATGGCCTTTTGAAGGAAGCATCCCGGCATTCACCTGGAGTGATTTGGGGAAACCATGGAAAACCCAAATCTGGATGCCCGGACGGGGATTCGAACCGCCGTCCTCCCGAATGCGAGGCCAGAACGCTATCCGTTACACCACCACGCTCGGTGATCATATTGAGAGCAATAAATAAATTTATAGCGATAGGCCCTAATGTTGCAGTTACCTATCAGATACTTCAAGAACAATAATTATAATGCGACTTACTTATGAAACGTTATTTCAGGTTGTTTCCTATCTTGTCTGTTTGTGCAAACAAATGCAACACAATTTGGCATTATAGAAAACTTAAGAATATTAGAAAATGAAATATTTTCAGCAGCTGACACAGTGCAAACAGCCCAATGTTTTGGGGTTCCTATGATGTCCGCCGCGCATGCGCAGTAGGAGATGAGTTTTTATATGAGGTTTCACGAATTTAGCGTTATTTCGTCTCCATATATTCCTTCTTCCATGGTTACCAGCATGGTAAGTATGTATGGTGCTGGTGACGTCACACAAATAGATTGAAAGCTCAAGACATTTGGGGAGATTGGGTGTTGTGATGGGAATAATTGCCAGCTGGTGCATGGTGTCGACATATTTCTGCTTACTGTGTCCTTACTTCACCAGCTATTCTTCAGATCTATTTGCAGTAACGTGATGCGCTGTTTCTGATGGTTAGGCACTGTACGCTGTGTAGTGGGGAGATATGACCTCTAGAGCTGCGTGATGGATGTGTCGACACGTGAGACTCATATGGGCTGATTGATGGGGGATGCTGTTACGCTGACCATTAGACCCGCAATATGCGGACACCGCACACTCTCCACGGGATAATCTAAAAGATCGATCCACTAAAAAGAGTAAAATTTATTAAAACTCTCATCAGCATGTTTCAACGTCGAGTATACTGAAATATGGCGTCTCAGCAACAGGGCTGACGATAGGAATTTCGGGCCCGGGGTAAAATGGGCAATTTTTTTTTTTTTTAGCTCTACAAACTAGCCGGGCGACAATAGGCCGATTCTTGGCTCGAGGCCTGGGGGGCCCTGCAGCCGGTGATCGGGGCCCCTATCAGCCGGCGGGCCCGGGTACATTTGACCCGCTTGCCCCCCCCCCCCCCCTAACGCCGGCCCTGCTCAGCAATTTGCATCGTAAGAAAGATCAGCGCAAATAAACTTAAAATTAGTAACATCAGAAAATCGAGGTATTTGAATATTACGATTATTTATCTTTAAAACTTGACAGCGTATATGATGGTATATCTGAGACACTGTCGCTGTAATATACAACTAAGGCAAAATTGGACACAAAAGATGTTAAAAAATGATCTGCGCCAACCATGGAAGCAACAGAATGGTCAAAGATAGCTACTGCTTATTCCCCAATAGAGAGCATAGGAGTATGGGACATTCTTGTATCAGGTGCGAACTGTTGGTTACTTTTGAATGAGATCAGTGCAAAACAAAGGACAGTGTTAGAGAGATGGGATTAAATAGAGATAGAAGAAGATGATGGAAAAATTGAAAGCTGTCAAATTTTCTGAGACATTTCAGTCCTTGCAGCCTTCTGAATTACATTCAACGTTGATGACACCTACTTGAAGTTTATTATCTTTTTTATTATTTTTTAAACATTTTTTTCCTTACTGCCTCGTCGACGTCGAGGTCATTAGAGGCGGGAAAGGACTGGGGGCAAGGAACAGGAAGGAATTCGGCCATGGCCTTATGAAGGAACCAATCCGGCATTCGCCTGGCGTGATTTTGGGAAACCATGGAAAACCCTAATCTGGATGCTCGGATGGGGATTCGAACCCGCGTCCTCCCGAATGCGAAGCCAGAACGTCAACCATTCATCACCACGCTCAGTTTGAAATTCCTGTGCGTAATTTTTTTTTTTTTTTTTTGTAACAGTTTAACGTCCCTTTTTAACAACGTGGTCTTTAGAGACGGGAAAGGATGAGGGCAAGGAATGGGAAGGAATTCGGCCATGGCCTTTTGAAGGAAGCATCCCGGCATTCACCTGGAGTGATTTGGGGAAACCATGGAAAACCCAAATCTGGATGCCCGGACGGGGATTCGAACCGCCGTCCTCCCGAATGCGAGGCCAGAACGCTATCCGTTACACCACCACGCTCGGTTTGAAATTCCTGTGCGTAAATTAATCTTCTTTTCAATGACTACCCGGGTACTTCGACAAATTACTCCTGTTGCTCCACCAGTTTCACGAACAATAACTGCTGTAATTAGCATTACTGACCGAGAGTGGTGGGTGAGTGCTTAACGCTCCGGCATCGCATTCGGGAGGACGCCGGTTCGAATCCCTGTCCGGGCATCCAGATTTGGGTTTTCCGTGTTTTTCCCAAACCACTCCACACGAACGCCGGGATGCTACCTTAAAAAGGCCATGGCCCAATTCCTTTCTGTTCCTTGACCCGAGTCCCATCCGGCATCTAATGACCTGGACGTCGACTAGGCGTCAAGCCATAAAAAAAAAAATACAAAATTTTATTAAAATATCAGTATATCAATACATGAATGGTTTCTCATGATTAAGAAACAAGAGATACACAAAATATATGACCCATTACACAGCTCAAAGTATACTAACTGCAATATTACATAATTCTTAAATCTTAAAATATTCGGGTCGATAGACAGGTAGATGCCATTAGTAAGATCAGTAGAAGCAATTAAGTCGCATAGTACATAATTTATAACATTTACAAATAGTGTAAATAGTTCGCATTAAGAAAGTGACCGGTTGAGTAAGAAGATTTATGAAATATAGTATAGTTTAATTTTTCCTTTAATCCTATACAATCTCTGGCTAAAGATTTGATCACGACTTCTTTAGATTACACCGTAATGCAACTGATACAAACCGTGATTGCCAAATATGGTACCTTGACTACAAGGAGTGCTCTAAGATAAACAGTTATAATAACTTCAAACACATTCATTTCATCCGGAGGAAGTAACTTGAAAAAAAGAAGGCACTGGAGGAACAAGGTTCTATAGCGTCAACACGTCAAACATTTCATACTTACTGCCACATTAATCAAAATATATATAGCGGTATAGACAGTTCCGTCCTGCAATAAAACTGAGCTTTGAAATCCGTATAAAGACTGCGTTCATCATCACGTATATACTATTTGTTTCTAACACAGCAAACTTGTTGCCTTCGAAACAAATTAATGAATATTTGTAAATCCGAATCCCTCCGCTTTCTGAGGCTCGATATTTCAGTCAGTCGCTGATACGAGAGCGCAGATCCATGATTTTGTCTCTGTAGCGTCGTTCCGAATGCTATCTGTTTTGTGTTTACTATAAGCATGCCAAGAAGGGCATCAAACTCTGTATGCTATTTGTAGCAACACATTTGTCAGTCTCAAGTAATTAATGAACCTAATGCGGGTCAGAAGCAAATAGGGCTGTAGATTAGATATTGGGGTCGACCTGCCAATTACACTGAGCAAAACAGTTTGATATCAGCGAATTACTGGCAATCAACTCGTTCATAATATTCTGACATACACTGCCTGACAAAAAAGTGAAGTTCTCAGAAGAAGAGGAGGAAACGAATTTTTTTTTTAATTTTTTTTTTACTCATTTCTTGGCAATCGGCCTGTAGCCATTCAGCCAGCACTCAATGTATTTTTATATATCGTCAATGTTAATGGAATCTTTTATGAGAACGCTCAATTTGTAGAACAGCACGGGACACACACAACACAAACTTAACCTAAACACCCATGCCCTCGGCCGGACTCGAACCGGCGACCATCGGTACGTGGAGCTAGCACTCTAGCCCCTACGCTACCGAGGCCGGCGAAACGAAATTGAACTGCATAGTTTCAGACGGTACGTGTATGTGATGTTGTTTCAGTGATTATAAAATCGAGTGAAATCTACTATATAATTTCGTAAGGTCACTCATTCGCTCACCTCGATAGCTATTGGCTGGACAACGGTGTCACGTGTCAGCCTTCCCTGGCAAAACAGTGACCAGAGATACCATTACAACAAATTCGTAGTTATGTCCACAATTTAATAGCTAAGCAACTGCTACCAAATCAATTATCATAATACATTCATTAAATTTGCTTTTCGTAGCGTTTCATAGTTATAAAAATATTGATAAATTTTGCGGCTAAAAAATGTGGATCAGCTTTTCAGTAACATGTTTCTAATGAAAGTAACTTAAAAAATTTAAAAGAATTAAATTACTCATAGTCTCTGCTGTAACCACGAATGCCAATTGTCATTCCGGCTTAGCATAAATTTCAATTTAATTAAAATTTTCACTAATGTTGTTGCTTGACCAACTTTATACATTACATTTTACTTGCTTTTTTGGTATTTTACTGACCATTTCAGCTAATCGTCTTTGTTCATGTTCGCTGTACGTGACTTATTAGATTATTTTAAGTGGACATCAGACCAAATATGTTACCGAATCAACTATTCTGGTAATTTAATTCTTCGGAGTTGCTCAACTGTTTAATAATATGGAATGTGTATTAAGTTCTCTGGCCGTTGCAGATACTACGACCAATGATTACATTATAAGTGTTTGCCCCGTCTCAATAAAATAAAAAAAAAAGTGATCCTTTTGAAACAAACAGGAATTTTTTAAATTTTGCAGAGTGAATTTTAAGGGTCAAATACAAGACAAGTTTGTATTTTAGCAATTATGCGATTGCGCTATCGTCTCTGGTCGTGTTTAATGCCTACCTCTATTAATGCTTCTGAGTTCTTCAAGGTCAAGAGTTTTCATTCACCCTGAAACACAGGTCAAGTTTATATTTGGTCAAATCAGGTCAACCTGTCATAATCTTTCATCCTAAAAACTTGTAACGTTCTGACCTCATTACCTGATTTAAAATTATAATTAATTTTATTATTTTATTTTATTATCATGAAAGGTAGAACTTGCGTGAATACTTTATACGAGAAATCACAAATGGTTTTATTTCAATTAATCACGTGACATATATAACAAATTAGTTAAAAATAATCAGTTGTCCTTTTGTGGGCGCCAGGGTAAAATACACAAAAATTAAACAGTAAACGAAGTCAACATTTTGACTTCACTTCTGAAAGAGATGTTTGCTCCGGGCTATGAGAGTTCTTATCTGCAGGGTCGTAGCTGGGCAATGCTATGAACTTGAAAGTCTAGCTAGCACAGTGTCCTTCATTGGCGATGTATAATTACCGAATGTACATGTCTGCCGCCACACATTGGATGACGGTCTTCTCTGCTATGGACCAGTGTAGCACAGTTCCTCAGATGTCGTCCATTGCCTGAGCTCATCTGCTCAAACAAAATAGCGGGTGTCCGGATCCAGGCAGCAGCAACAGTCCCACTCACGGATAGACCGTCCAGAAATCACATCGTCCGAACGTGCTGGCCGGCCGGCATCGAATATCCTTCCCTCGTTCGTCGTGCCACATGCAAAAACAGAAAAACTCTCGCCGATCACCCTGTTTGTCTACCTGCCAAGCACAAATCTCCCCTCCATTAGGCACTCACTATTCTCCCCTCGCTAATTCTAGGAACCGGCCTGCTGGCATTCCTCAGATCTGCCGCTCCACACTCGTACAATGTACACTGCGCCCAAACGCCCACTAAAATATTCCACATTTTAAATAATAAACCTATAGTTTATTAATGTAACTAGCGGTCACAAGACGCGTTCGTTACATATTCCCCCTGGTTCGGCAAATTTAAATAAACTAGTTTTATTTAAATTTTCACAATAAGAAATATACAAATTTTCCTTCCTCGTCCATTAATTTACAGTAATTATAAATCTGGTAACCTATTCTAACCTATTCCATCACAAGTTCCAAAGACATGAATATTCAACCGAACATATGTCCCTTGGCTACTTTGTACATAGACTTTTCTTACTCCCATCCCTGATTGTGGGTAGATTTGTGCAAGCCTTAAATACATAATATAACCATTTCAAATGTAACCTTATAAGTAACAAATTATTGTAGTGATATAGATGTTCTAACACAATAACATTTTATATCAAATTGAAAATTTAACTTAGACACCATTCTTAGTAAATATAGCGCAATACATCATAATTTGTGATCATCATAGATATTCAACACATAGGATAACACAATCTTAACATATAATGAATGAATAAAACTGGTAGAGAACATATCCTATCTGAATAATAATAATAAAACTTTTAAGCAGTGAAGTCATCATCTATGAAGTGCAGGGTTGTCCAAAGCAATGCAAGATTGTTCCAAATATTTTGTTACTATGTCACCGCGAAGCAAAGTATTTGTAATGGATTTCCGCCACCATCCTTTGAATATACATAATGACAATTACATCCCCTTTTATCTCCATTTGTTACAGACCTCGCGTGATTTTTAAATTAACATGATCTCGATCAAGTGTACGCGGATGCCACTCCAGTATACTTCCCGATTTCCCAAGACAACGTTATAAGTACATTTGCTCTATGGCATAAAAGAATTTTGTTCATGGAATGCTGATTCGCGTAATTCCTTATGAACAAAACAAAATAAAATATTATCTACCTAGTACCTCGGAGATCCTTTTCCATTGGCTACTTGGTGATTTGATATGCCACACAACATCTGTGAAGTTCCAGAAATTTATCTGTAAATGTACCCCAACGTATTGGAATCCTTCTGTCTGCCAGAAATCAACTCCCAACATATTATCTCGGCAAGTTTTTATCTTTTTGCGGCACATATATGCCCATCGTCATTATCAGGAGAAACAAGTTGCACCAAATGATCCTCGCGCGACTGTACCAAAACTTTGTGATAATCAGAATACTCTTTCAAGTTTCGTGAATTATGGGGTTAAAGTCATTGGTTCCATTAGTGAATAAGTAGCCGTTAACTGAGATTATCCTTTTCACCATGCATGGAATATATATATTATAATAAACTTTGCAAAAGCTTCTTATTGGTGTATGATTGTGGACTGGTGCGTAATAATACTCGTTGCCCTACAGTGAAAGTTTGATTATGCTTTGGTCTTGCTATATCCGCATCATTCTCCTCATCCTCCACACCACCATTTCGCCAGTATGTTAAATTAATAAGGCAAAACTGTGGAGAGCCCTCAGCATCCCCGGCGAAATCTCATTGTTTTAATTGGTCACCCTGCGATGTTTCGCGTGCGGCACCAACTCTCAATTCATATTCACTTTCGTTCTGAATGTTATTGTCGGGATCGACGGTTAGAATAGCATTCACCTCCGGCGAACCCCCGCATGTTTGCCCGTGACCATCCCGCTGACCTTCAATCTTCCACGGCTTCTTATCGCTAGATTGGACTTGCTTCCAATTTTTACCTCCATTGGGGTTACTATTGTTATTGAAACTTTGCCCGTTATTCTGATTATATGGCCGAAATTGTCCATTAGAATTAGAGCGATTGTCCTGCACATTTTCCGCGCACTGTTCACGGCTCGCTCGTTGTCCTATGGCATCTAGATTCCGCAGTGTTTCTAATAAATCAGTGATATTCTTTACATATACAGGCGAGATGTGTTCTTGAACCCCCGGGCTGAAATGTGAACTTATTATATCAATGAACTCGGCGTCCGGCATCACTGTGTCAAAATAACGACTTTTTACGACTAACCGTTCCACATACCTTTCCATTGAATCACCAGGCTTAGGAACGTACTTTCCTTGGTAAAATCGCATCCTAGCTTGGTTTTGAATTTTGCTGACCAGAAAGCACTCAACAACAACTCCTTAAACTGTGCGTACGACATGTCTGGAGTACATGCTACCTTTAGCCATGAACGATCCTGTTCAAAAAATGACTGGCTAATGATTAAAAGTTTTGCCGACTCCGGAACAGCTTTAATTTGAAAGTATCTTTCAGGGTCTTCGAGGTAAGCTTTCGGGTTTATCCCCCCCTTGGAACCAAATCTAGGAAGCATTAACTCGATATTTCCCGAAAAAAGCTGAGCACAACTAGCTTGACCTTGTCCATTGTTGCTAGCAGAGTTATTCCTTTCGGTTATTTTACTTTCCAAATTACGTAATTTTACCTCCGTTTCGGCAGCAAGGTTACGCTGTGATGTTTCTAGATTCTTTTGACTTTTCTCCATTTCTCCCACGGAATTCTTAAGATCTCCAACTTCGGATCTTATTTTACCTAAATTTTCATCAACACCATCTTTTATTGAATGAGCAAACTCAGAAATATGACCTAAATGTTCACTGTTTTCTGAGCGTATTTGTTCAATTGAACTTTTATTCGCTTCTACTTTACGGCAAATTTCATTGTTAGTCGTCTCAAGTACATTGCAAGAAGACTTTAACTCCGTCTGGACTTTGCTTAAAAGAGTGATCTCAGAGCTAATTTCCTTTTTAAAATCATTTATTTCTCGGCCAATTTCTCCGCGAAAAGTAGCAAATTGCTCTTCAATTCTTTTGTGAGCCATTTCTTGTTTTCTTTCAAGACTCTCGATTTTAATAGACATTTGCACTGAGAGTCAGACAATTTTTCATTGGATTCTTGAAATTGTGTTGTAAATTGAGCAGATAATTGTGAAAATTTCTCCATTAATAAAGCCGCTATATCGTTCATCTGGTGGTGCTGAGTCTGCAATGCAGGAATCACCGAGACGTTTTTCGCGTTCATGTTGGAGGTAGTCTGAAAATTATCCAAATTCTTCTGCCCTAATTCAGCGGGTGATTGAGTGGAATAAACTATTTCTGCAGGATTATTGTCTTCCCCGATATGATCCCTATTTGAATTAGTGGGTGCTTGCTCATGTGATAAATTTGACCCTTCCATGATTTCTTTCGACATGTTAATAATGGTACTGGATCTCAAGCGCATTACTTTAAAACTTCACGCTATTTTCAACTATTTCGTTGACACACAAAGAATATTCCAATACACAACAACAAGGAAAAGAAATAAGGATTGAAGAACACACCATCAGAAAGACTTTACACTAATCTGCAAATAAAATGCCTCAATAAAATCCGCGATTGCACAATAAAATCAAACCCAAAGAACATTCCACAGCACATTCTATAATTTCAATGGAAAAATTACAAGAATAATTTACTCATCCAATACCTTCGAGGAAAAATAGTTTGAATATGAAAAGAATATCGTTACCCTGGACATATGGTTCGAAATCCACACAAATTTCGACAACTACTTGCAATTGCAATAAAGAAAGCATCACAACAATTATCAACGCCGTAATACAACAGAATTTGAGTGCGTTTGGACAAAACCCATTGCACATTCCCATGTCACACAAGATAATTATTATTTAACATACGCAATGCACACAAAATAAATTTATCTGCTCTTATTGCAGAACCAACTTGCATCTAAGATCAACAAGTACAACATGAATTTATACATGCATTAACTACGCAAAGTAATACAAACTACTTTCTATCTACAAAATAAGAAAGTTGCCAAGGACATAGTGCTGTCTTTCGTTCATAGCATAATTAATTTTTGCAATTAATAATCGAAAAGCCCCACTTGGTTCGCCATTGTAACGTTCTGACCTCATTACCTGATTTAAAATTATAATTAATTTTATTATTTTATTTTATTATCATGAAAGGTAGAACTTGCGTGAATACTTTATACGAGAAATCACAAATGGTTTTATTTCAATTAATCACGTGACATATATAACAAATTAGTTAAAAATAATCAGTTGTCCTTTTGTGGGCGCCAGGGTATTTTATATAAAATACACAAAAATTAAACAGTAAACGAAGTCAACATTTTGACTTCACTTCTGAAAGAGATGTTTGCTCCGGGCTATGAGAGTTCTTATCTGCAGGGTCGTAGCTGGGCAATGCTATGAACTTGAAAGTCTAGCTAACACAGTGTCCTTCATTGGCGATGTATAATTACCGAATGTACATGTCTGCCGCCACACATTGGATGACGGTCTTCTCTGCTATGGACCAGTGTAGCACAGTTCCTCAGATGTCGTCCATTGCCTGAGCTCATCTGCTCAAACAAAATAGCGGGTGTCCGGATCCAGGCAGCAGCAACAGTCCCACTCACGGATAGACCGTCCAGAAATCACATCGTCCGAACGTGCTGGCCGGCCGGCATCGAATATCCTTCCCTCGTTCGTCGTGCCACATGCAAAAACAGAAAAACTCTCGCCGATCACCCTGTTTGTCTACCTGCCAAGCACAAATCTCCCCTCCATTAGGCACTCACTATTCTCCCCTCGCTAATTCTAGGAACCGGCCTGCTGGCATTCCTCAGATCTGCCGCTCCACACTCGTACAATGTACACTGCGCCCAAACGCCCACTAAAATATTCCACATTTTAAATAATAAACCTATAGTTTATTAATGTAACTAGCGGTCACAAGACTCCGTTCGTTACAAACTGGAACTATTCTAGACCTGTGACGATATGCAAGAAACTGTCAAGGGCTTACACTAGTTTAATAATATCCTGACCGAATAACCCCAGTTATCAATATGCCCCCATCTGACCTGGATACATGCAATGATTGGGAAGGGTGTCATACAACCATTGTATCCTCTCCTGAGGCAACTTGGGTCTCAATTGTTGTAACTGGCCTTGGGACGGAGCTAACATACTAAATGGTCCTACTCACAGTGTATGGTGGATCTTGCTGGGCACGGGAGTACCTCAGCATCACGCATACAGTTCGTAGAGACACGTGGTGTGTGAACGAGAATTATCCTGTTGAAAATTAGCAGCTCGACACTGTCGTATGAGAGGTAACACGGGAGGAGTGATATTCTGTTGTGCCGTCAGAGTTTCCTCATTAGGCCCGTTTACACGCACGGTTTTTCCGACGGTTTTGGAGCGTACGCTCCAGGCGCGCGCATCAATCCTTTACGTGTAAATGCTCGGAGGTCAGAGAGGCCTAGCGCGCGCTCCGAATGCGCACATCTGGCGCGCAGATCTAACGGGGCCTTGTGTTTACACGTGCATTGTCGGTCTGCAGTCTTGATGCGTCAGTGCAAGTCGTTGTTGGTTCGAATTTCTGGGTGACTTTATTTAACTTTACCCTGCTTTAACAGATAAAAATCTAAATCTTGAAAAATGTGGTCAAGAGATAATTTGGAAGGATTTATAGAACTTTATAAGAATTTTCTATGTTTGTGGAAGGTTAAAGCAAATAACTACAAAAATAAAAATTTAAAAAATCGTAAATATGATTGGTTAGTAGAATTCAGCAGGGTAAATGTGTGTGAAAGTGAAAACAAAGATTTCGTCACTGAAAGGATTCAAGAAACTCGGCGGGCAATTCGAAAAGAACTGAGAAAAATATATGCAAGCGATTTCAAATCTTGGAGGGATATTTCAGTTGCCAAGAAACGAAGAGTAGGAGGCAAACATTACTCTGCAGTTATGCTCTTCCTCATGACTGTGTCTTGTTTTGATATTTGTGGAGATACTAACTTTAACTTGACCTTTTTAGGTAAGGGTGTCAGGGATTGGAATAAGCTACAAAGGGAAATGAACAATTTACCACAAACGTTGAAAGAATTTAAACTTAAAATTTGTAGAGGGCAAATGTAGGTGGGTGCAGCAAAGGGGGAAGATGGGTGTGCAGGGAAAATTGCCACAGGAGCGTGCGCTCCTTTGCCATTAATTAAATATTATTATTATTAAAATGTAGTAATATATGGAATTGTCTTTTCGTAAACAATTTTTTAAATCATCTGGGTCATTTATTTTCCCGTTGCTCTCACTAAAGAGGCATGAGTCTATATAGATCTCTAGTTTTCGTGCCATCTTTCCGCCCATATACACTTTGTTTATTTAATTCTTTCTGTAACCATAAAATAAAATAAAAATGTAAAGCAGCTCATATTGTCATTTCTTTTGGAGGATATTTTAAATACACTTATAAACACAATCACAACTAACAAAAACAACAACGACCTGAAAACCGAATGTTCCAAGCTGGACCGTCTACAAAACTTTCCAACCCGGCGGAAAGTCCACGCACCACGCGATAACGGTCATTTTTGGCGCGTACGCTCCAAGGGGGCATCCACAAAATTACGTGAGGTGTTTTTCCGGATTTCTGGACACCCTCCCCTCCCCCCCTGGTGAGATTTCGTGAGATCTGGCCGGAC
>CM061918.1:38148357-38163771 GCA_031002005.1 Vandiemenella viatica | reverse complement strand
ACCTTACGAAATTATATAGTAGATGCAGTGATGCGTTATGGTAATTACTGATTTTTACCGAGCGTGGTGTGTGGGCAGTAATGTCTGGTCTCGCATTTGAGGGACGCAGGTTCGAATACCCGAACATCCATCCAGATTTGGCTTTCCATAGTTTTCCCAAATCACCGGAATGGTTCCTTCAAAAGGCCAAGGCCGAATTCTTCAAGTTCCTTGCCTCTGATGTCCTCGAAGAGGCTTAAAGCCAGAAACTAAAAGAAGTGAATGGTCAATAGAAATTTTGTTACTCTCAACGTAAATTTAAGTAAACCGATCTGTAAGGTAAAAATCTATTGCTGTCGCTCTGCTGTTTCACCATCCAAACCTCTAGCTCCTAGATGGAATAAGTAGCACACTTCAAACTTACAAATATTATGTATTTCGTTGACACCAAATACTATATTTTAGAAGATAAAGGAAGTTGGAAAAATAATTATTTGTGAAGACACCCACAAAAGATCATACTATATCATCCATTAACCCTGGATTCTGTGATATTGTTTTTAGCTCGCAATTTCAATTATTTATTTCTTCAGAACTCATTGTCTTCAATAATATTTTGTCCATGATGGATTGGTGGAAATCCGCGACTGTGATATCAAATTTGGGTTGATATTGAAAGCAGCAACCAGTCACAGTTTGTTGTAAATTACTCTCACTCAATAAATGCTACTTTTCTGTTGATATAGGACGCACGCTCGCATTTTGCATCTGCATATTTAAATACATTAAAAATGCAAACCATCTGATGATGAGCATTTGCCGAAACCGGTAATGGTTAAATAAACATAATAACAAATTGTGACTGGTTGCTGCTTTGAATATTAACCCAAATCATTTTATTTTTTTTAATTTTATTTTTTACAAATATCAGTTTTGAACTTGTATGTTGTAACTTTTCGAAAAATTCTCGACTTCGACTATAGTTGGTATTAATAAACTTCTAAATCTCGACAAACTTATCCATAATTGTGTGTAAAGTGTGATGGTCATCTGTGTTTTCTAGTTTGTCGCTACCTCGGTCGAAAACGTTTCGCGGACGTCAGTGATTGTATGTTCTATATTTCGTGACACATACTTTTCTTCCGATTATTTCTCTCCTGATTTTGGCTCAACATGCGACGGGATATCTGTTGTAGAAAACGTTTGTTTATACATTTTGAATTCGCGGCTTTGCACCTGGAAGGGGGTTATAGACTCTATCACTAATCAGAGCTAAAATCGGGGATAACGGTTTCTATTTGTGTGAGGCCTGTTTGCTGACTGTGACTTTCCAGTGAGGTCATTGACCTCGCGACGTCCCGCCACGCCTGTGTAATCTCTTGACCTCGGCGCGTGTCCTACAGAGACGGCTGATAAGACACGTCTAGCCCCGCCGAGATATAGGGCACGTCCTTCTGTCACCTCTACACGAGCCGTGAACCTTCCAAACATTGACGATTACAGTATAGAGTCGCTGGATGAAGTACCCCCTCCCCTACCTCCCTTAAATCAGACACAACATTTTGTGATCATTGTTTAAGATTTCGAAGCGTTATGGTATCACTGTCCCGTTGTGGAAGCCATTTGCATCTCATCACTACTACTGTCGGAGTCATTACATAAAATCCTCGTGGTTAATTATAATTGTATTTTTGCCACAGTCGCCATCATATATATTTAAGAACTAAGTTTCTCTGGGCGCTGAGAATGTATGAAATGCTCTCGGGTAACCAGCCGAGTTAAGGAAGTGTTATCACACGATATTTCGGCGATCAAATCACTGTCGCCATCTTCTTGTGAAGTTACCTGAGAGCATTTTATAAAATCATATATATATATTATTTCTAAATGGTTTTCATTTTTTTTATTATTTTTTTTACTTATTGCTTTACGTCCCGTCGACGGCTAAGATCATTAGAGGCGGGATCGGACTGGGGACAAGGAACGGGAAGGAATTCGGCCATGGCCTTTTTGAAGGAAGCATCCCAGCAATCGCCTGGAGTGATTTGGGGAAAACTCAAATCTGGATGCCCGGAAGGTGATTCGAACCCGCGTCCTCCCGAATGCGAGGCCAGAACGTTAACCGTTCACCTACCACGGTCGGTCACTGTCCACTAGTTGAAGCCTAAAAATAAATTAGGGGGTGTTTTTCTGGAATTCCGGACCCCCTCCCCCTTCTGGTGAGAGTTCGAATGATTTGGTGCGACCCTCCCTCTAAAATGACGTGCAATTTTGAGGGAGTCCCTCCTAAGGTCGGTTTTTGGACTAAAATACCCCTCCTAAAATCGACTTTCACGGCATTTATCGACCTTTTTTTAAACCCCCCCCTCCCCCTTGGTGAGGTTTTTGTGAGATTTTGCCGGATTTCCCGCCCCCCCCCCTATCTCAGCTCACGTCATTAATAGGCGCCCCCTCATTACTATACTATTATGAGATGATATATTTTGATTCCCGCCACGGTCACCATAAAAATTATCCTTCTATTGTTTTTGTGTGGTAACTAGTACTATGAAGATAGTTTTGAAACAAAATTTTTTTTCGACATATTCCAATTTAAATGTTGCACATGACTCCAGTTTTGCTCACGGTTGCCATTGCACACACTCTAAATTACAAGAGCAGGCAGAAACCGATTAGTTACAGCTGTTCACCGAACTCTGATGACAGATGACTGGTGCCTGTGTATTGCATGAGGCATTACGACGCACTTACCCAGCGCTATTTCCATGAAGCCAACGCATTCGCCATAAATACTACACAGGATATTAGTCAGTGCGAATATTTCTGGACCAAAATCTTTCCAAAGGAAACGATCAGACCATAGAATAATCTTAACAAAACGGTTGTTGGTTTATCTAGAATCTAAAATGAACTTCATTGCTATACGAAAATGGACTAACCGAAAATGATCGTAGAAATGTGATAGAAAAAATAGTAAAATTGTCATGTTGAAACGTTTAAATCAATTTGTGTAATACCCGTCTTTCCTAACAACCTGTAAGAAACTAGAAATTGTCTACCACCTTAATTCTTCTATTTTTATACGTTTTTCTCCATTTAATTTTCCTCCAAGCGGTTTTTATATTATGCAGTTTGATTAATTTTCCTACTTTCTGTGTATTTTCCACTGTAAGTTCGAAGTACCAACGTCGCACGATAGAAATTCCCTTCTGTTATAAATTCACCAATGAGCCAAAACATTATGCCCCCTGATTAACAGCGTGTTAGATTATATTTGGAACGCAATACAGCAGCAATCGGTGTAGCATGGATTCGACAAGTCCTTGGTAGGTTTCCGGAGGTATCTGGTACCAGATGTCTACGCACAAGGTTTTTCGTCCTAATCCAGTTTAATTCTGGGTTAGCCTCAACTCTCTGCCTCAGTAACGACACGTTACACAAACTGAATACCATATGCGCCATAAGCTTATGGGGAAGAATGACACGAATAGCAACGCGTGTGGTTCGTGGGAAAGGAAAGACTCTGTTACCATCTGTCAGTCGAGATGATAAATGTGACTTATAGTCCTCCCTATCACACTGCTGATTTGAAGCTCAACCTATTGTAATGCACCATTAAAGAACGGAGAGTGAAAGATATATATGCATGCCTCTGTTTTATTATTATTATTTGTGGGTCTCATGGGGAGCTGCCACCGCTGTGCAGGTTGTGTAAGGTGTGAGCCCTAAGAGCATAAGCTACATCTGCTTGTCGACCATTAGGCGTGATGAATTGTCGAACAGACGGGTGACACAGACCACAGCTGAGGGCAGACCCGAGCGTCTGGATACGTCTTCAGTAGAAAGAGAGGAAAAAATGGAAATCTGTACCCAAGAATAAAGCGTGAGGCGGAGCCAAAGAGTACAGCCAATCGGGACAGTTGTTAATGTTGTTATTAACTGAGAGCGGCATGTTTCATGACTGGGAGCCAATCAGCGAGCCAGAGCTTCCCTCCTAAATGCCCATTCCCACGGCGCGTGGTAGGCATTACGGGCCTTTCGTCTTTTACCGCCTGGCGGTGGGTCGAGGCGCGCCGTACCTGCTAGCATATGCGGCAAAGATGAAAGGCGTCCCCTAATACGCGCCTTAAGGCGGCAGACACGAGGCTGTTTGCTTTCCCGCCCGCGGTAGCCTACCTTGAGGGGAAGTTTGGCCACCCAGCCTCATCCACAGCCAGGGACATCAGCTGTCGAGTGGCGGTCAGTCCACCGACCAGACAACTAGATTCGTCAACACGGTAATAACAACAGGAAAGAAAAACTTTTGCATCGCCGTTTGTACCCTAGTGAACGCCCTGAGATAGTCGTCCTTGCTCTACCGAGAAACTTCATGTCCTTTTAAGTTTTTAAAAGAAAGTTAATCTTTATCAAATTTTATGAATTAAATGTGTTCAAGTGTTTGATTAAATAGTAAAGTCAGATTGTGAACCTTGTTTTCTGAGCCAAGTCTACACTTTTACAGTTTGTATTCACTTCACTTTGTCAAATACAATGGTTTCTCTAGGTGCCACAGATCATTTATTTAGGATAAGAAAAAATCTGATGACTTAGCCATTATGCACGTCGTAATGTTTACTGAAATTGAGGGTATAATAAATACTTGTCAAATTATATCAAACACATTTAAGGTATTTAGATAGGTTAACTAAAACATCAGATTTTTTTTAAAATCCTAAATAAACTATCTATGACACCGAGAGAAACCATTTTGTTTCACAAAGTGAACTGAATACACACTATAAAAGTGTAGACTTAACTCAGAAGAAGATCTCATAACTTTTTATCACTACATGAACACGAGTCTTGGCCTATTTTTACAAGAATTGTTTTTGTGGGATCTCATTTCTTTTTGAAAGTTTATCGCTTATTCTGAATCGCCGCTCAAATATAATTATTCCATCTGGAAGTTTCTGGAAATTATCGCAGAATGCAATCAGTGACGGATATGATAAAGGAGCTGGAATGGGATTCATTGCAAGACAGGAGGAGGATGAGGAGGGTCATGGGAGTGTACAGGGCATATACTGGCGATGAGGCATGGAAAGATATTGCAATAGGTATGAAAAGTAGTGCATGGAATGGAAAAGATGTCCATGACCACAAGTTGGCACTCGATTTCAGGCACAAGGATGTGGGAAGATTCTCTTTTTTAGGTAAGGGTGTCAGGGATTGGAATGAGTTACCAAGAGAAATGATGAATAATTTACCGAAAACTTTGAAAGAATTTAAAGATAAAATTTGTAGAGGGCAAATGTAGGTAGGTGCAGGATAGGCGGAAGATGGGTGTGTAGGGAAATTGCCACCGGAGCCTGTGCTCCATTGCAATTAAATTAATAAGAACCTATCAGAAATTTAGACATCAATATACGTTACCAACAATGACCCACTCTCTGAAAACAAGGGGTGTGCGCCGTAGCCGAGCAATTACCGTCAGTTTGACTACCACCATAAACAAAATTACTAGTAACTTTCAAACTAAGAGTAGGAACAAAGTAAAATTTAAGGCTTTGGTTAAACTTGCTCGCCTCTATGTAGTATAGAAATATCATGTTTATAGCTTCATCCGGAGCAAAGCAATTAAGCCGCAAATATATGCCAGAATTTTTAATGTTTGGAATTGTAATTAAATAAATACGCGGGAAAACTTCAGTATTAGATTTTTCTTATGATTTAGGGATGAAACCATATATGTGTGCCAAATTACTTGTTTCTATTATTACTGGAAGTACAGTAAAAGTTTGATGTCGGGGTGTCGTGGCGAAATAAAATTTTGAATTTCAATAACTTATAAAGGGGCTGATTTATACCAAGAAAGCAATAACTTAATAAAATCATTTAGCATTCAAGACAGTTAAATGAAAGATTAAAATTCCATGGAGAACATTAAATATATGTGCTTTGGATTTCCTGTTACCTCTCGCTGGTAACTATCAACAAACAGATGAACTTAAAACTTCTTGAAAAGTAGACGTCGCTTCGTGAAATCAGATCACCAATTCATGAACGCGCAATTTTTCGGAAAGGAAGTCTTAAACAACAACCCATGTAGATTGTATGACGGGTGTTGGTTTAGCTTTAGGAATCGTTGTTATTAAAATGGAGTTATTATAAAACGAGCCTTCCTTCATTGAAAATATGTATATGAATTATTTCTAGTTCTGAAAATTACGACTAAAGACAGAAGTTAACAGCGAAGCACGTTTCAAACTTCCAAAAGTAATAAAAGAAGTAAAATGTAACGCATTAGTTGAACATAGTAAGCTCACTCCACAGTGAAAAACTGAGGTATATAAAGTTAATAGTGTAGAAAGCGATTTCACGTTAGGGGCAGGTATATGGAAATTTACGAGTTTCAGACTTTTCATATAACGTGTGGGTAAAATTTTATCTGTGTATCAAATTTCAGCTTTCTACGGTTACGGGAAATGCCTTATAATTTTTATGATCGTCAGTCAGTGACAAAATCGCTGAAGTTTGCATCCGAATAACATCCGAACTAAGAACAGTGACAAAATAAAATTTAGTACGTTTGCTAACAGAAATTTGAGACATTTTGCATGAATACGACCGAAGAAATTGAGGTTCAAAAATGGCCCGAATCGCTTCGAGAAAAGGGTAGGCAGTGCCACCGTTGACTCGACTTGGCGGGTACTTTGCCGTGCATCCTAATGTCACTTGGTTAAAAATTCCACCTATTAAATAATTCATGTTGAAATTATCATACCTTGAGATCTGGATGTCGCTTCCCTCCTAATAGGGAACTCTCCAAAAGGAATCTCTGACGCCAATCTGATTTTGAAATATTGAAAACTACTTGTAAATTAATAACAGGAAGTAAATGGCCACAGTCAGGTCGAGAAGTCACTCTCCTCAACATACGGGACACTTTACTATGCCCAGTTCTTGTGAGCTGGTGATTATCCCGCAAGTAGAGAATATTAACTACTCTCTGTGGTGTTCTTGCTGTGAAACATTATCTCCACGACGGAAAGCCCTGCCGCGTCGCATATATTTACATCCCGCGTCCTCGCGGTATTTATGGATGCCGGGCGTTGCAACCCAAACATTGCGCTACCTCGACGACACTAATTGCTTACGACGCAGCTACGCTAATGTACACTGACGTACCAAGGACGTAGCGAGACACAATGAGGCGCATATACGCTGAGTCGCTAACCAATGCGGTACGGAGGTTCATTAGGTAGACGTAACGTAATACTGGCTATTCACATTAATGAAGGCTAAGAGACTCTAACAAAATAATACGAGGCTGTTTTACAGCACCCTGTTAATAAGCCCGCCTCGTGACCGTACCAGGTGCCATTTGGTTCGAATCCCATTGCTGCAAGAAATTAACACATAATTTCAAGTGGTAGAAGGTGCATTGCTCCAAAACAAATCTCAACTGCGCATTACAGTCCCTAATGCATAACGGAAGAAAAAATCGATACAGTTCTTAGTATAATACCCATATGTCAATACGAATTGGATGTAGGCCTATTAATGGAAGAAGTATTTTACCGTAGTTGTAAATAAAAGAAGTTGGTGGTATGTTAGTCGATTAATTCATCCTATTCTGCCTGCCCGACAATCCCAGTCTAAGTCCTACAATTCTGTAACACCATGAAGGGATGAAGCAAACAGATACCATACGTATGGCTCTTCTATGTCCATACTTTCGTTAACTCCTGTAACAGCCCTAATACCTGTATTTTGAATAGTATTGGACTGTGTGAAATATTTGTAGTGAGCCAAAGTTTGCTTGAAAGTGATTTGATATGTTTATTTTGTAAATTCTTGTAAATAAGTGTATATAGACTTTGTTTTAGGTAAGAAAATTATTTAAAGACCATTTAATATGTTTAAGAACCGAATGATGCAAGAGAATTTATTAAAAGTTTGTAATTACTTGTATTAATGTATGTTACGATGTCTACAGGACAATTTTCCACCATTTGAAAGGATTTCTGTAAATAATTTTGTATTTAAGTATCTATAATTACCATTTCTAATCATTTTGTAATGTTATTAATTAATTTTGTATCAATTCCGATTGTTTTTAATATGTTTGATTGTTTGAATGATTGTTAATGATCGAGAAATATCGGGCGGATGCCTTTGAAGAATTCTCGTAATTTCGATAGACTCTATATAAACAGATCGCCTGGACAGAGAGTTTAGTTTGCATTAAGTATTCATTCAGTGTTACAGAGACATTCATGCAAGTTTTCATTCAGTAAGTCAGTATTGCATCTTTGGATTGTAACAACTATGCTTGTGAATATCACTGACTTGTTGATTTGTTCAAAATAAACGAACATCTTCACATAACCTTGTTTTTTGGTGGACTTTATTAATTAATAAAAGCAGTAAATTAAACCACCAGAAGAACCTTAACATGGCGACCGTTGACATGACGAGAAGTTCTTAAACATCTGTGGGATGTTTGTCTTCTAAAAAGAATCTGCAGAAAATTGCCACGGATTATCGGCGATAAACCTGAGAGGAAATTTCGACCAGCGACGACACGGATTTGACGGCCTAAGGCGGAGATTTTTCATCGGCAATCGGCTGTAATCTTCCGACGACGAGTGGATTTCCTTCGGCCTCAAAATCGTCTTCCTACAGGGAATTGTGAAAAGTGTGGTTAAGTGTTTGAAGTCAGTGTGGTGTTTAATGATCAATTAAGTGCTTCTAAGTGAAATTTAATGTGATACAAAAGTGAGGAATAACTGTAAGTACGGCATTGAATATTCAAGTGATTTATTTTGCATGTTAATGTGTGGCAGATTGGAAAGATTTTAATTTTCCTTAATTTTGTTTTTTATGTTGATTTTGATAATTACTAAAAATGGCTGATAATCAGAACCTGCAAGCAATTCTAGAGTCTTTTGTAGCCAGATTCGATAGCAAATTTTCTGAAATTAATTCTCAGTTTGCAGAAATCACTGGTAAATTCGATAATAAGTTTTCCAAATTGGATAACAAATTTTCTGAAATCAATGATCAGTTTTCTCAACTGCAACAAAACAATGACAAAACATTCTCTGATTTGACTAAATGTTTTGATGTTAAAATCGCAGAGCAATTTCAGGGTGTTAGCTCTCAATTCAAGGAGGATATTAACAATTTAGATTCTAAATTGGGGAAGGTAGTAACAGAATGTAAGGAAAAATTTGAAAAGGTTACAGAAATTTGTGAACAGAATAAGACTGAATGTGTAAATTTGATTTATAAAGAAGTCAGTGAAAATTGTGATAAGATGAAGGAGGAATATGTTGCTTTGTTCCAAGCTAATGATGTTAAGGTTAATGAGTTGAGACAAGAGGTGGGATTAAATATTAATACATTGGTGCAGCAACAGGAACAGTTAGCGCATGGATTAGAAAGAAATGTAAATCAGTTGGAAAAAAGGGTTACTGGGCTACAGGTTCAGTTAAGTCAGATTCCCTTAGCAGGTAATCCAGTTATCAGTGCTGATATTAAGGAAGAATTTGAATTTTATGATGACAGTGGAAGACTTCACCCTATTGAGTTTATAGATAATTTTGAAAGATCAGACTATTTTAATTTGTTACCCGACAATAAGAAAATTGCCCTTGTGGGTAAACATCTAAAGTCTTATGCTAGGACATGGGGTGATAGACAAGCTAGGGAAGTGACTGACTACAAGCTGTTTAAAGAAAACTTTTTGAAACATTTTTGGTCGACAAGCAGGCAAATTCAAGAAAAGAGGGAGTTGATGACTGGTAGGCCGTATAAACCTGGTAGGGAAACTCAACATGATTTTTTTCATAAATGTTGGATCCGTTGTAAGTATTTAGACCATCCTTATGGAGAGGAAGAATTTATTGATTTGATAGGAGCTAGGCTACCTCAGCAAACAAGAAATTTAATTGCCACTTTGGATGTAGTAAATGTGGATAGAGTTTCTGAATTGTTGAGACGCTTGGATGCCCAGGAGTCATTCAATGAACAACATTACCACCATCAACACCATAGGAGGGGCAGCAGGAGTCCCCCTAGAAGGGGTAATGGGTCAAGGGATGGTAGATCGAGGGGACGGGATCGTAATAATTATGCACGAAGGAATGATAATGGGGAAGTGAGAGAACAGAACCCTCAATCTGAAAGGGAAAGGCAGCATGGGGGGCAGGTAAACTAAAGACCACCCCTGTTATGGGCCCCGCAGTGGTGGACAAGAAGGTGGGTCCAGGTACCAACTGCTATAGCGTTAATTCCATTTTTATGAATAATCCCCGAGAAGATTTATTGGAAGGGGTGGGGGTATCAGCAAGTGAATTTCAGGATAAGGTTATGATAGATGTAATTAATAATGTTGATGATTTAAAGACTGATAATAAGATAAAGTGGGAAGGGGACCACCATAGTACCTTATCACTAGATCAGTGTGCGAAAGTAATGATTTTCATGTAGAAGATTTTCGAAATGGTCACTGCTTAGCTTAATTACAAAAGGGTGCAGAATTTATAGTGCATACTACAGTGTGGCTATCAGAAACTTGTAAGGTCCAGAATAGTATAGTTGGGACTATGTGTTCTAGGATAGGTGGTAATGAAGTTTGTAGAAGTGCTGAAATCGAGGAGTTTCTCAAATATCTTGAAGATGAAGGTGATACAGTGGTGTGGATAGGAGACCCAGATGAGGAGGAGAATTGTAAGTCAAAGTATTTGTCTTCTGAAGAGAGAGTGGTTGAAAAGCCTTATGTACCAATCCCTAAGTTGGAAAAATGTCCTAATTTTGACCTAGCTGATACGTTATTTAGCTCTTTATTTGGTGTAGATGATGACATTGAAGGAATGGGTGGGAGTAAGGATTTATCTGAACCAGTTTCTTATCTGGAAAATTGTACAGAATGTGACTTAGATGACACTATGTTTTGTACCCTCTTTGATGTGGAAGCTGATAGTGAAGTAGTAGTTGCTGAGAAAAATAATTATTTGGTGGATGAAGTCAGTAAGCCAGATGTTAAAACAGTTTTAGGTACTGATTCATGTAATTTGGTAAGTTTAAGTAGCAATCAGATGATGAAGAGTGGGGTTGAGAGTAATGATGGACTAAACTGTAGTAGTGAGAATAATAAATTTGTATTACCAGTTGAGTCAACAGCATTGCTTTTAAGTGACAATCAATTTGCTAAAACAGAACCATTGTATGTCTCAGCTGTTGCGTGGTTGTACCAAAGTCTGTTGTCTGAGATGATTGGAAGTTTGTGTTTCTGTATGTATATAATGAAGCTTTGTGAGAATAGAAATGTAATATTAAATGTGTATACAAAAGTTGAAGAAAACTGGAAGGTTAGGAAAAAGTAACTTACATGGTTCTGGGTTTCCAGGGAAATCCTGAAACCCACTTATGAGAATTAATTGAAATGCATGGTTTGGGGAGGGGTCAATAGCCTGTAAATATCTAGTCTTGTAAATAAGTATATCAACTGATGCATGTAAATAGTTTGTGTGAGCACTTAAGTTCAGATGCAGATGTAAGCATTTCAATGTATAATTTGTGACAGTTTTGAGTAGAAAATTTTAGTGTTTTCATGATGTTGTTACTTTCTACATTGTGGTGACAAATTATCAGCTGTAAGATGTAAATAGACTGTTGTCATAAACAAGCAGACATCAAGTGTGTAATTTGGTGTGAAAATAATTGTAACTTAAGGTGATGGCATTGAACGTTTGTTGTGTAAAAACAGTAAATGATAAAATGATTGGACCTGAGAAAAGACAATTAATGTAAACAAAATCAGTGTCATGGACTATGTGCAGATGTTGTATGAAGAATTGTATTTGTTCATTGTAAAAGTCATTATGGTTGATTGATTGTAATCTGTTCGTGTCTGCATTATGTGTACATTCAACCTGCTTAGATTCGTGACGGATTCAATCAATTTTATCTGTGTAAAATTAAGTGAATCCTGGGGAGGGGTTGTAACAGCCCTAATACCTGTATTTTGAATAGTATTGGACTGTGTGAAATATTTGTAGTGAGCCAAAGTTTGCTTGAAAGTGATTTGATATGTTTATTTTGTAAATTCTTGTAAATAAGTGTATATAGACTTTGTTTTAGGTAAGAAAATTATTTAAAGACCATTTAATATGTTTAAGAACCGAATGATGCAAGAGAATTTATTAAAAGTTTGTAATTACTTGTATTAATGTATGTTACGATGTCTACAGGACAATTTTCCACCATTTGAAAGGATTTCTGTAAATAATTTTGTATTTAAGTATCTATAATTACCATTTCTAATCATTTTGTAATGTTATTAATTAATTTTGTATCAATTCCGATTGTTTTTAATATGTTTGATTGTTTGAGTGATTGTTAATGATCGAGAAATATCGGGCGGATGCCTTTGAAGAATTCTCGTAATTTCGATAGACTCTATATAAACAGATCGCCTGGACAGAGAGTTTAGTTTGCATTAAGTATTCATTCAGTGTTACAGAGACATTCATGCAAGTTTTCATTCAGTAAGTCAGTATTGCATCTTTGGATTGTAACAACTATGCTTGTGAATATCACTGACTTGTTGATTTGTTCAAAATAAACGAACATCTTCACATAACCTTGTTTTTTGGTGGACTTTATTAATTAATAAAAGCAGTAAATTAAACCACCAGAAGAACCTTAACACTCCTCTCCATACGAATCCCATACAGTACGATAGTGATCCAAATCAGCACATACAACAGTTTTATATACCACTAGCTGCTAGACGTGACTTCATACCATTGGACTTAAATTATTGCTAGAATTAGATATAAAATGTTCTGTGACTTACCGAAAAAGGAAAAAATGTATTGTTGGCAAAAAAAGTTGTAGGTAACCACAAAATAATACCCTGGTGCAGCGGAAATCCACATCAGTATCATACAAGCTGTGTCTGTACATGAAATTGATCAACAGATCATACACAAACTGACTGCGAGATAAAAAAAAAGCCTGAATGACCGATATAAGATTACAGAGATTGGCACACGCTAACCGTCTGTCAGTCACAGTTGGATTAGTTTTCAAAAACTTCACTACAAAATATATTTATCCCGAAAAAAATATCCTAAGTCCCTCCTAATGACATATAGTATTTTATTGTCAAATTTCAGCAAATTCTGTTTAATCGTTTAGTCGTAAAAACATAACAAACAGGCAGAGAGACAGAGTTACTTTCTATTTTATAATATTGATGTAGATAGACCAGCTGTTCTCCGCAAATATATTTATGTGGACTGTTAATAAACGGATTAAACCGATTATATTATGGTTGACAAGGGAAAAAAAGTGTAAGCGGGTTCCTGTGAATAATACAATGCCGTTGGTACACTGAAACCACGATAACATTTCGTCTGAGAGAATTGGAAACATGTTGCCTGGTCTGATGAGTCTCGTTTCCAATTGTATCGAGCGGATCGACGTGTACGAGTATGGTTTCATAGACCCTGCATGTCAGCAGGGTACTGTTCGAGCTGGTGGAGGCTCTGTAATGGTGTGGGGCGTGTGCAGTTGGAATGACATTGGACCCCTGATACCTCTAGATATGACTCTGACAAGTGACACGTACGTATGCATCCTGGCTGATCACCTGCATCCATTCATGTCCATTGTGCATTTCGACGGACTTGCGAAATTCCAGCAGGACAATACGACACCCCACACGTTCAGAATTGCTACAGAGTGGCTCCAGGAACACTCTTCTGAGTTTAAACACCTCCGCTGGCCACTAAATTCCCTAGATTTGAACATTATTGAGCATATCTGGGATGCCTTGCAACGTGCCGTTCAGAAGAGATCTGCACCCCCTCGTATTCTTACGGATTTATGGACAGCCCTGCAGGATACATGGTATCAATTCCCTCCAGCACTACTTCAGACATTAGCCGAGTCCATGTTGCGGCACTTCTGCGTGCTCGCGAAGCCCTACACGATATTAGGCAGGTGTACCAGTTTCTTTGGATCTTCGGTGTATGATACAGCTTGAAAAATCGTGGTGCATTATGCCCAGCAACGAGAACTCTGTAACAAGGTAGTTAATTGTTGGATCAACGGACACAAGATTCACGTTTCACGAACCTCAGTAGTACTTCAGACATTAGCGTCATGGTTAGGCTGTTCATGGATATATGATACCTCTAAGATCTGTATAATTTCAGATGTTGTCTTTAGTGAACTTGGACTTTAATTTCGAGAGGAGCATGTTACGAAATTTGCCGATCCGTCACAGTCAATGAACAATAATTGCTGCCAACTTCGTGTGAATTGGTAGCATCATAACTTACTCATTAAATGCATGATAAGTATATTAGATCACAAGTCTAAACAAGATTATCCCGAGTCCTTCCAAGTGCGCAGTTGGTCACCAGACGTCATGTATGTTAATGAACTTGCCTCGTCAGACGATGACATGCAAGGGCTGATCGATTTGTCATTATTGACTACAGTAGCTGTTGCCAGCAGCTTGTTCACGTGGAATACCAACGTACGATCTGCTCTCTTAAACCAATGATTCGGGAAAATACTGATTTTTCGAGCTTCACTCGTACCTTTGGCCTCACATTCGGGAGGATGAGGGTTCAAGTACGCCAACGGCCATCCAGATTTGCATTTTTGGTAATTCGCATCCGTATGTCAAAGGTAAAATGAATACAAAACAAAATGTATTTGCATCAGACGTTCCGATGTTTACCATAAGTCTGAGCATTCATGTAAGGTAACGTGCTGCGATTTGTTAAATACACACATCCCAATGAAAGATTTGGAAAAGGTATCTATAAGCAAAAACTTTTATCTATGTTTCTGGTTTTGTGGCATCTTACCAAGGTAACATAACTCTAATTTAATCCCGACTAATCCCGCCCATTAGTTTAATTTGATATGCAATACCCTAAAGATTTCTACAGGCAAAAGTAACTTACATTTATCTCCAGGAAATAAACGATATCAAATGTTCACTACGGAATAATTACATTTTCTGGTATTAATCCTCATTTTTTGACGTCACAATATAATCACACATACCTTACCCTACTCCTGAGTCCTGACTATGGGAAGTACATAGTTTGATACCTGATAATAATTTAGCCGATAATTTTTCCGTAAAGCACATTCAGCACAGTAGACAGACTCAGGCAGAAATCCAATTAACTGATCTTTTTCTAGTTTATAGTTTTATGACATTTGTTTATGGCTATGGAACTTATGCCCCGGCGGAAATTTCCTGCACCGATTTTCACATGAAATTACTGATGCGTCTAGGTGAACTGATCAGCGCTGGCCAAAGTGGGTGAGTATAGAAATTGTCACCCGAACATACGTTCCAATGCATTTAAAATAAAGTTACAGAGCAAAGTATACAGCAGTTCACCACAAACACTG
>CM061918.1:38121310-38147357 GCA_031002005.1 Vandiemenella viatica | reverse complement strand
TTGGAGGTCACCCTGTGTTAAGGTGAGATTATTTTCGTCCCAGATAAGAGGCGTCGCTAATCTGGCAGACCAACGGCTTGGCAAGTTAAGGTCACAACCTACGCAGTTACCGTAAAGCCATAGCACGACGTAAAAACTCTAAATGTAATTTCCACCATCATATTGTACGGTGTATGTGTGAGATAGTCAATGCGTAATATAATTTATTAGTATTGAATGTATGTTTAAAACATAGGTCCGTGCAATTCTAGGTCTTTTTTTTTTTCATTACGGCTTTACGCCTCGTCGACGGCTAAGGCATTAGAGGCGGGATGGGAATGCAGACAAGGAATGGGAAGGAATGCGGCCATGGCATTTTTGAAGTAAGCATCCCGGCGTTCGCCTGGAGTGTTTTGGGGAAACATGGAAAACCCAAATCTGGATGCCCGGAAGGGGATTCGAACCCGCGTCCTCCCGAATTCGAGGCCAGAACGAACTCTAGGTCTACCAATAGGATGCCGATCGTGGTGGGTTATTAGTTTGGGCGTGCCATTTCGTTTTTCGCAAATTCATAGATCGTTCCTTATAAAAGGACATGGGTGAAACGGCTTTTCGTTAGCCTCCCCGGCTTTAATAACTTCCGTCAAGTACGAGTTAGTCTTGTGAGCACATGGTTCGTTACACATATTGTGTATTAACTGAATCCACTAAAAAATTATAAAATTTTTTTTTATGGTCAATAACAACACAATTTTTTATTTTTTAAATCAAACCCATTGTCTTTATAAAATGTTTTTCAGGTAGTATCAATAAATAAAGTAAACATTAAAAAGTATTTTTCCACATTTTATTATCTGATTAAGAAAATTCTATGTCGAGTGACACATGATTTTTGGTCGAAATACAATACCTGCTGTAGTATCACATTTGTTAAAATTACTCATTTAGTTTTGTTGAGATAACTATAAACTCCAGAAAGATCTTTATAGTTTAGTGTAATTTTTAGGAAGCTACAAGTCACTAGAATTTTTGGACTATTCTCTGAGTACTAATTGTGGAACTAAAGGGGAGATTAGTCGGTTTTGGCTTTCACTGTAAGGTCGGAATTAAAAATAAAATCTAATATTTAATACTCGGCGCGTTTCTGTCTTTCATTTTATTCATTTTCTAAAAAATTTCCCTTCAGTCCGCAGTAAAATCTTTATGATTATTTCACTTCCTATTATCTTCAAAGTTTTATGTTACTATGAAAAGAAGCAGCCTTTCTCGGTGAGTCAGTTGCGTAAAATCCTCTCGAGCTTTCAACTGGTATAGCGTGTCAGTAAAATAGAAAGCCGGAGACGGAAGATGGAGCCAGAGGCAGGCTCCGATACATAGCTTCTGACGCGCTATACCGGTGGAAAGCCCGAGAAGATTTTACGTTTATGTTACTATGTTAATACGAACTGTAATGTTGTGAGGTTACAAATTTCTTAGTTAAAGTTTTCTGTCTTTCACTTACAAAGTACGGAACCCTAAAAATCGCAAGACGTTGTTTACTATAGAAATTACGTCGGAAATTTAGATCAGCAGATTTCAGACTTAAATCACGCATAATGGAATACAGCTTCCGAAAATTATGGAGAACATGTTGCGAACAAACGGCTCTGAGGAAGTGAACCACAAACAGTATCAACCTACTCAGTGGCGGATCCAGGAATTTTCCGAGCCGGGACAAAAACAATGAGAGTACCGCCCCCACAAATATGATCCCCCCCGCCCAGTTTGCCGCGCGGTCCCCTTCCCCTCGCCCTCACCCCTAGATCCGGTACTGAACCTCCTCCAGTATTACACAAACAAAAATTTCACATCAATCTTCTGTCTATCTATCTCTATAAAAGTCAACCCGTGTATATCAGTTTCAAAAAAAAAAAAAAAAAAAAAAAAAAAAAAAAAAAAAAAAAAAAAAAAAAAAAAAAAAAAAAACCTGATTTTGATGGAGTTTTCACCGTTTTAAAGTTTACTATCAGACACGAAAGATCTAGAATGTCTAATTTTTCTACGTCATTTGATGCCAGAGTAATAAATGAAATTCTGAACGTATAGTCAGAGACACCAAAGATGCAATACCAACTACATGTTACATACTCCATCACTAGAATAAATTTACACACTTCGTAAAAATATTACGGCCTCTTCCTTAAATTTCGATTGATCAGTCTTTAAAGCAGATAGATGGCCGTACTTAATACGAAGAGGTAACTACGCAATTAATAATTACGTAAAACGCCATCACCGTTGAAGTTATCTGAAACTTCAAATCAACTATCTCTGACTACTAAAACTGCAACTTTTTAGGTGAAATATTTCGTGTTTTCGATAAAAGTTGTTTAGGAAACTAATTTCGTATTCTTGATATTCGTCTATAAGGTGCGGAACAGATTTAAAATTTGATCTCCAATGCCAGATGAAGTAACATAATGACACAATTTTAAGCTGTAGCGGCAGGCGAAGCAACAATAAAGAGACATAATTAATTTTTGGTACTGTGAAAAAACGCAGAAATCAATTCATCGATTTTCAGGTTATACCAAATTATTCGTAAAAAAAACAAATTGACCTCAAATTTTAATTCGTTTCACAAGTTTTCAAATTGTGGAAACGCATTCAAAATCTGTATTTTGTGCATGACGCCGGAGGAAACAACGCATTCCAGACCTCGTATATATTCGTATGTGGAATGTAATAATGCGCGTCCACTACACGTTTCTATTTTCGAGCGACAGCATTAGCAGATGTTGTGGTTAACTGGAATGCAGCGAGAACCAAAACGAAAATTGACATTCCGCATCACAGCATCCAACCCAACCCGTTATGGGTAGGGTGCGGGTAAATCGACGTTCTCATTAACTCAGGAAATGGCTGCTGCGAATTTGATGAAACTTGGTAGACGTGTTTCTCAGTGGGAAACAAAAAACTGTGAAGGGGTAAATTAACCCCAGCTAGACCGGGCAATGGGTACTGTGCCTCGTATGGTATCAATACGAACGTGTGTGGAAGAAGACGTTGTGTAAGTGAATTTTTACGATGTCAAACATCTATTGCCGCGTCTCGGGTGTATGGGAGCGTCCATAAACTACGTGATTCGGTCTAGGAGAAAAAGGGGGGGGACTACGATAGGCTACGTGGGGGGAGGGGGTTCTGGGCGAGGTCACGTAGCTTTTCATTCGTATTATTTGCCACAGTTAAAATGAAGTACAGGACACACAAAAGCATGTAAATATTTATTTCCGTCATTTAATTACCTCCGTATGGAATTTACGATAGTCTGACAAGAGAAAACAGTACAAAATGTTTTCTGGAATAAATAGAGAAAAATGCTATGTGCTGCGTGGGGAAGAGGGGAGGGGGGGGGTTGGAGATAAAAGTCACGTCAGGCTACGTGGGGGGGGGGGGGGGGGGTTCACAGGAGGCCAAAATGGAGCTACGTTGTTTATGCACGCTCCCTAAGCAATGACTGCAAAGAGCATGACGCTCTGTTAGGGGGCATCCACAAATTACGTGAGGTGTTTTTCCGGATTTCTGGACCCCCCCCTCCCCCCTGGTGAGATTTCGTGAGATCTGGCTGGACCCCCCCCCCCCTCTGGTGAGATCTGGTCCGTGAAAAACCCCCCTAGAAATCGCCCTGGAAACTTTTGTAGACCTTTTTTTTTAGGTCACAACCTAACTTTTTTGACTAAATACTCCTAAAATCGACTTTGGCGCAAATTGTAGACCTTTTTTTTGGCTCTACTGTCCCCAAATTTTTCGCAAAATCTCACGTGAGGTTTCCGTAGACCCCCCCCTCCCCCTGGTGAGATTTCGCCGGACCCCCCCCCTACCCTATTTCACCTCACGTAATTAATGGATGTCCCCTTATGACGTCACGCTCCCCTCACCACCACCGCTCTCTACTGCCTTTTGTTTTCAAAACAACATTGTCTCAAGTGCTTAAAGATTTTAAATCAGTGACAGGATTATATGAGTGACAGTGACGACCAAGCGACCAAGAAGAAACAAAAAATTAAGGATTATCAAAGTGCAAGCTGCGGTAAAATAATGCGCGTGCGCAACTTTTGCTTTACGAAACACAATCTACCGATTCAAACCAAAGATCTGTAAATCGTCTTTAACTTATTATTACCATTTTATTTGTTCATTTAGGCTTAGAACTTTGTATACTGATGTCAAAACAAGCGGAGTCCGAAGGTTCAAGGATTTTCGGAGATAATGTAGACGAACTTCCGATGATTTTAGCAGGAGATTTTAAAGTTAATTTTGCTAACAAACGATTCAATCCCTTTGACTACAGCCCTTGAACAAGAATATGATTTGAAAATCAATAATAACTGTAACTACAACTAGGTATGGAACAACAATCGATGCCGCATTTTCAAGATACCTCGATAACATTACGTCTAATACTTTAGTTACATACTTCAGTTACTATAGACCAATCATTTCTTTAATACCGTTTAATACACCTTCAACAGCTACTATTACATAAATCACAGCAAATACATCAAGTAATATTCCGTAGCTGCATTGTAAAAAAGTGTGTATCAAAAATATCTGTTTGTCTTGTATTTATATTACGTATATACTATTATATTAAAGAAAACATATCAATTTTATTAACTTATTTTTTGCTCCGTATTTATTTATTGGTTTTCTTTAATTATAAATTCTTTCAATAATCATCAGTTTCGATGTTTCACATCTGCCGAACGTCCCTGAGAAACCACTAAAAATTGTTTCATATGTAAATACGAAACAATAGTTCTACTAATAAACAATAATCAGCAAATTCAATAACCATCTGTTGCCCATGTAGTCTATGTAGACTGTTAATGTACTCTACGGATCAAACCTCCCATGTCACAGTTAACGAATCGGCAGCCAAAACTTCTCGGAAAACGTGATGTCGATTGCACGCTGAAATCACGGGTAACATTTCGACTGCTGGAATTAACTAAACCTTACCAGTAGTTTATACGTGAAACATCCAAACTTAAAAAGAGACATAATTACACACAAATAAACAAATACAATACGGAAAAGGGAATTAGAATCAATGGCAGAAGACTTAACAACTTGAGATTTGCTGATGACATTGCACTCGTTGCTAATGACCTTGACGAACTCCAAACCTTGGTTACCGACCTCGCCTCTGAGTGTAAAGCAGTTGGCCCAAGAATGAATCTATCAAAAACAAAAATTATGTCTAACAAATGGGTCACAGAAGCTAGTGTACAACTAGATAATGAACCTCTGGGAAATGTCAGCGATTACATTTATCTTGGCCAGCTTGTGAATATGAGAGGTGATGTAAAACCCAAAATTTCCCGTCGCATCAAGCTGGGATGGTAAGCGTTTATGAGGCATTCTATTATCCTGATATTTAAAATGCCCACAAATCTAAAGCAAATAGTCTATGACAAATGCATTCTTCCTGTGATGACATACAGCTGTGAGACCTGGACTGTAAGTGAATTTACAAAAAGTAAACTACGGACTGCCCAAAGAGCTATGGAGAGGTCAATGCTAGGCTTAACTAGAAAAGACAAGAAAAGATCAACAGACATTAAGTCAGTTACAAAGGTCACAGACATCTCAGAGAGGACAGTGTCCTTGAAGTGGCAATGGGCCTGTCATATTGCACGGAGAAAAGACGAGAGGTGGATGAAAACAGTGTTAGAATGGAGCCCAAGAGATCACCACAGACCTAGAGGAAGACCACTAGACTGATGGGACTAGTACACACGCAGGGTTGTAGGGGTTAACTGGACAAGGACATACGCAGGGTTGTCGGAGTTAACTGGACAAGGACATACGCAGGGTTGTGGGAGTTAACTGGACAAAGACATACGCAGGGTTGTCGGAGTTAACTGGACAAGGACATACGCAGGGTTGTGGGAGTTAACTGGCAGAGGATCGCCCAATATCGTGCGACTTGGAGAAGACTGCTCAAGTTATATCTGAAAAAATTATGGTTTAAGAGGCCAAATGACAAAATGATTGAACTGGTTGATAATGATAAACAAATACAAATTAAAAAAAAAAACAGTTGAGTTCTTTTTTTATTGATTATTAGACGTTCTTTCGCTGACAGTTTTATCTGGATACCCGCCAGTGTGGCACTGTGCTCAGCTCAACCCCCCCCCCTCTACCCCCTCCCCTTCCCACCCCCACGTACCGGCCGTCCTGACTGTGGTTGTTAGTCGGTTTTGCGCAGTCATAAAGGTGAATGCGGGTAAGGTCTTCAATCCCCGCCTCATAATCCGCACATTTCACAAACGAAAATAAACTTACCACATAGTTACACCTTTCACAGACAGATGGCATCACTTCACTTCCCTCATTAGAACTAACAAGGAGAGGCCACCGCTTGTAAAATCCAGAGTCAGTTCATACTGTGTGTTATAAAACCTCATGGCCAAAGGTGAATGTGGCAAAGCAGTAACATGCGACTCTTCGCCGTTGTCGAGAAAATCTGCATTGAAATATTTAGTTATGTTTAAATACGGAGATTACATGACGCAGGTTTAACCGAGCAAGGTTTCTGCTTCATAAGCTGATTGTTGCCGGATCGATTCCTGCTGTGGGCAACTGTTTTATTTATTTATTGAAATGTATACACAGATAATTCCCAGCAATCAGTTGCAAGAATTATGCATACCTATAATAAATTTTTAAACGCCCTTTAACACGAGAAAAGCGACGGTGTCTCATTTCAACCCTCTCATCCCCTGGTGCGGGAAAGAACATGTGTCCTTCAACTGTAATGGTCGAGTAAGGATATTTGTATTTCATATCTGCCGAAGCAGTCTCCCAAAGTTCAACCCCTCCTCCACGTGGTGGGAGATGGGCAACGGCATAAAGTAGGGGATTGCCTGTGGGGGTGAGGTACAGTGGGGACCTAGTGTGCCCTGTGACCTATACGGTAGCTGTGAAGGCCCTACAGGAACCCTGAAAAATGGCGGCCAACGGGGCTCTGGTGAAGCTACGACAGGCCTAGCAAGCCGGTAGTGGATAGATTTCTGCTTTCAAAACAAAAACAAGCCTCGGACAGGACGGAGCAATGGACAAACGACATGGCTATGGAAACAGTTTAAGATTTGGATCCTTGAATATACGGCACCATAAAAGAGGATCCCCTACAGGAAAGGGCAGAGAGGACCAGACTGAGATGGTATGGACACATAAAGAGAATGGAGGTTCAGAGAATCCCAAGAAAAATCCACGAAATTAAGATTTATGGTAAACGATCCAGAGGAAAACAAAGAGATGGATGGCTGAAAGGAGTGGAGGAGGGTGTACGGAAGAGAGGAGAGGACTGGAACAAGGTGTTGACAGAGAGGTGGTGGGATGAAAGAAGGAAACGGAGAGGCTTGTGCATAAAGCAGACCCGGCCAGAGGCTGGAAACTGTTGAAGATGATGATGATGATGACACGCCAAAGCAAATATTTCTATTTTATGAATATAACTTTGTTTGCGAACAACATAATGAAATTCGAAAGCGTCGGGTTTTTTTTCACAACAAACGGCATTTTAAAAAGTTATTATATTCATAATTGTTGAAACATATTTCCAGGAATTATCTATACACACATTTGAATAAATACAAAAAATTGCCAGCAGTGAGAGTCGATCCGGCGACGATGGACTTGGGAGGCACAGATCTTACTCGCAACGCCACGTGCCTTAAAATTTGCGTAATGGAGAAAGTATTTGAACGCAACGAAATATTTCAATGCCGAGTTTCTCGACAACGGCGAAGAAGCGCATGTTACTGCTTTACCATATCACACCTTTGGCGATGAGCTTTTATAACACACAGTGTGACTGGAATATGACTTTTACAATTGGCGGCCTCCCCTTGTTAATACTACCTGGTAGGCTGGTAGTAGGAATGCTTAGCGTCAGCAAGGACATGGGGCTGTAAACCATGGCTCCAGGTTTGACCATGCCAACGATGAGTAAAACTCATCGAGGCAACCGATCCCAAAATGTTGGGAAAAGTGGTGAAGAAGATAGTTTTACTTACTTACTAGCGGAGTTCCCAGTGTTGCCCGGTAAAGTTGGCGTAAATTTACCCGTACCCTATTTTTATTCCCGCAATGAAAAACAATTGTACAAAGATTCATTAAATTTGCGCAAACTTTTTTCGGAATTAAAGCAAACCTAGATTCACACGCCCCCTGCCAAGAAACGGGTAGGTTGGAGTTTATTTGCACGTACACTATTTTCATTCGTCAGAAAAGATTCATGCCTATCAAGCTTCATTAATTTGGTTAAGATATTACATTACTCAACAACGCTAGATTATATTAGAAACTCACATTTGATTCAATTGCGAAGTGAATGGATATACTTTTTGCTGGAAACGCCAGATACTTTAATTCCACAGATTCAGCCTTTTATACAAATATCAAAAGTGAATCCAGAATAATATTATCGTGAATAAATAATGTTCTTTCAAACAGAAGATTGATGCTGATGGCCAGAGACATTGTAGTTGTAGGTACTTCCAGAGATCGTGGATAAAGAAAATCTCTGTTGTTTTTACGGCTATCTATGATTTAAAGGAATGAATATTTCAAGTTTTGTTTAATGTGCAAAATAGTTATTATTGTAAAGTTATCTTATTGCTTTCGTTAAAGGTTATGATCAGAGACATTGTAATTGTGTGTTTAAAGCATCTGGTGGTTCCATCTGTGGTGTTCCTTACCATACGTCCAGAATTTCATTTAATGTTCCAGCGTTATGTAACGTAGAAGCATAAGACATACCAAACAACTCAGTTGAGATTCCGAGCTTCAAAACGGTGAATACCCCATCGAAATCTTCGCAGTAGATTTCGAGTTTTTCTGCGGCAAATATACCCTGTTTTAGTTTTATAGATATAGATATGGACCTTTAGACAAGTTTTACTGTGTATACGTAACACCAAAACTAACTGGAGGAACTGCATGATTAAATTATTTGTTTACAGCCTATGTTGTTCTGTAAACAGTCCTAAAATAACTTTGTTATGTAACGTTGTTGACCGCTGGGATGATATCACATTCGTCACGTATTTCTGTTATAAAGCTGAATGAGATCATTCCCTGTCTAATGGGACGAAACGAATCTCACTTTAAAATTACGTAACGCCAAAGTAGGTTTGTAGCGAAATTACACAGCGGTGTACTTTCTAGTAATCACAGATAATAGAGCTGGCCATAAGGTATTTACTGCACAGCTTCATCAAGGTCGTAGTCTCTTGCAATCCTGTTTTACTTAAAGGAACAATTGCCACTGCAGTACAAATCTGTCGCCAGCGCAATTGAGTCCCGCCGACCGAGACAATTTGAGGTGACCTCCGTGACGTCGCTTAAACAAGTAGCGGGGCTTACGTCACTCCTGGGAACAAATTACTCGCGCCTCGCGCACGGTTTAATAGGACGGACGTCAACGACAGAACACTGTGCGTGTAGTTACTAGGCGTCGCTGGGAAATTTGATGTGCGTCAGACAAAAATGTCGGTGGCAGCTGAGGTAGCATAGGAAATGCCGATGTAAAAAATTACTGTGTGGCTCAAGAAAAGATGAAGGAATCGCCCTTTCCCAGCATGTCCTTCCCAAACTGAGTTCAGCATCAAATAACACGTCATGATATGCACACTTTATGGCTTCAATAAACAATTCCGCAATCACCAAAATTTTTTCTCTGTTGAAGAGAACTGTAACAATAATCTTTTGCCTCGGGTTTTTTTCCGTTGTTGTTTCCTTCTACTTTTTTTTTTTTTTTTTTTTTTTTTTTTTTTTTTAGTTGAAACTTCTATAGTCACGTTACGTGATGTTTGGGAGGGGAATAAATCTACGAGTTAGTAAGAAACCACCTGTGGCACGCGTCAGATCATGTCCACCTGTTGCACGTATAATATCCGCGCAGGATGCTTTTCGCATAATCTTTATTCAAACACACAGTTTTTATCCGATTTTGATGGAATTTTGCATACGTATAATTTAAAACAAATAGAAAAACAGTTGACTTTTGATTTGGAGAAACCTTAACCCTCTCCTCCTTTTCCCCCTCACTCTAACTTCTGTGACAGTTGTTCATATAAATCCACAGTTTTTATCAGATTTAGCATATATATACTTCAAAAAAAGGGCGGTCTGGTAGCTCAACGGTTAAGGCGCTTACTTTCGAAAGTTCTCTTTCCGGGTCGCAGGTTCAAATCCCGCGGTAAGTAGGTATATTTAGGAGTTGTATTTGATTATATGACAGATTTTTAGTTTTTGAAGTGAAAACTTTTTCAGGCGCGTTGGGCGACTTTTGAATGTGTAAAATCTTATGAGTTCTCACTACCGACATGCTAATGTTAACAGTATATCTGTTGCGGTCTGGTGGCTCAGTGTTTTAGGTTTTTGACTGGCAAACAAAAAGTACCCGGTTCGAATCTCTGTGTCAGCGGTTATTTTCATAGACCAATTACCCGACCTTCACATCTGGCATAGCTTACTATGTAATGTGAAGTACGCTACAATGCTTCCGTGGTTCGGATTCCCCGTTGAATTATGATTCCCTTGTATCTGGTAGTACTACCGGGTTAGGTTAAGGCAGCTGAGACGGGGGCGGAAAGCGCAGCCAATATAAACCCTGTCACCAGGTCATTACGTCTACACGTAATTGTTATTTTTTAGTATATCTATAGGCTACAAGTATGACGTGTAGCGCGTGTGATTTTTTAAAATGGGTTTCGGCAGCTTAGGTCATACAGCCAGCTCAATGAATTTTTTCTAGCTAATTAGACACACCAAAGGACGGACATTACATTCACAGACACAACACTTAAACACCCATGCCCGCAGTCTGACTTGAACCGGCGACCTTCGCATATGATATTAATAGTTTTAGTTTTTCACTTCTGTTGGCAGTCTCCAATGATTGCCAATTGTGTGTGTGTGTTTTTTTAATTTATCTTCATTCAGTTGACCAACGCAACCAGATATCCTGAACAGATACCTCTATATCTATACAAAATTTTCTCTCGTTTTAGTGCTCTGGGAACGTCCATAAACCACGTAGCTCCATTTTGGCCTCCTGTGAACACCCCCTATCCCCACGTAGTCCTATGTGGCTATTGCCCCTAACCTCCCCCCACCACCCACCCACCCACGTAACACGTAGCTTTTTTCTCCTTTCCTCCTGTCAGACTATTGTAAAATACTTACGGAAATAATTAACTAAGGGAAATAAATATTCACATGCTGTGTGTGTGTTCTGTTGCTCATTTTAACTGTGAAAAATGTTATGAAGGAAAGCTACGTGGACTGGCTCGGAAATCCCCTCTTCCCCCACGTAGCCCAGCGTAGTCTTCAAGTCAACACCCCTCCCCCCCCCCCTAGACCGAGCCATGTAGTTTGTGCACGCTCCCTTTTCTCGTGCGACATGATGTATGATGTTTGTACACGTCGTATTAACAGAAACAAAACGAGAGAGTACTAATAACGGGAAGGAATTATGCCCTGACCTTTTGAAGGAACCATCCCGGCAATCTCTTGGAGTGTTTTTCGGAAACCATGGAAAACCAAAATGTGTATGTCTGAACAGGGATTCGAGCCCGCGTCCTATCGAATGTAAGGCACGTGGCCGTAGCGTTACCGCTCAACCACCATTCTCAAGTTTTTACTATTGTAACAGAATGACAAAATATGGGTCATTGCGTACATTTTTAGATATAATATTTTGTATATTTTTGTATATAAAAAGAATAAGAAAGGAATTATCGGAGAGGATTGTCAGTGTTTGTGGGACCTCAGTTAGACGCGCCAGATTGTCGCGCCAGGCCGGCGGCTGCCAGGGACAATAGACACCAGCTACCCTTTATAACGCATTTGGTCAAGCGTATAATCCCTTAGCTCCGGGAAACTGTACACTGGGGTGAATGCTCGTATCCCAACCCCAGGTCTCCGAACGGGCAGTGTGGTACTTTTATTCGGTCATTGGGTACAGCCCTGTAACGACCACTGAATGATTAGGAGTTCTCGCACCCCCAAATATTGAGCTAGCTGGGGCAGACTTTCTTGAAGCCACACTTGGTGGATAATTTAAATTATCCTGGCGCCCGGCATTTGAGATCGGATACAGTTAATGTCAATACTGTATTTGATTTATGGTTCCCGATCATTGTGAGGGAACTTTCATTTTAAAAAAAAATCAAGTGTGAAGCTTTCTTGCTTGCCAATTAATATTGGGAGTTTGCTTCAAGATCAATTTTAAATGTGGTGGTGTTTTAATGCTTTGTTTGTTTGTTAATATGTTGGCAATTGTAAGAAGAGGTTTTTTTTAGTTCCTTTTGTTAATATTTCAATGTGTCAATGTTAAATATAAATAAGCCTCGCCTGTACGCCATTATGAGTACCCAATAAATTAGCAGCCTAGGGTTTCTTTGAATTATTAAAAGAAGTAAAAGATTTTCACCCTTACCTCCCTCCCGGCACATACCGCTACACTGTCACTGCTCCTCAAACAAACAACATTATCAGTAGAAAGTGACAGTCTACGTACGGAATTAAATGTTAATTATTTGTCTCCGTCGTTAGATAAGATTAAATAGTTCAGTAAAGTTGTTTTCTTTTCTAGCAACTATTTGATTTATGTGACACCCGTGGTATCTTTCGTTACAGTAAATCTGTCACCCGAATATGCTTTATAAGTGTTATCAAGTTGAAACAAACGTTCCCAGCTTCTCGAAAGTATAAACATGTATTCCGTTTGAGAATAGGAACGACAAAGATAGTGATTGCTGCTTCGTCATGGTGGGTGTGGCAACTGACGAGGAATTAGCAAAGGCCAACAGAAAACCCGTAAAAACTAACCAGCTGATAACAAACAGCTACTTCAGATGTAACAGCTTTGCAGTACTACCAGTTCACTATATAAGTTATATTTCTCATTTTCTCTATTTTAACTATAGACTGATCGTCAGTTTGGTTAAAACTTGCTAAGTATATTATAGTTATAATGTACGTACATACTTACATAATTCCGATTGTTTAATTTTTGTCAGAATATTCTGAAATTCTTGGCTGGAAAGTATTATAAGTATCTGATATACTGATAGTTTCTGTGTTGGAAATTTGGTTAGTAACAGGGGCTTGTTGTGGTAACTCGTGGAAAGATTGGTGCCTACCAGTTGATGTACTGTAGACGAGTATAATGTCGCAAGAATATTTAAACTTCTTTGGTTGCAAGCGAGCTGGATAATGTATAGTGGACTAAAAGGAATAGTAACTCGTATAGAACATTGTAGCTTGATGTGTTGTTCGATGGGAATACATGGTAAAGAATTCAATTGGTTAAGATGCTAATGAAGGAAAATGTTAAACTGTTTACTAAAAATAAACATGACAAAATTTATGCAGACTTGGACCATTATTGTAAATGGTTAGATTGTTTGTGTAAGTACACCAAAGCAGTATTTTCTGTCTTTGTAAATGGTACGAGCTCTAGATGACGCTAAATGTCTCAAATTTCTTTTTATGCATAGAGATCATTAAGCGTAACTAACACAGTCAATTTTATTTTATTCCTATGTTTAGGTTAAAGTTACACGAAATTTACTATGATGCCAATTAAATCTGCGTCAGTCGGTATCACTCATCCATTGATAGTCTGCATACAACGTGCGCAATGTTGGCTTCGGACAGACGTATAATGATGTCTGAATTGTCCTTATTAGTGCATTTTCACATGGAATCGTTGCGTTTGAGCGATGTCTCAGAATAAGGAAACAATTCACAAATATAAATAAACTCCCACAAGAAACATTTCTTGTAAACATAGGCCAAGTCTCCTGTTTGTTTAGTGATAAAACGTTATGAAATCTTGTTCTGAGCCAATTCTACACTCCACAGTGTGTGTATTCACTTTCTGAAACAGAATGGAGTCTCTCGGTATTATTGATCGTTGATTTAAAGTAAAAGAAAAGTCTGGTAACATGGCACTATGAATTCTTTGTTTTAACAAACTAGGCAGTAAAAGTTCTAACTATATAAAAGTAACGTAATTGCATTGCTTTACCAGTGTATCAAATATCGGAAAGCCAGGATTTCCTTCGCATCTCTTTCAGGTTTGAGAATAAATTATACATATTAGACTTCATTTCGGTAAAAATTATGATATGGATAATGTCCAAGTCACCAGAGTGTAGACTTGGCTCATAACAAGATCTCATAATTTTTTTGTCCCAACCACAAGACTTGGCCTATGTTTACAAGAATCGTTTTTTGTGGGATGCGGTTAGCAGAACATGGTCTAAGCTCACGGAAAGCTGGTATAATTACCAGCATAAATGGATAGCGTCGAGATAAACATTAATTAACCTCATAAAGTACTGACGTAAATTGGAAATTTTCTTGCCTGTTACTCTTAAGAGATAAGAAACATAGAGCCCTGATACGAAAAAGACGTGGAAGTTTGAACACACAAGTTACACAACGGGGTATTTGGATGGGATATTGTAATAAATATTTCTACTATTAAGCACCTACTCTATAGAGCAGAGGAGGGGGGGTAGCAGTCGCAAGTTTTTACCCTTTTACGCGGCTCGGAAAATTCGTCGAACGGCCACTGCTACTATTGTCATAGGTTGTTTGCAACTGACATAATGCTGTATGTAAGGACTTAGATAGAATTTTATATCACTACACAGGGTTCTGGACGGAGTATCTAGATGGATAGATCAATATACAATGAAGTTATATGCTGTAGCTGTGGTCAAGGAAACTAGCGGTTGCTTACAAAGACGCTGCTGCCGTACTTGAGAACATTCTCGCGTAGCACGCTCTCTCTCTAACTCTAGAGAGTGGCAACGCTATGCGACCTTCTTCGAGCGTAAACCACAAACTATAACTACAAACAACAGGTGAATTTGTTACATCCCAGGTTTGACAACGGGGCATTCGAAGCCACGGATCACCACATCTATAAATAGAGTATGCCTATTACAAACGCAGATACAGATAAAAAGAGGTTTTCTATGATTATACCGCGTATGAAAGGGAAAAAACGGTGCGGGAAGTAGCCTAAAGCTGCGATCCCACGATCTCTTGTAACGGAGGCGTCACCTCATTAGCCGAAGTGTAGGGACGAGCGCGCGCCGCAGGTTAGTCCTAGCTACCTCGCCGCCACCTCCGCACCACGTTGCCTAGTGTCGTTTGTCACAGAGCACTTTACAGCAATAGAAGGAATGCGCAGCGCTGCTGCAATCCGATGGCAACAGCGCACCGTTACACACGTCTGTGATGTTTACCGACAGAGAGTGGGTAGCTGCGTCTCGTCTCCGCTAGCAGAGGCGGCCCCCGTTCCCATGGCGTGTTGTTGAGTATCCGTCCACTCACGTCCCGTCCCGCCTTCGTTACAAGACGTCGTGGGAACGCGGCTTTATGGAGCCAGAAATGTGGGATTGCGTAGGGCGTTAGGCCGACCATCAGGCGCGGCCAGGGTAGCACCATGGTGGAACGAAGATAGTGGAGGTGACGGAAAGGACCTTCACCACGCACTGGAGGCAGTGAGGGGAGAAATGGGGTAGGGAGGCCGCCGTATTGTATACCCCTAGTAATAGGCATAAACGCCTCAAGGAAATCATACGACAACCGTGGCACTGCAATTTGTTGATAGATTATTATGTACCTCGACGAGACAAATAAAAAATGAAGAATAATTTTTTTTTTTTATATTCTGCTTCCCCCAAGGTTAAATTTTATGATAAATTCTTATGTAACACGGCAAGACAAATTGAAAGTGAAGAATAATTTTTTTCGATATCTCACTTAGTTCTGGAGATATGCTGTCTCCAAATTGGGGTGGTTAGGATAGGTTAAGTCAATGTCTAGAACTTAACAAAAAAAAAAAAAAAAAAAAAAAATGAACGCTTCAAAAGACCTCATAGCTTCTGGGCTTACTCAGAAGATATTGTACTGTTAGAGGCCTATGTAAATTTGCTAGCAACATCAGTGTATTTATCTTCTTACCATAGATCATAAGTCAGAAGCTTAGATGGGAGTAGATTACATCGCGATACGCGTTGTGTCACCAACATGGTGCTTATGAAATTACTAAACACTAATAATAAATAAATTGTTTGTACCCTTCTGGTACAGGCTGCTTTTCAACCTACCCACATTTCCATTAATATTGTCGCTACTAAATCAAACTATGTAGACACACCTAAACACATGAAATGCATCGCGAACTACATTTCAGGCAACAACGTTTATTTCATCACATTTAGTAATTTGCACAGCACAAATTATCACAATTAATTTCATCGTACACTTTCAGTATAAACTGAAACTTGAGTAAAGCATGCAGAATACCATATTCACTGTGTCGCGATGTGAAGCTGACCCGCTTAAATTAAACTTTCAGCACTTGTCTACAATAAAGCTAGCTTTTCAGGTGCAAAGTCGTAACATATGCTACATGTCTACACTAAACCAACAAAAATTTGAGAACGATATCATCCTATTGAGAGCAAGGAATAAATTTATAGCGATAGGCCCTAATGTTGCAGTTACCTTTCAGATACTTCAAGAACAATAATTATAATGTGACTTACTTATGAAACGTTATTTCAGGTTGTTTCCTATCTCGTCTGTTTGTGCAAACATATGCAACGCAACTTGGCATTTGGAATTACTTTTAATAACAAACTTAACTGGGCAGGACACATAGGACAGGTGGTAGGAAAAGGTTTCAAAGTTCTGCACTTGTTGGAGAGAGTGATGAGGGGATGTACGAGAGAAGTAAAGGAATTGGGTTACAAAACTTTGGTCAGACCATTGCTCGAATATGGTAGTGTAGTATGGGACCCTCATTTTACGTATCAAATACAGGAGATGGAGAGGGTACAAAAAAGGGCTGCTAGATTTGTTTCTGGAAATTATCGCAGAATGCAATCAGTGACGGATATGATAAAGGAGCTGGAATGGGATTCATTGCAAGACAGGAGGAGGATGAGGATGGTCATGGGAGTGTACAGGGCATATACTGGCGATGAGGCATGGAAAGATATTGCAATAGGTATGAAAAGTAGTGCATGGATGGGAAAAGATGATCATGACCACAAGCTGGCACTCGATTTCAGGCACAAGGGTGTGGGAAGATTCTCTTTTTTAGGTAAGGGTGTCAGGGATTGGAATGAGTTACCAAGAGAAATGATGAATAATTTACCGAAAACTTTGAAAGAATTCAAAGAAAAAATTTGTAGAGGGCAAATGTAGGTAGGTGCAGGATAGGGGGAAGATGGGTGTGTAGGGAAATTGCCACCGGAGCCTGTGCTCCATTGCAATTAAATTAAATTAAATTAAATAGAAAACGAAATATTTTCAGCAGCTGACACAGTGCTAACAGCCCAATGTTTTGGGGTTCCTATGATGTCCGCCACGCATGCGCAGTAGGAGACGAGTTTTTATATGAGGTTTCACGAATTTAGCGTTATTTCGTCTCCATATATTCCTTCTTCCATGGTAACCAGCATGGTAAGTATCTATGGTGCTGGTGACGTCACACAAATAGATTGAAAGCTCAAGACACTTGAGGAGATTGGGTGTTGTGATGGGAATAATTGCCAGCTGGTGCACGGTGTCGACATATTTCTGCTTACTGCGTCCTTACTTCACAGCTATTCTTCAGATCTATTTGCAGTAACGTGATGCGCTGTTTCTGCTGGTTAGGCACTGTACGCTGAGTAGTGGGGAGATATGACCTCTAGAGCTGCGTGATGGATGTGTCGACAAGTGAGACTCATAAGGGCTGATTGATGGGGGATGCTGTTACGCTGACCATTAGACCCGCAATATGCGGACACCGCACACTCTCCACGGGATAATCTAAAAGATCGATTCACTAAAAATATTAAAATGTATTAAAACTCTCATCAGCATGTTTTATCGGCGAATATTCTGAAATATGGCGTCTCAGCAACTTCCATTGATAGAAAGAACAGCGTAAATAAAACTTAAAATTAGTAACAGCGAAAATCGAGTTATGTGAATATTACGATTATTTCTCTTCAAAACTTGACAGAGTATGTGATGGAATACATGAGACAATGTCTCTGTAATATACAACAAAAACAAAATTGAACACAGAAGATGTTAAAAAATTATCTGCGCCAACCATGGACGCAACAGAATGGTCAAAGATGGCTACTGACTAGTCTTCAATAGACAACATAGGAGTATGAGACAATCTTGTATCAGGTACGAACTGCTGGTTACTTCTGAATGAGATCAGTGCAAAACAAAGGACAGCGCAAAAAAAATTGTTAGAGAAATAGAATTAAATAGATAAGAAGATTATGGAAAAAATTGAGAACTGTGGTGAAATAATTCAAAGCTGTCCAGAAACGCTGTAAAATTTTATAATCCATTTCAGTCTTTACAGCCTTCTGAATTGCATTCAACGTTGATGGCAACCTTTTTTTTTTTTTTTTGCTTACGCCTTTACGCCTCGTCGATGTCGAGGTCATTAGAGGCGGAAAAAGACTGGAGGCAAGGAACAGAAAGGAATTCGCCTGGCGTGATTTTGGAAAACGCTAATCTGGATGCCCGGACGGGGATTCGAACCCGCGTCCTCCCGAATGCGAAGCCAGAACGTCAACCGTTCATCACCACGCTGTAAATTAATTTTTTTTTCAATGACTACCCGGTTACTTCGACAAATTACTCCTGTTGCTCCACCAGTTTCACGAACAATAACTGCTTAAGTTAGCATTACTGACCGAGCGTGGTGGGCGAGCGCTTAACGCTCTGGCCTCGCATTAGGGAGGACGCCGGTTCGAATCCCAGTCCTGGGATCCAGATTTGGGTTTTACGTGTTTTCCCCAAATCACTCCACACGAACGCCGGGATGCTACCTTAAAAAGGCCATGGCCGAATTCCTTTCTGTTCCTTGACCCCAGTTCCATCCGGCATCTAATGACCTCGACGTCCACTAGGCGTCAAGCCATAAGACAAAAAAATATATATATATATATAAAAATAAAAAAAACATCGTTGCCAGTTATAATAACTTCAAACACATTCATTTCATCCGGAGGAAGTAACCTGAAAAAAAGGGCACTTGAGGAACAAGGTTCTATAGCGTCAACACGTCAAACATTTCATACTTACTGCCACATTAATCATAATATATATAGCAGTATAGACAGTTCCGTCCTGAAATAAAACTGACGCTTTTAAACCCGTATAAAGATTGCGTTCATCATCAGGTATATACTATTTGTTTCTAACACAGCAAACTTGTTGCCTTCGAAACAAATTAATAATTTTTTATCCATGATGGATCAGTGGAATTCCGTGACTGTTATATCAAAATTGATGATAAAGAAAACAGCAACCAGTCACATTTGTAAATATGTTTATTACACCATTACCGGTTTTGGGAGAAGTTGCCCAACATCAGATGGTTTGCATTTACTTCACATCTGCAGATGCAAATTACAGCGCATTTGTGCATCCTGTAATGTTGAAAATTATTTGCGATGAATAAGAGAAATTTAATTATTTTCTAATGAAGTTAATCTCAAATATTTTACTTACATTCAATACTGCAGGAAGTATGCTCATACCGGTGGTGAGGCACAGTTTCAGAAGTAACATTTTACTAAACACGAGCACGCTGTAATTTTGCCTTTGCATTAACAGCTAAACATAAGCAAAGATGATGGTATACAAAGAGTTTGCATAACATCAAAGACGAAATTAGGTTGAATGTTATTTTCTATGAAAAATTACAATGAGATAAACTTATGTATTTAAATGAAAAAGACTAATGGTTACTAGATATATAACGACATTTATATTGAATAAGAAATATAGTATTACTTAGTTAATATTTTATATTGGTTGTATTGAAAATGGGTGTATTGACATAAATTAATTTATGCTGGATTTAACAAATAATTCTAAGAAATTGTACAGGAAAGTTTTATTAGAGACTTCAATGATGGGCAACTTTGCCCGAAACCGGTAATGGTGTAATAAACATATTTACAAATGTGACTGGTTGCTGTTTTCTTTATCATAAAAATTAATAATTATTTGTAAATCCGAATCCCACCACTTTCTGAGGCTCGATATTTCAGTCAGTCGCTGATACGAGGGCGCAGATCCATGGTTTTGTCTCTGTAGTGTCGTTCCGAATGCTATCTGTTTTGTGTTTACTATAAGCATGCCAAGAAGGGCATCAAACTCTGTATGCTATTTGTAGCAACACATTTGTCAGTCTCAAGTAATTAATGAACCTAATGCGGGTCAGAAGCAAATAGGGCTGTAGATTAGATATTGGGGTCGACCTGCCAATTACACTGAGCAAAACAGTCTGATATCAGCGAATTACTGGCAATCAACTCGTTAATAATATTCTGACATACACTGCCTGGCAAAAAGAAAATTCTCAGAAGAAGAGAAGGAAATGAAATGAAACTGCGCAGTTTCAGACGGTGCGAGTATGTGATGTTGTTTTAGTGATTACAAAATCGAGTCAAATCTACTATATAATTTCATAAGGTCACTCATTCACTAACCTCGATAGCTATTGGCTGAACTACGGTGTCACGTGTCAGCCTTCGCTCTCAAAACAGCGACCAGAGACACTGTTAGAAGAAATTCGTGGTTATGTCCACAATTTAATAGCTAAGCAACTGCGACCAAATTAATTACCATAATACTTTCATTAAGTTTGCTTTACGTAGAGTTTCATAGTTAGAAAAATATTGATAAATTTTGCGGCTGAAAAAAACGTGGATTTGCTTTTCAGCAACCTGTTTCTAATGAAAGTAACTTAAAAAATTAAATTACTCATAGTCTCTGCTGTAGCCACGAATGGCAATTGTTATTCCGGCTTAGATAAATTTCAGTTAAATTAAAACTTTCATTAGTGTTATTGCTTGACCAAAGTTAATACATTACGGTTTACTTGCTTTTGGTATTTTACTAACCACTTTAGCTAATCTTCTTTGTTCATGTTCATTGTACGTGACTTATTAGATTATTTTAACCAAATATTTAACAAAATATGTTACCAAATTAACTATTCTGGCAATTTATTTCTTCGGAGTTGCTCAACTGTTTAATAATAGACTATGAAATGTGTATTAAGTTCTCTGGCCGTTATAGATACTACGACCAATGATTACATTATGAGTAGTGATGTGCCGGATCGTTAAAAATGTATATCCGCGGATACGGATACGGATACGGATCTTTAGCGTCTAGATCCGCGAATACGGATACGGATACGGACCTTGTGACGTGTGACCTTGGACCGACGGTTAAAGTCGCTACTACGATCGACTATCGACAAACCTCCCGCATACGCGACTTGTTTCGACCTTGCACTGTATGTATTTTTGTTTATAGTTTAGTGTGAGGTAGGCTAGTGTAGATTATGTACGTTTGTGTTTTTTGGAGCAGTTATAAGTGAAATTGAAATAAAAACAATGTCCACAAAAAAGTTTAGCAGTGTAATATGGAAGTATTTTACAATAGTAAAAGACGAATCTGCAAAATGCAAAATCTGTGAAGGAGTATATTCCCGTAAAGGTAAAGGCACAACTTCATTAAAAAATCATCTTCAGAGGAAACACCCGCAAGAATATGATTTATTCTTAAAAGAAGACTCAGCTAAGAAGACTGCCGACGAAAACATTCAGCAGGGAACATCTTTACAAACGGTAAAAAGAGAATTTAGGCAAACATTTTTTGATGAATACTTAGAAAAAGTAAAAATGTGGGATAATACAAACCCCAAATCATTAAAAATTGATTATTTAATTGCAGAAATGATAGCTTTATCCGACTTACCTTTTCAACACGTAGAAGATTTGGGGTTCCGACGATTGATGGATCATGTTGTTCCAAATTATGTTCTAAAAGGGAGGAAATATTTTACGGAACTTGTTTGCAACGATCTTTACGATAAAGTGTCATCGAAAATAAAGAACGTGTTGAAGGATTTTGAGAAAGTTTCCTTCACATCAGATATCTGGTCAGATTCTTCCTCAGGTGTTTCATTATTATCTTTAACATGTCATGGAATTACAAAAGACTTTATTAGAAAAAATATCGTTTTGAAAGCGGAGATTCTTGAAGAACGTCACTCGGGAGATTACGTTTCTGCGATATTTGAAAGTATGCTTGAAGAGTGGGGAATCCTGAAACAGAATGTGCACTGCATGGTAAGAGACGGGGGATCCAACATGAAGCGCGCCTGCACTTTATCTGACATAAACAATATTGACTGTACAGCACATCAGCTGCATCTGGTGGTGAAAGAAGCTATTGCGAGAGTTGATGCAATCTCCATATTACTTACAAAATGCAGAAAAATTGCAGGACATTTCAATCATTCTACAGGGCAAAGCAAGAATTAAAAAAAATACAAGGTCGACTCAATCAAAAAGTTTTAAAGTTTTGCAAGACTCGCCGACACGCTGGAATTCTACTTATTATATGTTGGAAAGACTTGGTTGTATAAAGGATTCGCTATCACTTTATTCTACTAATAATAAAATAGACCCAGCTTGGTGCCGAAGAGTGGATTTTAATTCAAGAATTAGTGAGTGTTTTGAAGCCTCTGGAGGAAACCACAAAAATTTGAGCACCACAAAACACGTGCATATCCGACGTTATTCCTCTAGTACGAGCATTAAATAAATGTATGACGAGATTCAAATTCCTGCTAACAGAGGGGAAACTTCCAATATCAGCACACCCGTCGTTCTTGAGTTTTTGTCTTGTTTGAAGAATGAATTAAATTATCGTTTTTCAGAAATTGACAAAAATATAGTTCCAAATTGCAACGTTTTTAGACCCACGCTACAAAGGTAAATTCTTCAGTGACTTTCGCATCAATGATATCAAGCAACAATTACTTACAGAAACGGAGAAAAATGTCACAACTACAATTAGCACAGAAAAACTAAATGCTGTAAGAAAAGTACACTGCAACAACTTAGAAGACTCTATGGCCAAAATGTTAGATAGCGACGATGATGACGAGGAATCTGGAAACCAAATGGCATGTACGAATGCTAATTTGTTCGTAGAATATGCCAATGAAAAAAGATTACCAAGATACCAAGATCCGTTAAAGTATTGGGAGATTAATAGTAAAAAATTTGGAAGTCTAAGCCACATAGCCCGCACATACTTATCGACACCTGCAACAAGCGTTCCGAAGTGAGCAGTTTTTCAGTGCAGCAGGAATTATTTACGATCCTCATCGTAATAGACTTTTGGGGGACAGAGCTGCCAAGTTACTCTTTCTGAAGTACAATTTACCATTACTTGATTTTAAATATGACATTTAATTTTTGTAATATAAATGTGATTATTATATATATGTGTGTGATTTTTAAGATATATATATGTGATTTTAAGAAATAAAAGTAATTGGAATTGAAGTTAATGGTATTCCGTTGCAATCTATCTTTAAAATTTTATATACTTATCAGGCCTGCCACAAGCGGGCGTGGGAGGTTTGCAAATCGAGGGTTCGACTCCTGCCGCCCCGCCATAGTTGCCACTCCATTGTCGCCGCGACAAAATTTTGTTACACTTATGTAGCGGGCGACCTTTTATTTATTTTTAGCTCAACAGCTGGTTCAGGCGGCCGGCGACACTCGGGGTGGCAACAATGGGGGCGGCAAGGCGGCAGTCTCACAGATTTTGACACGGTTCGGGAAATTTCTAGATCTACCACCAGCTGTAGTTAAGACAGGGGGCGGCATAATTGATATTGCACAAGGGCGTTCAAACAGCTAGCGGCGGGCCTGTACGTAATGAAATTCTTTAAAAAAGATCCGTTAAAGATCCGCCAAAATAGTAACGGATACGGATACGGATACGGATACAGATCTTTTTTCCCCCCGGATATCCGCGGATACGGATACGGATATCCGGCACATCACTAATTATGAGTGTTTTCTCAGTCTCAATTAAAAAAAAAAAAAAAAAAAAAAAAAAAAAAAAGTGATCCTTTTGAAACAAACAGGAATTTTTTAAATTTTGCAGAGTGAACTTTAAGGGTCAAATACAAGTCAAGCTTCGTATTTTAGCAATTATGCGATTGCGCTATCGTCCCTGCTCGTGTTTAATGCCTACCTCTATTAATGCTTCTGAGTTCTTAAAGGTCAAGAGATTTTATTCACCCTGAAACACAGGTCAAGTTTATATTTGGTCAAATCAGGTCAACCTGTCATAATCTTTCATCCTAAAAACTGGAACTATTCTAGACCCGTGACGATACGCAAGGAACTGTCAAGGGCTTACACTAGTTTAATAATAACATGACAGAATAAGCGCAGTTATCAATATGCCCCAGTCTGACCTGGATACATGCACTGATGGGAAGGGTGTCAAACAACCATTGTATCCTCTGCTGAGGCAAATTGGGTCATAATTGTTTGTAACTGGCCTTGGGATGGAGCTAACACACAATCTGGTCCTACTCACGGTGAATGGTGGATCTGCTGGGCACGGGAGTACTCAGTATCACACGTTGTGGTGGGTGCCTTGGTGGGCCAAACCACGTTACAATTATATTTCATACCTTATGATTAATAATTGTGGATTTTTAATTTTAATTTTTATGAAGGAGTGAAAATTATTTAATTTAGCAAGAATCTCGACGTTGGTTGGAATTTAGGAAAATTGTCACAATATGACATTTATTTTCTTATCACTGGCGATTACAAGTCTGAGCGAATTTACCGTTAACATTAACACAAATTGGCAAAATCATAAAAGCAACGCTCAGAGTTACAATTAGCCGTCATGGGCAAGCAAACAATTGTATATTTACTTTTAAATATCTCAGAATCAAAATGCAAGAAATAATGACAACTGGAAACAATGAAAAATACAAGTTATGACTACCTCAGACAAAGGCATCATAATACTGTGACTTACAGTTAAAAAGAAAATCATGGGCGCCAGAATGAACAATATATCATTCGAAAATAACTAGTTCTGGCAAATTATGCCGCTAGCTCAGGGGTTTATACAATTACAAAGTGAGAACATGGACCTATCCTCTCAAAGTCGCTTACGGGTTCTGTTTCACGGAATGCACAATCACATGGCTTGGTCGTAATCAATTACCATTGTAGTTCTGCGTCTGATGTCTGTGATGAGTGTAGCGGACCCACGATATGTGAGATTATCTCACAAGTCGGCTATAGGCATCTCTGGTCTGGCAATGCGCATCATCGCATTACCGGCTGTGTTGCGGTGATACGCTCGCTCCAGCAAGGCAAGCTGCAGTTAGCGAAAGAAGTCAACTTTCCAAGTCAACCTCAGACTGGTGCGATCGAAGTTAGAATTAGAATCGAATGTCAGCTCCTCGCTCTTCGGTCCACGAGGAAACTTCTTGCTCCGCCCATTTGTAGTCTCGAAGCTCACATACAACAAAAATTCCCAGGATTTTGAGTTATACGCTCATTTTGATTGGACCTTCAGGTCGGCACCTAATGTCACGTGATATCCTCGATATGTGATTTGGCCAAAGAATCCAACAGAGGTCGGACATATTCGGCTAAGTTCGCCGGGGAGAGAGAACATTCGGGTTTCGGACGGCAGGCTTTTCCCGCTCGGTGAGTGACCCATCCCCAGGGAGCAGTGTGTGTGGTCTGGCAAATCCCAAATGCGACGTCCGTCGCCATGGCTCGGAAAGACCAAGATTAGCTTCAAGCCTACATAGCTCAATAACTCTTTAATATTCGCTTTGCTACGATACACTGTATAAGTTCACCATTTCATTACAGTCCTCACTTGGAATCTTGCGTACTTTATAAAATTACAACAAAAATCTATTCACGTGGTCGCCCAAGATTTATGTAAATTACTCTTATATTATTACATATATAATAAAAATGCACCTTGTAACGTGGCGACAGCGCGGCTCGTTACAATATGGCCGGCCGTTGGTGAAAAATGAAATTATGGTACAATAATTTATTTTTAACTACCTAATTCTATCTCCATTGTG
>CM061918.1:38087311-38120310 GCA_031002005.1 Vandiemenella viatica | reverse complement strand
CTCTTGGTGATTTATTCCAATCCCTAACCGCCTTCCCCTTGATAGAAAATCTTCCTACATCCTTGAACCTGAAATCGAGTACCAGCTTGTGGTCACGGTCATTTTTTTCCTTCCATGCACTACTCCTAATTTTTACACCAATATATTTTCAGACCTCATCACCAAAGTACGCATTGTACAATCCCATGACTCTTTTCACCCTCATCCTATCTTCCAGCACTTTATTCATAACGGTTACTGATTGTGTTCTGCGATAATTTCCAGAGACAAATCTAGCAGCTCTTTTTTGCACCTTCTCCAACTCCTGTATTTGATACTCAAATTGTGGGTCCCACACTACACCACCATATTGAAGCAATGGCCTGAACAATGTTTTGTTACCAAATTCCCTTTCTTCTCTGGTACAAACCCTCATCACTCTCTCCAACAAGTGCAGGATTTTGAAATCTTTTCCTGCTACCTGTCAAATGTGTACTGCCGAGTTGAGTTTGTTATCAAATGTAATGCCAAGATATTTATATTTCAAGCCTTCAACAAGCAATTGTTTCCTCACGTGATAATCATACTCAATATTTAGTTTTCTAACTGTGTATTTAATAAGCTGACTCTTGTTTGCATTTATGTTCATCCAATGTTTATCTACCCAGCTAGATACCCTGTTCGGATCACTCTGCAGCTGTTTACAGTCCTCTACCGTTTTGATGTTATTATACAGCATCATGAAATCTGCAGACAACCTGACTCCTGACAGTATACCGTCAATACAGTGATTCATTAGAATAACGAACAGCAATGGTACCTAAAAACTACCCTGCGGCACTCCTATTTTCACTTCTAATTCTTTTGTTACTTCATTCCCTAACCTGACCTTTTGTTTTCTTCCCTGTAAGAATTCTTCTATATATAAAATCACTTTCTAATCCACTCCAATAGTTTTAAACTTATTTACAACTATTCTAGGGTTTACTGTGCCAAAGTCTTTGTAAGGTCTAGTGCTACACTATCCATTTGGCTACCCCTGCCCTTTTTTTGCGAAATATCTTGTATATCACCTACTAACTGGGATTCGGATGAGTATCCTTCTTTAAAATCCATGTTGTTGACTTGAAAACTACTTAAGTTCCTCACACACATTTCTAATGTGTCTGCATATCAATCTCTCCATTAATTTCAAAACGATGTCAAAGTGATTGGTTTATAATTTTCGACCCTATTTGTCACCCCTCCTTTGTGTACTGGTGCTACTATCGCTCTTTTCCATTCCTCTGGTAAGCAGCAAGTATCCGAACCCAATTTAATAACGTTTCAAGGTAAAGTACAATGTCATATGCACTTATCTTTAAGACATGCGTAATAATATCATCAACTCCAGCCTCTTCATGCTTTTTCAGCTTTCATAGTTCCTTCACGATATTCTCAGGACGAATTTCAAATTTTTTAGTCTGCTCATTTCTAATTGTGTGGGTAAGCCCATTTTCCGATTTCCACGCTTCCATTCTTGAATCGTTGTCGCTAATGGTACACAAAACCAGTTACTTAAAATCTCTGCCTTTTTCAAATCCTCAGTAACTTCTTCTCCATCTTTTTCTATAATTGTCAAACACTCTCCCATCCCCCCAGTTTTAATTTAATTAAATTAATGAAATTGAAATGGAGCACACGCTCCGGTGGCAATTTCCCTAAATACCCATCTTCCCCCTATCCTGCACCCACCTGCATTTGCCCTCTACAAATTTTAACTTTAAATTATTTCAACGTTTTTGATAAATTATTCATCATTTCCATTGGTAACTTATTCGAATCCTTGACACCCTTACCTAAAAAAAGAGAATCTTCCCACACCTCCTTGTGCCTGAAATCGAGTGCCAGCTTGTGGTCATGGTCATCTTTTCCCTTCCATGCACTACTTTTCATACCTACACCAATATCTTTCCATGCCCTATCGCCAGTATACGCCTTGTACACTCCCATGACCCTCTTCACCCTCCTCCTGTCTTGCAATGAATCCCACCTTCTTTGCTATTATTAATTCCCTGTTTAGTAGTTTCAAGTATTTCCTACTGCCTAGCTGTCTCGTAACTGCTAAACTCCCTACTCACCAACCATTTTAACCGCCTCACCTCCCTATTATAGTAAGTAAGTTTTGTAACTCTCTTTATTTTCTGTTTTGGAATATATATTTCTTCACCTTTTTTTTTAATAACTCTCCCCACCTTGATTCTACTATATTTGTGCCTTCTTTCCATTTGCTGAAACTTTCCCTGAAATATCTCTTCAATTGCGAAATATGTGCCTTTTTAGAATCGTCCGTATTTCCCACTTCAGTTTTGGCCTTTAGTTAACTGAATCCTCTAAAATCCATCAGAACTACTTCGTGATCACTTATTCGTTCAGTTACTTTTGCCTTTCTTAGTGTTGTGGTACATATTAATAGTTTTTCGATATTGTGTTCAAGGATACTGTTATGGGGAGTTAAATGATTATTAGCTAACACTGTAGATTGTGTGTACTTTTATGCAGCTGATTAATGATACACTAATTAATTAGTAATATTATCGGTTTGTTGGAAATTACGTCATTAAACATTACTGAGTCTATTGTCACATGGGATGAAAGCGAACAAACATTGTGTCAGGTTCTTCGTGGTTGATTAATACAGTAATTAAGAGGTCCACAACGTATTTCAGTTTAGACTGTTTATTTTCACCAAACAACATCAACGATGCATAGATACAATCCAGAGATACTACTAACGCAGTCCTTGGCAGTTGTAAAGTGAATCTGTAAATCTAACTGTCCTTCTGCTGATTTCTTTATATAAGCTCTATCGAAATTTCCCGAACACTTCAAAAGCTTCCACGAGATATTTCTCGAACATTAACGATTACTCAAACAATTAAACATATTAAAAACAATCAGAAATAGTACTTAATCATTTAACATCATTACAAAACGGTCAGAAATGGAAATTAAAGATACTTAAACACCAAATTATTTACAGAAAACATTTTAAACTGTAGAAAATTGTCCTGTAGACATCGTAACTTGCATTAATACTTGGAATTACAAAAATTTAAGCAATCCTCTTGCACAATTCGGTTCTTAAATATATTAAATGGCCTTTAAATAATTTCCTTTCATAAAACAAAGTCTATATACAGTACACTGATTTACAAGATATTGCAAAACAAACATACCAGATTATATTCAAGCAAACTTTAGCTCACTTCAAATACTTCATTAAATACAATTCTATTTAAAGTTCAGGTATGAGGGCTGTTACAATTGTCTAATGTGGCGTTATCCATCTCGTGTACAATTGCGTTGCTGTTTCATATGTGATGGCGGCTGCATTGGGTAAGATTGTGCAGTGGCGTAGCGAGCTTAACTCGCGCCCGGGGCACAATACCTTTTTAGCGCCCCCCCTCCCCCCCTATTCGAAAACAATATAATATTATATGTAAAATATACTAGCAAATTAATAAATAAATAAAGTAAAATAAAATAGTCATAGGCTCAAGCTAGGCTTTAAATTTGAGACAAAAAATGTAGTTGAGAAAACAAGACTAGATTTTGAAATGTATATGATCATCTAGGATTAGTTCAAAAGATACCTATTATTTATTTTTCATATTTATAAAGAAATATTTTAAAAGCACGCAGTTTTAAAACGATAAAAAAGTAAATATTTGTTATCACTAAGGAGATACTTATATTTAATAATAATATGATTACAATACATTAATAAAACTAATTACTATATATAAATTTTCCTTGCTTTTGATGAAGCAAATTTATCAATAACTTGATCATTTCAAATTTTTCTATTTCCACACTTAAAAATGCTAGGTCACTTAGGCGATCTTGTCCCATCGTTTATCGTAGATATGTCAAAATTAATTTTAATTTACTGAATGAACGTTCGCAGCTAGCAATTGATACTGAGATAGTCAGGAGTATTTGAAGTGACAATCTCAGGTTTGGAAAAACATCTTCTCCCTACGAAATTATAAAAGTAAGAAATTCTAATGGAGTTTTAGGTTCAATTTCTTTTCTACTGCGGAGTAACATTTGCAGTCACATATTTCGATAAAGAGTTCTGTTCCATTGAAATCTGTATTATAAAATTCACACAAATTTCTACAATTTTTTTCAAGGTCGCTATCGACATTATTCTTGTTTAATAAATTTTCAACGTCTAGTAAAAATCCAAATTTGAAATTAAGGTCACTTAATCGTGTACATATTTCTTGTTGGAGACGATCAAGAACGCTTTTCATAACGCGAGAAATTTCACTTTCTGTAGCCAATTCTCCGGGCATTTTCTTACACGTATTGTTGTATCAATATCCCATTTTTCACAAAGAGATTTCGCTTTTTCTATTGCCTCTTCACAGAGCTTGTCTCGAATTTCGGCTAGTTCAGTCGCTAATGATTCAAGATCATGGAACGCTTCTCTAAAATCATTCTAGGATCTTGTAATCTGAGCTGCACACGATCAATCCTCCTTAAGATTTCATACCAGAAATGAACTAAAGTTATGAAACTAAAAGTTAGTATATTTTGCAACAGAATTGTAGCTTCACTTCTGGTGTCACTTGTGGTAGTGTCCTCTGCTAATTTTTCTAATAGTTCTACTAAATTCTCTAGCCCATCGACGATAACGCTAACCGCTTGTACTCTGGCGCTCCATCGTGTTTCAGATTCACGTTTGACAGTTTTTGTTAAAGCATTTTTTAATAATTCCCATCGTAACGTTGAACGTGAGAAAAAGAGATATATGTTTTCAATTATTCCAAAACATGTCACAACGATTGGATCTTGTTTAGCTGCAGTAACTCCTACTAAATTCAATGAATGGTTATCACAATTTATAAATAATGCTTTATATTTTTTCCATTATTCTTTGTTGAACGCCAGATGTGTGACCTGCCATCACGGCAGCATTATCGTAAGATTGTGATCTGCAGTTTGTTAATGAAATTCCATCGGAATTTAATTTCTCTAAAATTGTATTTTCGATGGAGGCTGCATCTTTAGCATGTATTTCAATAAAACCCAAAAAAGATTCTTTGATGGAAACTTTTTTATTGATAAAATCAACATCTACATACACGACTTGGGACATTTGTTCTCGATGAGAGATATCAGGAGTTGAATCAAACAAAAGTCCATAATATTTATTTCTTTTGATATCGTTTATTAGTTGATTTCGAACTGTAGATGCTAGAAGATGAATGAATTCATTTTGAATCTGTGGTGACAAATATGAGACAGTTTTTGGAGTTCTGTGGCATGTTGAAGATGATTTGCTGTAGCGGATCAAACTGAGCTACAAGTCTAAGTAAAGATAATAGGTTTCCTACATTTGTACCATCTTGAAGTGCTAGTTTTTCAACATGGCCACGTAGAGGAAGATTTTGTGTAATTAAATACCTCATGCAAGCTAATATTCTTTGCAATATATTTCGCCACCGTTCTTTTTCGGACTGAATGTTCGCTTCTAATGATACATCAATTCCCGTTCTACTTATTAATCTTCGTTCTGTTTCTTTCCAAGCCGTAAGTGATTTGGACTTCTTTCATGGCTAATCAATTTATCTTTTTTCTTCCATTTATTAAAACCAGCAGATGTTACGAAAGAGATTGTGTAGCGGAATTTGATGTAATAAACAGTAAGCAACAAAAGCAGTACGCTGCATTATTTTTTGGTGAATATAATAACCAAGATCGGTTACTTCAGTTCCTTCCTTCATTGCCGACCCGTCGAGAAAACCAAGATTTTGGCATTAGACGATTAGTTGATGTTGCTGCTGCATTTAAACTGGTTTCATTTTGAAATGTGCAAGATCCACGAATAATCATTTCTTTTCGAAGTTGGTTCGATATTATTGGAAGATTGTTGCTAAATTTTAAATAAGCAACATCCTTGAACTCCAGAACGTCCGGAATTACAGCAAGTGTTTCTGTTGTATTTTCTGTGTTTTTTACCAGATGTGAACATGGATTTATCATTTACTGATGTACTTGGGCCACCTTCTTCAGTGTCTTGTATTTGTTGAGTTGTGTTATTAGTTCATAAAAGTTTAGCGGTAGTAGGTGTTCAACCTTCTTCAGTGTTGTATTTGTTGAGTTGTGTTATTAGTTCATAAAAGTTTAGCGGTAGTAGGTGTACAACCTTCTTCAGTGTCTTGTATTTGTTGAATTGTGTTATTAGTAGATACATAAAAGTTTAGCGGTAGTAGGTGTACAACCTTCTCAGTGTCTTGTATTTGTTGAGTTGTGTTATTAGTTCATAAAAGTTTAGCGGTAGTAGGTGTACAACCCTCTTCAGTGTCTTGTATTGTTGAGTTGTGTTATTAGTTCATAAAAGTTTAGCGGTAGTAGGTGTACAACCTTCTTCAGTGTCTTGTATTTGTTGAATTGTGTTATTAGTTCATAAAAGTTTAGCGGTAGTAGGTGTACAACCTTCTTCAGTGTCTTGTATTTGTTGAGTTGTGTTATTAGTTCATAAAAGTTTAGCGGTAGTAGGTGTAAACCTGAATCTGGTTCAGACTCTGAATCTGATTTTACATCATTATCCTTTTATCTTTCTGGATTTTCTTTTTGCGATTTTTTTTCTATGTTTGATTCCATTATTACTCTAGATTTCAGAGCTTCTTTTTTCTTGTGTAGTTTTCTTTTCCGATTCTGGGAACCTCTTTGTTTCTTTCTTGGCGTTGACATGGTCTAAATAAGAAATAATTTTTATTAAATTAATTAAGATATTACTGTTAAATAACACATCAGTGAATAAAATATAAAAGAGAAAAGAATGCAGCTTATTTCAGAAGACAACAGGAGGGTGAAAAATACTTGTGTTTTTAAATCTATAGGTTTTTAATCTAACTTGGAGACCATCAGACATGTTCAGAACGGATTTCGATCTCCTTAATGTATGTTGAAGCGTACACAGCATATAAGTCTGTGGTTTAGTCGTTTCTTAAAATGCGCCCTAGTTTTTGAGATATTTGCGTGCAAAGAAACAAAAAATTCTAAATATTGTCTATATATTAAATTATTGCGACATGTTATCAAATGGCGGCGTGGTCTAGGCGATAGCGTGACGGATTTATAATTTTCTGACCCAAATTCAAATCCCCGCAGGGTCAAATATTTTTAATTATTTTTATAGTCAGAAATTATCAAGCCTGATTTTTGTATTTTTTTAACTTCATTTACACCACTTTTATTGCGCGAAATAAAATTTAAGACAAATCACAATGCTTATAACGGATACAACAATTTCGGCCAATATATCAACAATTGCTTCGTAATATGTCTTACCCATACCCAATGAAATTAAGTCAGGGGGCGAATCTGCTAGTAAACTGGAAACTGACACAACAATTACGCAATTTTTATAAGCATTTGTCACTTGTCCTTCCATCTCCTTGTTGAGCTCCATTTCTTGGCAGGATAGGCCTACTATTTTATTTTCAACCGGTTACACGCAACCGTTGTTGGAACAAATCGAGTGTAGAAGTAAGAAATAAAAAAACTGTTTCGCCAATGCAACGTATTTCAGTTAAAATACCTCTAGTTCAGCGGTTCCCAACTTTTATTGGTACACGACCCACTTTAAAGTAAAAAAAAAAAATTTCGCGACCCACCTAATATGAGAGTCTATCTAATATCAGAAAGGGAACTGTTGTATAACCTCGATACGCTATCGACTATCCTATCGTACGAAAAGGCAAATTTTCGTACAAAGGATATACTGTCAACAAAAAGAAGAACTGATAATACATAAAACAACAAACATATTATAGACCGGGAGTCGGCTGCACAGACCATCACCTCATCAAGTTGATTGCTGAAATTCCACGATTAGAAGTAACTCGATCAGCATGCAACTGGTCTGCCAAGTCACTTTTTAGTGGAAACCACCTGCAAACCCGATTTTAGTGGTTAATTGGTAGGTTTATCATTGTGTTTTACTTCACCAAATGTATCAATACATGGAAGACTGGGAACCGGAAAACACAATGGTAAACTTACCAATCAACCACTAAAATGGGATTTGTAGGTGCAGATATGACTTGGCACATCAGTCGCATTTTTCTGCTTTGCTATTAACAAGGATAATTGGTAAGACGCTATCGTAGACTGTTGCCTGACACTGACTTTTCTATTGTAGATTTGGTCGAAAGATAATGTCTTTTTTTTATTTTGAAAGAGCTCAAGAAGCTTATCTGTGTACTCAGGATGCTTGGTTGACAAATGCCTTGCTAGTTTTGATGGCTTCATGTTTTCATTGGACAAATTTTCACAACAAATCACGCACTGAGGTATTAGCTCCTCTTCAGTACCCAAAAACACAAATCTGTATTTCAAATAATCCGGATTATACTTTCGCAGATACGTCTTTTGCTTTTTCTTGCTGCCTGCATTGTTATTACAGATACTTGGTTGGATACTCTCTTTTACGGCACGATCCAGTCCTCAACAAACTTTCCATAATCACATTAAATCTACACTCAATCAAAACAATACGGAAACAACTACTCACTATAACAAGCAGAGAAAGACGGTTTGCATCAAAGACTTTGGTTTCGATTCAAGCATAAACATGAAAATGACAATCAGAGATGTAAAACTGTCAGTTATGAGCGGGGTGGGAGAGGAGGTGTTCAGGGGTTGCCATAAGGATTGCGCGATTACTGCCGCTGCTGTATCTCACAACGTGGTTATTGCATAATACCGACTGACTGTTTAAGAAAACTTTATTTTTCTCACAAAGTTTGAATTTAAGCTAATAGCTTTCATGATTACTGCACTTGTAAATATCGAGTTATACCATTTTTTAAATAGATGAAATAAAAGATGTATTTTTGGAACAAAACGTCGATTGTTCCGCGACCCACCCATAGGTTGGGAACCGCTGCTCTAGTTGATACAAGTAAAGAAACGACGAAGATGAAATAAATAAAATTATAGTAATTATTTCAACTGAAAACGCACCTATTAATATACTTATTAACAAAAAGTGAAAAATAATGTAAGAATGGAGACTTTCCTGGTGCATGATTGCAATGAAGTTTTCAAGGGTGTGTGGCCAATTTGTGTTGTGAAAAGACAATCCGTCGGTAGACCCGCGAATTCATTACGATAAGATTTTCAGAAAAAAGATGCTGAATTGTAGGTAATATCATTTGTTTTAAATATTATTTCGTGCAATAATAGTATGTAGATGAAGTTTAAACAAAATAAAAGAAGTCAAGCCTGATAATTTCTGAAGATGAATATTTCAAAAACTAGGCCGCATTTTGAGAAGCGACTATACCACAGACACATAATATGTTGTGTACTCTTCAACATATATGAAGGAGATCGAAATCCGTTCTGAACATGTCTGAAGGTCTCCAAGTAAGTACAAAACCAATTTGCAACCAGCCAAAGCTTGAAACTAAGGTTTTATATTCATTCCAACCTACTGTAAATCCAAATTTAGATAAGCTCAGCTTAACTATAAACTATACTTGGAAAGATAGTACACTGCAAAGGAAAGAGCTGAGTTTAGATAGTTTTAGCTTAATTTTCTATAGAGTTGGTAAACTATCTTTTCGTGGTTAAATTTAAAATTAAACTAAGGTAGTTGTTAAAATTGGCTTTAAGAGACGTCAAAATCCAATATTTATTAATATGATAGTTTTGACAAGCGTAGAAAAAAAGTTGCTGGTTTAGGTTGTCTCCCAGATAAGCCATATTTACGGTAAATTAAGAATTCTTAATTTTTATTACTATAAATAGTAATAAAAATGAATATTGTCTATTTCTTCAATTGTTTTATTGAACACTGTTAGCAAATTTTTCATTTCCAATTCACTGAATAATAGAATCGTTGAGTAGATGTAGTAAGTAATCTTATTTGTTTTATATACTTACCAAGAATGTCTTGAACTTGAAAGGTAGTAACACAGTGAAATGTACACTATAATTTATGCCACATTAAACTTATAACATATAACATTTAGTATTTAATAACATCTCATTTTCATTCTAAGCAGAGAGCGATGACAAGGACGCAAAACTGAAAAAAAAATACGCACAAAATAACTTAAAACGTTAATATTTCGCACCCCTTTGTCATTTTGGCGGGCGAAATTCCACTGGCCATTCGGGTGTCTTCAGCCACTTGTCCACGACCACCGTTCGTATTGCGACATGGAAAGAGAAAACATATTATTATTCCGACCATAGATGGCATGACGTGTCTCTCTCCAGCCAACCTCCCATTCACACTTTGGGTCCTGCAGGTTTCAGTGGAAGTGAAATATTTGATTATTAATATTATAAAAATATGGAGTCACACTGTTCACTACACTATTAGTGTTCCTTTTTTTTCCATTTTATTTGCGAATTAACATTTATTATATTACACTGGCACTAAATTTAAAACATATTTTCCAGAAATCAATTATAATAAAAATAAAAATTATCTAGCAATTTTTGTTTTGCGGACCATTTGGCGCCCCTATGTGAGTAGCGCCCGGGGCATGATGCCCCCCCTTGCCCCCCCGTCGCTATGCCACTGAGATTGTGTCAGCTCAGCTTTCTCTTGGAGTGAGCGGAAATTTCCGACTCGCTGATATAAGGAGCGTCACTTTCTGCACCTGCAAGACCACATTTCATATTACCATAAACAGCCGAGATCTAATGAGGTTATCCATACTAGAAGAAGGTTATAATACTTAACCTTAACTTACTTTACTTAATTATGCGTATACTTTCCCATTAAATCACGTTTGATACAAACACAAAATGATCTTCTTTTAACTTTTGGCGATTTAATTGTTTTACTCTAACAGACGAAGTAAATTTTGCGTCTTCTATTGCAGCTTAGAAGACGTTGAATGTATGCTTTCCTATTAAGTATTTATCTATTGTCTCCGTTAATTCGTTCTTCAACCTATTATTCACTTCGCTGTCTATTTTCGAATACTCATCATTTTCCCAGTCGTACATTTACTCGATTGAGCCTCTTAGAACATCTTTATATATAGTATACTATCACTTATCCGCGACTTTGTCCACTTGGAAGAGTGTTATAGTACAAAAGTTTTCTTTAGTGATAATAATAAATATTTCAAGTAAGATGTGTTTTTTTTTTGTTTTCTTTTTTAAATTTAGTAATGTTAAGACATGCTGAAAATAATCTTTTATTTTCAGCTCCGCAATCTGGTATTAGAATTGTATGTTTACGGGAAAATTACTAGAAGTGGCTTTAAAAAATTTTGTGGTTAAGATCAGATATAGATTTTCTGTTTTTATAAAGGTGAATAACACGCCAATGCAATTGAATTTTGTTTCACCTTTATAAAAAATTGATTAACTTGCAATTGAGGAAATGGCCCACAATATCCAGTCATAGATTTTCTGCTTCGCAACTATTAGTTTATCAAGTGCATCCATTTTCGCACTTCTAAACTGAACACACAATTGAATACGTCACAACGTTCTTGCAGTGAATGCGATTTACGTAAGAAGCAAAGAGTAGACGTGGCAGCAGCGGCTACGAAGTAAGACACTCTTGTGTGAGCAGTATGAATATTGACAATGACTTTTTGCCGAAGGAACTATTCTCTTTTGCGCGATGAAAACTGTCCAGTGCTAGTATGCAGACGATACACTATCTTTGAACCAAATTTCATTTATATCTGTTGAGCAATTGAGGCGTGATTGAGCAAAATAATCAAACATCTATCCGTTCAAACATTTACTCGTTTATAATATTACGAAGGCGTGGTCTGATTTATCTGAAATTGTATTATATTTGAACATACGTGTTATCTCTGCAATTTTGGAGTACATAAAAGTCCGGTTATCCGAGTTCCGATTATCCGAGTCGCCGGGTTAACCGAGACAAATGTTTGAAATATGATAGGGAGCTTTTATGAAGATATGGAATATTTTTCCGACTAGTGTGTGTACGATATTAAGCGTGGTACCGTAGCGCCTGCGTGGATCGCAACTTTATTGCTTCACAAATTAGTTTTACACTATAAATTAATTGTATTATTTCAGTTTCAATACGTTTTTTAATTCACTGTAACCTCTTTCCTTGACCTTCGGTTATCCGAGTTTTTTCGTTATCCGAGGTGGTCCCGGTCCCGTTTACCTTGGATAATCGGACTTCGACTGTATTTCTGTTGAGTTTGTAAGGACTTAGAAATATTAAAGATTTTTTTTTTAACTGCTTTACGTCTCTCAACAGCGAGGTCTTTAGAGACGACAGGAAAGGATGGGGTAAGGAATGAGAAAGAATTCGGCCATGACCTTTTTTTTAAGGAAGCATCCCGGCATTTGCCTGGAGTGATTTGGGAAACCATGGAAAACCCAAATCTGGATGCCCGGACGGGGATTCGAACCGCCGTCCTCCCGAATGCGAGGCCAGAACGCTATCCGTTACACCACCACGCTCGGTAAAATATTAAAGAGCTAGGTAGGGCAAGATTCATGCAAAAAAGAGTCAGCTTATTAGGTACACAGATAAAATACTAAAGGTTGATTATAATTATAACGTGGGGAAGGAAATGCTTGTTGTAGACTTGAAATGTAAATATCTTGGCATTTCATTTGATAAATAACTAAACTGGGCAGGACGCATTGGCTTTGTGGTAGGAAAAGTTTTCAAAATCCTTCACTTTTGGGAGAAAGTGATGAGGGGATGTACGAGAGAAGTAAAGGAATTGGTTTACAAATCTTTGGTCAGACCATTGCTTCAATATGATGGTGTCCCACATTTTTGGTTTCAAATATCAGAAGTTGGAGGGGGGTGCGAAGAAGGGTTGTAGATTTGTTTCTGGAAATTACTTCTTTTTTTTTTTTTGTTGTTGTCGTCAGTCTTTCGACTGGTTTGATGCAATCCTCCATCCTTTCCTATCTTGTGCTAACCTCTTCATTTCTACATACCCCTTACAGCCCACGTCCTCAATTATCTGTTTCATATATTCTAATCTCTGTCTTCCTCTGTGCTTACCTTCGACTTTCGACTGTTCCCTCCACTAACAAGTTAACCAATCCAGCATGTCTCAAAATATGACCTACCAGCCTGTCTCTTCTTTCCGTAAGCTTCTTCCACAAACTTCTTTTCTCACCCATCATTTCCAAAACTCGTTCATTTCTTACTTTGTCTGTCCACTTAATTTTCAGCATTCTTCTGCAGCACCACATTTCAAATGCATCAATTTTCTTTCTTTCCGGTATTCCTAAAGTCCACGTTTCGCTACCATAAAGAGCTGTGCTCCACACAAAGAGTTTCAAAAAGTTCTTTCTAATTCCTAGATCAATATTTGAAACTAAAAGGTTTCTCTTTTTCATGAAAGCTCTTTTTGCTAGTGCTATTCTGCTTTTGACATCATTCCTGCTTCGGCCATCGGTTGTAATTTTACTTCCCAAGTAAAATCGCTTACTTCTCCTATTGCATCGGATCCTATTTTTATATTTAATCTACTAGTATTGGTATCATTTCTACTACATTTCATCACTTTTGTCTTGCTTTGATTTATATTCAGTCCAAAATCTTCCTTCAGTATTTTGTTCATGCCATTCAGTAAATTCTCAATATCCTCAGCCCTCTCTGCTAACAAGACAATGTCATCAGCAAATCGTAGCATACTGATTTTTTCTCCCTGAAAACTTATGCCGCATGGAAATTTTTCTTTGACTTTTTTCATTGCTTCCTCTACATACAAGTTGAATATTAACGGGGATAGACTACAACCTTGTCTCACACCCTTTTTAACTGATGCATGTCTCTCGTGATTCTCTACTTTTATTATAGCCACTTGATTCTTATATAGTTTATAGAGTATTCTTCTATCTCGATACTTTAGACCTGACTTCTTCAAAATTTTGAACATCTTGTCCCACCTAACATTATCAAAAGCTTTTTCTAAATCAACAAATGCCATAAAAGTATATTTGCTTTTCTTGATCCGCCTTTCAAGTATTAATCTTAAAGACAGAATTGCTTCCCTTGTACCGCGATTTTTCCTAAACCCAAACTGATCTTCAGCTACTATCTCTTCTACTACCCTTTCCATCCCTCTATATTATTCTGGTCAGTAATTTTGAAGCATGTGATGTTAGACTAATGGTGCGATAATTCTCACATTTGTCGGCTTGTGCTTTCTTTGGAAGTGTGAACAAGATATTTTTATTAAAATCAGTTGGAATTTCTCCTGTTTCATAACTTTTTGATATCAGCTTGAATAATCTTTCGATTCCTTCCTCTCCTAGGGATTTAAGAAGTTCTGCAGGGATCTCATCAATTCCAACTGCCTTATTTTCAGTCATTCAGAGCTTTATTAAATTCTGTCCTCAAAACAGGATCTCCTAAGTCATCAATGCAACATCATCTTCCTTTAATGCATTCCATTCGTCCTCGGTTGAGCTCCTTTCAGAGTTACTTCTTAGACCCAAGTCTACTATTTCTGCAAATTTTTCTCTAGTGCTAGAAATTACTACAGAACAAAATCAATAACTGATATGATAATGGAATGGGATTCATTGGAAGAGATGAGGGGGTGAAGAGGATAATGGGAGTGTACAAGGCGTACATTTGTGATGAGACGTTGGAAGTTATTAGTGAACAATTAAGAGCATTGCATGGGAGGGAAAAGATAACCATGACCACAAGCTGTCGCTTGATTTCAGGCAGAAGGATGTAGGAAGATTTTTTTTCGTGGCTAAGTGAATCAGTGATTGGAATAGATAGCCAAGGGAAATTATGAATAATTTACCAAATCGCTAAAAGAATTTAAAATTAAAATTCTTAGAGGGAAAAAGTAGGTGATACAAGAAACGGGAAAATGAATGTGTAGGGTAAATGGCACCGGATAGTGCACTACATCGCAATTAAATTAAATTTAAAAAAATAAAGTGTGTCAGTGATGATCTCTTCATAGTAGAAAGAATTTCTATAACTTTATAAAGTTGAGGATAACGATTCTTTTATTGATAACAGAAGTTATGAAAATAATTTTCTTGAGTTTTGTTTGAAAGCTGAAGGGAATTTGTAAATGAACGTATTTCTTAGTATGCGCATTCGCTAGTCATAAAAGGAACAGTAAAGCTCTTTTTAGAATTGAGAGAAATTTGTCGTTGCTATACTTACGCCTGGTGTTATGTGTATTTACGTCAACACTGAGATTACAATGTTTGGAGTTGTATGACAGAAGACAATAGCGAGTGTACGTAGTGCGACGTAGCTGTAAATATACCAAAACCTTTGGAGAATTCCGCACTATATCCGTGGATTTACTCTACAAGTAATGCTTACACCACGGATTTCTGACTTAATTTCTTTCCAGGCTTGTTAAAATTTTCCATAGAAAGAGATTACGTAAGAGTATACGCAATGGAAGAGTGTAATGTAAATCAGTTTTCTTATTTCCCAATCAGGGTCTTTACATATAATTTAAAACTAAAGTTATTACGTGGATTAATTTAAGAGAATGGTTATAAGAATTATTCCACATTTATGCGCGGCTCGGATCAACGTTAAAACTAATATTACTGATAGTTCTATTAGTTTGAGAAACAGATAAAGATCCCAATAAAGAAGTACAAAAAAACACAAAGATGCCCCAGATACAGTGAACAAGCCTACGACATAGAAAGAAAATACAATGCATTTATAATTATAAAAAGAACTATCCACGTTTTTACTTTTTTCAATGTAAATAATCAATATTTTAATTTAAACGAAATACATTGTTTTGTTTCAGTATTGTGGCAATTAATTTCTTTACAATTGTTTAGTAATTAAATATGTCTCATAACCTCGATTTTGAAGTATCATCTCTGACCATTGGAGCTCAAGCCAGTAGTTATCTCGATGACCGCAGACATAGTTTTACTATCATTATTATATTACAAAAGAAGAGTTGTATTTTTTCTACATTAAGAAGTGAACGATTGTTCAGAATAACTATTATTCCGTAATCGAGAACGATTGCCACTTTTTACTTAATGCTTTACTCCTGGTTGACGTCGAGGTAATTAGAGACGGGATGGGAAACGGGAAGGAATTCAGCAATGACCCTTTGAAGAAAGCATCTCGGCATTCGCCTGGAGTAATTTTGGGAAATTATTATTATTACTCCGCGATTCACTAAAAGTGTGTGGCGGAGGGTGTATTGCACCTCTCCGAAAGGGTAATGGTTTGGAAGGGATATACGGGATAAGGCAGGAGGCGCCCATGGGTTATTGTGAGGAACCACTCCAGCATGTGGTGTGACAGCGTCACCCACAATGAATATAATTAAATTGTTATTAATTATATTCATTAAATTTTATGATATTCAAATTTATTAATTTATTAAAATCTAGTGACATGTAAATAGCGTAAATAGTGAGGGTTGTATGGATAGATTAAACATATGTTAGACCAGGGCAGCCGAAAGTATAGTTTGTTGTAGATTTAATTTTCTGTAAAGCTCAGGGCTCAGAAAAGGTAGTGAATATTGAGGGCTGGAACCGCCATTTTTCGGACGGTTGAGAGTGGAACAATGGGGACCTCTCCGACTGGGCGGCGCCACAGCCTCACAACGGCTATCTCCCGTTAGCTAGGGCGCTGACCTTCCCCACCCCGGCGACTGTCCTGAAGGCCAGGCAGGAAAACGCGCGGAGGGAGGTGGCGAATGCGAGGCATGATATCAAACACGTGACGACGGAAATGTGTAGATAGCCAATCATGAACATTTATTGGGGTCTACAGTACTAATTCTAGGGAGTTTTGTTACATGTGGAGTGGCAACTTTCGGAAGAAGAAGAAGAAGCCATCTTAGACGACACTTGCAGCCTGGACGAGGAGATGAACAGACGTGTCAGCCGACACGCTCTCGTCTGATGATCATTGTACGATTGTGATCATTCTTGCTTTGAAAAGCGAGATGTTGGGTGGCATGCCTGCTATTTTCTGGAAGTTATCCTAATAACGCGGTCGTATCCGCTTATTTGGCTTCCATAGCTGCAGTGACATTGTATGTCACGCTCCATCACGTCGATGACTTTATGGTAATGTACCGGATACTGACGGTCACTATTCATTGGATTTTAACGGACTTGTGAGCCCTTAAGTGGTTCTGGGATAAGACTCTGCTCCCGTCATTCACTACTGAGCTAGCTGGTTTTATATTTCACTTTAGAATTTTCAAGCATCTTGTTATTTGTAAATTCTTTTGATGCTTTTCTTTCATTTTTATACGGCGCCCCTGGGATTTTCCTTTGTTACAGTAAATTGTTAGCTTCAATTTGATGGCCTGTGTTGCCACGTTGTTCCATGTTAACTTTGCTGTTTTTATTATTTGTTGAAATATTTCAATTCAGTTTTGTTTGCTTTCACCGGCGGATTGTAAACGGCGGGTATTGCTACTGTTTTTGCTGATCTAATTGTGATTAACGTAAAGTTAATTATTACCCGGCCTTGTAAAAGCCATAAGACCCAATAAACGAGATATTGTTTTGTGTCTAATATTCATGGTTCTAGTTCAACCTTCATCCTTCATTATATATTTTAAATGTTTTTCATTTTTCAGAATTATTAATAATAATTCCCCCCTCCCTTTTTATGTAATTGATATTCACATTTGGTTCACCCCGAATTGTATTTATTACAATTGGCGCTGCCAACCTGGGGCTCCAACAAATTAATTTCCCAAGTCGAAATTATCTTGAGAAAATTTTACAAGTCTTAAAAAAATCCATGGATGTGACCTATGTTGATTTATTTATTATTTTAGAATAAGTTTTGTGTTGAAATTTGTGCCATGCTTGAATTGAATTTAAATGTATGAATTTTGTTTCTTCAATCAGTTGTTCAAGTAAATGTTTTTGTTCACTTACATCAAGCATGATTAAAGTAAATTTCGAGTCAGTGCTTTCAAAATTTTAATGCATGATAGAATTGAAATTTTATTTTATGCTGGTTTTGCTCATGTGTTGAGGTTTTGATATCGAATGCAACATCGTTGTTTTTCCTTGTTGTTTCTTTTGGATGGGTTTATTTAATGTTGAGGGGATTTATGCGCGAAATTTGTTTAATGCTGTACCATTTTGATTTAAAGCGTGCCGGTTGTATTTTGTTTGTTGTCGATTGTTTTAATTGTTCGGAGTTGAAATTTTGAATCGTACGATCAATCTATGAAGTTGAGATCGCGCACCATTAATAGGGCAGTTCAATCAATTATTCATAAAATTTCCGAGCAAACTAACGCGATGGATCAAACACCGGAAGTGCGCGAAGTACCGTTGGCGGACGAAGAGTGCATTGATACTCCTAGTACGCGCAGCATTCATTCAAACACATCATTAGATGGGGGGCAGTTAGAAATTTTCCCCACCCCAGACAATGGAAGTGTTCAAAATCCACCCATGCGGACAGATGTTGAAACACGTGGCGCATCGCAAAGCACGGCAGAGTTGCCACCGGCGACCGCACAATCTCAAGACCAGAACCCGATACTTAACATGCTGGCGGAATTGAGTAAACAAATGAGTCAAAAATTTGAATCACAAAATGCTCTATTAAAAGGCATGGACGGAAAATTGTCCGTTTTTCGTGAGGAAATGACCCGCGAAATGAATGAATTCAAATCGGAGATGCGAGCAAACGTTTCAGTGTTGGAGAAACGCGCGGATGCGGTTCAGGCGACATGCACTTCGTTGCGGGAATCGAGCGCAGAAATCTCGAAGCGTTTGGGCGCGACCGAAAGATCTATCGAACAGGTGCGGCAAGAAAGCCACCAAAATCTCGGGCAGATCTCAGAATTCGTCCACGAGGTTAAGGACAAAACTGAGAAAAGCCTGCAGATTGTAGATTCAAAGGTGTCGGAGATCACGAGTTCGATTGAACAAGTGAAAGCGACGCAGCAGGATTTGCAAGCATAGCAGCAAACACTCGTTCAGAACACGAACTCAAAGCTGGCGCAGTTGGAATCAAAGGTGAAAGAAGTGAGTGGTTCTAACGCTAGCGGGGGTGTTGTTCACATGAACTGCGGACAGTACGCAGCCGCTAATATCGAGCTTAAGATGCCACGTTTTGGCTCCCGCAAGGACGTAAATCCTAGGATTTATCTTACCGAGATGGAGCGTTACTTTGAAATTAAAGGGGTGCCTGATTCCATGAAGCTTGTGTTAATCGAGGAATCACTCTCCGAAACAGATAGGCTCTGGCTCAAGATTGCGTCTGAAACGAACTTGTCTTACGCCGAGTTTAAGGTACTGTTTCTTGAGACCTTCTGGTCGAAAAGGATTCAGAACCAGGCGAGGATAAAGCTGTACCAAGGGAGGTACATTCCCAAATGGCATTACTCCATGGAAAGCTACGTCAAAACCCTGTTGGTGCAATGTAGACAGTTCGATGACAAGATGACGGACGGAGAGTTCATAGAAATGGTGATAGCACATTTTGGTCCACAAGTGCAGTCATTAATTAACCCCGTGCTCATTCGGACGATACCGGAGTTGCTAGAAACAGTCGGCAACTTAGATCGAATCGGAAAAGTGGCCGACAATCTGGCGAGACAAAACGCAGACCGAAACCATGACGAGACGCAAAGCGAGGCTAAGCGACCTCATGGCGGTAATGAGGCATCCTTTTCTGACGGACAGAACGGGAAATCTGCCAAGCAGAATTCCGGCAACCACAACGGAGGGAAGAAATGGAAAAAACGGAGATGCGCGATGGAAGGATGAGAAAAATCATCAACGGTCGGGAAACAACCGATCCGCGTATCCGGAGCAATTTCCAATGAACGCGATGTCGGTTGAAAAAGCGGAACCTGAGACATGCGCAAAGATGACGGGCGAAAATGTGGGCGGCGTTAGCAACGCGTCTAATTCCCCGCCGTCACAATGAGATTTTCCTGGGGACGCTTCAAACGCCAACAGTATTTGCCTGGGTAGTTTGGAATACTGGCGAGGCGAAGGCCCGGAAACTATCGAAGATGAGGAAGATATGGGATCCGGCGATAGCCTCATAAAACGTGCGGAGTGCCCCCGAATCGTTTTTAGTGCATACGGCATAAGGGCGAATATTTTGATTGACTCGGGATCGTCTGTCTCTGCGATTTCTAAGAAGTTTCTGCTACGCTTGAAGGATAAAAATCCACGGCTGAAAGTAATCCCCACAACGCAAGTTACGGTGGTTCCTGCAATAGGAAAGAGAGAAAAGATCGTTAACACGCAAGCGCTTGTCCCCGTAAAAATCGCAAATAGCGAGTTGATGTTGCCACTTCTCATAATACCCGGTCTGACGCAAGATGTGATCGTTGGATGCGACCTCTTGGAAAAACGTCGAGTAATTTTAAATTGGGGAAAGAGAACGGTGACAAATCTGGTTCCGGAGGTGTTGCATTGGAAACATGAGGCCTGTGAGCAGAGCCTTGGAATACATATTTCCAAACCAATGCAAGGCACCACGGAATGCCAAGGCGATTTAAATGACGGAGGAAGAGCTATCATGTGCGCACTAGCTGACGAGCGAAATCTCATACTAGAGGACCTAACCGGCAAAGTGCAGGGAAACGAAAACTTGACGCCAGCACAAAAGCAAAAGCTTTGCCAGATGCTGACAAGCAACCTGCAGGCCTTTTCTTACCGCCCTGGTGAGATAAAGGGTTATACGCACGGGTTCCGAGTGACGGATACCTCACCACTGCGGGGACGAACCTATAGTGTGCCCCATAAGTTACGGCAAGCAGCGCAGGTAGCAATCGCGGAGATGGAGAGAAACGGGATTATCGCGCCCCGCCCTTCGATGCACTTAAACCCCATGACATTCGTCATTAAGAAAGACGGGTCTGTCCGTCCTTGTCTGGATGCGCGGTTACTCAATTTGAGGATTGAGGCAGACGGTGAACGAACCTAGCGCATACCAGAGCTCATGACCCGGTTTCACGGTAAACCGTGGCTATCGACACTTGACGTAACCTCCGGGTTTAACCAGGTGGTACTGGCTGAAGAGTGCCGGCCGTATACCGCTTTTGTATTCCAGGGGAGGCAGTGCTTCAACGAATTGCCTTTCGGTTTGAAAGACGCGGCTTCGGCATTTATTAGGGCCATGAACCACGTGCTACCACCGGAGATCGGCCCGCATAATGCCCGAAATTTGCGTCCATTTCACACAGAATAGAGTACAAGTTTCTGGACGAATATTTGTAAATATAGTTTAAGAATCTATGAACATTTAGTTAAGTTGTAGCATAGAACATGAGTTTAGAAAGTAAGAGTGTCAGTCCTGAGTCAAATAATTGCGTAACAGCTTAGCGCTAGCACAGCGAGGGCAGGTAGAGACTCCCAGCTGTTTGGGCTAGCAGCTGTGCCGGTAGCCAGTTTTCCTGGAAAGATCGCTATCAGGTCAACCGAGGAGCAGGTAGCCTGAGCGGCAGCTTAACGGTACGGCGCATGCTGACAACAACGGAACGGACAAAGTTGGAACAGCTGATGGTCTAGTTTCGCCGCTATGACGTCATCGCTACGATTGAAGGAAGTGGGGAGGCACGATGTCGTTTATTTCCGAAAACTGTACTTTAAATTGTATGGAAAGTCCTGTAAATTCGCGGAGAGACTTATTTCCATTAGTTTTCATATTATGTGATTTCGACATGCTTGTGTCGACCATGTTAATTAACATTCGGTACATTATTTATTTTGTTATTGCTGAAATCCAACTTCAACACATGTGCTGAATTTGCATAGTCTATTGTGAATAATTAATTGAATTGTCTAGCTCTATGATTAATATGTTGTGCTTACATTTTTTGTTGTTTTGTTGAATGAACAGATATAATTTGTTGTTTATTTACATCTTGTACCTATCAATGTTTTATATTGTTTTCCTTCACATGTTAGGATAAGGCATTTCATTATAATTTATGTTAACCAGAATCACGTGTCGCAATTATGTATTTAAATAGGTCACATGTATGCGATAGTTTGAGCGAACTGGAACCGTGAGACTATAGTGTAGGCAATGATTTTATTATGACTGAAGAGTTAGTATAGTTCAAATAAAATTATCTTCAATAATTTTATTTTGATTGGGTAGCCGGTATATTGTGGTGTGACAGCGTCACCCACAATGAATATAATTAAATTGTTATTAATTATATTCATTAAATTTTATGATATTCAAATTTATTAATTTATTAAAATCTAGTGACATGTAAATAGCGTAAATAGTGAGGGTTGTATGGATAGATTAAACATATGTTAGACCAGGGCAGCCGAAAGTATAGTTTGTTGTAGATTTAATTTTCTGTAAAGCTCAGGGCTCAGAAAAGGTAGTGAATATTGAGGGCTGGAACCGCCATTTTTCGGACGGTTGAGAGTGGAACAATGGGGACCTCTCCGACTGGGCGGCGCCACAGCCTCACAACGGCTATCTCCCGTTAGCTAGGGCGCTGACCTTCCCCACCCCGGCGACTGTCCTGAAGGCCAGGCAGGAAAACGCGCGGAGGGAGGCGGCGAATGCGAGGCATGATATCAAACACGTGACGACGGAAATGTGTAGATAGCCAATCATGAACATTTATTGGGGTCTACAGTACTAATTCAAGGGAGTTTTGTTACATGTGGAGTGGCAACTTTCGGAAGAAGAAGAAGAAGCCATCTTAGAGACACTTGCAGCCTGGACGAGGAGATGAACAGACGTGTCAGCCGACACGCTCTCGTCTGATGATCATTGTACGATTGTGATCATTCTTGCTTTGAAAAGCGAGATGTTGAGTGGCATGCCTGCTATTTTCTGGAAGTTATCCTAATAACGCGGTCGTATCCGCTTATTTGGCTTCCATAGCTACAGTGACATTGAGTATGTCACGCTCCATCACGTCGATGACTTTATGGTAATGTACCGGATACTGACGGTCACTATTCATTGGATTTTAACGGACTTGTGAGCCCTTAAGCGGTTCTGGGATAAGACTCTTCGCTCCCGTCATTCACTCACTGAGCTAGCTGGTTTTATATTTCACTTTAGAATTTTCAAGCATCTTGTTATTTGTAAATTCAATTTTGATGCTTTTCTTTCATTTGTATACGGCGCCCCTGGGATTTTCCTTTGTTACAGTAAATTGTTAGCTTCAATTTGATGGCCTGTGTTGCCACGTTGTTCCATGTTAACTTTGCTGTTTTTATTATTTGTTGAAATATTTCAATTCAGTTTTGTTTGCTTTCACCGGCGGATTGTAAACGGCGGGTATTGCTTGTTTTTGCTGATCTAATTGTGATTAACGTAAAGTTAATTATTACCCGGCCTTGTAAAAGCCATAAGACCCAATAAACGAGATATTGTTTTGTGTCTAATATTCATGGTTCTAGTTCAACCTTCATCCTTCATTATATATTTTAAATGTTTTTCATTTTTCAGAATTATTAATAATAATTCCCCCCTCCCTTTTTATGTAATTGATATTCACATTTGGTTCACCCCGAATTGTATTGATTACAAGCATTCGGCTTGATTGATCCGGGAAAACCATGGAAAACCCAGATCAGGATGGTCGGAGTGATTTATCGAAAGCTACTCCTGTCGGATTTTAAGTTTACTCACCCGGTAAATCCTTTCTATTCCATTCCCTAATCGCTCATGGAAAAATTGAGTACAGAAATGAATCGGTTTTGGCCCCGATTCTCTTATCTTATTTTCGCGGTCATTCCGAGATATGAACGTTGCTGGTAGCAATATTTGTTTGCTGTCATTCCGAAATACGTCAGTTGTGAATTTTTTAATTAGCTTCCGTCGAGAGCAACGTCTTCGGTGTTCCAGGTCTTCCCAACCTAACTCCTTCAACATCGCACTTACGCTTTCCCTCCAACTATATGTACCTGTTACAAATCGGGCGGCTCTTCTTTGGACCTTCTCTAATGCCTCCATTAACTCCTTTTGATCGGGATCCCATGCAGAACAACAATATTCTAAGTGAGGACCCACTAGTGACTTGTATGCAATCGATTTAACTTCCGGAGTGAATTGTTTTAAATTACGACCTAGAAATCTGAGCGTACGATATGCTTTTCCAATTACGTTCTCGATATGTTCATTCCATGACAAACTACTACGAATAGTTACCCCTAGGTATTTAGCTCGAATTCCCGTCCGGGCATCCAGATTTGGGTTTTCCATGGTTTCCCAAATGACTCCAGGCAAATGCCGGGATGTTTCCTTCAAAAGGCCATGGCCGAATTCCTTCCCATTCCTTGCCACCCATTCGTTCCCGTCTCTACAGACATCGCTGTTAAGAGACGTTAAGCAGTTAAAAAAAAGGTATTTAGCGAAATCTACCGTTCTAAGAACAGTACCATTAATTGTATATAGGCGTCGCCTTTTTACTTAGGGAGCGTGCACAAACCACGTGGCTCGGCCCAGGGGGGAGAGGGGAGGGATTGTCTGGAAGGCTACGCTGGACTACGTGGGGGAGGGGGGGTTCCGAGCAAGGCCACTTAGCTTTACTTACATAACATTTTTCACAGTTAAAATGTAGAACAAAACACACCACGGCATGTGAATATTTCTTTCCCTCAGTTAATTATCTCGTAATATAATTTACAATCGTCTGACAAGAGAAAACAGTACAAAATGTCTTATGGAATCAAAAGGGAAAAAAGCTACGTGCTACGTGGTGGTGGTGGGGGGGGGGGGGTAGAGTCAAAAGCCACGTAGGGCTACGTGGGGGGGGGGGGGGTGGGGGGGGGTTCAAGGTAGGCCAAAATGGAGCTACGTGGTTTATGCACGCTCCCTTACACGCATTACTTGGCACTTTTTAGCGTTTAATTCTAACTGCCAATCTTCACACCACGCAATTATTTTCATAATATCGTCTTGTAACAAAGTGCAGCCGTCCGGAGTTTTGATTTCACGATAAATAATAACACCATCGGCAAATAATCTTTTCATCCCCCCTATTATGTCACACAAATCATTAATGTATATGAGAAATAACAGAGGCCCTATCACGCTTCCCTGGGGTACCCCGGTCCCCCTTCAGTACGTGATGAACGCTCACCGTCGTGAACTACACACTGTGTTCTGCCCTTCAGGAAGTCTGCAACCCAGTCGCATATTTGCCTAGATATGCCGTAACCACGAAGTTTCCTAAGTAACCTAGTGTGAGGCACAGTGTCGAACGCGTTTTTAAAATCAAATAGAACTAAATCAACCTGAGATAACCGAAAACTGGATAACGATTTGCAGTGTCGTCAATAAATTTTCCTCACTTTCGCTACTATCTGAGATTTACATATTAACAACGATTCGGGAATTGAAACCTGACGAGCCTCATATTTAATTATTTCTGAATCATTTTCTAGGTATGACTGAAATTACTTTATTCTACCGATCTTGCCATTAGAGAGCGATCCGCGCTTTTCCATGGTTTCAGAAAATCATTGCAAGAATGGTTCCTTCAAAAGGCCATCGTCCACTTCCTTCCCAAAATCCTCTCCCTGCTTTAATGACCGTCGAGGTGCCTTAAAACCCTAGCTAAAGGAATCTGCTCTAGCACCAACATTGTAGAATGGTAAATGAATTTTAATACCATCCTGGCTATATCACATAACGTAACTTGGAAGCTTACGTTTGTAACTTTTATTCTTAGTACTTTCAATATCTTATTTTGAAAGAACATTAGTGCTCTAAAAGTAAATTGAACCTGTTTGGGAAGTTAAATAATCCTTCATTAACGAAGAGTACATTGTTACCTTCATAAACTATTTATGTTAATGCTGACGGAATCGAAAATGGTGCAGGTTTTTTTATTTTACTGAAAATAAAAATAATTAATTGAGTTATTTATTATATATATGTGAAATGAGTCAATAGATTTTGATCCACTTTTTTATTTTTGTATCATGTTTTTTCACTTCCTACTACCTTATTGCCTAAAGTAGGTCACTAATTTCTACAATTTTTTTTAGAAATTTTGCTTTTTCGTTTGTTTTTAATAGACGTGTATAATTATTTTTAAGGAGTATATTTATTGAATGAAAAAATTGCAAATTCGTTTGATTGCTCTAAATTTGTGCATTATATTCGAATAAACTTTGAAGCAGCTGAAATATACTTCACTTTTCAAAGGTCTCCGAAGGTGGAAAGAAATATTTTCATTTTTTTATAAAAGGTATCGAAATAATTCTCTAGTATCTGCAACAGCGGTATGCATTTTTGTCACGATTCCATCAACAAGGGAGTGTGCATAAACTACGTGGCTAGATCTGGGGGGAGGGGGAAGAAGGGATTGATTGGAAAGCTACGCTCGGCTACGTGGGGGGAGGGGTGTTTTAAGGAGGCCAAAATGGAACTACGTGGTTTATGGACGCTCCCCAAGCTTTATTTTTTTTACTTATTGCTTTACGCCTCGTCGACGTCGAGGTCATTAGAGGCGGGATGGGACGGGGACAAGGAACGGGAAGGAATTCGGCAATGGCCTTCTGAAGGAATCATCCCGGCATTCGCCTGGAGTGATTTGGGGAAACCATGGAAAACCCAAATCTGGATGCCCGGACGGGGATTCGAACCAGCGTCCTCCCGAATGCGAGGCCAGAACGTTAACCGTTCACCCACCACGCTCGGTCTCCCCAAGGGTGTCGCGAAAACTGCGCCCAGTGAAATTTGCGGCCAGAACTCTCAACAATGCTGTAGCGGTAAGTTTATCTTATATATATATATATAAATAAGACGTGTTTTTTCCTATATTTCACTCTTCAGCCACCACTACCTAGCACAGATCACTGATGTTTGTGGGTAGAAGTAGCATGGAGTTTCTTGTCGTGCACAACGTTGGCCGAATGCCGATAGCTGTGGGGATGTGGGAGATATAATGATTAAAGTTGGTCAGTGCAGGGCGTCTTCATATTTCGACCAAAAATTCGTATCTCCGTGTACTTCTCTTTCCTGCCACAACTACATAACATAGACTTTTGGTGTTTGTGTGTGGTAGTAGAATCGTCTTTCCTGTCGTGCACTATGATTGTTAGATGTCGGTAGCTATGGGGATGTGGGAGATATGGGGGTTGAAAGTAGTCGACCTGTGGCAGTTTCATACTTCGGCCAAAGACAAAAGTGTCATGGTGTATCACTTTTCAGCGAAAACTACAGATCACAGATAACTGGCGTTTGTGTGTAGTAGTAGCACAGAGTCACCTTCCGATCACAACAGCGGCCGAATTTCAGAAACTGTGGTACTGTGGTAGATATGGTGGTTGCAAGTGGCCGACCAAGGATATTTTCGTATTTCAACTGTCTCCGCATATGTCACTTTTCTGCCACAACTACATAGCATAGAGCATTGGTGTTTGTGTTTGGTAGTAGAATCGTATCTCGTCTAGTGCACTATGGTTGTTAGATGTCGGTAACTATGGGGGTGTGGGAGAAATGGGGGTTGAAAGTGGTCGACCTGTGGCAGTTTCATACTTCTGCCAAAGACAAAAGTGTCATGGTGTATCAGTTTTCAGCGAAAACTACATATCACAGATAACTGGCGTTTGTGTGTAGTAGTAGCACAGAGTCACCTTCCGATCACAACAGCGGCCGAATTTCAGAAACTGTGGTACTGTGGTAGATATGGTGGTTGCAAGTGGCCGACCAAGGATATTTTCGTATTTCGACTGTCTCCGCATATGTCACTTTTCTGCCACAACTACATAGCATAGAGCATTGGTGTTTGTGTTTGGTAGTAGAATCGTATCTCATGTAGTGCACTATGGTTGTTAGATGTCGGTAACTATGGGGGTGTGGGAGATATGGGGGTTGAAAGTGATCGACCTGTGGCAATTTCATACTTCTGCCAAAGATAAAAGTGTCATGGTGTATCACTTTTCAGCGAAAACTACAGATCACAGATAACTGGCGTTTGTGTGTAGTAGTAGTACAGAGTCACCTTCCGATCACAACAGCGGCCGAATTTCAGAAACTGTGGTACTGTGGTAGATATGGTGGTTGCAAGTGGCCGACCAAGGATATTTTCGTATTTCGACTGTCTCCGCATATGTCACTTTTCTGCCACAACTACATAGCATAGAGCATTGGTGTTTGTGTTTGGTAGTAGAATCGTATCTCATGTAGTGCACTATGGTTGTTAGATGTCGGTAACTATGGGGGTGTGGGAGAAATGGGGGTTGAAAGTGGTCGACCTGTGGCAGTTTCATACTTCTGCCAAAGACAAAAGTGTCATGGTGTATCACTTTTCAGCGAAAACTATAGATCACAGATAACTGGCGTTTGTGTGTAGTAGTAGCACAAAGTCACCTTTCGATCACAACAGCGGTCGAATTTCAGAAACTGTGGTACTGTGGTAGATATGGTGGTTGTAAGTGGCCGACCAAGGATATTTTCGTATTTCGACTGTCTCCGCATATGTCACTTTTCTGCCACAACTACATAGCATAGAGCATTGGTGTTTGTGTTTGGTAGTAGAATCGTATCTCATGTAGTGCACTATGGTTGTTAGATGTCGGTAACTATGGGGGTGTGGGAGAAATGGGGGTTGTAAGTGGTCGACCTGTGGCAGTTTCATACTTCTGCCAAAGACAAAAGTGTCATGGTGTATCAGTTTTCAGCGAAAACTACATATCACAGATAACTGGCGTTTGTGTTGTAGTAGCACAGAGTCACTTTTCGATCACAACAGTGGCCGAATTTCAGAAACTGTGGTACTGTGGTAGATATGGTGGTTGTTAGTGGCCGACCAAGGATATTTTCGTATTTCGACGAAAGGCATGTGTCTCCGCAGATTTCACTTTTCTACCACGACTACATAGCATAGAGCATTGGTGTTTATGTGTGGTAGTAGAATCGTGTCTGTTGTCGTGCACTATGGTTGTTAGATGTCTGTAGCTATGGGAGTGTGGAAGATATGGGGGATGAAAATGGTCGACCTGCGGCAATTTCATATTTCTGCCCAAGATGCATGTGTCACGGTGTATCACTTTTAAGTGAAAACTATCTATCGCAGATCACTGGCGTTTGTGTGTGGTAGTAACACAGAGTCTCCCATCGATCACAACGTTTGCCGAAATTCGGTAACTGTGGGAGTGTGTGAGATATGGTGTTTGAAATTGGTCGATCATGAATATTTTCGTGTTTCATCCAAAGACTTGTGTGTATCCGTAAATTTTACCTTGCTGCCGGAACTACATAGCGCAGAAGACTGGTACTTGTGTGTGGTAATTAGTGTTGCCCAAATGCAAGAACAAGACCAGACTTGGCCGGTCTTGGTCTTGCATCAATACACCTGGTCTTGGTCTTGGTCTTGCAAAAATGCAAGACCAAGACCGATTTTGGGCAACACTAGTGTTGCCCAAATGCAAGAACAAGACCAGACTTGGCCGGTCTTGGTCTTGCATCAATACACCTGGTCTTGGTCTTGGTCTTGCAAAAATGCAAGACCAAGACCGATTTTGGGCAACACTAGTGGTAATAGTATTGAGTCTCCCATCGTGCATTAGGGTGGTTAGATGTCTATAGCTGTCAATATGAATTCTTTACAATCACGAACGAAGTCGTGGGTACCAGCTAGTAATAGAATAAGATCGAACTGGTTGTATTGTTAAAAGCCGTCCCACCGGCGCCGGCGCTCTGAGCGGATTGCTACGTTTGTAGCCCATGTTTATAAACAGCAGGTTGACACTACAGATGTTTTATAGTTTATAACTGTTATTAAATCACAAGTTTTATTCTTGCTTAAAAGACGTAGAAAAGAATTGTAATAACGAACCAGATACTTACAGAATCGTAGTAGATTTTATGCAAAATCTACCTTTGCCTCACATTACTAGTGCAGGAAAAAATATTCTACCATCAGCAGTTGTGGGTTAACGTCATCCACATCAAATTTCTCCACAGACGACACGATAATGGAGTGACATCGCTCCATTTGGACGGATGGAGCGATCGTGTATGGCCGCTTCTAGACGACCTCGGCCACTCCGATCTAGTTAGTACCGCACTGGATTTTCCTAACACTGTTGCAGATCAGCAAAACATTCAGCTTTCAGTAACGAGTGCGAAAAAAGTCTATGAAAGAAACCTGTGAAACATTTGCGTGTCTATTAAAAAAAAAAAAAAAAAAAAAAAAATAGAAACTAGCTTGGCTGTTTCGGGCGTGTAATGTAATAATGATTTGTTCACGTAAAAACTTCCAGGCCACGATTTAGTGAGACCAGGTCGGGTCGCCTAAAGGGGCGTTTAGAGTGATTAGGACGGCGCGGCATGACACAAAGAGAACACGTATTGGCCGCAGATTTCGCAGATTTTAGGTTGGCCGCAAATTTCACTGGTCGCAGTTTTCACATATCCCTCCCCAAGCAGTATGTAGGGCAGTGTTTTTCAAAGTGGGGTAAGCGAACTCGTAGAGGTTCGCAGCAGTTGATCGTAGGGGGTTCCCGACAAGATTTACGTAATGGCGGACTGGATATCTGAGGCGTGTAACACGCACAGCTAGTATAAGATTAAGAAACACTGATGTAGGGGAACGAGGCTATAATGTTGTGCCACGTCGGAGACAGCGGGATGCGGTTAAGACTCGTAAACAGGAAGTCACACATTGTAAAACAGCTGCGGCGGCGAACTATCCTGACAGGATCTTCTAATGTAAGCTACCAATTATCCTGGAATTGATCAGCTAATTGTGCTAATCACTCCGTTGGTGGATGACGGCGTGTTATATAGATGAGAACGGCCCAATTCTCCTCTCTCAACACATGCAAGACGCTAGCTTTCGTTGAGCGTAGTGACCGATCGTGGTGGTGTAACGGCTAGCGTTCTGGCCTCGCATTCGGGAGGACGGCGGTTCGAATCCCCATCCGGGCATCCAGATTTGGGTTTTCCATGGTTCCCCAAATCACTCCAGGTGAATGCCGGGATGCTTCCTTTAAAAGGCCATTGCCGAATTCATTCCCATTCCTTGCCCCCCATCCTTTCCCGTCTCTAAAGACCTAGTTGTTATAGGAGACGTTAAGTAGTTTAAAAAAAAATTGAGCATAGTGGGTAAGCGGTTAACGCTCTAGCCTCGCATTTTGGAGAACGCCGGCCATGGTTTCCCCAAATCACTCCAGGCAAATGCACGGATGCTTCCTTCAAAAGGCCATGACCGAATTCCCGCCCATTCCTTGCCCCCCACCCTCTACCGTCTCTAAAGACCTCGATGTTAAAAAGAGACATAAAGCAGTTAAAAAAAAAAAAAAAAAAAAAAAAGAGAACGCCGGTGCGAATCCCCGTCCAGGCATCCAGATTTGGGTTTTCCAGGGTTCCTCCCAGTCACCCCAGGCGGATGCCGGGATGCTTCCTTCAAAGGGACATGGCCGAATTCCTTCCAGTTCTTTGCCTCCAGACCTTTCCGGCCTCTAATGACCTCGATGTTGACGAGGCATAAAACCATAAGCAAAAAAAAAAAAAAAAAAAAAAAAAAAAGCCTTTAGGTCTCACATATTTAATTACGATGTTCTGGCATATAGCCACCCAACAAACTGAGAGGTGGTAGGTATTATAACGTGTACTCGTGTAGAAGTGAAGAACTTATTGATCTGGTCGAAATACTACTGAGTTTAATCAACACCGTTCCTTGAAGCAACTTTTCGAACACGTATCTTACATTCAAACAAGATTTAAATAAATTTAAATATTTTAGCTTGTGTACAAAGAACATGAACTCGTTTCATACAACCTACTCCAAGCGATACAACACACACTGCCCCGGACCCTGCCATGCTACAATGAAGACGCCCAATCAACAATTGCTGTTCGTCCAGCAATACTGACCAGTATCACAGATTGTTACTTAAATATAACAACACTATGCTACCCGGGTTTAATTTAATTTAATTTAATTGCAATGGAGCACACGCTTCGGTGACAATTTCTCTACACACCCAACTTCCCCCTATCCTGCACCCACCTACATTTTACCGAAACAAACTTCAATCTGTGGAAACCCAACAATATTAGAAGTTACGAACATTAATAGAATTATTCAGGATATTTATAATTAATTAATGTGACATAATTCAATATTTATGATAATAGTAAATTAATAATTAATAATTATTTGGAGGTTAGTGACAATGTTACAAGGCTCACGCAACTTCTAGCGAGAGGTTGGTACAGTGGCGTTTTCATAGTGAAATTCAGTGTAACCTAGCTCGTAACAGATATATGGGAAGTGAGATTCTACGAAGCAGTAGTGAAGTGATCAATGGGCCGTGACGAAGAGCTACTCAGCTCCCAGAAACAGATTACAAGGAAGAGCACAGAAAGATAATATCGATAATGATATATTAGAAGCGCCGTTGGTTCACGTCTCAAATAATACGGCAGCAAGAGGCATTCTGGACAACAGCACCTGGTTAGAAACAGCTTCTTTCCTCGTAAACTCGACAAATGAGGACTTCCAGTGACTTGAAAAGATTCGGTGGAATATTCTGTCAATGAATGGAGATACAGTCTACAACCAAATAAACGAGAAACCCAACTTGTATCAGAATGATAAAGTTAGAACCACCATTACAAGCAACGAATTCTGTCTACTGGTTTCAAACAGAAATATACAATTTTTCATTGGGAGTGTATCATTTAAAGCTTCACTCTAGCAAAATAGTTCTAATCTCCGTGCTCTACGTACTAACAACAACAAAAGTTATCAGAGAACATTTCCTCCCAAATCTCCCTTGCTATGTTTCTCCAACTATTAACAATGACTCTCAAAAACGTAACTTAATCCTAATAAACTAGAATCAAAAGTGAAATTAATGGGAGAGATTTCAGAGGAATTTAAAATAAAAACCGGTGTCAGACAGGGAGATGGGCTTTCCCCAATTCTTTTCAATTCCGTTTTGGAAAAAGTAATAAGAGTATTGGAAGAGAAACTCAAGGAAAGGGGAATTCACCATGAGATAAGATTAGGTTCAAAGCACAAAGGGGTTGGGGTAAACTGTTTGGCCTTCGCTGTAGTTCTCTC
>CM061918.1:37857162-38086311 GCA_031002005.1 Vandiemenella viatica | reverse complement strand
AAGCTAATATAAAGCGTGTAAAAACAGTTCCACGTTTTCTCAGCACTGAAGTTTATCGATATTTTTTAACTATGAAACGCTACGAAAAACAAACTTAATGAATGTATTATGGCAATTAATTTTATATCAGTCGCTCAGTAATTAATTTGTGGACATAATCTCGAATTTGTTCTAATGATATCTCTGGTCACTGTTAATTTGCGAGTGACGTCACCGTTCTCCAGCCAGCAGCTATCTAGCTGAGTGAGTGAGCGAGCTTAGGAAATTATATTGTAGACATCACATGATGAACGGTCCGATGGCTGAATTGTAACAATTCAGGGTCCGCTGTTCAAATCCCGGGCCAGATAGCACTTTTACAGGCGCTTAACCTGATGTTCGACTCTGCTTTGAGCATGTGAAGTAATAATTTTTGATCAGCACAGCAAATGCTACTTAAAGCAAATTTTTTGATCGGTATTATGACGCAAGTTCGAATGTCCACTACATTCCAATTCTGAACCACTGTTTGTCGCAAACGACGCGGTTTTAATTTATTTCATATAATGTAACTGCCGGTGGCAAAGTTTACTGTTTGTGTTCCTAATCCTATGGTGTTTCTCTAAACTTGGGTAGGTAATTTATGTTTTGTAAGTATTCGATAACAGTATTTTGCGGACAGCTTCCTCACGATCCCACGCCCTGGTGGTGTTTATCTGAATCTTGTAGACCTTCCAGTCTCGAGCACGTCCTCTATGTCTGTGTCCTCTCCTTATACGCACTGAGCCGAGGTCTCAATCACAGACTCTCTGTGCTGACTTCCTGCAAACAACTTCCGCAAGGTCAGACAGTGAACTAAATCCGCGGGTCGTGTCTGCCGCAATAAGACGTACTCAATAAAACAAGCACTAAAAACGGTACGAATTATATCTGAGAGTGTTGTCTCGTCTCCGTACCCAGTGGAACTCGCATTCAGCTTCATTGGCCTTGACATTATGTCTTAATGGCTGTGGCTCAGATACTAGAACACTACGCTTTCACGATCCTCTCAGCGGCTCGCATTTCCAGGCTTCCAAACCTGCGGGTTGAAAGAAGGGACCTTTGCTGTATCATTGATTTGTCTGTCTCGTACCCGCAGAAGTTGTAAATACGTAAACACTGAAATTTGTAACTGCTTGTTGCTTAGTTCTTAGTAGGCCTACCCCAAGCACGATTATAACATAAAAGTTGAGAAAAATCTTATAAGTGAAAATGATTGTGGGGTTTTTTACAATATTTTCTTAGATGATCTTCATTACTATCGAAGGATCTCTCCAACTCTGAAAATGTTTGCACATTTATTTATTTTACTACATTAATGACGTGGCTTCTTGAAAATGGCTAGAACACGTTGCGGCATATCACTAACTCTTTGTGTTCACTACGAATCGGTCCGGTTGTATTTAATACAGTATACAGGGTGTTACAAAAAGGTACGGCCAAACTTTCAGGAAACATTCTTCACACAGAAACAAATAAAATATGTTATGTGGACATGTGTCCGGAAACGCTTACTTTCCATGTTAGAGCTCATTTTAGTTTCGTTAGTATGTACTGTACTTCCTCGATTCACAGATTTTCTGTGAACGTGTGGGCAGGAATTGTTGGTGATGTCTTGATTGGGCCCCATGTTCTTCCACCTACGCTCAATGGAGCACGTTATCATGATTTCATACGGGATACTCTACCTGTGCTGCTAGAAGATGTGCCTTTACAAGTACGACACTACATGTGGTTCATGCACGATGGAGCTCCTGCACATTTCAGTCGACGTGTTCGTACGCTTCTCAACAACAGATTCAGTGGTCGATGGATTGGTAGAGGCGGACCAATTCCATGGCCCCCACGCTCTCCTGACCTCAACCCTCTTGACTTCCATTTATGGGGGCATTTGAAAGCCCTTGTCTACGCAACACCGGTACCAAATGTAGAGACTCTTCGTGCTCGTATTGTGGACGGCTGTGATACAATACGCCATTCTCCAGGGCTGCATCAGCGCATCAGGGATTCCATGCGACGGAGGGTGGATGCATGTATCCTCGCTAACGGAGGACATTTTGAACATTTGCTGTAACAAAGTGTTTGAAGTCACGCTGGTACGTTCTGTTGCTGTGTGTTTCCATTCCATGTTTAATGTGATTTGAAGAGAAGTATTAAAATGAGCTCTAACATGGAAAGTAAGCGTTTCCGGACACATGTCCACATAACATATTTTCTTTGTTTGTGTGTGAGGAATGTTTCCTGAAAGTTGGCCGTACCTTTTTGTAACACCCTGTATATGAGTCTTCTTACTGGACTTAACGCGAATTTCGCGTTGTTGCCGTATTGAGTTCTAGCTGTTTTTCGTAAGTGCCATAACGCGAATAACGTGTTGTGGCCGTTTTCAAGAAACCAGAACGCATTTTGGTCGGGTTTTTTTTTTTTTTTCTCTCGATGAGAATTTTTGGTTTTTATTTATATATGGACTTTTCAAATTTTTATATTTCGACATATGAGGCCTTACGCCAGCGCAACAGTGATTATGTGTGATCCAGTGCTTTTAGTTTCTTCCGATATGCATTTTTTCAACCAGTTATACACACCACAATACGGGCATGACATTCACAGAAAAACACTGAATCCTCCGTGCCCACGGACGGACTCGACCCGGCGACCTTCGGCACTCTAGCCCCTACGCTACCGAGGCCGGTTTTTATAATAAATAGTCTGCTAAATATTGCAGAGCTCGCCCCGTTGTCTCTGTTGGCTGTGGCGCCGTGATGGTGTCCGGCGCTGACACGGGGTTGGCTGGTTCCAGTGCTGGTAGTAGGACATTTTCATGATCAGGACCTGTCCAGCAGAGTAGGAGAGGTAGTGGTGCGTATTTCCTGATCACCAAACCTCTTCGCACTGTATATGGAGCGAGGGTATACGATTCGTTCGTCGGCTTGCCAGCCACGTAGGCCTGCACGGGCCGGGTACCTGGTTACACCCTCTCCCTTCTTACATCTCTCACCCACAACATAAACAACACTCTACACGTCATCACAGTCACAACACACAATAATATTTACGAAACTGTCGCACTGTGGCAGGCAACAGGATATCACCCCAGTTCTTCTCCCACGGAGGTATAAACAACCCCTATGGTAATCTCATGTACTCAGTGAAAGAAACATCGCATAAAAATATGGTAATGGTTCTGCAGTTTGAGTTTTCTTGCAGACGAAGTAAGCTTGTTTTTACAAAATCAATCTTCAGTGCACAATTATTTTGACAAACAGACACACATCATTGGACAGAGGATTTTATAAGTCGGGTAATAAATGTACCATGTAGAGCCTAAATGCGTTATTTAAATTTTCAGAATTTTCTTCAGATCCACCGTAATCGTTTTGAACAAATTTTTTTTTTGACTTGTATAATACCCAACAGCCAAGTATCTCGGTGGTAGCGCCCACGCTTTCAAAATGGCATGTGTCCAGCCAGGGGGGGGCGTATCCAATATCAGAGCTAGAGCGGGGCAAGATTTGAGCTAGGGGGGCGGGAACTCATATTGGTTTCGAGGAAGTGGGGTGGGGCACTGAAATGATGATTTCTTATAAAATGAAACTCAAATCTATTGAGGAAACTATTTTTATTATTGATAAATATAGTAATCCAACCACTTAATCTTAAGACCTACTAGGTAGTAAATTAAGATCGTAACTCAGTTATAGTTTAATTCTTAGAAAATTGTTTAATATCTTTGTTTCTCAATATCTCACGGTGTTCTTTCACGAAATTTCAATGCACATTCATCAGGCATAATCCAGTCAATCTTTCCTCTGAGCCTGCTCAGCCAGTTTTTCACTCGTCGAAACGTACTAAAGGCAATTTAATTTTTCTTCTGGGGGTGGGGGCAGCAGCCCCCCTGCCCCTCGCTGGATACGCCCATGTGTTCGGGTTCGATTCCCTGCATGAGGCGAGATTTTTACAGGCTGCTGTCCTGAGAATCCTGTTAGGATTCCTCGTTAAACTGTAGTTCCGGAGAAAAGGAACATATGTTATTACGGGGAGATCCAATCAGCCTTTGGCATTTGAACTAATTTGCAGAGGCCACCAATTGTAAAATTCAGGTCCCATTCATTCTGTGTGTAATAAAATCTCATGGCCAGAGGTGCCAAAGCAGTAACACACACTCTTCGCCGTTGTCGAGAAAATCGGCACTGAAATATTCCGTTGGGTTCAAATGCTTTCTTCGTCACGTAGTTTTGAAGGGAGTTTTTCCCGGAGTATGTCTGACTAAAAGTCTCCTCTGGTATTCTGCCAGATAAGTTCTTCTGTCCACAACGTTTCGGTAGCAATCTCTGCTGCCTTCATCAGGTGAGATGTCAGAGCGTAGCTACGATTGCGACGACACAGTACTGACTTATTAGTTGTGTTCATTATGTGCGTAATAATTTTAACGACAGTCCGTCAAAAGATAACAGAAAAAAATGTCTTCTAGAATTTATAAGGATAAAAGCTAGGCACCAACCCGGGGGCGGGAGGCGTTGAGAAAAAAGCCACGTAAGGCTACGTTGGGGGGAGGGAGGATTCAAGGGAGGCCAAAATGGAGCCACGTAGTTTATGGACGCTCCCAAAGCACACAAAGACGACCACCTTATTGTTCACTAGGCCGGCAAATCAGCGCCACTACAGAATTCCATCCCCTCACACAACGGTGAGGCGTGACCTGAACTGTCTAAAAACATATCTAAAAGCGATGACAGAGTCGTGACATTGCAAGGCTAAGCACTGGTGAAGACGGAGCCCGAACTTCTGAGAGACGTATCGTTGTATGAACAAGGTCTTTTAAGACGCAGACATCGAGTTAGAAGTAGGTTAAGTGAAAAGCTTGTTTGTGGGCTAATGACTCACGGTATGCATTTGCGGAGGTGGAGTTCCGTATTCCTCTCCTGATGGAGGCGGTGCGTCAGTGTGACTTTCACCCGCTAGCATTTTCGACGCAGGATACCGCTACGACCGAGACAAACATCCGCGATTCCACACAGCTGACATTGTCACGTGGGTAAACAAGGCAGATTCTTGTGGCCTTGCGCCCTGGTGGCACAGCTTCGATTTGCTGCACACTCCGCCTCTATCGTTGCCGGACCTGCAGTTTAATGTGCCGAACTACAACTCTTAAAAATTCACGGCCGTACCGGGATTTACTATTACTATTACTCTGCGCCTCACTAAAAGTGTGTGGCAGAGGGTGCATTGCACCTATCCGAAAGGGTAATAGTTTGGAAGGGATATACGGGATATGGCCGAAGGCGCCCATGGGCTATTGTGAGGAACCATCCCAGCATTCGCGTGGAGTGATCTGGGAAAACCATGGAAAACCTAAATCTGGATGCACGGACGGGGATTTGAAACCGCGTCCTCCCGAGTGAGAGGTCAGAGCTTTGCCTTTCCCCCACCACCCTGGGAAACTGAGTAAATCTTTGTGGGGTGACTAGTATATGCAGTGGCGTAGCTAGGTCAACAAGGGCCCCGGTGCAAAAAATTTATTTTGAGCCCTCAGGCCAGACGGGCGACCTTTTTTTTGCTTCGTGTGCTGGTATAGGCCCGTGAGCTGAGGATGGGGTCCCTTGAGGTATCCTTAGGGGCCCCGTGAGCAGTGGTTGGGGGCCCCCCTGAGCAGCGAGGGCCCTTAGTGGGGGTCTTCCTGTGTCTCAGGGGCACCTTTAGACGAAGGTTGAGCTAAAAAAAAAACTAAACTGCGCTTGGGGGCCCCCAGAGATGCGCTTTGGGGCACCTTGAGGTATGCTTGGGGGCCCCCTGAGCGTAGGGGCCTCGGTGCACTGCACCGCCTTGCCCCATAGTAGCTACGCCCCTGAGTATATGTGTATTTCATTTGTTGTTAGTGTTGTGAATAAATGAAATATGGAAGAAGTTGTAGCGTGTAAACTGGTGACGGCCTACATCAACCTTAATGTCCCAATCACCACCAACATTGTGTTACGTCTTCACTCCATACGCACTACAGAGAGGTCTGGGATTTAACCCAGGACTTTGGCGCACAATCTGGTGTTTAGTTATTGTACACCCCCACCTCTTCTGTCCTTACCGCCAAGTTACGTTGAAAATTTCTTCCATCGTCAGTACTCGAACCAGCTAACCCAGGTCAGGCACCGGGCACCATCACAGTGTCAGAACCAACTGAGTTAAAAGAGCGGGTCAAATAAGCACTAAAAACTGAAATTTGTGTGCCCTTCTGGGATCAAAATTCTTGGCACTTTTGATTCGGTTGAAATGCTTTCTCCTTCAACACATATTTCATATTTAAAAAGTTTTTTTTTTAACCTGCTTAACGTCTCTCTAACAGCGAGGTCTTTAGAGACGGGAAAGGATGGGGGGCAAGGAATGGGAAGGAATTCGTCCATGGCCTTTTGTAGGAAGTATCCCGGCATTTGCCTGGAGTGATTTGGGAAACCATGGAAAACCCAAATCTGGATGCCCGGAAGGGGATTCGAACCGCCGTCCTCCCGAATGCGAGGCCAGAACGCTAGCCGTTACACCACCACGCTCGGTTTAAAAAGTAAGCTAGAGCGCGCAAAAAGCTGGCGTGTCCAGAATCTACCGCAGATAGATCACACTATTTCCCACTATATAACAAAATTGTATTTTTAGTAAACGTCTCACCATTTTCAAGATCATGATTTTTTTTTTCGATACATGTGACGTTTTTTCAGTTTATTCCACGACATTTCTACAAATTAAGACTTTTTGAACCCTTGTTTTTTGATTTACTCAAATATGTTTGAATTATCTAAAACTATATTCTTTTTTTTAAACACGTTAAAAAACTTATAAAAATCTTAAATGGTATAATTATTTTATACTTATTTTAAAATCTTGTTTTATGGTAGTTTTATCTGCTACAGAACATTATGCATTTTAAACATGTAGTAAAAAAATCATGATGATTTTTTTAAAAAGATTGTTTTAAGATTTTTTTAACGTTTTAAGAACATTGTTTTAGATGACTCAAACATCCTTGAGTAAATTAAAAAAAGGTGTTCAAAAAGTCTTAATTTATAAAAATGGTCTGGAATTAACTGATCAAAGTCACATGTTTCGAGAAAAAATATTAAAAAATCTATTTCTCGAAAATGGTAAGACTTCTACTAAAATAAAATTTTGTCACATACTAGGAAATGATGAGACCTAACTGCGGTTGCAGGTTTTTCCTTTCATTCCTGGACACTCTGTATATGGTTTACATCATTCCTGGACGAAAAATTCCAATACAGTAACTAGCCACGGTATCAATAAAGCCTGGCTTCTACTTTCCTTTAATATACGAGATAGCTTCCTTGTGAAATTAAAAATATCTGTCAGCATATTGCAACATCGGTAGATCGTGGGATGGAAATATCATAATTCCAGCTGTATCGTATTCGAAAGTTATGGTCACAAAACTTCTCACAGCTGGTGGAGTAGGTATGGGCAGTGGTTACCTAAAACCTCAGCTGCAATGTAATATCGACACCGATAAATGTATACCCACTGAGCTACACTATAGTCCTTTCTAAAGGCGCGTTCCGACGATCCCTTGTAATGAAGGTGAGACGGGACGGGGCGAATAGTCAGCCAGACGCCATGGGAAGAGGGCCGCCTCTGCTAGCGGAGACGAGACGCAGCTACCCACTCGGAGTCGGTAAACATCACAGGCGTGTGTAGCGGTGCGCTGTTGCCATCGGTTTGAAGCAGCGGTTCGTACCCCTTCTGTTGCTGTAAAGTGCTGTGTGCCAAACGACACTAGGCAACGTGGTGGGGAGGTGGCGGAGAGGTAAGCTAGGACTAACCTGCGGCCCGCGGTCGTCCCTACACTTCGGCTAATGAGGTCCCGTCCCGTCTCGCCTTCGTTGCAAGGGATCGTGGGAACGCGCCTTAAGAAGGGGCTGGGGCTTTTTCCGGGCCTGGCTACAGGGAGGCTGCGGGTTCAAATTCCCATACAAATTTCGGTTTTCGAAAGGTTCCCGGGTTAATTCCCGGAAGTATCTTACAAAAGTCCATGGCCCGATTGCCTTACTTCACCCATCTCTCCTGTCTCTAATTACCTTCACATCAACAAAGCGCAAAGCCCAAAGGAAAGAAAATGGAACTTATTTCTTAGTTAAAACCTTTGAAGTTTTCTTTACGCCTCATCGACGGCTAAGGTTATTAGAGACGGAATGGGACTTAGGATAATTAACGGGAAGGTATTCGGCCATGGCCTCTTTGAAGGAAGCATCCCGGCATTCACCTGGAGTGATTTGGGGAAACCGTGGAAAACCCAAATCTGGATGACCGGACGGGGATTCGTACCCGCGTCCTCTCGAATGCGAGGCCAGAACGTTAACCACTCACCCACCGCGCTAGGAAACGGGAATGAATTCGATCCCGAGCTTTTGAAGAAACCATCCCAGCATGGTGCGATTACGGAAAGCGGAGTCATGTTGGCAGAGCTGGTGTCCGAAGCCGCCGGCTCCGAACGTTGACCGCTGACCCGTCAGGTTCATTGACCTGAAGTCCACAGGATTAGTTGGTTTCCGTTGCGGACTGTGTGTGCGGGCAATTGAGCTGGCTGTTTACGGAGCGGCGTTACCGTGCACGGCTCGGATCGCCGCAAAGTGTTTACGATGACGTCACGGATGGGGAATGCCGGCGCGGCGGCCAGCATGAATGGCCAGCAGCTGGGCGGCGTTGCCAACACAACGGTAAGAAAGGTACTAACACCGCCTGGCCTTATACAGCACTAGCTGTTACCCGCCACTTGGACTATTTATTGCTAGAATAGCATATTGAAAGTTGTAAGTTACGTGAAAGGAGTTCAAAAAGCGCAGAGTCGGGTTAATATAACGGAGAAGCCATCCCCATTTCATTTTACCATTAAACATTTCCTCCGGCAGAATTTGTATTTTAAAATTATACCACTTTCTGGGGACAGCTTACGTCAATTTTTTGTACACAACGTTTTTGGTTTTTGTGTCCTTTTCTAAGATATATAACCTTTGAGGGTTGTAAATACCTATGAGGAAAACACGTCTTTTCTAAGTATATACCCGCTACTTTCAGCGTTTGTCCCCCCGGTTTTATGGACAATCATCGCCAATACTAATTTAAGCGGCTACTGTAGTCTTTTAAACTGGAATGGTAGATCCATCGGAATTATTTGGACTAGATGACCCATGTAAAAATTTCGCGAATAAGGTTGGTGGTTTGCAATAGGACATGAGAAGAACCGCCTCATTCTTATCAATTGTTATTTGTTAGGTGTAATAGGCAGGTAACAAAAGTCGACGCCACTGAAGCAGTTTATTAATATCTTTGTAATATGTGCTGCTGCCATCCAGCGGCGTGGACCTGAACTATCCCATACGCGCGACTTTTTCAGTTATTACTTTTGTCCTTAAAGAGTCAAAATTCCGAAAAATTTCGTTCTTAATTTATAATGTTGCCCGAGTGGAGGCATAATCTTTCAAATGATACTTCATTTATCGATTTAGGTTAGGTATCAACGGACATAAATTGCTCGTAACAAAAAACACGGTATGGAAACAGTGATACTTTTGCCCCTTAAGGGCCAAATTCCGAAAAATTCATTTCTTAAAGTATGATGTGACAAAAGTGGAGACCTTAATCTCTAAAGTAATACCTCATTTGTCGATTTTGGTTAGATATCAAGGATGATAAATGGCTCGTGACAAAAAAAATACACTATGGAAATAATGATACTTTTTCCCTTAAAGCGTCAAATTCCGAAAAGTTTTTTTCTTAAAATATGTTGCGTCCAAAGCGGAGTCCTTAATCTTTAAAATGATACCTCATTTATCTATATCGGTTAGATATGAAGGGAGATTAAAATGGCTCGTGACACAAAAATGCGTTGTAGAAATATTGATACTTTCGCCCTTTAAGGATCGAATTCCGAAAAATTCCTTTCTTAAGATATGTCGTCACCAAAGCGGAGATCTTAATCTGTAAAATGATACTTCATTTATCGGTTTCGGTTAGGAATACAGGGAGAGAAATGGTTCGTGGTACCCCAAAACCGCATTTTAGAAATATTGACTTTTTTGCCCTTTAAGGGCCTAATTTCAAAAAATACTTTTGTAAAATATGACGTGACCAAAGCGGATACCTCATTTAACGATTTCGGTTAGGTATGAAGGGAGATAATGGCTTGTGACAAAAAAACACCTGTTAGAAATAATATATATGATTCGAGAAATCAACTAATTATCGCCTTCTGCCGTTCCAGTCATTATCATAGCTTTTATTACGTTATTTTCTTTTACAAATTTCATTCCTTCCAGGTGAAGCCTTCGATAGGAACCATCCCGGCAATCACCCAGAGTGACTGCGGAAAACTGGTCAGGTTGGCCGGACAGGGATTTGAACCCCGGTCTTCCCGTCTATACACGAAATTTATGAACAGGTCATACATAACTGACTGCGATAGAAACAAAGCCTGAGTGACCGATATAACATTACAGAGACACACACACGATATCCGTCTGTCAGTCACCGTTCGGTTTGTTTTCAAAACCTCATGACAAAATACGTAGGATACTTTTTTTCCGGATAAGTAACATGTCTCCTTACTAATGATGCGTAGTACTTCCTCGTCAAGTTGCATGAAAATCCTTTTAGTTGTGAAAACACAACAAACAGACTGAGCAAATTAGTTTAGATTGGATTGCTAAATCTTACCTTCTAGATTCTCTGACAAAAGTATTGAGGGATTACTGGAGATCGCGATTCCGCCAGGAGTTGGAATCATAATACAGCAGTGGTCAAATGCAAGACTCCAATATAAATTCTTTCCTAAGTACATTTAACGGTTTCATGCTGGTCCAGGCTGTATTACAACCTAATTTTTGCTTGAAAACAGTGGTCCAAGCTGTATTACAACAGAATTACTACTTGAAAATAATACGTCTTGCGACTGAATAAAGCTGTATTCCAACGATATTACTACATGTTATTGCAGCGGAATCGCGATCTCCAGTAGACCCAGTATTGATGTATCTGCACCACGCAGTCCGTTTCGACTATTTACGTTATGTGTGTATGTCTGCGACACATTCAAAGGATAGTCAACAAATTCTATAAAATCCGGCACCAACTTTCCCAATTGGCGATATTGTAGCTGCAGCTTTACGACGATTTATTCAGACTTTTTATCACCTGAGAGAAGTACCATCGCCAGTTAAGCTTGGATCCAATATCTAGAAGTTTTACCTCATAGTATTTAACAAGCCCTGCTATGAAACAGAAAAAAAACACCTTAACTCGTCTCCCGAGAACATTAAATTAATACTGAACGACGAGAAAAACTACATTACTATGAATTTTTTTATGGTTCATCAGTCTCTCAACTCGTTTGATGTAATCTTCCATTTCTCACTGTCTTGAACGTCAAATATTCATGAAATGAATCACCGCTCTGCGTTTCATGTATCGATGCGACAAAACTATCACTCTAAAAAAATCGGTTGTGTTATAAAATTTGACGCTTTTAACAGTCTTCATATTTGTAAAATTCCACTTACTTGGCGGTTTAGCGTTGTAACAATGTTGTTGCTACTGGGAACGCTTCGGCACCCAAGTTCCTCGAAGATATTTCGGACTGTTGCGCTGTGACGTCGTTCACCTGCATACTGGGCGGATTGTTCTGGTTTTTCGCCAGAGAGAATATTGCATTTCCGGCAGCGAGTGTCAGTTGTTCCAGAGATGTTATTGTAGATGTTGTACTGCCGGCTAACCACACTTCCACATTTGACTTAAACCGTAACCGCCATGTTTATTGAACTTCACACCAAGAACTTAAGTAATGACGAAGGTTATGTTGTCCTGCAATCAGTGATTTTTTCACTCATAGTGAAGGGGGCACGACATAATCAGCGATGGTGTTGTCAAGCATTCATCCCTCGTGTTGTTGGAGTTCCCCGTAATACTGTTAGCGTCTAGTAGGTTCCGTTGACCGCTAAGTCAGGGCGCTGGGAATTTTCTCACAACCCGGACACCTTGCGGTTTGAGCTTCCTGCGCATCCGCAATACGGTACCTCAAACTAACCAAGGATGAGTAGTGTAAGTAAGTCTCCACACCGTAATAATTAAAGCTCCGGCTGCAATTCTCCTATGGATTTCAAGAATTATTGTCCTAAAAACTTTAATTACGAATTCCCTGTTACCTAATTCTTCATTTTACGAAATTTTAATTTTTTTTTCGTGTGAATTTCCTCGATGATTTATTCCAGTTTGTAACAGCCTTCAAACCTATACTTTAAATGTAATTGTGTTTTATGAAGCGTTTGTAGCAAGCTAGGGGTCGAGTGAGTATGATTTTGTATGTTTGTCATGCAATTTACTGTAAATCAGTGTAAATGGACTTTGTTTGGTGAAAAGAAATTATGTAAATACCATTTAATATGTTTAAGGACAGAACTATGCAAGAGAAATTGATTAAATGTTTGTATTCGAAGCGTTGAGGTGAGTTTCCATGTCTAAAGGACAATTTACGACAGCTTAAAATGATATACGTGGATAATTTTGCGTTTAAGTATCTTTAATATTCATTTATCGGCATTTCGTAATGATTGTGTATTGATTTTGATTGTTTTTAATATGTTTTAATTGTTTAAGTATTGTTGAAGTTCGAGAAATATCTGTAATATTCTGGATCTTTCTTTGAAACATATAAAGCGAGCGACAGAGACTCTCAGACAGTTTTACAATAACGGTTTGTAGCGGACAGTTTTACGTTTACTGTGAGAGTGTACAGCAGTATTGTCTTTGGAAGCACTATTGAATGTAATGGCTGGAGCTTGTGTTTACATGTGACCACCATCTTGAAGTCCTTTGTCTTACGAGTAATAAAAACAAGTTAAACTTGAAACTGTATCGCGTACTAATTATTTTATATGTAATTAACCTACGAGACACCTAATCAGTTCCTGACTCTCTTATCCATTTAAGAAATTTCTCCCATACGTCAGGAACCAAGTACCAGTTTCGGATCATGGTCATCTCTTCCTACTCTCTAATTCTGCTACCAATGTCAGACCAACAGCTATCACTAGGATTCAGATTTTTATGACCAAAGAAATAGAGAAAAATGTATGGACATTTTACCTTAAAAACGGGAAAATATGACCTAAAAATAAAATATATCCAAAATTTTAAATTTACTATACATCAAAACATGTTCACTGTATACATTATTTATTTTAAGTAGTAGGTCTAGTTTTGCTTTCATGTAAACGGAAGCAAATTATGCTAATTTGCTTCAGTGCACTCACGGCATCAATGGGAAATTAAATTTTAAATCGCTTTGTTGAAACCACTTTAATTTCACATAATTCACAGAAAAGAACTCTTTCATCTGTCCTTAAATTCTCCTCTTCAAATTCCTTTACGTAGCTCCATAACTGCGCACTTTCAGAAAAATTTATTTTCGGCGTGGCGGCACGTACTCACTGATCCACTGCAGATTTAACACTGGATTATTTTCAAAAGTATTGGCGACAATGAGACATTGATAGTCACAGGCATGTTGCTGCTGCTGTTGCAGTGTCGATATTAAAAGGAGGGCAGAACATTAACGTTTAGAGTGACAATAATACATAACTTTAATTCTTAATTAGTGAATTCTGACCAATTCAGAGACAATTAGTTTTGTTTTTTCCTCAAATGTATAATAGGAATATAGTTCTGTAAATAATGATCTTAATTTATTCTCATCCATAACTTCCCGGTACTAAAAAAAATTACCAGATTTTTCCTCAAAATATGATCATATGACCATAAATACCATCGTAATATAACCAAAACTAGGAAGATGGTCTGAATATGCTTTTATATACTATATAAAATACATTTAAATATCAGAAACGTTTAATCAGTGTTTAATTCAACATTACAACTCGTAAAGAAGGCAGGAAAAATATGACTTGTTATAAAGATCCGAATCCTAGTTATCACCAACCATTGCCTTGTACACTCCCGGCACTCTCATCACCTATCTCCTGTTTTCTAATGACTCTCAATCAATTTCCTTTATCATATCGGTTCCTGATTGTTTTCTGCGGTAAGTTCCTCTTTTATGCCCTCTTCGGCTCCTATATTTAATGTCTTGGGTCTGTCTAAGGTTTCCTATTCCAATCCCTCATATCTCTGTGTGATCCTCCTCTGCAGTAAAATCAATATTCGAAGCTGTCTCTCTTTCTTCAATAATATCAAATTTATGCCAAGATATTTAATGTCCTCAACAAACAATTTTTCGTCAATCCCAATTTAAAAAAAGAAACCTTTATATTTCTACATGTGTATTTGATGTATTACATTTGAGGTTGGACACGGTCGCTAAAGGTGGATGAATCAGCAATTATCAACGTCTGGGTGAAAAAATAACTGACAAAAGAATTTGAAATAAATATAAAGCAGAGAAAGATAAAAGCCTTCAAATGAAGTAGATATTGTAGCAGCAATGGTAGACCGAATATAAAAATACGATCGGATGTAATAGGAGTCGTAAACGAATTCTGTTACTTTGGTAGTAAAATTTCAACTGATGGACGATGCGGGATTCACGGGAATAGCACTGGTGAAACGATCTTACTTGAAAAATGTAAATCTTTTGGTTTCGAATGTTGAACTAGGACTTGGGTAGTATTGTTTATAACATTATGTATGGAACAAGTGATTAAGGACATAAAGAAGGAAAATTGAAGCATTTGGAAAGAGGTGTTATAGGCAAGCGGACATGGTACAAAAAGAACGTGGTTTGGAAAGAATGTGCGAGAAAAGAAGTTTTTGGAAGAGTCTGACAAAAAGAAGAGACAGAATGGTGAGTACCATTTTTATGACATGCGGGATTGCTTTGTCTGTTACTGGAGGGAACGGTCGAAGTTTAGAACTGTAGAAACAGATAGTGTCAGTTAAGACACATGCGTGGTTAATTTCACTACATGAATAGAACAAAAAGTTCAGCAGACTTATATTGGTAGACATGGCTGTGAGGTGTGGTGAAACGCCTCCTAAAGGTACGCATGTTTTCCATCGGGCAGTTGTATCCAGTAATACCAGCTGCTTGAAGTTCTTGACAGTATGAAGCGATATTCTCAAAATATAAGAACCATTATTCGTTAAATGACTGCAAAGTAATGTTTACTGTTTTGTCAAGTATTGATTGAAATTTGTTTCGCGAAGATCGAATGACATCCTTTTAAATGGAAAAGCCGTTCCCACTTATTATTATTTTCATACTTTTTTACATAAAGCGACATTTTGTTCAATATGAGTACCATTGGTGCTGTTGCAGAAATCTCAGTGGGAATGAATTTCTTGCAAAACTCTTTTCAGCATTACTGGTGAACCTGTGGAGTAGTTTCCATTTCTGACTTCAGAGAAATTTGGAGGTATAGATCGAAAATACTTCCGATTTTAATGAAACAACGTAAAAAGATTCCAGAAGAGTTAAGTGCGAGGAGCGAGGTGGCCAGGGAATATTCAAACTGCTGCGATGTGGTACACTACATCACCGGCTTCTTGTTAGTCTCTGGAATGAAAAACTTTCGAGCATAGTCAGAGAGACATATATATGATGACCGGACTCGAAGTCAAGTCGCCCAAGTATTAGTCGGGACTGAGCTACATTGTGTTTCGTGTTCAACGTCAACGAGAATATCTCGGAAACTCATTTCATGGAACGGCTGCACCAGTGGCATGACGTTCTCTTGAATACCTACGAGAGAAATTTTGCTGTAGCAAGTGTGACGGTTTAGTAGTGTGTGTTGTGGTGTCTATGAGGAGAGTCCTTGAGTGTACAACGTGCACCTGCAGGAACTCCAACAACGCTCTCTGTTGTCCTTGATAGCAGACCTCCATACTAACAACACAATCAAATTGGGATCACTCCACTCACAAGCAATAATGAATCAAACACAATCTTTCTTCGCTCAGTGAATCATTTATTGTGAATCAACGCTCTGCCCTTGCAGTCGAGAGGACGCAGGTTCATATTTCGGTTTTCCATGCTTTCCCGAAATAACTCAGACAAATGCCTTCATTAACGTTGTACAAACCGAAATTAATTACTCTTTCGGTGACGTCGTAATTGCCAATATCTTCTACTTTATGCATAAACTATGTGTTACCCGTGACTTCGGACGCGTTGACTAAAATTTTATTTCTAAACTGAGAAAAAATCCATAATATAATTAAATACATGAACAGATCATACATTAACTGACTGTGAGAGAAACAAAGCCTGAGTGACTGATATAACATTACAGAGATGCACACACACTATCTGTCTGTCTGTCACCGATCGGTAATCCCAAAAAAGTATCCTATGTCCTTCCAAATGATACGTAGTATTTTCTTGTTAAGTTTTATCAATTTTGGTTTAGCCGTTTAGTCATAAAAACGTAACAAACAGACTTTTGCATTTCTTCTTTCATCGATGCTGCTTTCCTGTTTTCTTCTAATATTTTTCCTTTGTATTTTATTCCCTTTCGCATTGACCAAGTATAATAATAGTTTTTGCTTTTCAGTTCTCTCTTCTTTATTTTGTTTCGTCACTTTCCGTCATAGTTTCATCATCTGTTACTTCCTTTTCAATGAAAAAGCCGTTCCCATTTATGATTACTTTAATACTTTTTACGTAAAACGTCTCATATTTTTACATCTAAGGGACATTTTGGTTCGATATGAATACTATTGGAGCTGTTGCAGAAATCTCAATGGGAATGAATTTCTTGCCAAACTCTTTTCTGCAATACGGGTGATACTTGTGCTCATTTGGAGTAGTTTGCATTCCTGACTTCAGAGAAATTTGGAGGTATAGATCGAAAATACTTTCGATTTTAATGAAACTCTGTAAAAAGATTTCAGAAGTGATAAGTGCTAGGAGTGAGGTGGCCAGTAAACAGACGTCAAGAAAATCTCTAACTGCTGTGATGTGATAAACTACATCGCTGGATTCTTCTTAGTCTCTGGAATGAATATTTTCGGACATAGTCACAGAGACAATATCGTTCATGGTGTTTTCAACAAAAAAGAAAAGTCGGTCCACTTTTAGATTTGCACAAAACGCTCGCGGAGTAATAGTAATAGTAGACCCCCTCCCCCTACCAATCGACCTCGCAATTGTTTTTAGACCTTTTGTTTTTTAGGTCTCATGCCCCCAATAGCAGTTATACCCCCTCCCTAAAGTTGACCAAATTCAACTTTTACGTCATTTGTAGACCTTCTTTTTGTTTTTTAGCTCTACCATTCTGCAAGAATTTCAAAACGTGAGATTTCCGTTGACCTCCCCCCCTGGTGAGGTTTCTTGAGATTTCACCGGACCCCCCTCCCCTATATCATCTCACGTGATTAATGGACGCCCCAAAACTAGGTTGTGTGATACGTATAAATATACATATTTCTTACATCGTTGCCAGACTGGTTAACAAACACTTATTTTTTGTAGACACTGCTATTGTATCATTAGCTAAAGTGAGGAGGAACAATTTCGTTGAATTTCAGTGAAATTTTTTGCCATCTATACGATGCTGCGTATGACGTACAATGTGAATAAAAGATAAGAGGACGCATGTAGGTTGGGACACACTTGATGGCCAATGGTCGCTGGCGGCGACTCGATTGAAATTAGTTCAGACAAAACCGCATCGAGCCCGAGTAGTTTGGCACGTGTGGCCCGAACTGTTATTCGGTGCAATCAGTGAAAAAAGCGAGAAGTGTAGTGAAGATAACTTAATTCCTCATCGCCACCGGATGGTTACTCAGCAAATGGTTATACAAGTAGTTAGTATTTTTACATAACGTGGAAAGTGAGTGATAACGCTCTGGCTTCACATTTTTTCGAAATCACTCCAGGCCAATACCAGGATGGTTCTATCAAAAAGATCATGGGTCGATTTCCTTCCCGTTCCTTGCTCCAATCCTTTCTCGCCTCTCATGAACTCGACGAGGCGTAAAACGATAAGAAAAATAGTTATAAATGAATGTAATTTTTCTCGGCGTTGTTTATTTATAAACGTTTCTCGGAAAACAAACCGCGTAATATTGTTATTAATGCACAATATTCCGGCGACTTTATTCTCCGTCACCATCTTCAGGTGCAGTTGCAAGTCTTGAAGTCAGCCTTGAGCGTGTTGGATTAAGTCAAGACTCGATAGCAGAAAACGAGCTCTTGTTGCATAAGGAAAGTAATATTATAAATATAATGTATTTTTAAGATTAAAGTAAAATAATATTCTTCATTGTATTTAGCCTACTGCTATTACTTGAAGCGTGCCGTTGTACCATAGAAACAGAGTTTATGTTGATGAATTTTCAATTCCAACGTGATGGTACCACGCAATACTTCACTTAATGCGAAAATAGTATTTTTAATAGAAGCCTGATTTTGAACGTGTACGAGAAGGAAACTGCAATAATTAGCGTACAAGAGGATGCAGTAACAAGGTAAGGAGTGGGGATGGGGTGTGCTCCCCTAATATGGTTAGGGATGATACAATGCGAAAATGATTAGATCAGTAGGTGACGTCGTTGTGATCGCAGAAAGCGAATATTATTTGAATAATAGTGTTGAAATGGGGAATTCATATGGGAAATTAATACAATATGTAAAGCTATAACACTAATACAAAAATAATGATTATGCGGCAGAGCGAAATAATGACTTATCGGATATTACAAGATTTCAAGGATTTTATTTACTTGCGAAGCAGGAAAAAAAAAAAAAGGAAATCGCATGTAGAATCGGTCAGGAAAAGATCGCATTCAATAAAAATAAATATCTTCTGGCCACTATCAACATCAGTGGGAGGACAGGGAAAAGGTAATGAAAATCATTTTATTGCTGCCACGCAAAGTTGTGAAACATATGTGGTAAATACTGACGGGTGAGGAAAAAACACAATACTTATTTCGTTATAGAAGGATGTTGAAGATCAGCTAGAAAGACAATATAACGTATGGGGGAGTCTGTCAGAGAGCAGGACAAAGTATTGCGATTTGGAAAGGAATAAAAAAAATATAGAAGAACCAGATTACTAGAACGAGCTACACGCCATGAAAGCTTGATGAAAACGTTAATAGTACCGACAGCTCTGCTGCAACCTAGAATGGAAGATGACAGCTATAACCGCCTCGAGTCCATGGATTAAACGCCTAAGAGCAACGAGGTAATTATAAGATGCTACCGGAAGGTAATGAATGTGTCCAGTTTTTGTGTTATAATTATTTTGTGTATTATCTATAGAAGACTGCCAGCCGCTGTGGGCGGCAGATGTTTGCCTTGACCACAGCCCGTGCTGACCTCTGGCGGCCTTGGATTGACGAACAATCGCCTACCGCGCCGCGTTGCTGTCGAAACGAGAAAAAGAGAGAGAGAGAGAAAGAGAACTAGATTGCAGCGTAGAGCCAGAGATAAACTGCACACCCGCCCACAGCAAAGGTGATGGACAAACGCAGCTACAGTCTTTCTTTCTGGCTACGTGGCGGTCCCTGATTGGCTTCTTCCTGGCCACTCCGGACGGCTTCCTGGTTTCCTACATTCAGTTCCGTTTGTGAAATCGAATAGTTGTGGTGTTGACAAACATGATACCTTTGAATCTTGTCCTTACAAGGACACCACAAGGTATAAATGAACCTTATTTATAGAATCACAAAATATTAAATGTGTAAATATAACATAACTATGAATATAATAGAAAATATTAAAGCAATAAAAATTAAATATCCGACCAGCTTTTCCAAGGAATATAACGCTCAAAGAAATTACATTTTGCATTCCTTCAAAGACATAGACGAGACAGAAGTGTTATTTAATATGTAAATGTAAGAAAGGGTCTATGATTACAGTCAATTAATCAGAATAATTTGTTTGATAATAAATAATAATGCAAACCACAACGACCACAGGATTTTCGTTTCACTAAAATCACTTCGCAAATCCTAGTTCTAAATATGGACACACATTTGTCAGTTTTGGTACCACTCGGCGCATACAGGCATCGTAATTAGCTCCGGAGAATGGTACCGAATAAAGCAATCACGTACGTTTAATGAATTAATACGTTTGCAACAAGAAGGGGTCTTTAATTAGAGAATCCTTATGAATTATGCACAAATTATCCTTCTTCTAGTTCCTCTTTACCACGTTTTTAGCAACATTTTGATGTCGGGTGCTTTCGATGAGTTTTATGGTCAAATTTGGATCTTTGTTTTTACGGCCGCATGTCCTTGCCGACGCCAAGCATTTTGTACCTACTGCCAAGTCGTACTACCTACTACTGGAGGAAGTGAAGTGTTGGCATCTGTCCGCGAAATGTGTAACTATGTTCAGCGTGTGATGAGTGTATTTTTTGTTTGTGAAATGTGTAGTTTATGAAGCGGAGATTGGGTACCGTCCAGGGTTTCGCCTTGATGTCTGCGGAAAACAGCCTAAAAACCGCATTAGCAAAAGTTGATAGTGAAATACGAAAGTACGCAAATATAAATTTTCATTTTTCGTGAATAATTTACAAATTAGAGTTGAGATAAGAGCATAAGATGGTCGTAACTCTGTTGATTGCGGATAAGGACTGCTTTATGGATAAACGTATTATATTCACTTGTCGAAAATATTTCCAGGGTGGTCGACCATGGGAATCACCAGGTGCAGCGAGAGCAATTGACTTTGGCGCTTAGAATGTGCGTTGCTGATCTGGATATATCTTTCCACGGACTCTTCCATTTGGGATTACTGTAGGTCTGTTTGAGATGAGCACGTGTGTTTTGAGTAGCCGAATGTGGTCGATGTCTGTCCCAGGAATTTCACTTTAGCCACTTCTCTGTTAACTGACAGGGGTTGGTCCTTTAATGCGCTATGCGTGTTGTGCTTCCTTTCCCGCCAGCTGTTTGAAGACGTTTACGGTGTGCGATCTGACATGAAGTGAGCGTGTGGTGATAAGATAGACTAAGGATTGTACTAAACCATTCGAGACATGAGTGCTTGTTGTGTTGTATTGAGAGTCGGTGCTGGGTGGTCTGTGCTCTTGAGCGTTAATGAGACCAGCGCTCTTGGTGCGTATGAAGACTGCTCGCATTCCAGCACGCACTCTTAGGAAGGGAGCGTCTGGCTTTTAATAACTGTCGCTCTCCAGCCCCCGGGGTACGGTACATTGAGTTATGTGGCACGCTGCTTGTTAACTCCCGTCATTTAACCGACACACGTGTTGAAGTTACCGCTCTAATTCATTGCACTTACAGCGATATCAGACTGCATGTCTTCATTTTACTAATTCCTGTTTCAGTGAAAGTTTTTTAGCATCATTTGTTGAGGCGATGAGGACTAATTCCGTTGGGTTTGTTTTAGTTTTGAGTCGATACTGACGCCATCTGACATTTGTTGTAATGGGTAATCATCATATATGTTATATCTAAAAGGTGTTTTTTTGTGACGCCATCGTTTTTCCTTCATACTCAAACGAAATCGACAAATGAGGTGTCATTTTAAAGATTAAATTCTCAGCTTCTAATATCAAAAGGATTTTTTCGAAATTCAACCCGTAAGTGACAAAGTTATGAACTATGAAGGTCACGAGTACTCTCGATAGTTCAGAGTCAAGCCGCTAGGCTTCGCTGGCGTCGATAAGGAGGATCTATTACCGCTAGATAGCAGCACAAAATATCCACCATGCTCGGTCTAAAAACAGTTTCCTTTTCTTTTCAATTAATGTCCTCAAATTGATATTAAACTTATTGTTTAACTTGTTTGCAGGTCAGCCTGGCTAGTTGTAGACTTAGCGAAAATCGGATAACGCAAATGTTCACAGTGAGGAATGTATAATCAGCTGCGTAGACTGTGTCCTCCTGGTGAGTAGAGAGAATAACAGATCTGTTTTTTGCTCACGGTTTTACGCTTCATCGACGTCGAGGTCATCATTAGAGGCAAGAACTGAATGGGAGCCATGTAGGGCGTTCTCAACAAACGATACTGTCGTTTACAAGTCATTTTGGGAAACCATAGAAAACCGAAATCTGGATGATCGGAGGGGGATTCGAACCTGCGTCCTCTCGAATGCGAGGCCAGAGCGTTAGGCCCCTTTCTCACGCACCGGTTTTAGTGACAATCAAATGAAACAAATATGAGAGATGGAAATATACTATTGACAATTTTTGTAACATTTTATTAATAAGAAATCAACGCATATTATTTGCAAATTAACATAAAAATTAACATCTACAAATTTATGTTGGTAATATATTTACAACGTAAAGACTGACGTGTAATTCGTCAAAGGAAGCAACTGACTTGCAAAAACAATTAAACAAATTATTTTCATGCTTTTAAAAAACGCGAAAAAGATCTATTTCCTCTCTTGCTGACTGATATTATGCATCGAAAAGGAGGCGATTATTTACCAACCTTATTTACGACAATGAATTAAAATGCAATAATTTTCATCTTATTGATTGAGAAACTGTGTTTTAGCGACTTTACCAACGGGACTGAGCTCAATCGATGGCAGCAGGGTTGCCAACTCCAAAAAATATTGACCCCTAAAGCTGACGTCAAAAACTCTTGACAAAATACCCCTAAAATTTTGTTTGTAGGTTAGGTATGTAAAATAAAATAGCTCTTGTGAATTTCATCGAAGAACAGTTATAGTTGTAATTCAATGGCGTCAATAATCATATGGAATAGGATGGCAAATATTGAATATAATATTGTATAACGTCACCTGAATCATAATGAAAAGAAATTATAACATCGTAACAAAACTATTTTACTTTTTAAATCAGGATCTGTTCCAAAGTCTTTCTCTACTTTTGGCTGTATTTCTTTGATTTCACTTTATCCTTATTCTTAGGCATAATCAACAAATTGTTTGTCGACACACAACAGCAGAATTAATTCGACCAGAAATAAGTAAATAAGTTGCCGCAACAACTAACATTTTTCCATATGTGATAAAAAAAAAGAAGAAGAAAAAAAAAAAAACGTGTCTGTGGTCAATGGCGGATCAAGAGAGGGGCAAATCGTAGCACTTGACCCGGGCGGCAATTTCGCAGGGGTTTGTCGCTGCAACATTTTTTTAGATCCACTACTGCTCCCCCCTTCCCCCCGGGCAGCAACAATGGGCAAAATAATGTTCGAAGGGGCGTCAGTCTCACAGTTTATGCCCCGCCTAGAAAAATTCCTAGATCCGCCTTGTCTATGGTGACTTTTTTAATATATATATATATATATATATATATAAGGATCTGGAACAGATATTTCACCCGTAGTCTGTACTGTACCTGTTAAATTTAGGGGGAAAATCTCTAAGCTGAGACTCCTGAACGGCAAACAATCACGGCGTGTGAAAATAAGACTGCTACGGTAAAATATCGTACGTGTTTTTATCGTACGTCCAGTACCGTCGTGAGGGGAAGCCATCTGTTTCGATAATGGAGCCGGGGTTGTTTATGATGGCTGGTACATGGTCCGAGCAGAGCTTATGCCTCTTTGCCGCGGACCACTCAATCCTTCCACACCGCGCGACCATAGAACAGAATGAGCGTTCAACAAAGAGCGACTCTGTCCGCCCCTGCCCTGGCATACGTCTCGACCACCTATATAACTTTCTGTTTTATTAGAGCCTGGTTGTTGATTTTACTTCGGAGCAGCACGGGAATGTTTTGACACTGAACAGTTCACAGAGCTGATTCGAGAAGGACCCGCTCTAAAGGCGGTCCAGCCAGAGGAGTGTTCCACTCATCCACTGAAATAACAAACGCGCTGCGATAGAGCCGGAGTTCAAGCAACAGCCATACAATGAAAAATATCAATTTTACATTAAATTTTACATTTTACTTTGTTTAATTTTAAACTTGTCATAAAACCACACCTTCTTAGTAGCTGGAGGCACCGTTGAAGAGAGGTGGCATCGATTCCTACATATACTCGGGGAAGGTATGAACTTGCATATACCGAAACGGACAATCAGAGAAGAGAACGATCCACCATGGTACACACGGGAGGTTAAAAGGTTACTCAAGAAGCAAAGGAAGATACATGCACGATCAAAAAGGACGATGCATCGGACTGATTTAGATAAGCTAGAGGAGATAAGGGGACGTGTTAAGAATGCGATGCGTGAGGCCTTTAATAACTTTCGTGGAAATTCTCTCTCTAAGAGCCTCACTGAAAACCCTAAGAAATTTTGGTCGTATGTAAAAAAAGTTAGTTGTAGTGGGAACAATAAGCCAGTTCTAATAAAAAACGGACGGGAAATCGAAGACAGCCGCGACAAGGCTACCGTATTTAACACCGAATTCAAAAATTCATTCACGCGAGAAAATATGGAAAACATCCCCACTTTACCACATCGTGTGGAATTAGAGATGGATCCGATAGAAATTGATAGCGTAGGAATTGTAAAGCAATTAAAACTCCTGAAGTGGGGTAAAGCGCCGGGTCCCGATGGCATACCGGTAAGAGTATTTTCTGAATACGCGGAGGATATTGAACCATTTCTGTCAGATATATTCCGTAAATCACTAGAAGAGAGAAAAGTACCTTCTAGCTGGAAGATAGCCCAGGTAATTCCCGTTTTTAAGAAAGGAGATCGGAGTGATCCTAGGAATTATCGACCCATATCTCTAACATCGGTCTGCAGCAGAATTCTGGAACATGTCATATGCTCGAACATAATGAAGTTTCTAGATGAGAACGAGTTACTAACACCATGTCAACACGGATTTCGGAGGAAGAGATCGTGTGCAACACAATTGGCCCTATTTTCCCACGACATAATGAAAGTTATAGATGCAGGTTCGCAAGTTGATGCAGTTTTTTTTGGATTTTCAGAAAGCTTTTGATTCTGTGCCACACAACCGACTTTTAGCGAAGATTCGAGCTTACGGTATTTCGGCTCAGATTTGCGAGTGGATACGTGATTTTCTAACTGGTCGATCACAGTATGTCGTTGTTGACGGGGAAGCCTCTTCTAAGATAAATGTTACATCGGGCGTTCCTCAAGGAAGTGTAATAGGTCCACTTCTTTTCTTAATATTTATAAACGATCTAGGTGACAACGTCAAATGCTGGTTGCGATTGTTTGCCGACGATGCAGTTATCTATAGGGAAATAAGGTGCTCCGACGATTGCTTAGAAATTCAGCGTGATTTGGATGCTATTTTCGATTGGTGCCGTAAATGGCAGCTTACACTAAATTGCAAAAAGTGCAAGGCAATGCGGATAAGTAACAAGAAGAATCAGTTTGTTCACGATTACAAAATAAACAATTCAGCTGTTGACACGGTTGATTCCGTGAAGTATCTGGGGGTGATAGTACAAAGCAACATGAAATGGGACATGCACATAACTTCCGTCGTAGGCAAGGCGAATTGTAAATTGCGATTCATAGGTCGTATTTTGAGGAATTGTAATGCTCAAACAAAGGAGATAGCGTATAAAACACTAGTGCGTCCGCATCTGGATTACTGTTGTGGGGTTTGGGACCCGTATCGCAAGGTTCTGATTGACTCAGTTGAGAGGGTGCAGAGGAGAGCCGCTAGATTCGTGACTTGTTGTTACAGCCCTTATGAAAGCGTCACAGAATTGATACATAGATTGGGCTGGGATAGTTTGGAAGACAGACGACGTAGCTTGCGTTCGAGTTTATTGGAGAATATGCGAAAAAATTTAAATTTCGAGTGCAATGAAATACTTCTTCCGCCAACCTATTTAGGTCGCAATGACCGGAGGGATAAGATTAGAGAAATAAGATGCCGTACTGATACTTATATGTATTCCTTCTTTCCTCGCACTATTCGGGATTGGAATGGGCGGGTTTAGGATTGGTGCTTAGCACCCTCTGCCACCCACAATTTTTGTGATTTGCAGAGTATGAATGTAGATGTAGAAATACTTAATTAAATATAATCATATTTTGTCCATGATGGATTGGTGGAATTCAGCGACTGTGTTATCAAATTTGGGTTGATATGGAAGACAGCTACCAGTCACAATTTGTTTTTTATTTTGTTTATTCAACCATTACCGGTTTCAAGCAAACAATGCTCATCATCAGATGCACCAGCGGATCCAGGGGGGGGGGGGCTAGGAGGCTCAAGATCCCCTTACCAAAGTATTTAGGTCCACCCCCCGACATTGGTAATTTTTTAGATTTTGAGACCTTTTATTTTTTGGCTCTACTGATTTTTTAAGGGTGGCATGACTATAAAGCCCACCCTTACACGATCCCCCCCCCAATCGCCCAAACGAAATCCACTCAAACCCTTCCCCCCAAACCAAAATCCTGGATCCGCCACTGATCAGATGGTTTGCATTAGTTATGAAGAATTTGTTTTCGGAAATAAGCAGATATCTAACGTAAGTTAAATACTAAAGGTTAACCATCATCAACCAAAAAGTAATATTACGCTCATTTAACAACAAATGCTTCTTTTTTTGTTATTATAGGACGCATAAACACGCTCGCAATTTGCATCTGCATATCTAAAAACATAATTAATGGAAACCATTTGATGATAGTGTTGTTTGCTCGAAACCGATATTGGCTGGAAAAAAAAATGTTACTGGTCGCTGTCTTCCGTATCAATCCAAATTAAATATAATAATTTTTATTGATTCGTTAGAAGACTACACCCTGTTATATTGCCGTTGTAAATTCCCTTCTATAAACTACACTGAGTCTCCGATCTCCTTTATTTGGTTGCTTTCGCACTGTTGACCTCATCACAACAAACGAATCAGTCGCTTGAGAGCGTATCGTCGAAATTAAAAAGTTGTTTAAAATAATACATGATTTAATTATGTCTTCAGAAAATTCAGTTCCTCAGTCGCCTATAGCAAGTTTGTCATTTGTTGGGTAGTGCACTATTATACCTGATGAGTCGACTTAAGCGACAATTAAACACTTTTTATTTAATAGCGAGGCTATTACCACCACATGGCATAAGGAAGTTTTTTGATAGGCCGGATGCCTCATCTCCTACAGAAACAAACGGAAATTTTTCATTTGCATTACTTCCTGTCTGTGCAGTATCAGGAACATTCAAGGCATTCTTTTATAAAAATTCTTTCCTCTGAATTTCACTTCTGTATCATGAACGAAATATGTTACAAATCTGGATAAAAAGTATCTGAAACGTCAGATTCTGACATAAGCTTTCACTATGATCAGTTTAGCTGAAATCCATTCTTCACGTTTTGCGTGAGGCGCGCGTACACAGTCAGACTGTCCAAAATTTAGGGTTCCGGTCTGTGTAATCGAGAACTAAGCTACTGATCTAGATTAAACGTATCCTGTATCTTAACTGAAGATATAAAATATCACTGCGCCAAACTTCGTTGAAATACGTTCATCAGTTATCGCGCAATGTGCGCATAGAAACACAAAAATTTCCGACTTTACGGTTTTAGACTGTTTTAGTCTATCATGGAAGCGTTCTGACCTACTTCACATTACACAGCAAGCTATACCAGAGGTGAGGATTGGATTAAGAGTCTATGAAAATCCCCGTCGAGACGCGGACTCGAACCGGGAACCTTTTGTTCCCCATTCAGACACCTTAGCCCCTGAGCCACCAGACCGGTACCGATATACAGAACTGTTAACATTAGCATGTCGGTGACGCGAACTATTAAGATTTTTACCAATCCAAAAATTACCCAACGCGTATAATAGAGGCAGGAAAGTCAATTCCTTTCCTCAGGGACCTACAGCTTAGCGTGGAACCAGAACCACGGAACATTTCGGCTTAGCTTATATATACAAATACATTTCCTAAAAATTCCTACTCTCCACGGGATTTGAACCTGCGCCCAGAGAGAGAAACTTTCGGAAGTAATCGCCTTAACCACTGAGCTACCAGACCGCGTTGTGTTGAAGTATACGTGTGCTAAGTACTATTAAAATCGGATAAAATCTGAGAGTTTGTATGAACAACGTTGACAGAAATTAAGTTGAGGGGAGAAAGGAGGAGAGGATTTAGCTTTTTTGTAAATTTAAACAGTATGTTCCTATTTGTTTTAAAGTTTAAGTATGCTAAGTTCCACCAAAATCGGATAAAAACTGTGTTCAAAAAAAGAGTCCAACACGTCATTCATAGATTTACCCCCCCTCTCTCCCCCCGCCTACTGCCCGGCTGTAGAAGTTTTCACTTAAAAGTAATAAAAACATTGCAGAAAGTTTGATCCATGTAAGTTCGTGGTCAGTAGAATTATTTTGACGTTTTGCTGGTTCTCGGGTTGTAAAAGAACCCGGCATTATGGTATACGCCGGCCTAGATGATTACGAAACCCGACGAGGACTGGTGACCACATGGTTGGTTGTTGCACTGCACAGTGTTTGCGGTTGTGCCAGGTCGCAGCAACATTGCGGAGGTCTCCAGCAGAAAAACTGTCGCCCCTCCTGGCAGAGTGTCCTTGGGAAGACAGATGTCGCCCGCATCGCTATACTTAGAGGCAGAGTGCATCCAGCTGAAGGTAGGGGAGAAGTCATGTCAAGCTGTCAGACAGCTCGGGCGCTCGACGCACAGTGGAGAATAATCCACACTCACTCGCCATGTGGTGAGAGGGAGTGGTGCACGATTCATAATCTCTGGAATCTGTACCAAATTGCGCACAGTGTGACGTTTGATGGTTATATGCCCGTTGGTTTGGGTGTAAAGCTTGCTGTGTTTCGAAATAAAAGAGCTCAAGTGACGTCTAAGGTGTGACTTGCTGTTCTTCGTCCTTAAGGTGAACACACAGTTGTTGCAGTTGCGAACTAGTAAAAACACCTTTAGGAGCGTTGTACGCTTTTTGCATGGGTTAAGTCTTATGAGTTCCAGTCACCGACATGCTAATGTTAACAGCATATCGGTAGCTATAAGTAGTTATAACATAATGCGCATATGATGTTCTATAGTAGGGTCCTTGGTGCTCATGGTTAATATTTATAAATTAATTATTTATATATATAAATGGGGATTTTAATTTTGTTTTATGAAGGAGTGAAAATATGGATTGTTGCAAGAATCTCGATGTTAGTTGGAATGTAGGAAAACTTTCACAATATGACATTTATTTTCTTATCATTGGCGATTACAAGTCTGAGCGAATTTACCGTTAACATTAACACAAATTGGCAAAATCATAAAAGCAACGCTCAGAGGTACAATTAGCCGTCTTGAGCAAGCAAACAATTGTAATTTACCTTTAATTTACTCTACGAATTAATATGCAAGAAACAATGATACTTGGAAACAATGTACAATACAAGTTATGACGACCTCAGACATACGTATCATAATATTGTGACTTTACATTTCAAAAAATCATGGGCGCCACGAATGAACAACATGCCATTCTAAAATAACTAGTTCTGGCAAATTACGCCGCTAGCTCAGGGGTTTTTTGTTACTAAGTTAGAACATGGATCTATCCTCTCAAAGACGCTTAAGGGTTCAGTTTCACGGAATGTACAATCAGATGGCTTGGTCGTAATAAGTTACCATTGTAGTTCTGCATCTGATGTCTGCGGTGTTCGGAGATGACCCACGGTATGTGAGACTTTACCAAGGCGGCTACAGGCACGTCCTAGTGGTAATGCACATCATCGCATTACTGGCTGTGTCGCCGTGCGGAAGACACTCCATCAAGCCGGCAGCGTCAGATTTCAGACACCAGGAGTCGGACTCAGCAGTTAGCGAGAAAAGCCAACTTTCGGAGTCCACCACAGAATAGACTAGCATAGAATGAAGCTCGTCGCTCTTTGATCTGCGAGGAAATTTCTGGCTGCTCCCCTTGCAGTCTCGAAGATCACATTTAACAGAAAACTCCCAGCATTTTAAGTTATATGCTCATTTGGATTGGTTCTTCAGGTTGGCACCTAATGTCACGTGATATCCCCGATATCTTATTTGCCCCGCGTATATCACAGAGCTCGGAAATATTCGGCTAAGTTCGTGGGGTGAGAGCGGACTCGGGTGGCGGGTTTTTACGCCAGGTCAGTGGTCTGTTGGTTGCCCACCCCAAGGTGAAAACCAGTGATGTATGGCAAAACCCTTTATCCGCGACTTCCTGTCGTCATGGTTCGGGAAGGCCACGATTAGCTTCAAGCCTACACAGCTAAATAATTCTTTAATATTCGTTGCAACAAAGTACACTGAATGTTTACCATCGCATTACAGTCCTCACTTGGAATCTTGCGTACTTTATAGGAAATTACTTACATGAAACTATCTAGGTGGTCACCCAAGACTTATGAAAATTACTCTAACCTTATGATTTATATAATAAAAAATGAACATTAGAACGTGGCGACAGCGCGTCATGTTATAGTTTTAAGTGTCCACTTCTGTCGGCAGTCCTCATGACAGCCATTTTTTTAATAATGCGTATGGTATTATTGGCCTGGGATGTCCCGGAACGGTTCTACTGCCGATAGACAGAGTTTAGATTTGCCGGTAATCCTAACGGGTACAGGGGACCTACAGTTCGACAAGGAAATCGAACCACGTAAGTGTTCTGGCGTACTTCACATTGGCAGCAAGCTGTGCCAGAGGGGAAGGTCGGATTAAGGGCCTTTGGCCTTTGAAAAACCCACAGAGATAGGGATTCGAACCGAGAACCTTTTGAGCAATTATGAACTGATGTTGACGGTAGACTCGCGGAGAAACGTCTGTATCATTTACATCAGTACACCACAGATAATTGTAGTCTGCAATACGACAGAACATCTGTTATTATCACTCAAGACAAAACGAATTAACGAGCTATGCACTTATACCTGAGCCATGTTGCTTACTGTAACAGACTACAAACGTACCGGTGATTTTCATATCTCTTTAAGACTCGATCACTGAATTCCACAGAAGATTCTATCTAATCATTGGTAAAGCATACAATGCAACAGACACCAATACAGCTACTTGAAATTATTGCTAGACGAATTTGGATTGAACAAAATATTATCAAGTGCAGCAGAAATGACCGCAGCACAACGGAGAAAATGTTACGACAAGAAGTAGTTAAGTGGTCGGAAAAGAAAATTGGAAATGCACTGAGTATATCGTGTACAGGAATTTAGATTTGACTAAATGAGACTTCTTCGAAACAGCAAAACTTTTAGCATCAGATATTATTGTAAAAATGATTTAAAAAAGAAATCGGGGGACTGAACCACTTTTGGAACCTACCCGAAATTCCTACTGACCTGTTGAAATTTGGATTAACTGCTCCGTTATAATGTCCTCTTCACGTTTTGCACTCTTATTTTTCGGAAAAGTCGCCACAAATTAAATTAAAGATGTCGAAATATGAGAGGCTGCTAGGAGCACTGCAAAAATGAAACATGGATCATAACAAACTAAACAGTTTCTTTTTGTCACGGAGATCGTGGTTAGGTTCAAATGCAGCCTGGCTCAAGAAAGAAAAAAAAATACGACAATTTGATTCTGAGGCATCCATATCGGAAATGGCATATTTTTTTTACCACGGAAGCAATCGATTGTCCCCCATTGCTTGTATCGATATAAGACGGCGAGCGTTGTTATGCTTCACGTCGGACATATATTTTCTATTTGTAAATTTTGTACGATTTCTTACAACGCAGGGAAGCTGAAATGGCAAGTAAGGACAACAAAGGAATTAACCAACATTTCAGGAGCTTTTTATCGATTTTGCAGTGCTGGTGACATCTAATATCTGTGCGTCCCTCTCATATTTCGAAATTTTTAAGTTAATTTTTGGCGACATTTTCTGTAAAATAAGAGCGCAAAACGTAAAGAGGACATTATAACGAAGAAGTTAATCCAAATTTCAACAGGATAGTAGCAGGTTCAGAAAGTAATGGAATTCCCAAAAGTTCTTTCAGGTTGTAGATCTTTCGCCTTTGTGTTAACCCGGTGCAAGGCTGTAACTGTCTCCCCAATACTCTATCAAGGGGAGCTTTACCAGCAGTTTTGAAAATACTACCATCAAAATCAGCTTAACGATGATGAAATTGTTAATATGGTTGTCAGCGGACAAGGGGAAGAAGACAAAAAAGATAAAAATGAAACTGTTCCAAAAATTTCACATGCTGAAGGTTTAAAAAGAATAGAAGCAGTACTTGAGTATATTGAGCAACATGAAGAAAGCACAGCAGCCGACATAATGATGCTACAGCGTTGGCGCTAAACTTCCGCTAAGATGAGAAACACAATTATGACACAGAAGACAATTAAAGACTTTTTTGGCATGTGATCGTAATTAATGTACAAAAAACAACTTTATTGCTTCACAAATTAGTTTTACACTATAAATAAATAAATTGTATTTCAGTTTCAATACGTTTTATGACTCATTGTAACCTCTTTCCTTGACCTCCAGTTATCCGATGTGGTCCCGGTCCCGTTTCTTCTATTGTACTACAATTTTTATTATTTATTATTTTGTTACATACAACAGTCCAGCTCTCGGGTTATAGTTAGCGTTTAGTTTTTCTGATTTGGTTTTTCTAACAAAAAATGTAGACTATATATATGCCCGGACGGGGATTTGAACCGGCGTTCTCCCGAATGCGAGGCGAGAAAGTTAACAACCGGTCACCCACCACACTCGATGTATATACCACGCTCGACGTATATATATAGCCGGTTCGAATCCCCGTCCGGGCATCCAGATTTGGATTTTCCATGGTTTCTCCAAATCACTCCAGGTGACTGCTGGGATGCTTCATTAAAAAGGCCATGGCCGAATTCCTTCCCGTTTCTTGTCCCCAGTCCCATCCCGCCTCTAATGAACTAGACGTCGCCGAGGCATAAAGCCATAAGTAAAAAAAAATGAAGTTTCTGTAATCTGTAAAATACATGGAAAAAAATACTGTTGTGCGCGGTAGCTGTGACTCAAGCCGCTCCATCCAGATGCCCTCTCTCCCTCTGTGACTTTGCGACACCGTGATAAGGCGGGCACTTTTATGTTTAGCCGAGATGTGAACCATAAGCGAAAAATGGGGGAGGGGAGTTAGTGTTTCAAAACAAGTGCAGCAGCGCTTCTGATACACTGTCGCAAGACCATAAGAAAAAATACAAGTGTCACCTAACATGTTTGAAGATACGAGAAACGTTGGAAGTGGATATGTATTTGTCTGAGCACAGTGTAATTATTATATTTTGCTGCCGTTTGTACTGATGTACACTTCGAGTTCTCATTAGGGTACTTTCTTTTTCAGAACTTACACGTGTTACGGTTTTTCAGTTTGCTGTACATTTGTTCGAAATAACAGTTTTTTTTATGTAAAGTCGAATTGTAATTGATAATCTTGTCTCTTCTGCTTACTGGATCGAATAGTAACAACGGGCACGAAACTGGGTCCCTGCGTATCTGTTGTTATGACTGCGATTTTTAGGCCGTTTTCCGCAACCATCTAGGTCAATGTTTCTCAACCAGTGGTCCCGAAGACGGCACAGGTGGAAAGCACGCAGAATATTAAAAAGTTAATTCTAGTAGAATAAAGCGGTCATAACAAAAAAATATATTAATACTGAGTAATAACATAATGTTTTTAGTCTATCTTTCTTTCCAGTAGTTTACTGTCTCCATTTTCTTGATTCATATAATTGTTATTCATTTGGTTCGTAAATTTTAAGAGCATGTTCGATCAGTGGCGTAGCTAGGTCAACATGGGCACCAGTGCAAAAAATTTATTTTGGGCCCTCAGGCCAGACGGGCGACCTTTTTTTTTGTTTGTGTGCTGGTAGGGGCCCCCTTAATTGAGGATGGGGGCCCTTGAATTCTTCTTTAGGGGCACCTGAGCAGTGGTTGGGCCCCCCCCCTGAGCAGCGAGGGCCCTTAGCCCTTACTGTTCTCAGGGGCCCCTTAGACGACGGTAGAGCTAAAAAAAAAAAAAAAAAGTTGCCAGTTTGCCGGGCCCTCTAAACTGCGTTGAGGGCCCCCAGAGGTATGCTTGGGGGCCCCCTGAGCGTGAGGGTCCCGGTGCACTGCACCGCCTAGCCCCATAGTAGCTACGCCCCTGTGTTCGATATATAGTTCACTTTTAACAATTAAATTCCAATTTCATAACTGCGTTTTCAGAGGAGTTCAAAAAATGTTATTGATATATTGTGTATGTTCCAAATATTAATAATATACACAAAGATAGAAAAAAGCAGGCAGATAAAAGTGGTCGGTAGCATTATTTTTGAGATTTTACTGATCCTCCGGTTGAAATAGGTTCAGAAACGGTGATCTAGGTGAATGCTGGGATGTTTCAAATCTCCGCCTCATAAAGAACATATTTCACACACAAAATACACAGAATATAGTTACACATTTCGCAGAGAGATGGCAACACTCCACTTCCCTCATTATTAGGTAGTTCGACCTGGCAGTAGGTATAAAATAGATGTTAAATAATACGGTTACAGACAATATCCCTGTCTTACACCTCTTCAAGTCTTTCCCCACTCTCACTCCTTGTTCAATGTATAGTCAACTGCATTAGATCTAGAGAAAAAATTTTTTTACAAGTTTTTGATATGCATATCTGTCCTCATCATTTGTATATCTTGTTAAATATCATATGATAAAAAAAGAATTATTACTTTAAATGAGAAAGAATGGAATACTTCGGTTTTATCGCAGAAACACGTTTCCAATGAATGTAAGACTTTTTTTCCTAAGAATACCAACCCATATAAAAATGAGAAAAACTACATAGATTCCTGCTAGCATTTTAAATGCGTCTTAGAACGTTCCAGACCCGAACAAACGCGTCGTCTCCCGCTGAATAAAGGACCACGGTATCAGCTGTTGTTAAAAACAACTACAACTTACTTTAAACTGAGTGGTAATACACGGAAATAAAGCTTGTAAATGCTTTAAAATTCCGTGTAAGATTAACACTGGATTGGGCAAAGTAAACCTCATAAGAGCATAGACAACTTATCGAACTGCGCTAGTTGACGTAATATAACATATTATTATATTAATGTGTTTTAATTAAAGTGCCAGGCATGCTACAGTCCATTTAGCACACTTGCAAAGTCTATTACACTCACCGAAAGCAGTTTCATATTGTATACAAACCGTAATACCACACATTAACGAAATATTTTCTCGTAATTACTGTACAAGAAATGGATCATTTATTTTATTTTTATGCAAACTTAGTTACTAAAGGGACGGTAATGAATGGAGCTGTAGGTTATAGTTACCTAGCTTTTTAATTCAACAACACGGAAAAAAAGTAAAATTTGAAAGGTGAACAAGAAGAGCAGTAGCAAGTGGTTATTTGCACAGAGACGATCCACTCGGTTTTTTTTTTTTTTTTTTTTTTTTTTTTTTTTTTTTTTTTTTTTTTAATGGCTTTCGGCAGCTGTGGCCATACAGCCAGCTCAACGTGGTTATTGTAGCTTCCAGTTAATCATTTATCATCCAGTGTTATATATATATCGTATCCTCTCAGTATGGACACCACAGAACGGACAGGACATTCACACAGACACACAGACACACAACACTTAACATCCATGCCCGCGGCCGGATTCGAACCGGCGACCTTCGGCACGCGGATCCACTCGGTAAAGGCGCTGTTTCCGGTTTTCCCTGCCCTGCGTATCCGCCGGAAGTAGTAGAGCTTCCTGCAGCTCTTTCCCTATCGGGCAGACACACAAACAAACCGATTAAGAACAATGGCCGGCGACGGAATGTGGCGGAAACGTCCCGGCAACCAGATGGCTTCCAGGCACTGCTACAATCCAACTAACTCACACAAGCAGAGCTTAGAAACGAGTGCCACTTTTTCGAATTCGTTGATTTTGGTCTTCCATGTCTTTCCGAAATCACTTCAGCCAAATGCCGGGTTGGTTATTTCGAAAGGCCGTGGTTGAATTCCGTCCCATTTCTTGTCCCTTATCGTCTCCCTGCTCTAACAACTTCGACATTGACAAACCGTAAAGCCTAAAAAGAAAAAAAATAATGTTATTCATTACACTGCTTTTGCTTTTCCTTACATCGATTTCCACCGTTTTTCAACGTGTGAATCATTTATCCAGTAAGTTTTATGTGTCTCCTCCCTCCTTTTTTTAACATCCATAAGACAAAGTGCCCCTACAATATGGTTGCGCTGGTTAAGACGCAACCGCACAGTATCTGGGAGGTACAACGGAACCGGGTTCGACTTCTGGTCCTCACGTACAGGCAGTATTGATTGCATTTTTTTTTAGCCAGATATCCGCAATCATATAAACGAATGCTGGGATGGCCACCAATTTCCGCCACATAAACTACACATTTCACAAATAAAATTACGTCTATCACACAGAACATAAGTTAATTGCTTCGCTTTTTTTTTTTGTGGCTTTAGTGGGGGGGGGGGGGGGTCCCGGCGAAATCTCACGAAACATCACCAAGGATGAGGGGGGGGGGTCAACGGAAATCTCACGTGAGGTTTAAAAATTCTAGTAGAATTATAAGTCTACAAATGACGCGAAAGTCGATTTTAGGAGAGTATTTCGGAGCATGAAAAAAAAGGTCTGAAAAAGTTGCGAGGTCGATTGATAGGGGGGGTCTCCCTCAAAATTTCACGTCATTTTAGAGGGGGGGGGGATCCGGAATTCCGTAAGAACACCTCACGTAATTAATGGACGCCCCCTTACGCCTAGTTGACGTCGGGGTCATTAGAGGCGGGAAAGTACGGGGGGAGGGAGGGTCAAGGAACGGGAATGAATCTTGCCATGGCCTTTTGAAGAAAGCATCCCGGCATTCGCCTGGAGTGATTTGAGGAAACCATGGGAAACCCAAACCAGGATGCCCGGACGGGGATTCGAAGCCGCGTCCTCCGGATTGCGAGGCCAGAGCGTTAACCGCTCACCCACCACGCTCGGTAATTGCTTCGCGGACAGGTGGAAACATTTAAGCTCCCCTCGTTTTAAACAGTTTCCTTCCACAAGCGGCAGGTTCACCAAACACAGTGAACAGGTGTGGTAACTACACTTCACATGCTGAAGAGATTCATAATGATCTGTACTTAAGCAGTTTTTTTTTTTTTTTGTAACTGCTTTACGTCTCTTTTTAACATCGAGGTCTTTTAGAGACGGGAAAGGATGGGGGGCAAGGATGGGGGCAAGGAATTCGGCCATGGCCTTTTGAAGGAAGCATCCCGGCATTTGCCTGGAGTGATTTGGGGAAACCATGGAAAACCCAAATCTGGATGCCCGGACGGGGATTCGAACAGCCGTCCTCCCGAATGCGAGGCGAGAACGCTAACCGTTACACCGCCCCTCTGGGTACTTCAGTAGTTGATGGTTGAAAATTGCTGTTAAAAGGACCACGAAGTATTAATCGCTTTCGCTTATTTGCCACAGTCCGTGCTTTGAATTCAGCGCTTGTATCCCGAAAAGAAACATTTCTCCAACTGTTGTCCTGGGAACCTCACAAAGTCTCTACCGTTTTCTCGAAGTGGATTTAGTAAAACGATTTTGCTGTTAAGAAGACCTTTATAGAGCACATACAGATTATACTGAAATGTACCTGGTAAGAAATGGAACCGGGATATGAAATATTCGTCAGTTGCTTGCTTGAATAAGCGGGAGCCACTTTATGAGTATCAAATACAGGAGATGAGTGGCGTTTTAATCAGGGCAGCTAGAGTTGATGATACAGATTAAGGTGGAAGTCAGTCTGTAGCCGATGTTAGTGACGTGTTGTGGTCTGCAAGAGATACGGCGGGTGAACACAGTATGCATTGACAATAAGTCGCAGTGGATATCAATCGGGACTATACCCTGTTCACTCTGAACTGGCGTTTCAAGGTCATGTTGCGCTGGCTCCGCTTCTCACTTCACCAGCCCTCTCTGCCTGCCTCCCTCAGCTGACCGCTGTGTCCATGAAAGCGAGTCACAAATTTCCCTTTCGCGTGTAATACGTAAAATGACACTGGGTTTCGGATGTGAGGGAGCAGAGGAGTTAAGGGATGGAACATCTCATTAATAGATGTGCAGAGCAATGTATCTGCAACCATGAAAGTATTTAAGCTAAAAATCTGTGTATATCGAAAGTTGATGCGTAGGAAACTTGTGTGTGGGGTTAAAACAGTTGGAGGAGGGGAGAACTACGGGCAGTAGTGACTCGAAATTTTAGAAAACTTATGTCTATACATAAAAAAAATGTAATTGCAATGTATACTACTAATGATAGAGGTGACAAAACAGTAGAATTGGAAGTTTTTTGCTGTCTGCACACACGCGAAAACTAACTGACGGATTTTAACGAGACCGCACATAGTGATAGTCTGATAGATTAGGGAGCGTCCATAAACCACGTAGCCCGACGTGGCTTTTGTCTCTACCCCCACGTAACTTTTTTCCTTATTGAATCCAGAAGACATTTAGCACTATTTTATGTTGTCAGACTATCGTAAATTACATACGGAGTTAATTAAATGGCTGAAATTAATATACACATGCTGTTGTTTGTATGTTCTGTACCTAATTTTAACTGTAACAAATAATATGAATGGGAATCTAATGCCCTTGTTCAGAACCTTCCCCTCCTCCCCCCCACGTAGGCCACAGTAGCTTTCCAGCCGACCCCCCCCCCCTCGTCTCTTTAGACTGTGCCACGTATTTTATGGATGCTCCCTTAGGTCACTGGTTGTGATCATACAAGGTACTTTTTATTCGGTTTAGTAACAATGTTTCCACTAATACAGAGACTAAAATGGTAAATTTTTTCTGTCTGACGACTCATAACGCAAAAAAAAACTGCACTCACAGTAAATAAAATAATGCTGGTCTCCTTTTGTGCGAGATGCGGCCTTTCCAGAGAAATGCAAAGTATTTCCTCTAAACTGGTTGTTGGCATTGTCGGCGTCCCCTTCAGAGACGCGGCAGGCCCTCAAAGCGACAATGCACGTCTTTGTGTGACAGTACAGTCGAGTGCAGGACTTCCAGAGCAATGGCTGTGCACGGCGTTTTGATAGTCATCACGTTTGAAAGGTCAGTTCTAAACTTCTTACGGGGATTATAGTGTCAAATAGGATTATATTATGGCTTAAAGCGAAGCAGAAAAATTTTCCACTAGCCACTTAGCAACCAAATATTTTCCTCATTTGCTGATTATATTCACGTGAGGAACGGTCTGTTTCTGGTGGATATTGAAAGCTGGGATTTTGTTGGAAAGGCTTCCTTTCGCACTGAGATACGTCGAGTCTTTGTTATTTTTCGATTGCGTCCATTTGTCGGGCAAGTGAAATTGTTTCATATAATCTGTTGTTACTTTTCTTTCTTTCAGATATTTAGTCATCCTCGTCCTCCATTTTCTCTTATCTCATCTGCTCAAATTGTCTTCTTTGTTTATACAGAAATCTTTCACCTGTTGGATTATTTTTCGGCACGTGAAACTGTTCTTCATTTTGTAATAGCAATTTCTTATACGTCAGTATTTACTTCTATAAAGAAATGAATTTCTATGTTGGTTTTATTTTTTGCCAAAATAAATCATGTTTTCACTATCGTTCTTTTATTTATTTACACAGTATTTTTCAAGAGACAACTCTTTTTGTGATAGTATCTCATCGTGTTTCAGTTTTTAAATACGATTTTTTGTTCCTTCACTTTCAATCAATCATTTTTTCATAAAATCTTTGTCGTCTTTTTTTTAAATTAGACTTTAGGCCTGCTTCTTTTCACTGTAAATTGACTGTCAGCTGGAAATTGTGTCCACACTGATTTCAAGGCTTACGTATGTTTTGTTAACAGCCGAAGCTTGCAGACAAGACAAGAATTCACTGAAGATGTCACAAACCTTCCTCAATTCAAATGTCAGTGGAACTGTGCGATTTTAATGATCAGAAGTTATTGTTTTCTGCAAACATGTTCGTTGCTAACATATTTTAATCTACAGAATAATTAAATGATTTCAAGGTACTATTAGCAAATGACCATCTTAGTTTGTTTCTTAATTAAAGAGACAGTGAGACAGATCTAGCAGTTTGGTGGTGGATTTGTTTGGTTTAGAGGAAATTCGCCGTGAACTATTAGAGAAATCGGATTTCTAGACGCTTCAAAGCGTTAGAATGTTTTCGGAATATATAGATTTATAGTTCCACATTGGATCAAATTCAGTGGCGGATCCAGGATTTTGTTTGGGGGGGGGGGGGGCTTGACTCTGGGAAGGAGGGGTTCACTGACATAAATCTCATTATTCCAGATTGCCGCCCTTATTAAAACTGTAGAGCAAAAAAAATAAAAAAGGTCCCCAAAATACATCGTTAGGGATGACCTTGGTGCTTTTGGGGGGGGGGCGGGCTTCAGCCTCCTAGCCCCCCCCCTGGATCCGCCACTGATCAAATTAGCAGTATAGCCTGTGTCCAAATATTTTGTGGCATTGAATGTTCCAGTGTTGTATCTTTTCCAAATGGGTATTACACTTTTACTCAGCAACGTAGTAAGACCACGCTTTCTTCCTGAATTATTCCATGCGTTATAATCTTTTAGAAAAATATTGTCTCTTTGTTTAGGCGCAAAGAAGTATTAGTCTATTTACTATTGTGCTTATACAATACAAACCTCTTGAATTTCTTCGTGCTTGGCTTGTCGACATCGAGGTCATTAAGAGTTTTCAATAATTGTGTCTTCCGTCAGATATGAAATAAAGTAAAATAACATCTGCTTTCAGACCTTTTACCATTCATACCTTCATGTCATTTAGGAACTGTTACTGATTTTGCTATTCAACGAAAAATGCGTGTTTTCTGCGCAAATATAACTGATTTCAAGTTTGTCCCTTTTCTAATTTATTTAATATCGATGAGAAGGGAGCTACAAACAGTAATTAAATAGTTTGGATTCTGTGCTTGCATTTTCATGATGGATTCTTATGTAACTCGGCGATACAAATCGAAGATCAAGAATAAAATCTTTTGATATCTCGCTTAGGCCTCGAGATATCTGCTGTCAGAAATTAGTTATTGGTATAGTTTCTTGTGTCGTTAGCGACTTTTTTTCTTCTTGTCGCCTCGTATTCGGTCATCCAGATTTGGGTTTTCCATGGTTTCCCCCAAATCACAACAGGCGAATGCCGGGATGCTTCCTTCAAAAGGCCATGGTCGAATTTCTTCCCATTCCTTGTTCCACCTCTGATGACCTCGATGTTGACGAGGTGTGAAACATAAGTAGAAAAAAAAATCTTTTTGTCCAGGCCGCAGTTCAACCTAACCACAATCGTTAGGAATAACACTAAAGCGCCCATTGTGAATGTCCAAGGTGTGGTTCCTTGTGGCTGTGGAAACTTTTTTTTTTTTCTGTTCCAGGTTGCATTTCCACCTAACCACTTCAATTTTGAGATGATATATCTAGAGAAGCGAGATTGTCTTTTAATTTGTCTGTAGAGATAAATAAAATCAAATAATCAAATCGGAATTTTTGTGGTCCAGGTCACATTTTAACCTAATCATTTTACTTTTGAGATAGGATATATTCGAGAACTAAGCTAGATAAAAAAAAATATTCATCACGTTCTATTTTTCTCGTCTAATTTCTGAAGAAACCATCATCAAATTGTGGCGCCATGGTTATTGTAGAATAGACGGTTTCGGTACGTTTTTCTTATTTAGGACGCTCTATATAACACTGCGGTTTTGTGGTGTACAGATAAAACTAAAGTTTTTACATTTCAAAGTATATAAACTTTATCGGATCTTCTCAATACTCTGTTATCAGGGAGAATATATGCCGAAACAAAGTGTTTGTTTAAATCTAGTAATAAAACAAGAACCGTACTTTCATCGTGTGAGGATAACGGAAGCAGGAAATATTGTTGGTATTTTTCTGAGGCCATACGGAAGTAGTTCCAAGTATTCGCGGCTATTTTTTTTTCCATTATTGTTGATCGCTAAGCTGGTTATGCGTCTGTGAAAATTTTCCGATACATCACAGAATTTTTTTAAAAAAATTCTTCGACCTTTCGAGGTAGATTTTCTAGCACCACTATCGATAACAATTTCCAGTCTGACTCCCTTATCTACAATCGAAAACTTCCCTACTCCATTATGCCAGAAATACAGTACAGTATATAGAGCTATTTTATGCTTGTTCTATCTTTGCTTCGAGGCACTGTACTCAGTTATTACGGTACATTCAACATTTCTTCAGCCCAACAACTTCGCTGATGTTCTTCGGCTCTCTGCTTAACTGTCGATTGCGGGTCTCCTTCGGATCTATATTTTGTTCTTTCATTGCTCACTTCTCTCCTTTCAACCATCTTTTAGCTGTGATCTGTCTAGTCGTCTTCGGTGTGTTGGTTGGTAACTAAAGATTATTTTTGGTGCACTTCCCTCGTCCATTCTGGTTATTATGGTCCAAGTCATAATACTTTTTTCCTTTCCATGTTTGATACCAGTCTGCTTCGTGATTTGTCCTACGATATTGTAGCTTGCAAACCAATACTTCTGCCGGGCGCTCAGAATGCACCGTGTTTCATTTCTTCCTACTGGCTCGTTTCTAACGAGGTCTCCAGCCTCCAAAGGTGATGAAATAGTTGATCACCATCATCTTGGACAGCTTACAGTCTCACCTTCCTCTCCAGCGTTCTCTTCTTCAATTATATATAACTGGATTTCAGGTTCTTGGATACAATCAGTTCAAGTGTGGTTGTGAATCATCAGTGTTTTCTGTTTCTACAGTATATGTTGTTTCCAAATAATTATAGATACCACACGGCAGACACGATATTAACACACACAAAACTTAAGCCCTTGGCCGGACTCGAACCCGCTACCCTCGGCACGCATAGCCGGTATTGTAAAAAACTACGCTACCGGGGCCGGCTGCTGCATATTCGCACCCTCTGCCTTGCTTCTACTATTACTTTTACTCCGCGACTCACTATCCTATTACACTTATCCTATTATGTAACCGTTTGTGCATCGGAACGGATATACGGGAATGGCAGGAGGCGCCTATAGTCTGTTTTGAGGAACTATCCCGGCCCTCGCTTGAGGTGATCTAGGAAAACCTAGATCAGGATGGTTAGAGTGGTTTCTCGAGACTTTCTCCTGTCGGATTCTAAGATTATTCGCCCGATAAATCCTTATTCCATTTCCTAATCGCTCGTGGGGGAAAAAAAAGAGTTAAAAAAATCGGTTCTGGCCCTGATTTCTCCTATTTTCTCGGTCTTTTCTGGTAATGGATATTAGTGGTAGTAATATGTGTCTGCTGTCACCTTCTAATAGGTCTGTAATGAACTTATGAATCAGCTTTTTTGACGGGACATAATTCCCACACTAACTCCTTCAACGTCGAACTTTAGTTTTTTTACTTTTTTGCACCTTATAGCACACTGCTTTTGTTGATGGAGGCCCTTAATCCACCTATCGGGGGTTTCATTTCTTTCCAATTTCAAATTATACATTTTCTTTGACATCCTCTTTAATACTACTTGTTTCCTTATTTTGTTATGGATTTGTTTAATGTACCATGTATGCTATGACTGTACATCTACTGGTGTACTTTTTATTTTGTTATGCAACTGTTTATCTATAAATTGACAACTTCCCACATCCCACAGAGCCAGACTCTTATATTGGGATAAATGGAAAATGAATGTATTGTATTGTATTGTTGACATTTCAGTTCTGTCCACGTTCCTGATTAACTGCCTTCCTCACATGTCCAGTCTCTTGTGCAGGCTTCTAGTTTGAAGGACAACCGACTACACACGCGAGTTAAAGGTCATAAAAATGCCGAAGCTACACGCAGTTCCAGACAACGCAGACGGTATATTCATCGAGAAAAATTGCACATAATAAGTGTTAATGCAACACAGGTGCCGCGCTTGCTAGCAATAGGTCTAAAATGTCTTGTGGAGTGTTTTAACAGGATCGAATCATCGCCATGCCTGCCTACACCCTGGAGTGTGGGGAGTTGTTAACGCCATTAAACCCGCCGGCCAGTCGACGGAAATTTCGATTTAAAGTCGGACTGAAAATTAGTAACCGAGTGACGTCACCGAGGTGGCAAACAGATGCGCCCCGCCGCGCCGGACAGACGAATTAAAACTTAAATTCGAAAAGTTTTATGGGGGCGCCAGGGAGACCACCTGCTGCCCACGATAAAACAGCGCGCAAACCACAGCGTACCAACAGTAGCGAACAAAAAACACTAACAGAAAAATAAGTTGCTATTTCTTGACCAAACGTGGCGAGACTTTTTTTAAAAAATATTATTCTTTGGATTGATTCCCCTTCCCCCTTGTCATCAGTCTCTCGACTAATTTGACGAAATCCTCAATTTCTTCATATCCTGCGCTGACTTCTTCATCTCAAAATATTCCTTACAACCTAAATTCTCAGTTATCTGCTTCACATTCTAATCTTGTTTTATCTGTACAGTTCTTTCCTCCAACTTTTCCCTCCACAAACAAATTTAGAATTTACCAATCCTGCATATCTCAAAATATGACACACCACCTCTTTATGTAAGACTTTTGCACAAACTTCTTTCCTAGCCCATCAATTGCAAAATACGTTCTTTTCTTACTTATATGTCTGCTTAATTTTCAGCATCCTTCTACAGCACCACATTTCAAATTTCCTTCTTTCTGGTATTCCTAAAGTCCACTCTTCGCTACCATAATGTGTTATTTTACAAACATAAAGTTTTAAGAAGTTCCTTCTTAGTCTTATATGAATATTTGAAACTAAAAGATTTCTTTTTATCAAGAAGGCTCTTTATGCTAGTGCTATTCTCCTTTGAAAACCATCCCTACTTCGTTGATCATTTGTATTTTTATTTGACTGATATAAATTAAAAAAATTACTATTTTGTTACATGTCTTCTACCGTTTTCTACAAGTTTCTCCCAACGTACTGGCAGTTTCTTAATTCACCCTCACAATATATGTTTCAGCCAAAGCCTTGTAGCTTTCCGTCGTTGGAAAATTTCTTTCCACCTGAATAGTTACTGACTATTACATACAGACAAATCTATAATATATAGGAAGTGATCGCAAACATTGAGGTGGCTTTAACATTGCCCATAGCTGCTTTGATATTTCGCACAAAATCTCGTATACGACACAGTTAGCTAGACCATGATGAGGATCTAGACAAAATACAAATGGTTTCCGTCATTCCACAACTTCGCAATAGAACATATACCACCTAAGGTTTCTGAAGTGAAGTGAGTACATAATCTGCGTAAACTTCTTCCTAGGCGCTAGAAACTTAATAATCTTGCTTCGAGTAATAGACACATGAAACCCCTGATAGCTCTAAGGGGTAATGGTTAACCAACGACTGTGAGAGACAAGCTTATGGCATTTAGCACTCTCACTAACTACATAAACGAACTTACAAATACCACGAGTCTGTTTCAAAAGTTTCCCTTATACATTTTTTTTTTTTTTTGTTAACTGCTTAACGTCTCTTAACAGCGCGGTCTTTAGAGACTGGAAAGGATTGGGGGGGGGCAAGGAATGGGGAAAGAATTCGGCCATGGCCTTTTGAAGGAAGCATCCCGGCATTTGCCTGGAGTGATTCGGGAAACCATGGAAAACCCAAATCTTGATGCCCGGACGGGGAATCGAACCGCCGCGCCGTCCTCCCGAATGCGAGGCGAGAACGCTAACCGTTACACCACCACTTACACTTAGGATTAGTTACTAACTCGGATAAGTGATCATTTTAGTCACAGAACTAATATTTTTATGGAATTTCACACGCTGGATGTGTACTGTACGAAACGAAGTCGCTATGGAAATAAATTATCAATGAGGAAAGAAGTTCGTAGAAGACATAAATAAGAGACAGGAAGTAGGGTTACGTTTTAACTTGTGTCGGATTTTTTTGTTAACTTGTATGTGGAGGAAACTGCCGAAAAGAAGAAATCTAGTGGAGGACAAAAATTAGAATATATGAAGCAGATAATTGGGGATGCAGAGTAATGAGATGAACCGATTAAGTGAGGATAGGAAGATATTGAGGATTGTATCAAAACGGTCGAGACAATGATGACAGAAAAAAAATAGCTTCTCTAACAGAACGAGGCAAGGTGGAAGATGCTCAACAGTATGCAAGGATCGTACTTTAAAAAAAAAAAAAAATCAATAGCCTAAGGTGAAATTTTGTTGTGAGAATCATTTGTTGAGTAAAATTCTCGCATCGTTGTGTGGAAGTGAGAGATGGTTTGATCTAACGTCACTGTGTTAGTTCGGTGCGTCGACTAGTCTACGTTTAATTGCTTCTCCCCCCCCCCCTTTTTCACCGATGGCGCCTGCCGTGTTTCGGTGAAAGCAGAAAACAAAAACTGTTGTTTAAGTCAGCGTGACCGTGTAGCCGTGTACTACCCATCGTGTCGCCCGTGTGGACAAGTGTTTGCCTGATTGGTTTAACATTGTAGTCGTGTCTGGTGGCCGTTAATTGTTTTTTCCAAACTCTTTCACACAGGAAATGTTGTTGATTCTATAGGGCGTCTCATAAATAGAGGTACAAACTTTAAGAGAATGTAGAGAGCACCAAAACGAATGAACGGACACAAGGCAGAGCGGATTAGGAACAGAACATTTATTCCATTTCGTAATTTTTGCAGGAGATGTTAGAAGTTTCCTCTTTTTTTTGACTACCCTGTAGGTAGGAACACCGATGTTGCCACCCTATCCTCATGAACATTGTTTAGTGACTTTCACATGTTATTGTGCATCGACCTTTCAGGTCCAGGCACTGCGCAGTGGTGTCTGGAAGCAAGTCAACAATTATTTTTTAACAACATTTGTCATTGATTCTCACAATGTGAGGCGCCCTCAATTCTCGCGTTGCTGGGCCCTTGAACCCTCTGACCTCGCGGAACAAATTTTGTCGTTGAGAATATTGTCTCGGCCATAGGGGATTTCAATTAAGTTTTGTGTACGAATTTTGTCTTTCTTCGTAAAGTGAACACTGTCAGCTATCAGGATTTTTCAATACGGTTGACGGCGCAATTGTATTCTTTTTTAATTAAGAAAAAACCTTTAGCCGGTTGTGCCTGCGGTGATTCGTAACTTGCTATTGTTCTCGGTAATCAGATTAATCCGGTGTTTCGCAACCCAAGGAGTCGCACGGTGATTCGCAACCATGAGAATGTAAACACGGGATCATAGTTCTGTTCCCCTGTTTACTCTTCATCACACAACGTCACCACGTCGTCTCCAATAGTACATGTGTAGAGCAAACAATCAACGGAGATACTCGTGAATAAGTGTGATTTATATTTAAAAAAACCTATGTTAAAGGTAACGTATTGTGGATGTCTGCAAGTCGTAGAAAGGAACGGTGTAAAGTGTTGTTGACGACTAACAGTGCGGTAAATGGCATAGTGAAAATAACTGGATCCCACAACCATGATGTTCTAAGTGATCGCGAAATTGAACTTTTACAGATGTGTAAAGCCACATTTTTTCTGTGTTTGTTGTGTGTCTGGAGCAGGATAATGATTTTATTAGGGCGCTAATGACCCCGTCGTCGACGCGCCCTTAAGCCCTAATAATAACAACAATAATATAGGATTTTATTCTATCATTTTAGGTCAGAGTTACTGTAAAACTAAAAACACTTGACGACATTTCGGCGCGACCAAATAAGATAATTAGAAAGGCCATTGCTGAACTAGACCACGTAGATGTCATAGCAAACCTTCGAGACAATACTGACATAGAGTGAGGAAACTCAGAACAACGGCTAAATCCTAATTAATTAAAAAATTCAAAGACCGTATGATTAACAGCCTCGCGTTCGTAAAAGAAATGGGTATTTCTACCAGAGCTAGGGTCGGCCTGAGGCAATATCAAATCTGTATTTTATATGACAATGATTTATATGATGGTCATATAAAACTGTTCCCATGGTTCTCGGCAAGTGAACAAATTTTTCAGGAAATCACAAAAATTTTGTTTTATTTTACCTGCTTCACAGGTTTCGAAACACCAATATCGACTTTTAGGACATAGGTTGCGAAACACCGGATGTTTTAATCCTCGGTAATGGTCCTACGTTGCGAATCACCGAACACCCGTGCGTGCATTGGCGAACTGCGTTTTTTTTTTTTTTTTTTTTTTTTCTTCCCCCTTCCTCTCTCTCTCTTTTTTGGTTGCGCAGTAATGCAAAATCTTGAAAGGAAAAAGAGAAAAGTTAATGCCGCAACCTTTCGCAACTCGACTAAGTTCTCACTGAGCGCTGTTAAAAAGCGGGAAACATCTTGTTAGACGCGGGAGTGGGCTGAGTAGTACTTCATCGCTGGTTAATAAGGAATTTGCGCGGTGGCCGGTCAAGCGTAGACTCGAGTCAATTAGCGAGACTTCTCAGCTTGCGTGACCTCAATTATTACTACGTGCCGGGTTTTTATTCCATCGTAAACTTGTTCTCAGCTTCACCTTAAAAAAATTACCGTAAATCCTCACGCTACACTACTACTTCTGCCGTTACACACAATTCATGGTGATTTCGATACAGTCCGTAATTCAATTACATTAAGCTATGTTATTAAACAAAACAATGCTTCGTGCTTTAGTAAGCAGTATAACATATTACACCTCTTTTTGTGAGATTCTTCGGTAAAAAAGTAGGTGGTGTTTACCCTTGTGAAGATTGTCTATATTAAACTTAATGACGTAATTAGCTACTAGCAGTCTTTTAATGGCTTGCAACTTTGTCGCTTTGTTGCCCTAATTGCTGGATGTTTACGAAGGTCCGCCGACGCGACTTTTATTACCGTTTAGTTTTATGATTACCAGTCTAGAGGCATCTACAAAAAATACGTTATGAAGCCTAATTACATGTATTAAGAAATTAATCGCTTATCGAATATCAGATAAACGATGCGAGAGTGGTCTGGTGGCTCGGTGGTTGACGCTTCTGATTGGTGATCGAAAGGTCCCCGATTCGAATCTCTGTCGGGGGAACCTTTAAGGTTACCTTAAGTTCCGGAACAGCTTGCTGTGTAATATGACGTACGCCAGAAAGCTTCCGAGATTCGGATTCCGCGTTCCCCTCTAGGGTTAACAAACACAGTTGTAAAGCTGCGTTCCCACGACGTCTTGTAACGGAGGCCGCGCGCCGAAGTGTAGGGATGAGCGCGCGCCGCAGGTTAGCCCTCGCTACCCCGCCACCACCTCCTCCCCACGTTGCCTAATGTCGTTTGGCGTAGAGCACTTTACAGCAACAGAAGGGGTGCGCGCCTCTGCTGCGAACTGATGGCAACAGCGCACCACTCCAAAGCCCTTTGATGTTTACCGACATAGAGTGAGTAGCTGCGTCTCATCCCCGCTAGCAGAGGCGGCCCTGTTCCTACGGCGTGTTGTTGGCTATCCGTCCCGGGATGCCTCCTTTAAGAGACGTCGTGAGAACGCAGCTTAAACTGATGTGTACGCACCAAAAACAAATTCAAGCCAAACAAAGATTTAACGTGGTTCTAGTTGGCTCAAACATACATATATACATAAACGATACAGTGGGCTCTCCGGGCAGAGAATTTCCACTTGTTGGTAATATTAAAACCATTTCTGGAAAACCGGTAGCTGTAAAACAAAAATGGTAATAAATATATCGGTAAAAGGCGCCTGCACATAAAGCAAATCACGGCCAACGAATAGCGACCAACCGCTTCGTTGGGAGAGTTTTGCTTAGTGTGTACGGGAAGCAAAGCGGATCCAACGAAGCGGTTGGCCTTGGTTGAGGTTCGGACTACTGGCGGTAACATCAAAGATTTGGCGTTGGGTTGGCCTTGTGGACACCCTTCTGGTGTACACGCCGAACCAACATTGGTTCATTATTTTGTTACTTACCTTACCTAACTGGTGGGTGTTATACCCTGTTCACTCCTAACTCGCGGCTCAAGGTCATGTTTCCCTGGCCGCGCTCCTCACTTCACCACCCCCTCCCTCCTTGCGTCTCTGTGCTGATCGCTGTGTCCAGACGGGCGATTGGTAAATTTCCCCTTCGGATGTAGGGGTGAGGGTAGCGGAGTGGGGATAGAGCAGTGTGACCTTGAGCCGCCTCTGTTCATTCAACGCACTATAATTAATTTCTTATTATTGTTTTGAAAACACTGGCGTATGGAGTGGAATAATGAAACTACAAAAAAAAAAAACAAAAAAAAAACTGATCGATTTTCGTCATGAACTGGAATGTTTGTGGAAATCTACGAACTGTGAATATAAAAACAAACTGAAGAGATTAAATGTTTGGAGGGAAATAATTGAGAGTGTATTTAATGTGAAGAAGAAAATGTAATCTTTGTTGACAGCTTTTGAAAAGAGAGAGCATCCACCAGCGTAGTTTTTTTCTTCTTTTCCTGATCAGCTTCCTGCAGTAAAATAAATGCTGCACAAGCGACAACTGAAAAATCCTCTTCTTCCCTCATAATATCGGCTGGTTAAACTGTAATGAAAACATAACTTATCAGTTTATAGTATAAAATGCTAGCAACTTCGACGAGTTTTCAGAACCAGTTGCGATTCCACATGGCCTAAACCCTTGCCGCCAACCCCTTGGTTTGATGAGGACGTTAGACCGAACGCCGCCGATACATTGGTTGTCGTTCGTTGACTTTGGTTGGTCTGTTGCAGCGTTTCTCAAACTTTTTATCCCCACGTACCGATAAAATTTTCCAGGCAATGGCGAACCCCCTTGAGAAAAAACTGCTACTTGTTTTTTAGCTCCACTACTATAGTCTGTTCAGTTAACAGAGGCGGCTCAAGGTCAGTCTGTTCTATCCCCACCCCGCTGTCCCTACTCCTATATGCGAAGGGGAAATTTTCCACTTGCATTCTTGGACATAGCGTTCGGCTCGGGGAGGTAGGAAGGGAGGGCGTAATAAACATGGAGGAAGGAAATATATGGAGGAGAAGTGACGTTAAATTGGTGAAGCAGGCTCGCGCATGCGCAGTGGCGGCAGCGGCGATATTGCGCTTCCAAACAATTTCGATGTTCCCAGTATATCCCGAAAACTAAGCAAGATATCGAAAAATTTTATTCTTTATTTTCGATTTGTCTCGTCGTGTTACATAAGAATCGATCATTAAATTTGACTTTTGCGAAATTTTTCTTGTCCATTTCAACCTCACATTTGATACAGTATATCTCTAGAACTAGGTGAGATATCGAAAATGTTTATTCTTTATTTTTCATTTGTCTCGTCTTTTTAAATAAGAATCCATCATCAAATTTGACTTTGACCAATTTTTTCTTCTGAATTTCAACCAAAACCATTTCACATTTGGGACAGAATATCTCGAAAACTAAGCAGGATATCAAAAAAATGTATTCTTCATTTTTTATTTGTCATATCGAGTTACATAATAATCCATCACCAGATTGCGGCGTCACCTTTATCCTAGAGTCCCCTTGAGTTTTTTGTACATATTCTCCGTGTCTGTATGGTAGCGGCTATGCCCCCTCCACTCCGGCCATGCCCCCCACTCCTCCTCCGCCCGGCTTCACTTCAATGCGTGGTGAAGGTCTCTTGCGTCGTCTCCATATATTTCCTTCCTCCATGGTAATAAAGTGAGGAGCGGGGCCTGCGGAACATGACCTTAAGCCGCCAGGTCGGAGTGAACAGAGTATAGCGACAGTGGGCAATAAAGAGCAATAGTCGCCATGGTGTGTTTTATACGCATGAGGTAGCCGTCATTACGTAAATCTTGTCGCGAACTCCCTACGATCAACTGTCGAACCACGAGGGGTTCGCGTACCCCACTAGGAGAAACACTGGAGAGGATTGCAAATTGCTTCTCATTCAACTAAACTAATTCTCGTTCTTTTATTCTGCAGGAATAAAAGTTTTAATTTAATTGATACAACGACCATCAGTATCCTCACGGAATAACACAAAAAAGTTACCTGAAATAATTAGCCGCATTCGGCACGTTGATGAAACACTTGTCTCATTTACAGCCCGCGAGATTACGGTTAAGTTATGGACGCCTGCCGCCGAACTTAGCTCGTGCGGTGGCGCGCCTGCTGCTGCGGCAGCCACTCACACGCCGCTGTTGTGCGGGGCTGTTGAGCGGCGAGGCGCAATTGGCGGAGAGAAGAGAACACGGAGTGTTAATTAAGACAGCCGCGGGCGAGCAGAACACGGCTCGGGGTGAGCACACGGGCGGTAAATCATCGTCCCCGGCGAGGGGAGGCGCACACGCGTGACAGCCACGCCGTCCTCACGCACCACCTATCGAACAGTCGAAATATATTGCTGGGGCGCCGGCGCCGTCATGTATTCTCCATGTTGGACGATACGACGCTGCTAGTTCTGAGACGAAGATGACACATGGCATCCAACCTGTCAGGAGGAAAACTACAAAAAACAGCTATCCGCATGACCAGTAATTATAGCACGAACAATATTTGTGCAGGGATAATATGACTATTTTGTAACCCCGACTTCAGTTTGTCGACAGATATAAGGGTGCATCCACAAATTACGTGAGGTGTTTTTCCGGATTTCTCGACCCCCCCTCCCCCCTGGTGAGATTTCGTGAGATCTGGCCGGATCCTCCCTCCCTGTGGTGAGATCTGGTCCGTGAGAAACCCCCCTCCCCTGCCCTGGAAACTATCTAGAGCTTTTTTTACAAATTGTAGAACTTTTTTTTTTTTTTTTAGCTCTGCTGTCTAAAAATTTTTCGCAAAATCTCACGTGAGATTTCCGTAGACCCCCCCTCCCCCTTGGTGAGATCTGGTGAGATTTCGCCGTACCCCCCCATTTCACCTTACGTAATTAATGGATGCCCCCTAAGCAGTTTCGAAGTAAAATTTTTTAAACCATTAATTGAAATATCTGATTAGTGGGCCATAATTGGATTGGTTTTTATAATTATCTGACAGTATCCTAACAACATTTGTCGGTTCTTTTGTGTACGCATCTGGTAGCGTGTCTTTAAATTCTGTAGAATGCCAACATGGCAGTCGCCGATGGAGCAAAGTTGCCGAACATTATAATGGTATAAAAATACTATACACGCAAAAGGATAAAATACACATAATAAGATTGTAACCCGAAAAATCTCGGTACATCTTTACTAATATTATAAATTGGAAAGTAACTCTGTTTCTCTAAGTCTGTTTGTTGCTTTTTCACGACTAAACTGCTAAACCGATCTTGGTGAAATTTGACAAGGAAATACTATGCATCATGAGGAAGGAGACAGGATACTTTTTCTGAATAAATAACATATTTTGTCATGAAATTTTGAAAACTAACCTAATGGTGACAAACAGACGGATAGCGTGTGTAAGACTCTATAGTATTATATCGGTCGCTCAGGCTTTGCTTCTCTGGCAGTCAAAAAGACTACAAATGACTAGCAATATAACACAGGGACAGTCACTGAAAGTAGGAGGTGTACACTCCGAAAAGAATTGTTTTTCCCGTGGTAGTTCTATGAAGCACGGGTGTCTAATCCCCAAAGGCTATCTATGTATCTTAACAATGCAAAGCAAAACCAGAAACGTTTTGTGCAAAACGGTATTGACTTAAGATACCTCAGAAAGTGACACAAAAACTGCGGGAAGACCTGTGGTAGGTAATCTCCCGCAGTTAACCCCTCTTTAGTTTGTGACTATTTTTAAACTATTTCTCCATGATATGGCGATGGCTTTCCAGTCATAATATTCCTCCACTGTGCTTTTTGGGACACATTTTACGTAGCTTATAGCTTTCTATATCCAGTGCTAGCAATAAAATTATAAGTTCACGCGGCTAACAGCTAGTATGAGTCTATTTTTGGCCAATTATATTCTTCAATTTGTTGGCAGATGTTGGTTATTTGAATTAAAACTCTGCTCCGCAGGCTCTTGTATATACGTATGCGGTGATCGATCTTTAAATCCTTTAGAATACCAACACGGCAATCGCCAAACGACTTAGCGAACATAATTATACGAAAAAACAATATGTGGAAAATAATATATAAGAAGTTACCTATTCACGTAATAAGACTGTAACCGAAATAAACTGACCACATTTAAGATATTTTTGAAAATATGATTTTTAGGCACTGTTAATGACTTATAAAAAAGGGTCAACCTTTTTTTATGCTGTACAATCTCTGGTTCCCGGGGTAAAATAGTGTATGGTTCATTTTCATATGAAGTCGGAAGCTGAGAAATGTAAGGTAAACGTGTCTACAAGTCAGTTCTGATTTTTTAGTGAAAGCGATTCATTCGGGAACTACTGGCCAGATTTATTTAATTCTTCCAGTCAAAATGCTTGCCACGATTTCAGCGTACGATGGAAATAAGATACTTTTTTTCCTCGCTGGTGATATGTTATCTGTGAAAGGAATTAAATTTATATGCCCATGTTATGGTGGTAATTTCCATAGCATATATTTACCCCGTTATTATTATTATTACAATATTATATATTATGGAAGCGGCCTTCCGCAATGATCAAACATTTCTGAAAGAGAATTGACCTGATTCGCCACTCAGTCGCCGCGTTTCAATGAATTATCAAAAACAAGCGTAAATTCATAACTTATCTATAAGCTTGTTAAAACCATTGAGGAATAGGTTTATCGCGGAAGTAACATGTTATGTAGTTCGATTTAAAGGCTGCCTATGTGGAAGATATGAATTTTATGTAAAGTAATTTTTTCAACCATAATAGTTTTTCTTGCATCCATTTTCACTGCTAAAGTCTTTATGAGAAGCATTTTAAGGTATATTTATTATACTCAGAAAAATTTAGTTTAGTAGATATTTTGATTTGTTGATGTCATGATACCATGCGGTCAGGAGGGAGCAAACCGAAAATTTGAAATAACTAATGAATTCTAGAATATTTTGAATCTAAAATCAAGTAGTTAGGCAAAGTATAATTAGGATTTTTAGTTAAGAGAAAAAAAAACGAAATTTAAACTAATAAAGTCAGAAGCAAGGAATTAATTTCATGTGGTAGTCCTAATTAAGAGGGTTAAAAATATATATTGGTTTTTGTAGAAAGTTCAAGTTATCTGTAAGATAAATGAGATTTTTAGGGACGTATTGTAGTAATTGTTAAGGAAGGTGCCACGGCTGTTCACGTAAGAGAATTTAGAATTAATCTAATAGAAATCTTTTTGAGAACTAATACAGGATAAAATAGATAGGATAAGATATCAAGAAGCCCATGTGTTAATTACGATTCAAACTATTAAGTACTTTTTAAGATATTAATTTCCGTAGTGTTTTTGCTGACGTCACAAGGTCGACAGATTCAGTGAGGGGAAGGCAGCTATAGTGCCTACTCAGACTGCAAGTAGTTCTTGAACAGGTAGGCTCGCGTGTGGGAGTAAGGGGAACTGATGGTAGCTTGTTTTCTATCTTGAGTGTGCCTTACCTGTGATCATCTAAGGAAATGTAGTGTGATTGCCTTATCCATATAACAGGATACCGAACTTTTAGAAAATTTTAACCCTTATGAAACTTGAGAACTGTGTACTACTCGTATGTCCTCATTTTAACTTTTCCCTTTCTCGTTTGAGGGGTATTTCAATCGTGTGGTCGCCGTGTTATCGAAATTTTGTAGGTACCAGAGGCCAGCGGTCAACAAACATTATTAAAGTTGGAACTTTGCTTTTGCTTAACCCTCAAGTTAAAGCAGAAGTTCTACAACTTTAATAATATTAATGAGACGTGGAGGTTGTTTGCACTGTATTGTTAAATGTGATACGCGGGAGTCGTAGCGGTGCTTGTGCGCCGTGGCTGGTTGTGGGGGAGACACGAGTGTGCAGAATTGCCACTAGTGGGAGAGGCAGGACACGTGGCACCCAACAGGCTCAAACGCTGCGAAAGCGACCAGCGACACCACAAGTGTAGGCTAAATATCAATAAGGAGACGTATTAAAGACAAGTGTTGCCACCTTACGAAAACAAAAGTCGCTAAACCTGGTCTCAAAACTCACTAGATTGCGGGATATTTAGTACTAAAAGAGTCGCTAGAAATCGCTAAATACAATAAAGGAAAATGGTAAGGTAAGTAATATAAAATATTTTAATAATTATTATATATAATTAAACATAACATTTTATTAAAAATCAACATCCAATTTCTTCAATCGCTATTTCTTCTTCGTCATCTTGGTCTATCGTTGGAGTTGCAGAACTTGCAGATGTGGAGTGATGAGATGAATCGTCAGTATTAAATTTGAAAGAGTATTTAACATCTTTACCAACTGTAGCAATCACATCAGCCGGAACCTCGTAACTGTAACAGTTTTTTCACAATTTTTAACTGATTCCTTATAAAAAAGAACGCTAACAAGAGTATTTACATATATCCTATTTCTCAAATTGTTTTTAAAAAGGTACATTGTACTTAAAATCCTTTCTACTGCGGCATTCGAGTGATAGGATATGCCTAAATCAGATAACTCCAGAAAGGTATTTATTCCAGCAGCATTCTTGTATTGGGTAAGTCATATTCTGTTTTCAATATGTACGCAATTATTTATCCGAGTCATGACAGAGGGATTATCTACCCTAATTCCAATCAAGTTTTTCGAAACTCTGGAAGAATGAATATCACTAAAAATCACCAAATATTTTTTTAGCGATAACATATTTAAGAAAATCGCTTTAGAGGTTCAAAAGTCACTCAATCTAGCGACAAAATCGCTAAGGTGGCAACATTGTTAAAGACTAGAGATGTAACGCATATCCGCAAGTGCGGAACTTCCGCGTGAAATCCCACATCCGCAATTTATAATGCGGATGTATAGCGGATGTTTTGTTTACATTGCAGAATATATTACTCATTTCTGTTTATACTAGATTCTGCCAATCGTAGCTTAGTTAAAAACTAAGTGCTTGTTTTTTTTTTCTGACGGTCTTGCAATAAAAGCAGCAATGAACTGATCGGTGTTATTACCTAAGCGACGAATTTACAAGTTTGAACTTACATGTAAAGTAAAGCGGTCTATTCACGGTCCAACTTACAGGACATCCGGGTAGAACTACCATAGGATGCGCTCAGCGCTCACCCATTCACGCCAACAGAATGTTCCAAGCAGTCCTGTCCACTCATAATTTCTCGCGGCACACCATGTGTCCTTATCGCACACTCGTAGGATGTTTACTCCAATAGATCCTCCAATATCTATACCTTTTTGGATGCCTGGGAGTCCAACAACATCCGACACGTCCTACATGTGGTCCTGTAACCCCTTTCACGCCTCATCAAGAGTTCTTTATCGAAAATCGGATCATCGTAAGTCCTACAAGTTGTACTGTGAATGGGCCGCTAGAGCGGTGGAAGGCGGGAGGAGAGCACGGAACCAAGGGTGGTGGGTGAGCGTTAACGTTCTGGCCTCGCTTTCGGGAGGACGCGGGTTCGAATCCCCGTCTGGACATCCAGATTTGGGTTTTCCATGGATTCCCCAAATCACTCCAGGCCATGGCCGAATTCTTTCCCGTTCCTTGCCCCAATACTTTCCCGTCTCTAATGACTTCGACGTCGACAAGGCGTAAAAAAGAAGCTAGCACGGAGATGTGCGGTGGCGTAACCTTGTGCTGACGCTTAAATTAGCCGCGCAAAGTGCATATGACAAAGATTGAATTTTAGACGCGTGCGTAGTTATGTAAATAATTTAATTAACTTATGAAATCACCCCCCGTTTTTTGTTGTTAAAACATGAGGAAAAAATTAATCAGTATGGCAGTATTATATGGAAATAGACTTTACTTATGAGAAAATATAAAATTTGGCATAAAATATATACTTATTTTTATTTTAAATTTATTTTTGATAAAATATTAAACTTGAAATAATTATAAATTTATTTTTCAACTGAACATGAGCATCCTCATCCGCAAAGATCACTTCCGTTACAACGCTATTAAAAACACTATTGAGTAAAAGAGTAGACACTGCAAGCATAACGTAACAAGCTCCGGCTTCTCAAACCCACCGTGGTGGTTAGCACATTAATCGTCCGGAGAAGGGGTCGGCAATCAGGTTTCGAGGGCCACTTTGCAAACTCTACGGTCTGATAAGAAAAGATCAGAGGCACAGCGGAAGATGAACAGAGTATAGAGAAGGCAAGACTCGTATGGTATGAACAAAGAAAGAGACTGGGGAATGTAAAGGAGAGGAAGACAAACGGATACATTTGGTGACAAGATTGGGAGTCTGTGTATGACGAGCAGGAAGAGTAGTCGACGAAGGTGGTGATGGATAAGGAGTGGGAAGAGAGAGGAAAATAGTGTTCAAGGCAGACCCGATCGCTGATTCCGGACTGTATGAAGACACTATCTAATATCTACCTGTGTACCGTGTAAGCTTCTTGCTAGTATATCTCCTATTATTCGGAATGCCTGGATTTTCGTATGCATCATTCGCCCAGATGACATTATCATTTCTCATTATATCGTAAGACGTTGTGTTAGTATTAATCTGGTGATAGGCCATATTTCCGCAGTTGTTGAAACAATAATAACACACATTGACACTATAATACACGACACTTCTAACCATCCAAACAATCACAAACAAGCAACACTCAGACACATGCTAAACAGGCTAAATACGATACACCTATCTAAGAAAGACTACCCCAGAGAATATAACACAAACATCCAAATAGCAAACAATAATGGAAAACTTATTGAACAGCTCAACAACAAAATAAAAAACAATAAAAACAAACTAATAGCATCTAGGACACAATACACCAGCATCATAAACAAAACCAAGAAACAATGGTATACCATGACTTACTATAATAAACACACACACAAAATCAGCAACATATTCGAGAAACAAGAAATACAAATTGCTTTCAGGACAAATAACACACTGCACAAGCATCTAAACTCCAACACTGAAAGTGACTTATACCAACATGTAAACAGTGTCAAGCTATGTACATAGGACAGACATCCAGAAATTTCAACATAAGATATAAGGAACATATCAGATCAATAACATGCACAAATCATTCCACATTTGCTGAACTTTTATTAGACTATAACCACCCTCCTACCAATATAAAGACAGACATGCAATTATTACAAATTAACAATCACAAAAATCATCTACTAACATTTCAGGAAAGCTATCATATACACAATGGGGAAAAAAATAATAAATGAATTCACGAATTTAACCAATAAAACACTATACAACATACTAGAAACAGTCTCAAAACAAGAAAATACAGTCACTCACACAATAATCACAAGCAATAACTCAAACACAAAAACAGAGATATAATTAAATAGAATACACAACACAGATACAATAACAACAAAAAATAAGTTGGCACTACTGTAAGGATCTGCTAAAACAAAACAAATTGTGTGTTACACACATGAGCAAATCAACAGAAAATATTCACTACAACAACAAGAGCAGCATAAACAACAACTAGTGATATAATGGTCAAATGGAACTGCAATGAATAGTGATGTGAAAGTGTGTGAAATGCTGTTTCAGACTGGCATGTGAGCACAGTGTGTACATATGCATACATATAAAGAGTTGTACTGTAACAGCACATGTAAAAACAGGGATTACTGGAGATCGCGATTCCGCCAGGAGTTTGGTCAACGCAAGACGCCACTAGAAATTCTTTCCGAAGTACATTTAACGGTTTCATGCTGGTCCAGGCTGTATTACAACGGAATTACTGCTTGAAAATAATACGTCTTGCGACTGACTACAGCAGTATTCCAACGATATTACTGAATGTTGTTTGTAGCGGAATCGCGATCTCCAGTAGACCCTAAAACACTTTACAGCCACTGAAGATGCCCTACACTACAAGGGCGAAACGCGTCTAGGGAATCAAATAAAAACAAAACTCACCAAAACAGTTGTTTTTGACGGAATTATTCATAAAATCAACGTTGTAAGTGTTTTGCTACTCACCTGTTTCAGTTGGCTGATAAAGAATTGCTACAAATGTACCGGTTCTTCTTTTGCCCTGTTGCAAACCACAACCTCGCTATTCATTGTATATCATTTGAGAAATTTTCGCACGGGACACCTAGCCTAATACAGTTATATTACCCTTATATTCAACTGAAACAGGATTCTTTTGGTTGACATTGTAATAGCGTGTAAAATAAAAGTGAAAAATCAAAATATAAAAAAGCTTATTCCATTCGTATCAATGTCGTAATGTAGTTGAGGTGTAAACTAGACGCTGGGACTGTCTGGCCGTCATGTTTACTTTGCGCTCGCAGCAGGAGAGTTCTTAGAAGTTTATCGCTCTCACAGTATTTGTGACCGGAAATGGCTGCCTGTTATTGGTCCGTCTTGTGCACACCTGCTCAACGCAACGTGGAGTCCCCTAAGCTTCTGTCACTGTCTTGCTTTGTTCAGTCGTTTCAGCTAATTCGTTCAGTTCCCGTTAAGTCAACCCGATACTCATAAATGTTTGTGCATTTTACGTTACCTACAAGATAGGAGTGTATCTTCTATAGGGCTTTTTTATATATATATATTTCTGCACCGCACACCATTCCTTTAAATATACCGTTTGCTGATTACTTTATACAACCAATTTCCTTTTTCAGTTCATATCATCAACATGGAACTGAAAGCGTTTCGTGGAATCAAAGTGCGGAACAAGAAAAGACACACAAATCACTTAAAACCAATCATGCACTAGGGGGCATCGAACCGATGACCCTCAGCAAGCTGTCTACAGATTATTGTAGCACACCGTTTTGAACAGTTGAACAAACAGTTTTTCTTCGGTACCTTCTTTCGCAATGGATCCATTCAATATTATCTGACTACTTGTTACTATCGTGTGCCATCCTTTGCATAATTTGGCATTACCCTTTATCTTCTTTATCGCTCATCTTATTTGCAGACACACGTCCTGATTCGATACGTGTTTATGGAAGTATATCTCGTGTTTTTTCTTATGACCAACATTTTGGTCACTTAACGGATAGCCAAGTTAACGACACTGTTATTGCCTTTATTCACAGTTAAGTTTTTCTCAGTTTTTTTGGTAATTACTTTTTTCCCTCACGTTCTGTCTTCTTGTGTCATTACGCTCGTTAACTTGGCCGTTGTGTTATTATCGTGGGGCCATCAGTAAAGACATATTACCCGATTCGTATAAACAGCAACTGGTGAAACTCAACGCAGTAACTTAAAAATGAAAAAGAGTTTTCAGTTGCAACACCTTGACAGTTTCGTCTCTTTCCTCTTGTGGCTTTACACCTCGTCGACGTCGAGATCATTAGAGGCGGGAGAGGACGGGGGCAAGGAACGGGAAGGAATTCGGCCTTGGCCTTCTTTGAAGGAAGCATCCGAGCATTCGCTTGGAGTGATTTGGGGAAACCACGGAAAACCCAAATCTGGATGGCCAGAAGGGGAATTCGAACCCACGTCCTCTTGAATGCGAGGCCAAAGCGTTACCCGCTCATCCACCCCGCTCGGTGACGGTTTCGAACCACTAGGCGGGTCTGATAGGAATTTAAGCCTTGCTAACTTTTCGCTCCTGTTTCTCTTCACTGTTGGTCTAGATCAGTGGTTCCCAACGTTGGCCGTACCGCCCCCCGGTGGGCGTTAGAGTGCTTGAAGGGGGCGTTTGTGAACCAAGGCAAATTCGGGGGGCGTTGACGCCTAGCCGGCGCCCCCCTAACCAACACTGGCAAGGACGTGCCGATAAGATTAATTAATAACAAAAAATGTTTCAGCAAGTAATTCCAAATGTCCTTCAAGCAAGATCAGTGGGGATTAAAAGTTGGTATAAGTACATTATATCTTTGCTCCTAACACCTGCTTCTATAGTTCGTGAATGAGTCGCAGCAAGCGCTGTGCACCAAAGCTTATACATTTACACTGGTCAGTGTTCGATTGTTCGGTAGTGCCTTCAGACAGAGCGACTGTGAACCTGTGCGCAATCTACAGCTTACGTGGACCTACTTACTGCCAAAATATAGCAGAATATTTGTGTACCTAATTTATTTCAATATTTTTCTAGGCCTCTTTTTGTACTTGAGTCAACACAGGATGTGTCCAGTACTGTATGTTAATTAAATATTTACTGTATTTCGTTCTACGATATAATAATCTATTGAAGTAATGTTTGTTTAATGATTGATGCCTATTTCTTCCGCCAAAGCAAAAAACTTATTGAACTCTGTGCGAAAAGGCCGGCGCCGGCTCCGGTTTTGCCGGTGTGTGTGAAAACGCCCTTTGGCTGCATTTTTTTAAAAAATAAGTTTAATTTTTTATTTTCTGTTGAGGCAGTTATGTAGAGTTATTTCTCTGACCATAAAGTAACCACAGATGCTCACAACTCGTGATGCCTGTGTTCTCCTGCATGGGAGCGCATTTGGTTCTGCAATTTCTTTCACTTGGTCCAGGCCTCTGCTGTGTACTTTCTTCTCGATGTCAGTTGATCAACTGTTATTCTCTGGTCCTCGTGGTAATTTAGGGTTATGGAAAGAATGTCAACAACAGCTGCAAAGTGTGTCGACTTAGGAGCTTGTCGAATTGAATGTGTGGAATAGAGAAGAAAAAGGTTTATAATTTTTTAAATGTATTTTCCTGCACTTACATTGTGTTTGTACTTACATTTTACCAGTAATCGTTATATACAATGGAACAGATGTAATCAGGGTGCCGTAAATGACTTTATAATGGAAAATTATTAAATAGTATGGTCACCGGCTTTGAAAAAGGAAAAATAACTTTTTAACGTGTCGACAAAACCCGCTCATAAGCTGGAGAGAGAGATTATCGAGTGTCCTGGACAGACTTTGTCCGTCAGTCCTACCCCTGGCACGCTCAGCCCTTACACACACACAATGACAAGGCCACTCAGTATCCCATCACGGATCAGTCCCTCCGGATGTGTGGATAGATACCGTCAGTATTACTACAGTACGCTGGCTAATGCCCTTTGGATTTCAGCAAGTCGAAAGTCCTGGTGGCGGTTCGAAGGGCATCGGTCAGCTATGAACTCTGTGTGCAACTAGTTATACTTTATCGCGAAAAATGGAAGATTTCAGTCACAGGCCTCTTACGCTAGATTTGAGGCGCATCAAACAAATAGTTATAAAATTGGATGAGACATTTTTTTACCCCATTTCAAATTTCAGTTTAACTTCTATTCTCAAAGCACAGTTCAATATATTCCTATATGTTGAAACACTAATGATAATGATACAGTCAAATTTATGGGTATAATAATTTATATTCAGCTCTTTTTTCAATATTTTAATTTTTGTTTTCTGTTCTCTCTTCATACTTTTATAAACAACCGAATCCCAAAGTACCATCAAGTTGGATCACATGAATCTACTGTCTCTTTTCCGTTTCTTTTGATCATTTCCACTTATTACGCAAAATCTGAATTATTGATTTAAAAAACCTCGAGTCTGCATTCGGGATATATGGCTTACGAAACGTATTGATACGCCCAGGGGCGTACCAATCGGAAATGGCGTCTAGGGCAAGCATCGAAGTTGCGCCCTTTGGTAAACTATCTATATAAAACAAACAGATTTATGAAATAAAACAATTATTAACATTAATAAACACTATTATTTTCTGTTTTAGAGCAAAATTATTTTATAATCTTAAAATTAAAATGGCACTTTCTTAGTCTTCTGCGATGCAAATAGATTAATAACATTTTCGAAATCTGTTTCTTCTCGCTTTATACTGAGCCAAGCTAGATCGCATAACCTTTCTTGACCCATTGTAGGTATTAGTTTTAGTTTACTGAAAGATCGCTCGCATCTTGCGATACATATTGCAATCGTAAGCATAATCTGAATTGAAATTCGCAGATTGGGAAAGACGCCCTCATCTCCATCCTCAACAATGAATTCAAGAAGCTCTTCAAATCTTTTTATGTTGTGGATATTAGCATTCGAACATTCAATATTGCTTAGTATCTGTTCTCCGTTAACATCACAACCATAGACGTCTCAAAATTCTTTAGAATTATTTTTTAAATGGTCATGATCGTCAATGCTGTACCACAGACTTTTAATATCTAAGAGAAATCCAAATCTTACTCCGTTTCATGCAGACGACTGAAACTTTCGCTCATTTCAAGCACACTACTATCCAGCGATCCATTCATAACTCGTTCCATTTCTTTCTCAGCACTCAACGGAGGGTCCTTCGCATTCTGTTCGCCTTTGACATCTTTCAATCACTACATCCAAATCCTGGAAAAGATTGAAACCTTTCTCGAGTGCATCATTAACCAACCTCTCTCTTTTATTGGTAAAATGGTGTCTGTGGGTTTTTATATCATGAAAATTCATGCTAGGATCCTTGAGCCGCTTTTAAAGACGGTCAATAGAACGAAGTCCATGCGATTATATAGAAGTCTTGTAACACTTCTTGTTTCACTAGTTTGATTGACATCGTCTGTAATGTCTTGGAGAACTTTCAGCATATCTTAAACATTTTTGTTAACTGCTTCAACCATTGCACTCTATCTTGTTTCAGACTCTGATTTTACAACCACAGACACGGTGTTCTTCAGTTTTTCTCAACGCATAGTGGAACTAGAAAAGAATACATAAATAGTTCCAAGAATGTGACCATTATAGTATCATGCTTGGCTGCGTGTACACCAACCAAATTGAATAAATGATTATCACAATTCATAAATATCGGCAGATTATCATTTTCGCTTATTCTTTCGTGAACACCAGTTCTGTATCCAGCCATCATAGCAGTGTTGTAATAACATTGTGAACGACAATCCTGTATATCCATACCGCCCTTCTCTAACTGTTTAAACATTTCATCAACCAAACTTCCAGCTTCCTTTTGACTCATCTGAATGAAAACGAGAAAGGACTTTCCTCTCAAAATCAACTTCTACGTATCTTACTTCAGGCATCTGATCATGATGTGCATGGTCAGGAGTAGAGTCGAACAAGGTACCATAGTATTTTGATTTTTGAATGTTTGACAATAAACTTTGGCGAACAGTGAATGAAATCATTTTTAAAACGAGGTGAAAAATAAGATGTGGTGCCAGGATTTTTAACGTGAGCATGATGGGGTCTAATTATGTCCAGAAGCTTTATTAAACCAAGGAAATTATCAATATTATTGGATTCGGATCCGTCGCATGTACTAAGTGACTCTGTGACCTCGTAATGCAAGATTTTCAGTGGCAAGAAATTGGATGCAGTGGAATATTTTCTTTAATACATTACGCCACTTTCGTTTTTTTTTCTGTTTTGATCTGGGTTTGAAATTCAGCGTCAATAATACCTTCAGTTGCTGCAAAATTTCTTTCCCTTTCTTTCCACTGGGTGAAGCACTCACGATGATTCTTAGCATTTTCATGGGCAGTGAGCCGTTCAGATCCTTTCCAGTGTAAACCAGTTTTTGCTCATACAACGGTTATTTGCAGGTTGGATAGGACCGTCAGTAGTTTGGAAATATTTTGAGCCCCATTTTACATATTTCTGTTTTAAAATTATCCGATAGAACTGATTTCATAGTTGTCTTACCAAAAAGTCCAATATTAATTACTTCTGGTCTGGCAGTAATTCGGTTTTCTACATCGTCCACCATATAACCTCCACCAACTTTTTTTCCTACTAAAATACCAATGTTTTCTACAAATTCTTCAGAAGTCTTAGAACTAGTAGCATCTCTGCTCTTAATCTCGTCACACTCAGCATTATCTAAATTTATATCCTCCTCGTCTTGTGATGAATTAGTGTTGGGTACTTTGTATTTCATTGTACATCTCGATATACGCAATTCCTTAGGACATGTTGAACTTCCTGTAGTGGACTTTTCAAGAAGAAGTGCTTACTGGATTTTTGTGCTACTTCATCCTGCAATTTTATTTTTCTCCGTCCCTCAGCCCCTCTCTGTTTTTTCTTTGAAAACAATCGTTTCAAATTGTGTTGGATTTATTGCGAAATAAAAGTAGCTTCATGCTCGCTCACGACGCATACAAGGCAAATAAAATACACCACTGAGCCACGCCAATCATCTCATCAGCAATTAAGCAATGGAGAACCTTAGAACAAAATTTGCCAATGCGGGCGCGGGGTAGAGGCCGCTACTATTGGTCCATTCAATTTGGACAAACACGCAATATACCTTCCAATCGTGTTGCGATTCGCTGTTTACTCATTCCTTCTCGCTCGTTCGCGAAAGCTCATCAGCCCCGCGCTGGTATCGTGGGATTATTTGAATATGAATTATTTATTTGGATTTTTAAGTTTAATAATTTGAGAATTTTGCGCCCCCCTTTCAATGGCGCCCAGGGCACGTGCCCTACCTGCCCCACCCTAGGTACGCCACTGGATACGCCTCATTATCTAAATTTTTATTCAGTATACTGTGCGTTTTAATTTTAATAGAGATGAAAATCTCTGATATAATTTTATAAAATAACTTAGAACATCTTTACCATTTTAACTGAAAATGCGTGAATCGAAAACGGTCTCTAGGACTGTGTTAGCGGGGAGCGAGGGGTCCTGTCAGTCGCTCGCTCGCTCACACATAGACGTCCTCTGAAGACAATCAGTTATCCCGCCAGTGTATGGGCTGCTAATATAACCATGAATTAGACTTATACGAACTCGAATTAACTGTTCTCCGTCCATCTTTATGCCTGCCTGTGTATCAGTTTGAGCAAATTCTGTCGAACAGAAAAAGTTATTTACCAAAGTTAAATAAACGAGTTATAATTCTAATTTGTTTCTAATTTTTTCAATAAAGCTAATTTTTATTATTCTTATTTCATTAAAACTATTTTGTACATCTTTTCCGTGGCTGGGCGGTAACGTAATTTAAAAATACTATTAAAATTTGTACTTATACATTTTAAATAAATTTAAATAAATAATAAATGTTTTTTACAGTTTACTTGTTGGTCGCAAAATTTTCATGAAATAATGAACACAATTTTCAATTTATTTAATTAAATTAATTGTAATAGTGAATCTATTTAATGGAATAATGTGATGGTGGTCATATCAAAATTTATTTTTATTTTCACAGATGTCACATTCAAAGAAAAAATGTAGACATTACAATTTCGAACACTTGAAACATGGTTTTATTGAGGCGTCCTCAAACAACACATTACCAATGAGCCTAATTTGCCAGAGAGTTTTCTCAAATGAAGGTATGAAACCTTCACGTTTAGAAGAACATTTAACCAAAATACACCCTGACAGAAAAGTTTATCTTACTTTCAAATGCTCAAAGAACAATATTCAAGACGTCCATGTTTAGCTGGTATGTTTTCAGTGGCATCCAAACAAGACGCAGATGGGCTTCGTGGCTCTCACATTTCCTTGCTTATTGCTAAATCGGGAAAACTGCACACGATTGGGGAAGAATTGATACTGCCATCTGTGTGTGAGGTTCTGTGTACTGTACTGCACAAGCCGGCGTCTGATATTATTAAGAGAAACCCACTTAGCAATAGCACAGTACAGAGGCGAATCGACGAAATGTCTGAGGACGTGGAGAGTTCTTTAACTGATTTTTTGAAGATTGTCGAATTTTCTTTACAGCTTGATGAATCCACTTTACCAAATAATGATTCATTACTTCTTGCGTACGTTCGCTTCATTAAATGTGAAAAAAATTGTCAAGAATTACTGTTCGCAAATAAATTAGAAACTGATACTAAAGAAAATCTATATTTCAAGTTTTGGAACACTATTTTGAAGAAAAAAGTATTCGTCTGAATAATATCGTGTCCTTTGCTACTTACTGATGGTGCTCCGGCAATGGTTATACGATACCGAGGGCTGATTTCATATTTGAAAAAGGCAGAACCAAATGTAGTCGCCGTGCATTGTGTAATTCACAGACACCATTTGGTTGCAAAATCGCTAAGTAATCGCCTTCACTGCTCACTACAGTATGTAATTACTGCAGTTAACAAGATCAGAAGCAATGCTCTCAATAGTAGATTATTTGGAAAACTTTGTGATGAAAATGACGAGGATTTCAATCATTTGCTATTGCACACAGAAGTTAGTTAGCTGTCTAACATGATTTATAGATGGTTTTGACTCAATTATGTATAAGGTTGTTTTTTTTAAAAAAAAAAAGATGATTCATTAAGAGAGAATTTATTGAAACATAAGAATTATATGGCTTATTTAACTGATCTATAAATTTAATTAATCAAACCTACAGCTGCAAGGAGATAATTTGAATTTGATCAAAGCAAAGTCAGTTATTTGTGCTTTCATGTCATGTTGCCTTTTTTTTAAATTTAATTTAATTGCAATGGAGTACACGCTCCGGTGGCAATTTCCCTACACACCCAACTTCCCCCTATCCTACACTCACCTACATTTGCCCTCTACAAATTTTAACTTTAAATTATTTTAACGTTTTCGGTAGGTTATTCATCATTCCTCTTGGTAACTCATTCCAATCCCTGACACCCTTACCTAAAAAAGAAAATCTTCCCACACCCTTGTGCCTGAAATCGAGTGCCAGCTTGTGGTCATGGTCATATTTTCCCTTCCATGAACTAAATGTGGGTTGAAGACAATTCTATCAGTTTCCAAATCTTTCCTCTTTGTAAACAAATGATTAAAATATTTTGGTATTTTGTCAACATTTGAAGTATTTAAAGAAAATTTTAAAAACAGATTTCAGGATATTCTTAACATGACCATTCCAGATTGGGTATTAGAACCTTTCTCAAACCCTACATACAGCGGATTTATCGCTGCAAGAAGAGTTGATAGATCTGTCAACAAATGAAGAATTAAAATTGAAATTAAAAAATGGATATCAAGAATTTTGGCTACAGAGGTAAATTCCAGATTTATATCCTCCTTTGTAGGCTGCTACAAAAAAGTTTTTTTTATTGCATTCCCATCGTCATATTTTGCCGAAAGGGGGTATAGTATAGTAAGCAATTTGCCAAAAAAAAAAAAAAAAAACAAGCAGAACGCGGCGATTTAAGACTCCTGCTGAGAAATATAGCACCAAATGTAGAAATATTAGTATCATTACATCAAGCTCAGACATATCACTGATAATTTTACAATAATTTTCAATACGTTGTTAGTAAAATTTTGTACAAGGCACCAATATTGTAAATGTTCTTTAATAGTTTTAAAAATCTGTCCTTGTTATTCAATACTAATATAGCCCAATTCACCGAAGAGTTTGAAGAAGTGGGCAATAAGCCAATTAAATTGAAGCGCTATGGATTACACAACGTTGATTACAACAACAAAAGATGTCAGTGCTGTTTTTTTTTTTTTTTTTTAAACAGGGGGACGGTCTGTAATTTTTTTTCGAAAAGGGGGTGGTAGGTCAAAAAAGGTTGGGAACCTATGGTCTATATTCTCCCATTTCTTTTAAAGAAAAGACCATCGACTTTTGTATAGTGTGTTGTAATATTTCCAGGCCGCACTACCTCCACAAATTATCCCAAAAAATTATTATCTCATTGATCACTACTTGGTAAAACAAAAATGTTGTAAATTATAAAACCCCTTAAAACTAAAGAAATTTAGCATTCCCAAAAATATCTGGTCAGGACATTTAGTGCTTAGTCCGGAAGTGATTGTTAAAGATTAATTTATTGTTATTTAATTTTTAGTTACGTTTCGGCGTTTATTATCTGCTCGTTATTTATAAAGAAAAATTACAAGAAAACTGTTAAAAATAATGCTAACTACTAGTGTTACGAATTTAATTGCTGAAAAGAAAATTTGAATTAGGGAATTAGATATGTGTTACTACTGCCTAAACTTTGTGCACATATGAATTAAAGAGAAGTACCCACAACTGGAGTTATAATTTCTTTCTGCTTGCTGCATACACGTTTTACGCAGTGATTTCTACAAGTAACGTTGTTTTCCTTTGCTTTCAGGTAAGCCGCCCATTGTCTGCACGCCATTTACTGCTTTTACAACAACAGGAGGTAAGCTCCTTAGACTCTAATCCAGCACAGTCGTCGCCTTGATACGGAGTGCGCCGCAACTAGAACTGAATTTTTCATTGGCTGTTTCCCTCGCCAGAAATTAAGTACAGACACTCCCTGATGTTAGCGGAAACAATATGCCGCCCAACAAGTTCAAAGTTTGAAAATTTATCGTGCCTATATCCGACGTTACAGAGCCGGGACTCCGAGGATGAGATCAAAACTAAACTGATAGCGGACAAGTAAAATGAGTCACATATTTGATACTAGAGGCCAGATGTAAGTTTTGAATCGTATATGGCCTTTCAAAGGAAACCTAATTACAAATATTAATGATCATATACAATATCTGGAAGTGTTTTTTTTTTTTCTACGAGCCACTTATCTTCGTTCACACTTGACCTAAATCAGTAAACAAAGTATCATTTTAAAGATTAACGTCTCCGCCTTGGCAGTATCGTAAATTAAGAAAGGAATTTTTCGGAATTAGACAGTTAAAGGGGAAAAGTATCATTATTTCTTAAATCGAATTTATCGGAATTCAATCCGTAAAAGGCAAAAGTGTTATCTGAACAAGGTCACGCGTATAATCAAACCGCTAGATAGCAGCATCTCGTATCACAGAGTTCTCGGTTAACTGTGTGTGTTTTCTACCCTAAAGAGCTATACGGATATTTTTTCTGTGAAGGAAACATTTGTGTTTCGATTTTACAATTCATATGTAAACATTTTAATCGCGATATTTTCGCACTGGCTATGACGGTATTAGTCTAGGTATCAGCACCACAAATCACGGACTACAGATATACTGTGTTTGCTTTCTTTAGCTTAGTTTTATTCCGATTCGCTATTCGTCGTATTTTATCTGTGAAGTTTCCGCACGGGTCTTCTAGTTCGTAACTTAACTAACTTCCGTAGGTGGATCAAGTAGTGGATAATTTTGACCTCACTGTGGAAGGTCGAATAAGAATAAGTGTTTCAGAACTGCATGCCAAGAAGAGGAAACGATGAGAATAAATAGTCACCTGGCTGATGAAAGCGGTGCGCTTTAAATGCTGACTGTATGGCGATTTTCTTGTTTCCGGCACGCTTGAATTGTAGGAATGCTGTTAAAAGGTAACAGATGGAAATGAACGTATTCTGGTTCGCTTGAGACACAGAAGCAAGACAACTTTACCAGGACTAACAGTTGTTTCCCAACTCCGGAAACGGAAATATGGCATTGCGTCTCGAGAACAGATAGCTTACTCCAATTATTTTCGTCGTCATTCTGTTGTCTCAGGTTTTGGATGCGATAGTGTGGACAACATAAGCCGAATCCATCAAAACTATAACAACTCACTCTCTTGTCTTTTCTGTGATACTTACTTCCGTCATTATCGACTTTTTGATTTCTGGCCTTTTCTTTACGGTCAATTTCAACATGGTTTTATAGTAATATATTTGAAATACTTTAGTTTTCTCTTTTTAGTATTCGTGAAGTACAATCTTCTATATAGTTTTAGAAAGTTGTTTCCGCGTTCTGTGTTAGTATCTCTGCTTTATAGATCAATCTTGTCTCTGACAGTGATTGTTATTTTACTAGCCAAACAACGGAATCTTCGTGATTGTCACACTGAACGCCGGAGCTGGCAATTCCGGTTTTGTTTTTATTTTTAAGCAATATAATCTAAATCAAAGACGAAAGTCTGAAAATCTAAGTTGGGAAGTAGTGCTACGATCCCAGGACAATGATTGGAGATTTCAAAACTTGGCACCAAGCGTGGTGGGTGAACGGTTAACGTACTGGCCTCTCATTCTGGAGGACGCGGGTTCGAATCCCCGTCCGGGCATCCAGATTTGGGTTTTCCATGGTTTCCCCAAATCACTCCCGGCAAATGTCGGGATGCTTCCTTGAAAAGGCCATGGCCGAATTCCTTCCAGTTTCTTGTCACCAATCCCATCCCGCCTCTAATGACCTCGACGTCGACGAGGCGTAAAGCCATACGTAAAAAAAAATGTCAGAAGTTGGCGGCTTTCAGTGCTCATTTCCACCACTACTTCTGTTAGTAAATTACTCAACATAACGTTGTTAACTTTGCTGAAAATGATTTGAAGCGCTCCTATATAAACTGACTGTACACCAAAGTCCAGGGTTAAATCCCAGACCTCTCTGCTGTGCGTATTGACGTATGACCCTGTCTATTAGTCATTCATTGGTTGGACTGGGAGAAAAAAAATTCTCAGATTTTTCGTCCTCATTTACAATGATTTTTCCATACGCATGCATCAACTTAGAAACAAGTGGAAAACACGAACTCGTTGTTCTTTGTTCGTAAGGGGACTTAGAGATAAAATCCTCGCATGACACTGGCTTCAGCGTATGTGATAAATTATTATCCAAATTTGAGGTACGTTGGAAGCGATAGCAATATTTTGTTGTTTTGTGTTGTAATAAATTATCTGGATGTGGGAGATTGCATATAATCGTATTACCGAGCGTGGTGAGTGATAGGTAATGCTCTGGAAGGATACGGGTTCGAATCCTTGTCCGGCGATCCAGATTTGGGTTTTCCATGGTTTCCCCAAAACATTGCCGGCGAATTCCGGGATGTTTCCTGCAAAAGGCCAGGGCTGAATTCCTCGCTGTTCCTTGCCCACAGTCTTCTCCCGTCTCTAATGACCTAGACGCCGACGAGACGATAAGCAAAAAAAAAAAAAAAAAAAGGAATTGAATGGAGGTTGTAAAACACAGTTTATACCTCCCATAAAATGAGCGAACTCTCCCATCTAAAGACTCATATCGAATCGACGAAGTTGAAAGCATAAAAATTTAGTTCGGATGCTCTCGCCTTAATATTCTCCTCTTCTGCTGGAATCTGTGTCCACCATCCGAGTTTGCTTTGCTCGTCGCAACTTCCTCCGCGGAGGGGATTCTGTAAAGTTGTCGGAAACTTCATTTGTGTGTCGTCTCGGTGAGGGTAAGATCAATAAGACGCCGAATGCCCCCCCCCTCCCCCCCTTACAATAACCCCCCAGAGTTCACTGGACGCCTCCTTCGCGGATTCACTCTGGGACCTGGCTAAAACATTGTCCGTCAAATACACACGACCGCGTAGCATCACGAATGTATACTCCAGATACGTGAGCGGCCTGGTAGCTCAGTGGTCAAGGCGTTTGCTTTCAAAAGTTCGGATCCTGTTCGAGTTGTGTTTAATCATATTAGCTACGCCAGAACATTCAGTGGCTCCGATTCCATGTTAAACAGTAGGTCCCAGGGGAAAGGAACTGGCCCTCCTACTCTGACACAGTGGCTAAGTATGTCTCCTTCGGGTTGTGTGCTAAGTTAGTTTACTCCATACACGTATATAGTAGAGCTGTAAAAATAACTAAAAATTATGTGTCCGTATGTATTCGTTACTAAACCAATCAGTACTAACGTATCGTATCGTTACTCGTTACTTTTGATACGATCGAGCGCTAGCATGAAGAATTACATCGATTCGCGCTGCGTATAGGACGATTTCGTTACTATCGTATCATTTCGTCACTTTTTGTACATTCGAGCGCTAGCATGAAGCATCGCATCGATTCGCGTCGCGCACAGGTTACGGGGTTTCGTTCGTACTTTGTAAAGTATAGGTAAATTTTTCATTTAGTAAAATAAATTCAAGTAAAATTGCACTGTAAAATAAAACAGAAGTTAAAATATCACATTTTAGAATAAACACATTTCATAAATCAATAAAATCTCACTAAGGTACAATCTCTATATATATATATATATATATATGTGTGTGTGTGTGTGTGTGTATATATATATATATATATTTCAAATTATTTATCCGAATTTTCTATTTACAATGCTCTGTTAAGTTTGATGATGAACAAAAGCAAAATAACTCTTTATGTTTTCAAAATTACTTAACTTGTTAAAAATATCAACACCATATTAAATAATATTAATTATACTAACATAATGTACGCGCAACATGTATGTACTCAAAGATTTTCCTTTGCAACGAAGCGAATTCAAATCTAAATTCCCAGAAATACGCGACGCACGATTTTCAAATGTTTATTTTTTCTTTTAGATTAATTTAGTCGCTGGAAGATATTCCATTTCCCGCAAGATGCGTCGAATTCATTCGTTTATCGAATCAAACTGATATCTATGCGATAAATGCGAGTAACGAAATGAATTTGTGAATAATGTTTCGGTACAGACGCACTCGTTACTCAGTAACGAATACATACGGTTACTCCACGCACGTATCTGGCCTATTGAGGCCGATCAACCAAGAATTTAGCGATCTGGTGTTCACCGGTTCGAGCCCGGCCTCGCAGATTAGAGGTTTGATTGTCGCCTTATGTAATTGAAGTTCACACGATTTCATCCACGCGGATTTTGCTGTTAATGCGTGAATTAACTATCAACAAAGTATTAATTGGGTAGCTATAAGCAGAGTAGGGGAGCGAGGGGCTTGTTGTAACAGTTTTCATGAAAACTAATATATCTTGAGATCCATTGATTAAATTGCTACTAAATAAAGATGGATGGATGCTATAACTCTTCCTCTACCAAATCAAGTAAAAATAATACCGTAACTATTGGTCATTATTTTACAATCAATTATTTTCTAGAAGAAGTGCGGTGTTACAACTTACCTCGTGCTTGGGGCAAGTAGTAACTACAAAAAAAAAAAAAAAAAAACAACAATAATACCTCTAATCATTTATTTTTTGTTTATTGTTAACAAAATTGACATCTTTCTAAAGTAGGTATTATGTAATTCTTATCAAAAATCAACTTAAATGCACTTTTTAAGTAATCAACACCTAAAAATTAAGTAATTAACAGTTTTATTTAGTTAAACACTACTTATAATCATCATGGCACTTTTCAATCACAGTAAGTAATTAAATTATTTATATCTAAGATATGCTTCGTAATTATCTCTTTTTAATATCTATCTAACAAAGTATTGTTACAACTAACCCCATGGTATGATTTTTAACATTTGTCAAGATAACTATTTAAACAATTTAGCAATCTGAAAAACTGTTACACATTATCAGAGATAGATAAATATAAATAAGATATAGAAAGTTTGAAATTAGTCGATAATAATAACGCAAACCAAAATTTTACGACAGTTGTAAGAATACACAGCCTCTTAGTTTTTAAATAATTAATAATTAACGTTTTTTTATATTATTTCAATGGGAAGCGTATTGATAGTGGTATTTTCGATTCACTATTTTGTATTTGATTAATGTTAGGCTGATTATGTGTGTATGGTGTTAAAAGTGATTTATATATTGTTATTTTTATCGGGTTATTAATATTGTGTCAAAGAAATCCATGCGCTGTTACCGAATGAACAATGTACATGAAAATCTCTGGAATAAACAGGGCAGGGAAGATCTTTGGCGGAGAGAGGATGAGATCGTGTATACGGCGAAGTTTGGATGAAACTGAGAATTGTGTTTGTTAATGTAAAGCAACAGTAAAGTAATGAAAGATGATATAAATAATTTAATTTTACACAGTACGATTTTATATTACCTGGCAAAAGTGAAGCGCGTGCACACTTCCGCTCACTGGCGGGACACTGGCTATGGCAACATGATGCGGCGCGGTGTATAGGTCAAATCGAGTCAAAGAAATACGCTAATAAAGTCTAAGATCCTAGTGAAAAGAGCCTGTCACTACTTACCCCTGTTACAACAAGCCCCTCGCTCCCCTACCAGTACTGTTTTTTACATCTTTCATAGGTGTAATTCTCTTCTGCGTTTTAAGCACGTCCCTGCATTTCATTTGCTCGTACCACTATTGAAACTTCTGATAATGCAGAAGATTTTATGGTTCTCTATGTCCCGCAGATAAGATTGCCAACTTATTTGGGGGGAAATAAAGTATATTTATCTTTGGAAGAGGGAAATAAAAAGTACATAAAACGAAGTTTTTCTCTGCGTTAAGAATCAGTGTAATGTTCTCGGGTGACTTGCAGAATAAGCGAGGTGTTTACACACGATATTTCGGCGATCGAAACTCTGTCGCCATATTCTGGAAGATGGCGATAGATGCAAACATCTCGTTAACTCATTATATTAATCAAAATAAAAAGTGTATAAAAATGTTTTTAAATTTCGATATTTGCAGTCTTAAATAGGCCTACATAATTTTTCGTCCTTACGGAACTACTAATTTTGTGTTTCCTTTGAAAATTTAACAGATGATGGTAGGACATCCTAAACCTAGATTTATAAATAAATTAACAAAGCTGTCCCGTTCCACAAGTTGTATAATTTACCGGAAATACGGTGTTTACGCGTCGTTTATGGCTAGGGTAAAGTATACCGGCTAAAAATAAAGTATGATACTTTATAATAAACTATGGTTGACAACCTAACACGCAGATACACTTCATTGTTGTTCAGAAAGCTTTTGTGTAAGCAATTGGGATCGGTGCGTGTATGACGTTATTGCCTTATGTGTATAAAGAGTGATGTGAGACCCGTAATTGAAAGCAAAGTCAATCTGTTATAGTTTTTACGATTTCAACACACCTCACCGCGTACAAAACGCTTCGTGTCCTTCTCTTGGCAAATAATTGAACATATCCGTGTGTACGAATAATAGAACTGTACATATTTATACGAGTAGGTTTTCTGATTATTAATGGGAGAATTTATTAGTATGTACAGGACAGAAATGCTCGGTGTGCTACATTTAATTAAAACCCATCTACTGTGTTGAAGTAGATGGATTTTTATTACGTTTTATAGGCAGCTATGTAACTTATTACTATATATATTGTAAATTATCCCATGACATAAGGGAGCGTCCATTAATTACGTCAGGTATTTTACGGAAACCTGGACCCCTCCCCCCTTATAGTAGGTGAGATCTTGAGGGGAAACCGCCCCCCCCCCCCCTGCTGACGACCACGCAATTTTTTAGACTTTTTTTTCTCTTTTCAAGGGCAGTTAGACCCTCTCTAACGAAGGATCGACGTCGTTTGTAGACCTTTTTATTGCCTTACTGTTCTTCAAGGAATTAAAAAGATGATGTGAGAATTCGCCGGATCCCCCCCCCTCCCCTCCAATTTCACCTCACGTAATTAATGGACGCCCCCTAACCATCACTGTGTTGTTTTGTTGAAATCTGTTGGTTAACCTTTGCTTGTTCTGTGCACAAATTGACAAAATACCACAAAATGGTCTCTGTGGCTTATCAGGTTGTTGGACTCTTTGTAGGAGTGTGAATGGGCGATCAAATTTTTGGGCAGTCCTACAAGCTGGACTGTGAATGTCCCCTTAGTGTGATTTCACATATTTTTGAGGAGGCTTGATAACCGACGAAAATTTGAAGCAATGTGGATGGGGACTGTGTTCCCAGCCATTAACAACCAGACCGGTATTCAGGAGAACGCGTATTCGATCTCCGGTCCGACCATTCAGTTTGTGGTTTCCTGAAATCAGTCGTGGTGAATTCAGTACATCTGTGAATTCAGTACATCTTGATCGAATTCCTACCCGTTCTCTTCTCCTGGCTGTAATAAGATCGACTTCCTCAGGCTGAAGAGACCTAAAAACTATAGCAGTTTCGTCGAGACTGGATTCTTCGTCGTATTGCTACTATCACAGTTCATACCGCACGTTTCACGCGTCTAATAGCTGCTAGTGACTCCGTTCCACAGTCAGATAAAACTGAGCTACTACGCGCTTCAAGCGATAAGACATTTCGGCATGGTTGATTTTTGAGAAAGTGCTGTACTGCATGTCTTTTGGTAGCTGTCCACGGCGCGTGGTTTTGTAGCCGCGCCATGCAGCCGAATTGTACGGATCAGCACGCGCCTCAGGCTAGACCTCGCAGCTACCTCCACACCACGTTGCCTAGTGTCGTTTCAGCTATCCGGGCGTTTGATGTTTACCGACTGGGTGACGGATAGTGGCGCGCCATCCCTGTCAGCAGAGGCGGCTCCCTTTCCACGGCTCGCTGTTGCGGGCGTCCATTAATTACGTGAGGTGTTTTTCCGGAATTTCCCATTCAGGTCGGACCCTCCCCTGTAAAATGACGTAAAATTTTGACAGAGAACCCCCCCCCCCTACGAATGGACCTCTCAACTTTTTGAGACTTTTTTTTAAGGTCTGATGCTCCCAAGGGCGGTTATACTCCCTAAAGTCGGATTTTACGCCCCTAAAATCGACTTTCGGGTCATTTGCAGACTTTTTTTTGTTTTAGCTCTTTCATTCTACAAGAATTTTAAAACCGCACGTGAGGTTTCCGGTGATCCCCTCCCCCCTTGGTGAGGTTTCGTAAGATTTCGCCCGACCCCCCCCCCCCACCATTTCACCTCACGCCCCCTTGATAGCTGGAACTACGCAGCCGACAAATGCACGGGCCGTGGGAAGCCACTTTTAGCTTGAACTCGCTATACCTATGAGCCGTGCTCGGCTCGCATTGTTTATTTTCCCCGCCCGCGATCGTCTTCTGATGCTGAGCCCGCGTGCTAGTTTCGCCCGTGAGAGAGCGCTGTGGCCCGGTGATGCCCTCTTCCGGCTGAATGAGCTGATATAGTCGGGGGACACGAAACCGGGAAAGGAGTTGGTCGGCAGCAGCGGCTTGGTTCGTTGGGCCTAATACTTTTCTCAAAGGTACTGCGATGTTAGAGGCCCGCTGGTATAGCGAGCTCTTGTAATTTTCCCAGGCAGCCTGGAAGTACTACTTGAGGCGGATTTGTGATTCCACCGAGACCGTTCCTCGCTCGCATTAATCGAAGGAATTCCTCTGCTGCGCCTCGTGTCCGTGAGCGGTTTTCCGCCGATTCTGGAGTACGGTGGTGGTCGGGGCTGGTGGCGACTTCGAGGTGATAAATTGCCATATTCTAGCCCTGTTGGGTATTTGAGATAGAATTCCTGACGACTCCAACTACAAAGTGCGTCGCTTACTGCATCCTTGTTAATGGTGTTACGGGAATGGACAAAATTCCCCGATATATGGTGCTAATCGTTACCGCCACCTTATCAGTGGGTGTGGGTGGTAACGACTTATGCGCCGGTGTGCCCACATTATAGTGTGTCAGAACCCTTGGGTAAGGACTTGATTCTTATGTTAAATTGAAGGACGCTGAGGTAAACTGATTCCTCTTCATTTGAAATATTGGTGTATTTTGTCTCCTCCGTACAATTGCGTTTGATACTAGTTGTAGATTTGTTACATGATGGCCCTCTTATATTACGTTTCCAAGCGCGTAAGGATTTTCTGTTTGGATGTTTAATACAAGTGGAGATATTGTGATTAGGGATATTCTCATGGCTTAACCTGGTTGTTATTGCATTGACTTATGTATTATATTGTATTATATTATTTGTGTTTACAGAATTCATTAAGATCATAATCTGCAAGATCGAAGTTTTTCTTGTGTATTCTATTGTATTATATTATTTGTGATATTTTCTATAAGTTCAATCGTTGACCATGATTCTTGCAATAAAATGTTTGAACAAGGCTTGCTCTTTATAACCATACTCCCACATGCTTCCCACTGAGTCCTTCGTGGCTACCACACATATCAACCTATTCACTCTTGATTGGCGGCTCAAGGCCGTGTTCCCCTCTCCCCGCTCCTGATCTCACCACCCCCCTCCCGTTGCCTGTCACTCCGATCAGGTGTGGAAAATTTGTCGGGGGCAACTCTTTCCGTTTTGCATGTAATGGTAATGACAGCGAAGCACCGAGCGTGGTGGTGTAACGGCTAGCGTTCTGGCCTCGCATTCGGGAGGACGGCGGTTCGAAACCCCTTCCGGGCATCCAGATTTGGGTTTTCCATGGTTTCCCAAATCACTCCAGGCAAATGCCGGGATGCTTCCTTCAAAAGGCCATGGCCAAATTCCTTCCCATTCCTTGCCCCCCGTCCTTTCCCGTCTCTAAAGACCTCGCTGTTAAGAGACGTTAAGAAGATAAAAAACAAAGACAGCGGAGTGAGTATAGAGCAGAGTGACCTTGAACCGTCTATATTAACTGAGAGCGCTATAGGAAATTAATGCATTTAATAAAGTCACATCTCCTCCTTATATTAGTAACTTTTTTCTGGGCTGAATTCTCTTGTACGACATTTCTTGTTCAAACTTTCAACCCCAATTCATGATCAGTTGGTTGCAGCACCGTGATGGTGTCAGGCGCTGACACAGGGGTAGCTGCTTCGAATCCTGGTGGTGGAAGAAATTTGCGCTATCATGATTTGGCCAGCTGGGTAGGAGACGTGGCGGTGCACAGTTCCTAATCACCAGATTGTACACCAAAGTCCTGGGTTAAATCGCAAACTTTTCCGTAGCGAGTAAGGAGTTAGGGCATACGACACTGTTGATGGTGATTGGGACGTTAAGCCTGGCGGCCCTTTGATGTTTTCCGGGAGAGTACACATGATTTCACTCCCTTCTTTCATCTACACTGAACATACACTATCACAGTCACCCACGAGTATTACAATACTTAACACTGGCGCACTGGCAAAGGCAATGGAAAACTTTCCCAGTTCATCTTCCCACACGTTCCCATGGAGTGATAACTATCCCCCAAAGTAACCGCCTTCGCCCAACACAGCCAAGGTGTTCATAGAAGAATCCCGTATTCTGTGCAGGCTACAGTATAAAGTATTTAATAGCTATCCCCCGTTGCGGTGAGCTTAATGCCTCGCAGGTGTTGCGGCCGCGTGTTTTCTCGCTGTGGTTGCCACGGCCAACAGGTCCGCCGCTCGATATTACCTCCACGGCGCCGAGATTTCCCTTCCCGAGGTTGGTAACCCTGGCGTAATAACGGCGACTGCGGAGAGGAGCACCGACTCGATTTATTAGTTTCATATGGTGGCGGCACTGCTCGGCGCCCGTAAATTGGCCAACTTGAAGACACCTCCTCCTTATTGGCTGCCGCGGCGCCGTCTACGGCTTCATCGTCGGCGCTTCCTCACAGGTAATGAGACGGCGGTGCGCGTGAGAAATGCCTTGCTTCTAACCCGTCAGGTCCAGAGCTTAACAATTCTAAATCCGAGGGCTGTCCACAAAGTAATTTCCTTTTTGAAACAGAAAACCAACCAAATAAAAAAAAGAAATTTTATTAGGGACAATTCTAACTATTTTTCAACATAGTCGCCATTTGAATTGAGGCATTTATCATCACATATCATAATTACGTATGGGGGGAGGGGGGGGAGGTTCCGGCGAAATATCACCAAGGAGGAACGGGTCAACAGAAATCTTACGTCACGTGTGGTGAAATGGAGGGGGGGGGGGGTCCGGCGAAATCTCATTAAGGGGGAGGGGGTCAACGGAACTCTTACGTGAGGGTTTGAAATTCTCGAAGGATGGTAGAGCTGATAAAAAGTCTTTAAATGTCGCAAATGTCGACTTTAGGGGGGTACAACAGCCCTTGGAAGCATGAGAGCTAAAAAAGAAAGAAGTCTTAAAAAACTACGAGGTCGATTAGCAGAGAGTGGGGTTTCTCCTTCAAAATCTCCCGTCATTTTAGAGGTGGGGGGGGGGAGGAGTCCGACCAAATCTCACCAGAGGGGGGCGGGGTGTCCGGAATTCCGGAACAACACCTCACGTAACTAACGGACGTCCCATTTTAATGTCTAGAAGAGCTAAAAAAAAAAGTCTACAAATGACGTCGATTCCAAGGTTATGGGGGGTTTAACCGCCCTAGGGAACAGGAGAGCTATAAAAAAAAGGTCTCCAGAACTTACGAGATAGTCACTGGGGAGAGGGAGGATTCCTCAAGATCTCACCATGGGGGGAGGGGGTACAGATTCCCGAAAAAAACCTCGCATAACGATGCACAAGGTTTTCAATTCCGTCTGTATAGAAATCTGCAGCCTTAGATTTCGACCACTGGTTTACACCGGCAGGAAGTTCTCCGCCACTGTCAATGCGCTGTGTCGCGAGCCAATAAGAGAGGATAATCGCTCGGCGCCAGTCCCGGGACTGTACGGTGGTGATCAAACACCTCCCATCCAAGAGCTGTCGGGTACAATTAGCCGTGTGTCGAGGGCAGAGAGTTACCGCTCAGCCCATCCTCGGAGATTGATGAAGAATGATCGAGGGAAGTCGGAGGATTGGGATGAACATGGTGTGGTGGGTGCCTTGGTGGGCAAACTACGTTACAATTATATTTCATACCTTTATGATTAATAATTGTGGATTTTTAATTTTAATTTTTATGAAGGAGTTGAAAATTATTTAATTTTGCAAGAATCTCGACGTTAGTTGGAATTTAGGAAAAATTGTCACAATATGACATTTATTTTCTTATCACTGGCGATTACAAGTCTGAGCGAATTTATCGTTAACATTAACACAAATTGGCAAAATCATAAAAGCAACGCTCAGAGTTACAATTAGTCGTCATGAGCAAGCAAACAACTGTATATTTACTTTTAAATATATCTCAGAATCAAAATGCAAGAAATAATGACAATTGGAACAATAAAAATACAAGTTATGACGACCTCAGACAAAGGTATCATAATACTGTGACTTTACAGTTAAAAAGAAAATCATTGGCGCCAGAATGAACAATATATCATTCGAAAATAACTAGTTCTGGCAAATTATGCCGCTAGCTCAGGGGTTTTTACAATTACAAAGTGAGAACATGGACCTATCCTCTCAAAGTCGTTTAAGGGTTCTGTTTCACGGAATGCACAATCAGATGGCTTAGTCGTAATAAGTTACCATTGTAGTCCTGCGTCTGATGTCTGCGGTGACTGTAGCGGACCCACGATATGTGAGTTTATCTCACAAGTCGGCTATAGGCATCAGTGTATGACAATGCGCATCATCGCATTACCGGCTGTGTTGCTGCGATAAGCTTGCTCCAGCAAGGCAAGCTGCCAGCCAGAAAACGTACAGCGGCAGTTGGCGAGAGAAGCCAACTTTCCAAGTCCACCTCAGACTAGACTCGCATAGCTTGGACTCGAAGATCGAAGTCAGAATGTCCAGCTCCTCGCTCTTCGGTCCACGAGGAAACTTCTCGCTCCGCCCATTTGTAGTCTCGAAGCTCACATATAACAAAAATTCCCAGGATTTTAAGTTATACGCTCATTTGGATTGGATCTTCAGGTCGGCACCTAATGTCACGTGATATCCCAGATATGTGATTTGGCTAGAGTATCTAACAGAGGTCGGACATATTCGGCTAAGTTCGCCGGGGCGAGGGAGTGTCGGGCGGCAGGCTTTTCCCGCCGCACAGTGGTCTGAAATCCCGAAAAGCTGGCCAAAAGTAAAAAAAAAAAGTTACTATTTAGGAACTTTGACTTTACTAGTTCCATAGAGCGGTATTTCTTTGATGTAAATCACGTGTCGGTTTCGCTTTGTGACTCATGCAGAAGGGCATAGACTCGTTTGAAAGTGCGCAAGAATCGTGCAATAAATATATAAAAAGGTTTCGGCAAGATTTTCTCGCGAAAATGCAGCCACCAAAAAAACGATGGACGATGTATTTTTGCGACTTTTGGTTTCCTCAAACCCCTTTATTACGAGCCTCAGGAAATTGCTGCAAAAAAAGTTGAGATCGCTGTCAATAGAGGCATTAGAGCTACTCAATACGCCAGATATCGCAACACATTGCTCTGATGTAACTGATTCTGTGATGGATGAATCAACGACAGATTGTTGTGATTCCGATGGTGAATAAAATGTACCTTGTTTCTTATTAAGCAATCGAATTTTTGTACAAATAAAAAATGTTTTATAAGTAAAATTGCATAAAACTATTTTTCTTTTTTCTTTAACAATACAATTTTAGACATTTTTAATAAAATATTATCAATAAGCATTTTATTTTAAAAATGAAATATAGATTTACGTCCTCATAAGTCCCGTTTCATAGTATTTTTTTTTGAAAAAGATAATATTTTTCTGTTTCTAAAAATGTCCACCACAATGGCCTTGCCATTTTTATATTATAAGAGCTAATTTTAATCAGTATTAACAAAAGTCGTGATATATTCAATATCGTATGACATATTGTTTTAATTTTTTTCATTATCACCGATTTCCTATACTTATAGGATATTTTATGCATTCAACATAATTTTTTGTACTAGCATCCGCCATTTTGAAGCCGCCATTTTGTTTTTTCAACAAATAATGTACAGATTTTTTATAACAGGTATTAAATCACACAATATTTATACTATTTTTTAGATAATCTGCCATTTTAAATATTTTCTGCCATTTTGGAACCGACATTTTGTTTATTTTTATTTATTTTTTATAATTGACGTAGATATTCGTTATCAGCGACCTAGACAGATCATGTATACAAATTTTCATGAAGATTGAACAAGTATTTCTATTTTAGCCAGCTTTTCGGGATTTCAGACCACTGTGCGCCGGGTGAGTGACCCATCCCCTGGGACAAGAGTGTGTGGTCCGGCGAAACCCCAAATCCGCGACGTCCTGTCGCCATGCTCCGGGAAGACCAAGATTAGCTTCAAGCCTACATAGCTCAATAATTCTTTTATATTCGCTTTACCGAGATACACTGTATGTTCACCATTTCATTATGTCCTCACTTGGAATCTTGCGTACTTTATAAAATCACAACAAAAATCTATTTAGGTGGTCGCCCAAGATTTATGTAAATTACTCTTATATTATTACATATATAATAAAAATGCACCTTGTAACGTGGCGACAGCGCGTCATGTTACAATGGGCAAACGCTTACCTAAGTATGGGACCAACACCCTGGGTATCAAGTATGGAGAGCCTTGGAAGGAGGAAAGCTAGATTTGTTTGTGGAAATTACGGTAGAACACAATTAATAACTAATACGATACACGAGCTGGATTGGCAGTCACTGAAGAGAGTGCTGGGAGTGTACAAGGCGTATATTGGCGATGAGACCAGGGGAAATGTGATGTTTAGAGACATTACCACAGAGCTTGTGTTCCATCGGAATTCATTTAATTAATTAATCGCACCGAGCGTGGTGGTTTAGCGGTAAGGCTCTGGCCTCGCATTCGGGAGGACGCGGGTTCGAATTCCCGTCCGGGCATCGAGTTTTGGGTTTTCCATGGTTTCCCTAAATCACTCCAGGTGAATGCCTGGATCCTTCCTTCAAAAGACCTTGGCCGAATTCCCTCCCGTTCATTGACTCCAGTCCTTTCCTGCCTCTAATGATCTTGACGTCGACGAGGCGTAAAGCCATAAGTAAAATAATAATAATAATAATCGCGGCTGCTTGAGTTTTAAATGCCGCCATATATTAGTGAAGATTGCGACTTTGTCTGTTACGTGTTCGTATTGTTTGTGTAATAGGGTTCGCGCAGGTGAGTTTGGAAACTGCGATGGGGACGGCTCGCCTCGGGAACGTGCGGTGGTTGGGAGTGAGGCAGCGGACCACGGAACGTGTCGTATCGACCACGAGCTCGACCCGTGCCGTGACTGCACACCCAACACAAACTCCCAACTCTGGCATTAATCCCCAAGCGGTGACTCGTAGATCGCGTGGCGGTCTGCGACAATTTGGACTCTCTAAGTTGAGCAAACTGGAGAAGGTTGTAATTAAAAGAAAAACGCTAGCGAGATAGACGAGAAGATAGACTGTTCCCCGTCTATGCAGCTGTAGGTGAACGCTGCTGATGGTCGTTTGTATGACTCTTAAAACCTATTATTTTTGTGTGGAAGTAGGTAGCACTTAGGACGCAATGTATCTATCACTCTTTCAACAACCTTGCAACATGTGTGCCTCGTGCTCTGAAACCTCCTGATGTTCAGATGTTATTGTTCAGATTGTCCTCAGTACGTAAGAGGCGAATGGCGCCCGAAACCATCACATTTGGAGTTACTCAGCTATGCCGCTCAACAATGTAGTCTGCCCGCTGTCCAAGACGTACGCGGCTATTACTGTAGGACAAGTTGAAGCGAGACTTGTCCGAAAAAAATACATTTTTGCGAATCAGCACGCCAGTGACGGCGTTCATGTGCCCCTCGCAGTCTGAGCCGTTGGTGGTTTCTGGTCTATAGAATCCGATGAAATAGCATGCGTGTCACCAAACCAGCCCTCAGCAGATGGATATATATCCATACCTGTTACAGTGCTCCAACGTCGAGCCAACACTGTGGACGAAGCTGATCTGTCGGTTACGGCCATGCGGACAATATCGCGACCATCCCGCGCTGTGGTCACATTGTGCGGTCCAGTACCCGCTCGTCGCATTGTTCGACCCTTTTCTATCCACTGGTTCCACACAGGCATCACTGTACGAGCCGCAACGTCACGGATCGACAGACCATTTTCCCGGAAGCCAATCATCCTGCCATTTTCGAATTCACGTGGTAATATTGCGCCGTGTTTACGTAGACCGGGCATACCATCCTACTTGCACGTTTCCACTTCGTTTCACGGTTCTGTACATACCGAGCGTGGCGTCCTGTCACGCAAAAGAGGGCGCTGCTGGGACTATGTGCACGCCATCTCTCTGCAGTCTTAATCACTTATTACAGTCCCACTTTCTAGACACGCGAATTTCGAGTAATTCAGATTATTCCTTCCGGATATTGCAGTGTTGACAAACAGTAGTGTATTTTCATACCGCAGTAGTTATGACGTAGCCAATACGGCATTCATGACGCAAAAAACTGCAGATTGCCGTTGATATTAATATTTATACCTTTCCACTAATAGTTCAGGGGTTACATGACTGCTCACATGGTTCGATTTAACAAGTAATTTCATGGTTCAACTTCAGTATAAAGTCAGTTACGTACAGCCTGTTACGTAAACATGGAACGTCAAAATTGCAATTAGAGTGCAGCACGCGGATTAATACATACACTGCATCACAGTGAAGCTAATTTCACTATCGCTGATCCTTGCTCGCTTCGCGACAGTTCCTCCTGGTAGGCGCAGAATTTACTCTCGCCAGCAAAACTTTGTTAAGAGTGGTTCTTTACACCATTTCGCAGGTCGGTGGAGTCGCCGTGAAGGGCCAATTGAGTGGCAAATCTGATTCCGCCCGGCAATCAAATCTACGCCACAGTAGCTCGATATGCTATATAGAGTTCAGCAAGAAATCGATTTCCTGTACGATATTCTCCGAACTACTAGAAGCTATCATATAGTGGACACAAAATTTTCACTCGAGTTGTTTCACTTTTAAAAAAAGGTTTCTTTAAGCAGTTAGAATAAATTTCTTTCAAATTTGCTAAGTCTTTTTTTTAAGCGACTCAAGTTTGCTCTAGTACTATTAACAATAACATGTCTCCAGTTTCGATTGGGAGAGTTTTCTTTGAATCATTGCACCACCATCTCTGTTCTACTCTGCGATATGGTTAGTTTTGCTTTGAACTAAAGTATAAAATTTCGTGGAACATATGCCTATCAGCTTAAAAAATCGTTCTGCAGCAGAAAGACCCTCCTGTGAGAAAAGACAAGGAGTAGTAGAGCTGACGTCACTTCAAAAACAGGACGGATTTAAGCGCAGATAGGAAGATAGTATGCATAGAGCTGAATAAGGGCTACGGAAGAAAATTGATGAAATGTTTCGTATTGTACAAGGCTGAGATATGGGTTTATTTTATGTTAATTCCTTGAAGAAAGAATAGGAAGAAATTCGGCATTGTTCCAATCTAATTGCATTCGCCAGGACTGATTTTGGAAAACCATGGAAAACAGAAATCTGGATTGCTGGACGACGATTTGAATCCGCGTCCTCCCGAATGGGAGGCCATAGCGTTATAACTCACTCACCACGTTCGGTTGAAAACTACGACGTGCATATAGAGCAGCAAGGAAGGCATGAAACGATGGTGAACGAGGAGATAGGCTACTAAAGGGAAGACAAAAATCATGAGAACAATTTTTTTTTTTTTTTTTTTGCTTTACGCCTCGTCGAAGTCGAGTTTGTTAGAGGCGGGAAAGGACTGGGGACAAGGAACAGGAAGGAATTTTGCATTGGCCTTTCGAAGGCAGCTTCCCCGCATTCGCCTGGAGCGATTTGGGGAAACCATGGAAAACCCAAATCTGGATTCGAACCGGCGTCCTCCCGAATGCGAGGCGAGAGCGTCAACCGCTCACCCACCACGCTCGGTCAAAGGAGAAAGCCTAAATGGATGAGATGAAAATGTTTCCTACGAGAAGTGAAAGAAAGAGGTTCAAAATGCGGCTAATTTGAAGGGTGGACGAAGATATAGAAATATAGAAGCTAAACAGAAGACAGACGTGAATGAAAGATGGCTCCAAAATAATGAAAACAGACAGAAAAGTTCCATTATTCGCATTTAACGATGTAACAAAAGCATGATGATCAAACGAACATTGGGTTACGGATTACAGAATACTAAATAAATTGCTGTAGTAAAACTGTGGCGATTCTTTAATCCCTTAACGTTCTCATCCACCTAATTTCGCGATATAAATATTTTTCAATGTTTTTGCAGTGTTGCGGGACGGTTTTTTCACTGATTTCCTTCACAACATCTTCTGTTTTATTTATCGTTTCACGTTGAATGCTTTGTTCAAAATCAAAAATTGTCTCGCCATAAACTGGTCCTCTTGGATGAAAAATATTGATTCACTCTCCATGAGCCCCCTTGTCTCCGATTATTTGCCCTCCAGCAATGGAGGAGGCTTATATGGAACAAATATCAGAGCGTTGTTATATATATATATATATAATGATCACCCCAAAGAGATTCACAGGGCAAACTGAACCATAAAGCATTCTGCAATATTTAATACTGCTAAATTTAGTTTTTTTGGTCTGACGACTCGTTTAATGAATACTCCAACACTTCCTGCCATCAAAAAATCTGCAAAACCCAAATCTTGCCTGTTCTATGTTTTAGTGAAGAGAAAATAATAATATATGTTGGAATATAAACAAAACAGCCGTTTTGTAACCACATTAAAAATTGCGAATGCAGATGTGAAACCGGATGCAGAATTTCACTCGAAAGTTCCGCTGATGCTGAGATCCGTTATATCCCTATTATGTGCCAGTAACAATTGATAGGGTTGGTTGATGATATACACATAGATATAAAATTAAGATCATATAAATTATTGGTTCATAGTTTTTTTTATATATATAGTTCCTGGTCCTCTGGTTGAAAAAGGTTGAGAAACTCTGATTTAAATAAAAGCTGAGTCTGTCCCCAATCTCCATCTCAAAAACTATACATTTCACAAACAAAAATACGCTTATCACACAGACCATAAGCTGCATGTTTCACACAATGATGGCAATACTTCTGCTCCCTCGTCAAATCTATGACAGATCTACCAAGCCAGTTTTGGTGGAAAGTAGCTTTCAAAATTAAGCACAGCCTTGAACGGAGGATGTGTCGGATGACTTGTGAAAGTGGAAATGTTCATGAACGATGATGACTGCTGCAGGTGAAATTGTCGTGCAGTATAGTTGCTGGCATGAAAGGTATCTCAGTGCAAGAACCCTTTCATCGTCCATTATTTACTAAACATATTTCTTTAGAACTTTAACTGTCCTCTTAATCTTCACCATCCGTCGATAGCATCAGATTGTAACGCGAATTTTCATCTTCCACGAATTAATAAAAATTTACTTCCATGGAGCTGTTTTTTCGATACATACAGATTAACAGATTTCTTTTGGGTCATAGTTCATTTACAGAAACTAAACGATTTCACTTTTGAAGAAGGTTGCTTTTCCTGGTGTTTTTCTGCTTCAGATGTATTTATCTGCTCTTCTACACTAATATCATAAATGCAAAAATAATTCTGTCTCTGTTTGTTACGCTTACGCGACCAAACTGATAACCCGATCTTGATGTAATTTGGCAAGGGAATAGTATGTACTAATTGGCAGTTAACAGCTAGTAATATATAGGGTCGCATGTAGCGGAACAAGAGAATTTAGGAAGTACTAGCTGTCACCAGTGACTTGGACGCATGGACAGATTTAACATTACAGATACTTTACACACGCTGTCTGTCGCAGTTCGGTTAGTTTTCAAAATTTCATCACAAAATATGTTACTGATGCCGAAAAAAGTATCCAGTGTCCTTCCTACTGGTACATAGTATTTCCTCGTCAAATTTCATCAAGTTTAGCCATTTAGTCGTGAAAACATAACAAATGACATACAGGGTTACTTTCGCATTTATAGTATTAGTGTGGATTATGTCTACTGCGCTTGCTTCGGTTTAGTCGTTCTCTAGCACTGTGAGAATGCGATGCAGTTCGTGGTAGAGAGTGTTTCGCAGCCTCCCCGGCGCTTCTTGATAGAGAAGAGGGAGGCTGGGTTTGATGTCCACTCGCGCATGCCCCGACTACAGCGCCTCTAGCGGCGGACGCCTCCACCGGAGAGGCGTCCTCTCGGAGAGTCAGTTTGTGATCGGCGTCTCGGTGTGACAGACGTGTTCTGTGCATGTCAGTGACTGTGCCGTTGTAGCTACAGTAAGTTATCGGTGACCTTCTGTCAGTTTTACTTTTCCACTAAGAATGTGAGAAGTGCTCTGTAAATGTCTCTTTTTTTTGGCTCTGTTTTTCAACTTTAATTGTGTTTCAGTACTTAGCGACGTCGCTTTTTACAGCGTTGTTGTTGGTAGGCATACTTTTAAAAACTTTTTAACAAAAAATATCAAAATTGGTAGAAGATATTTGGAACATTTACTTGAGGAATCCTGACTGACTAATTATATCTATTTACACAATAACTTATACATAATATTATAAATGCAAAAGTAATTCTCTCTCTCTCTCTCTCTCTGTTAAGTTTTCACGGTTAAACCGCTCTTGATGAAATTTGACAAGGAAATACTACGTATCATTAGGAAGGAAGTAGGATACATTTTTAGGCATAAATATCATAGTTGGTCATAAAATTTTTAAACGTGATAGACAGACGGGTAGCGTGTGTGAGTCTCTGTAATGTTATATCCGTCACTCAGGCTTTGTTTCTCTCGCACTTTGTTTGTGTATGATCTGTTGTTTGATTTCATGTAAACACAACTTATCATACAATGTAGATGAGGACTTGCGCTGCACGCTATGAGTATCAATAAATCCAGGGACAGACACTGAATCTACATTTATACTCTGCAATTCACAAAATTGTGGGTGGCTGAGGGTGCTCAGCACCAAAGCTAATCTCTTTGTTGTACATTCCAATTCCTAATGGTACGAGGGAAAAAAAGAATTCATATAAGAATCAGTGCGCCACCTTATTTCTCTAATTTTATCTTCCCTGTCATTCCGATTCAAATAGGTTGGTGGGCGAAGTATTTCACTACACTCGTAAGTGAAAGTGGGAGTACACATGCTTACCAATAAGTTTATACGAAACGTGCGTCGTCTATCTACCAGAGACTCCCAACCTAGTCTTCTAATCAGTTCCGTGACGCTTTCATAAGGACTGTAGCAAGCGGTCACGAATCGAGCGGCTCTTCTCTGTACTTTTTCTATACTGTACTGTCAATCAACCCCTTACGAAATGGATCCCAGATGGCATACAGCAGGGGTATACTTAGAAAAGACGTGTTTTTTTCCATAGACATTTATTTGTAGCTAGCTCACGGGTTTACAACCCCCAAAGACTATATATCTCAGCAAAAGGCAGAAAAACCAAAAGCGCTGTGTACAAAACGGTATTGACATAAGGTGTCTCCAGAAAGTGGCATAATTTTAAACCAAATCAAAAATCTGCCTAAGGAACTGTTGTAGGTATTCTCCTACAATTAATCGCACCTCCCCCCAATTTTAGTTTGTTGCTATTTTTAAACGTGTTGCAAATTGGTTCCCTTCATGAGACGGGTTAAGTGGTAAAATGGTATAGTGATTACTTCCTCTTCGTATTATCCCGTATTATTCGTGCTTTTTGGGACACCTTTTGCGTAAGTTACAGCTTCCTGTATCCAATGCTAACAGTGAAATTATAAATCTACGCTTACGAAGTCGAGGGTAACAGCTGTTTATGTTATCTTGATTGTCCGGATGGATTTATTGAAACCTGGCGTTTCACCTGTCATTCATAACTCGACGTGGTTCGACCCGGACAGCCAAGATAATATCGACAACGACCGCGGAAGTCTTCGCTACAGTTAGTTTACTGTATAATCAAGGGTAACAAAAAGAAAAAGGTTCCTTAAGTAATAATAACTTCTTTTTCCACGTTTTGGACCAGTCAGAGGCTTTTTGGTTTGTAGTCATCCTGACTAGAACTTTCTAATTATTATTGTTTACACTAGCTGTGCATGCTAACACCAAACTGCAAATACGTAACATTACGGTGATGGCATTCTACACCTTCGTAGGTCAGTGCAGAGTGTACTTAGGTTTCCCTTTTTTAACCGACTTTTTCCATTGCTTCTTACGAACTGTATTTTTTTTTTACTTATTGCTTTACGCCTCGTCGCGGCTAAGGTCATTAGAGGCGGGATGGGAATGGAGACAAGGAACGGGAAGGTATTCGGCCTTGGCCTTTTTGAAGGAAGCATCCCGGCATGAAGTGATTTGGGGAAATCATGGAAAACCCAAATCTGGATGCCCGCGTCCTCCCGAATGCGAGGCCAGAACGTTAACTGTACTTTGTTTGTACTTGTCAGACCGCAGTAAGCCAGGTAATGAATGATACATTTTATTTATTTAAATATAGAATTCTTCCTCTGAGACCGTTTAGCTAGTTTTAATTTATTTTGTATTAATTACAGTATCAGGCTCATGTGATTCGGTACAGTTCAGTAAAGACAACACAAGACGAACAGAATACTTAATTAAAACCACCCATGCCCGAGGCCGGACTCGAACCGGCGATCCTTACAATGCGAATCCAGCGTGATAGCCACTACACTGCTAGGGCTCACAAAATGAACAAACTAATAAGGAGGGGTATCTCTGAGGGTTCCATACAGAAATAGTCTATTAAATTTGTTACACTAAATATTTGTAACTTAAAAAAAAAAGTTATTACTATGTGATGTGCATGATACATTTTGCGAAATTGTCTTTTAAATGATGTATATAATTTTAAAAAAATCTGTTTACGAATTTAAAATTTAAAAAAAATCAGTGGTTAAGGCGTCTGACTGGAAATCGAAAGGTCTCCGGTTCGAATCCCTCTGCCGGTGTTGATTTTCACAGATCCTTAACCCGGTCTTCACCTCTGACACAGCTTGCTGTGTAATGTGAAGTACAGTAGAACGCTTCTGTGGTTCGGATTCCACGTTAAACTGTAGGTCCGCTCTTGGGCTATCAAAAATAGTTGTAACACTGATGTGTACACGTTAGAGCTGTAAAAGTAACGAGAAATTGTGTACCAGTATGTATTCGTTAGTAAACAAATCAGAACTCGTTACTATCGAATATATCGTTTCTCGGTACTTTTCATACAACCGAGTACTAGAATGAAGCATCGCATCGATTGCGTTGCTTGCGGGATGTCTTCGTTACTATCGTATCGCTACGTTACTCGTTACTTTTGATATTTCCGGGCACTACTACCATGAAGCATCGCGTCGAGTCGCGTACCGGATGACTTCATTACTAACGTATCATTGCGTTACTAGTGATACAATCGAACACTAGTACGAAGCATCGCACCGAACACGTCGCGTACGGGATGACTTCGTCAGTACTTCGTAAAGTCTAAGTAAATTGTTCATTTAGAAAAGCAAGCTTAGGTAAATTGTTTGTTTGGATAAAATGTAAAATAATTAGCACATAAATTTTACGGAAACCCTTAATTTACTGGACTGAATATTTTATATACGTAAAAGTAATATCTGATATCACAATCACACCACACTTAAATAAACTAATTTCAAACCTTTCCAGCTGATGCGTCATATTCGTTCGTTTATCTAATCAAACTGACATCTATACGACAAATGCGAGTAACGAAATGAATTTGTGAGTAACGTTTCGATACTTCGAGTGAGGATATGTACTCGTTACTCAGTAACGAATAGACCTACATACGGTTTGCTACAGCTCTAGTACACATACACACCAAATTAAAGCCAAACAAGCGCCTAATGTAGTCCTAGTTGGTCCAAACGAACTTACATAGGCCTACATACAAATTAATGAAATTCTACATCGAATGAAACATACAATTTTTGGTCAAAATTTGTCAAAATCGATAGTTACTTCGCAAAAACTACAAACTCCACTAACATCGCTTACAGTTTTCCTGTAAACCTTAGGGGGCTACATTTTACTGACTGAAGTTTTGGAGCAATAATTACGGAAATAAGGGGGAATGTTATTTTTTCGTGGTTTTCAGAAAATTTTTCGACAGTCGTGAAATAGAAAAGGAATATCCAAACACTATGAGTCGATAGGTTGCAAACCATCATTTGCGATCCATACAAATTGGAAAATCCCTCTTAATGCTTCAATCATGTTGTTGATGCGTAAAAACGAAACAGCCCGCATAGTGTGGAGGCGAACGACGAGGTGGTGTGACCAGTCGCCAGCAGGGGACACATCAGCTCGAAAATAATCCTGAGGAAGGCCCATGGTTGGGTGCCGAAACGTTGCCAGTAACAATATCATTGAAGCAACGCTAAACCTGCGAAATGTAAGTGGAATTTTACGAACACGACGCTTGTTAAAAGCATAAAATTTTATACTCCTCAAGATTATCCAAAAGAGATCATTTCTTTAGTTTCCAGTTAAAATTATTTTTACCCCCTCCCAGATTTTATAAACTTTTATTTTATAATCGTGTTAAGTGTGGTAAGAGCTAAAATAATACGCGATTCGAAAGTCCTAAGTTACATTTCAGAGAGTGACAAATTAACAAATCGAATCCATAAGCGTTCCATTTTTCACTCGAGATATGTAACAGCAAAAACTATTTTCCCCTCACTGTATGTTAACGCGTGTTGCCAGCAAATTTCACTCCTTACATTTAAAGAATCTATGTGACATCGTTACAAGAAATTTCAGTTTATGATCGGTCTCTATGTACAGTTGTAGACCTCGAAGTCCCTCACACCTTGCAGAAATATCTGGAAATTGGTTTTACGTCACCTTTAACTGGGTCTAGCTCTACGATATCCAGACACGAATTCCGAGTTCCTGGTTTACACTCTGCATATGGGGAGAGTGAGCCATTTGCAGATGCAGATCAGTTATGTGTCTTAATTTTCGTAGTTGTCTCCTTCTTGTCACTTCGGAAAGTAATGTTCCTCCTAGAACAATTTTCCATGTAAATCCTAACTTCTGTAGCAAGACTGTGACAATCTCGTAATAAAACGAGCCGCCCTTCTGTGCTGTTATTAATCAGCACTTTGCTGCGTTACGTGTGCTTTAGAGTACTATACGCGAGGATGTAAAGGTTTCCACTCTCTATATAAAGAAAAATAGCTGTTATTCCCTAGTTCGTGCGCGTGGACATAGGATTTTATTGCTAGAATCTATACTAATATTATAAATTCGAAAGTAACTCTGTCTCTCTGTTTGTTAAGTTTCTTGGGCTAAACGGCTAATCCGATCGTGATGAAATGTGACAAGGAGATGTTATTTGGCATTCGGATGGACATAGGATACTATTTTCTGTATAGATAGTACATATTGTCATTGAATTATGAAAACTACCTGAACTGTGAAAGACAAACGCTCTATATGTCAACGTCTCTGTCATGTGAAACCAGAGAGAGGGCTGGTAGCGCAGTGGGTAAGGTGCTTGCTTCATAAGAAATTTCCCGTGTGGCTTCGGGGTCAAAACCCGCTGGTAACAAAAAATGTTAAGAATTGTTTTTCGTAGTTTGAGCCAAGTCTTGGATTTTGTAGTAAGGATACCATGTTGAAATGTAGGTCCCATAAATTCAGGGCTGGAATGCGTGGCAAATCGTAGGCGGTAGAACACTGCCTTAAGCGTTTACTTTATTCACGGTATACTGGTTCCACAGGCAGTTTGTGTGTAATAATGTTAGATATGCGAAAATAAGTCTCGGTATTTTTGTTACGTGTTGATGACTATATGTGTATACTGAAGACAAGGATATACTTTGTATCTTTAGGAAGGAAATAGGATACTTTTTTCTGGTTTAAATGACAGTTTTAGTCACGAGACAGGTTCGACGGTGGAATGGTATATCGATGGCGTTCCCGTCATATTATGCCGACTCTGTGTTGTTTGGGACATATCTTAGGTAACTTTCAGCTTTGTATATCCAATTCTAAGTCCACGCGTATGAAATTGCGGGTAACAGCTAGTTGGATATGGAAAGATTGTTTCTATACATGAAATTTATGAACAGCTCATACACAAACTGACTGCGACAGAAACAACGCTTGAGCGATCGATATAACATTTCAGAGACTTGAACGCGCTATTCGCCTGGCTGTCAACGCTCGGTTAGTTTTCAGAATTTCGTCACAAAATATATTATTTACCCCGAAAAAAGTATCCTATGTCCTTCCTAGTGGTGTACAGTATTTTCTTGTCAAATTTTAGCAGGATTGGTTTAGTTGTGAAAACGTAACAGAGTTACTTTCGCATTTATGATATTAGTGTAGATACCAGAATATTCAGAGTTGCTGGTTCCGTGTTTGTGTCGACATCTTCGTTGTGGACTGTACGGAAGTGGTTTTCCGCTTGATACCGGCTTGTCTAGCCGTGGTTGAGTTATATGTGTGTACTTTTAGTGTGCTAAGCATAATACTACCCGCGTACGTATTATCTCCAGCGATGAATTAGGATACGCTTCAAATTTGGGACATTGTTCGAATACCACTCAAGAGAGCCACAGTGTTATTCATTGCAGGAAACACTATTACGTCCTGTGCTCCATTATAACCACAAAATCCTTTCCGAAATTTTTTTTCATTCTCTGTCTCCCTTACCTGGCGTAAGCAGATATTGCGGCTCGGCAGGTATTACAGGTATCCATAGCAGTTCCACTGGAATATTCCGACTGACTTGTCTCAGTGTCCCCAACTATCCTCACAGATTTCCTATGGGCTAGGGGGCTTCCATAAATTACTTGAGGTGTTTTTACGGATTTCCGGACCCCCCGCTTCGTAAGGTCTGGCCCGCCTCCCGCCCCCTCTGGTGAGATCTGGTCCGTGAGCCCCCCCCCCCCTAGAAATCGCTCTCGCAACTTTTTGAGACTTATTTTTAGGTCTCGCCCAAAATCTCTTCCAAAATCCGGTTACCTAAGAAAGAAAATCTTCCCACACCATTGTGCCTGAAATCAAATGCCAACTTGTGATCATGGTAATATTTTCCCTTCCATGCATTACTTTCAATTCTTACACCAATATCTTTCAACGCCCCATCACCAATATACGCCTTGCACCCTCCCATGACTTTCTTCACCCTCCTCCTATCATCCAGTGTTCCCACTGTCGGTTACTGATTGTGTTTTGCGGTAATTTCCAGATACAAATCTGGCAGCCCTTATATTGCACACCCTCCAACTCCTGTATTTGATATCCAAAATTAGTTCCTTGCCTTCGTATTTATCCGTGTCTCACAACTTCTGAATTTTGAAATTCGTAAGTGTTCACTGTTTTATTCCTCCAGACGCAGTTATAACAAAATCGCATAGTGAAAATAGTTATAGGTGACTTAAAAGTTAGAAAGTTAGATCCGTCAATATGGAACAGCGTTTTCAGGCACCACCGCACTGGGGCTGGGAGATACCAGGTTCGAGTCCTGGAATCCTCGTACCTGTTATCCTGATTCTGCTTTTAGACAGTTTTCTGTAGTCATCTAGGATTTTTTTTTTTTGCTTATGGCTTTACGCCTCGTTGAAGTCATCAGAAGCAAGAAAGGACTGGGCACAAGCAACGGGAAGGAATTCGGCCGTGGTCTTTCGTAGGAATCATTCCGTTATTCGCCTGGAGTTTTTTGGGGAAACCATGGAAAATATAAATCTGGATGGCCGGATGGGGATTCGAACCCGCGTCCTCCAAAATACGAGGCCAGAGTGTTACCGCTCAGCAACCACGCTCTGTCCAATATCTTGACCGGTCTGGTTGCTCAGTGGTTAAAGCGTCTGACTGGAGATCGAAAGGCCCCCGGTTGAATCCCGATCTCGGATGGGATTTTCAAAGCCTTTAACCCTATATTCACCTCTGACATAATTTGCTGTGTAATGTGAAGTACGTAAGAACGCTTCGGAGGTTCAATTTCCAGGTCCCCTATACCCGATAGGATTACCCGGTTAGGATAAGAGCGGATTGCGCAGCCAATACGAACCCTGCCGCCAGGTCATCACGACCACACAAACCTTTACCATTACTTCCGTTGTACACTCCGTCATCACCCTCTCCGATACTAGCCTACCATGTGTTAACGACTCCCTACCGTCTGAGATTATAATCACGTTGTATTCCAAGGCTTGAAGTAGTAATTCCCCATCCACTGTGCTATTACTCAAAAGCTTTGTTTTCCTATCTGTGCACCTATTAAGCTGACACTCTTTAGTTAGGGTGCCCATTATCGACGCCAGGAAAGTTCTTGTATGCAATTAGTATTTATCTATAGGACTATGAAACATATCGCACAGAGCATGGTGGGTGAGTGGTAACGCTCTGGCTTCGCAATTGGAGGACCGGGGTTCGAATCCGCGTCCGGTTATCCTGGTTTGGGTTTTACCTGGTTCCCCAAATCAGTCCAGGCGAATACGGGGGTGGTTCCTTTGAAAAGGCCATGGCCGAATCCCTTCACCTTCTTTGCCCTCATTCCTTTTCGCCTCTATTACTCTATTATTCTCGACGTCGACGAGTCGTAAAGCCAAAGCAAAAAAAAAATCGCCAGTACATTGTGAAGGAATGACGAAATATAAGAAAGTTATAGAATAGGCGATCATAATTCAGATCTGAACATAAAACTAATAGTCACATAAAGCAAGCCTGGAAGCTGAATAATAATATAAATTCTTATATAAAAAAAAGTCTTGCTCTCACAATTTAAGGCTCTATATCTTGGTTTTGGCGGTTCCATTATCTGAACTACCTAGTTTAAAAGATCGGACATTTCTCCCTCCCCCCAGAGCGTAAGCATTTTCGAGTCCCTGTTACTTTCTCTTTCGTGGCAGAACACGGGGCAACACAAAGGCCCCTCCGTCTGCTGCTGCTCGAAGAAAGAGATTGTTAAGCCGCCTTTTGTGCGAGAATATTCCAACAGCACTTCTTATATTACCTTTACCTTTCATAGCAATGCTATTTTGCTGTATGTTACGAATACCAATGTTTAATATTCTTAATTACATCTAGAGAAGTGGGTATAAAACTTTTGACAGTAAATATATCTTAATTTCTTTAATGCATCTAATCGAATGAGATTGAAAAAATGTTAGCTGGTTTATTTGTAATCAAATTTGCCAGCTCAGTTGGCTGGGTCCTGTTATAGTGCCCGGCGACTGATACAGGGTTAGCTAGTTCCAATCCTGGTGGTCGAAGAAATTTTCTTCATCAGGATTTGGTGAGGTGGTTGTGTAAGATTCCTAACCATCAGATTGTGCACCAAAGTTCTGAGTACAATTCCAAGCGCATATGGAGTGACGGCATACGACGCTGTTGATAGTAATGGGGGACGTTAAGCCCGACGTTCTCCGGTGTTCTTTGGAAGAGTAGGCCTGAGAGGGTATTTATCCTCTCCCTTCTTCCATATTTCACAATACACAGCAAACAACACACTACATGAACATACACACTTCGCAGTCATACACGCAAAAACGTTAACTCGTTGGTTGACTTCTTGTGGAAGGCAAGGGGAAGCTAACCCAGTTTACATTTACCAAGAAAACAGATCACACAAACATAGCGTTTGAGGACAAAACAAAAATGCATGCAACAACAATTCCGAATATTTCTTTTTATCTGTACAGATAGAATACGACGGTCACCTTTTAAGTTTTTGCAAACATTGAGATGCGACGTTTATATTGTTGCAAAATTTGTCCTTCGTTGTTATTACAAGTGTTATCTCAGAAATTGGCCGAGTAGTTTGTTTAGTGCCTTTTTTATATATAATTATTGTGACATGTGGAAATTTCACTTGAAGGTCTTCACTGGATGTTTTTTTTCTTTTTTTTTACGATTTTAGTAAAGGCCTAACTCAACAACAATGCCTTGAATCATTTGATTTGAGAATGTTAATAATTGGTTTGCAGAATGCAGAATTACGACGTGGTCAGCGATGAATTTCGTGAAGGTCGGCCAAAGTAGGTAGTAAAAAAAAAAATCGATTCTGTGAGTTAGAGGTATCATTAGCCATATCGAAGACTGCAGTACATTCGATAGGTGTGAAAATATCTATTTCCCGATGGATTCCACATTATTTGACTGAAGCTTAAAAACATGCTCTGGTCAATTGGTATAAGAGAATGCTCAAAAAATTCGACCGAGGAAATTCAAAATCCGTTTACAACATTGTAACAGCCGACGAAACTTGGATATATTCATATCAGCTGGAAACGTTTGGTTGTTCCAAGATGAACCGAATCCAACATAAGTGGTTCGTTCGGGATGCATTACCAAGAAAATGGGCGCCTGTATCTTTGGTTATACTGGATATACCGCGACCATTGCTTTAGAGCAGAAGTGGCCAAGCTGCGGCCCCGCCTTGAACATTTTTTGCGGCCCGCGAGATTCATCATACTTTTAAAAAATATATTTATTTTATAATAGCCAAACTAGTGAAAACCAATGTATCTTAAAAAATAAATTATTTGCGGATCCAAATATTCAAAAATTATCTGTAGAAATTATGAGTGTCATTATTATTATCATATATGTTTACATGTAAGAATAATAGGAAACACAATAATAATAAATCATTATGTTTCAATTTTTCACTCCAAAAAAAGTGTATATCTAATATGGGAATATATAATTTTATATGCGGCCCGCGGAGTTATGATGCATTTCCAAAGTGGCCCGAAAGATCATTTGGGTTGGCCACCCCTTATTTAGAGGATCGAAGAACAGTTATTGCTGAATAGTACATCCCAATTTATTTGGCAGTCATCGATTCAATCAGGAAAAACAACCCAAAACTTCGCATTGTCATTCGTCATGAAATTGCGAGCTTTTACAGTGTTCGTCCAACAATTGATTATTTGACAGAGATAATCATCGAAGTTTAGCCCCGTTGTCCGTATTCAACTGATTTATCGCCTAACGACTTCTTTTTGTTCCCGAATGTCAAACAAAAAATGTGTGGACATATATTTACATCACCTCAAGGAGCTTCCAAAACCATGTTTTTGACTTACCAAATTCAGAGTGGAAAAAATGTTTCAAGAATTGGTTCGAACGCATGCAAACGTATATAAATCTTAAAGATGAATATTTTGAGAAACAATAAAATGATTTGTACCAATTTTTCTTTCTTTCGTTATTCTTGTAAAAACTTAAAAGGCGACCCTCGTTACTTAAAAATATGTTCTGTTGTTAAGATTTTTCTCTTTCTACTGACGTCATATACTCCTCAAGCGGTCGATATCCCATCATTAAAAACTGAAACTAATGCAAAGTGTTGAATATTGTGTTGGGAGCCTCGTTGATATCGACTTCATTTCATATACTGAATCGAGTGTGCACCAGGACGGTTATTCTTGTTTACGGGCTGCTGCTGTAGGATTAGCTACTGCAGCGTTTCCAGAGAGAGACTCGGAGGGAGTTAGGAGAGGAAGGAGGGACTGTGAAGCGGCTCTCGCGAAAGAATTGAGAAGAGGGACGCGAAACGAGACGCAATCCGACAGACGAAGCGGAAAACGGCGGATAAGTCGTGAGGCAGTCCGCTCACTCGGATAAACTCACCACTCGGAGCTTGTCACCGTTACGATCCGCATACTTACCGTTATTCGCATAGTATTGGAAATTAATTATTGCTAAAACTTCGCTACTAAAATACCATGAATAGTGAGGTAGGTGGTTTGGAACAGGTAGAAAGAAGATCCGGCTCATTTATAGTAATATCCCTCTGATTTGATCTGATGTATACTATCCTGCAACCCTGTACTTTGCCTTAAACACCTGAAGCTATCCATTCAGATTCAATTGATACTGCATGTAATAAAAACTCATGACAGAATGGTGTGATTTGCGAAGGAAGTAACATGGGCTACTTAGCCGTGGTCTAGAAAATCGGCATTCAAATACTCGGTAGCCTTCAAATACTTTCTACGTTAGGTAGATTTCACTTCTTTTTTTTTTTTTTTTTTTACTTATCGCTTTACGCCTCGTCGACATCGAGGTACTTAGAGGAGGGATAAGACTGGGGACAAGGAATGGGAAGGAATTCGGTCGTATCCTTTTTGAAGGAAGCATCCCGGCATTCGCCTGGAGTGATTTGGGGGAAACCATGGAAAACCCAAATCAGGATAACCGGACGGGGATTCGAACCGCCGTCCTCCCGAATGCGAGGCCAGAGCGTTAACCGCTCACCCACCACGCTCGGTGTAGATTTCAAGCGGCGCGTGATGCAGCGAGCAATCTCTCTGCTTTATAACCCCTTCGTCGGCGAATCGAATCTCACTACAGGCAATTTTATTTATTTATTTATTCAAGTATGTTTACGGATAATTCCCGGTAATCAGTTTCAACAATTATGCATATGCTAATCGTATGTTTTATAAATGCCTTTTGTTATGAATAAAACGACGCCGCCTCGTTTCGACCCTCCTTTGGTGGAGAAATGAAAATCTGTTCTTCAACTGAAATGGTCGCGTAACGATATTTGTATTCCATACCTGCTATAGCAATATTTCTATTTTCGAAATATAATTTTCTTTGCGAACAACATAATCAAGTTCGAAAGCGTCGGTTTTTTCCCCACAATAAACGGCAGTTAAAAAACTTACTGTATACATAATTGTTGAAACTGATTACCGGGAATTATCTACACAGACGGAAAAAAAAATCCCAACACCAAGAAAAAATTATTGTAGAGTAATGAAATTTGGACAATGCATTTGTCAAGTTAACATGTTTAATTGATTAAATTTTCAAGATCACAGGTTAATTTAAGCTCAAGAAAATGCATTTCAAATGTGAAATACTGTTAAATTAATAGCCGGTGTAACCTCCAGAATTTTGAATGCAAGCCTGCAAACGTGAATGCATTGTGTCATACAGGTTTCGAATGTCACTTTGTGGTATTCCATGCTTGTTGTACTTGTGCTGTCAATACTGGGACGGTCAGTGCTGGCTGTGGATGATGCTGGAGTTGTCGTCCAATGATATCCCATACGTGTTCAATTGGAGACAGATCTGGTGATCTCGCAGGCCAAGGTAACATGTCGACACTCTGTAGAGCACGTTGCGAGACAACAGCGGTATGAGGGCGAGCGTTATCCTGTTGAAAAACTCCCCCTTGAATGCTGTTCATGAATGGCAGCACTACAGGTTGAATTACCAGACTGACGTACAAATTTGCAGTCAGTGTGTTTGGTATAACCACAAGAGTGCTCCTGCTGTCATAGGAAATTGCTCCCCAGACCATGACTCCAGGTGTAGGTCCAGTGTGTCTAGGCCGCAGACAGTTTGGTTGCAGGCGTTCCCCTGGCCTCCTTCTGACCAACACTCGGCCATCACTGGCACCAAGGCAGAACCTGCTTTCATCAGAAAACACAACAGATCTCCACTCCGTCCTCCAATGAGCTCTGGCTTGACACCACTGGAGTCGCAAACGGCGATGGCTTGTAGTCAGTGGAATGCACGCTACAGGGCGCCTGGCTCGGAGCTGTCCTTGAAGTAACCGATTTCTAACAGTTCGTTGTGTCACTGTGGTACCAACTGCAGCTCGAATTTCTGCCGCAGACGCAGTACGATGCGCCACAGCTGTACGCCGAATACGGCGGTCTTCCCTCTCAGTAGTGCCACGTGGCCTCCCGGAACCCGGTCTTCTTGAGGCAGTACCATCCCTTGACCACTGCACCCAACAATCATGCACAGTGGATACATTCCGGCCAAGTCTTTCTGCAATATCGCGAAAAGAAAATCCACCTTCTCGTAGCCCTATTACACGACCTCGTTCAAACTCGGTGAGCTGTTGATAATGGCTTCTTCGTCTTCTTAAAGGCATTCTTGGCTAACATCAACTCACTATGTCAAATCTCAGCGGTAAATAACGTTCACAAACTTTACAGCGCGTATTTAAAGCAAACCTGATTTGCAAGCTCTGAGTAGCGCTACTAGCGCCACACTTATGCGCGAAGCGCGAAATTTGAATCGATGTCATCTTTCAGATGTATAAACACGCCTACCAAATTTCGTTTATCTAACACAATTCTTTCTTGGTGTTGGGATTTTTTTTTCCGTCTGTGTATATTCACATTTGAATAAATAAATAAAAGTTGCCGGCAGTGAGATTCGACACTACTAAAACGGGCTTATGGGGCTTAAGGATTGCCCTTTAAATCGCCCTGACGTAAAAAGTATTTGAACCCAACGGAATATTTCAATGCTGATTTTCTCGACAGCGGTGAAGAAGCGCACGTCACTGCTTTGCCACATGTCTGGCACCTGAGATTTTAGTTAATTTTACAATTGGCGGCCTCCTCTTGTGAACTGAACAAAACACACACACAGTATATCGATATCTCCGTGATATGTTGTGCTACTATCTAGCGGTATGCGAACATAGCCCGTGCAGAAAATTTTTGAATTTTTAAATTTTTACATATGAATATAGCAAAACAGAAATGTTAACTTAACAGAAAAAATATCTGTAAAGCTCCTTACTGTAGAAAACACAGTTTATCGATATCTGTGTGAAATGTGGTGCTGCTATCTACCGTCACGCGATCATTCCTTAGCGACGCCAGCGAATCCTAACGGCCCGATTCTGAACTGTCTCATACGCGTGACCTTGATAGTTAATGCTTTTGCTCTTCAAGGGTCAAATTCCGTAAAATTCCTTCCTTAATTTATTATGTATCCAGAGCGCAGACCTTAATCTTTAAAATAAAACCTCATTTATCGATTGCGGTTAGGTGTGAACGAAGGTAAAAGGCTCGTCACAGAAAAACCCCTTTCAGAAATACTATATTAGCTCAAATTACACGACCATCTAATACCGTCTAAAAGAGTGGGTTGTAAGAAGTGTTCTGGTAATTAATTTCTTCATATTTGCTTAACTAAATAGAACTTTTATTAAATAACCCTAGTAACTTTGATTTTGTAATGTATATATTTTAGCTCCATCTCGAATGATTAGAATGAAACACATGTTACCTACTATCATAGGACCCCCCCTCACTCATTCGACAGCGGTTTTCCCCCCTCCCCTTTTACCAAGGCTGGGTTCATATTTCAGGTTTAGCTGCATATCCCGAGACACACCAGTTTTCTTCTTACCAGCGCATGTGTCTGCGATTTCCCTCTGTCCAAAGCTAGTCTCTTTACTTGCAAGTGTTTTCTTTGTTCCCGGATGCTGCGTGCGTACTATTGCCCTGGTTCCTTGTCAGTAATCCTGCCGTAAAGGGATCCTTTCAGTCTCTTTCCGACTGTCTGGCAGTTCTTCTTCGGCTGAAGTTACGCTTCGGAGAAAATAAGAAGCGCGCGCCCAGTGCCTGGAAGCAATCGATCAAACGTTGCCACAGTTTCTGAGCCCTTTGTACTGCTTCCCACTACAAGCAGCGACAAACCGTAACCACACGAATCAGTCCACTTCTGTCGGCAGTTGCAACTTGGTTTCTGCATTTTTAGTATTGTAGATACCTGTTGAGAAGATGATGGAGTAACTTTCGAATTGCCTCCACCTCTCTTTCCTAATCGTTACGATTTATTTATTTTCTAGCGTAAGCCCGTGAGTGTTGTTCTAGTTAAAAATTATGACAGGTTGATCTGATTTAGCCAAATACGAACTTAACCTTTGTATCTTGCTTAAGGTGAATAAAATCTCTTGAGCTTGAAGAACTCAGAGGTAGTGTTGCCCAAAATCGGTCTTGGTCTTGCAGTCTTGGTCTTGGTCTTGCATTTTTGCAAGACCAAGACCAAGACCAGGTGTATTGATGCAAGACCAAGACCAAGACTGGCCAAGTCTCGTCTTGTTCTTGCATTTGGGCAACACTAGTGTTGCCCAAAATCGGTCTTGGTCTTGCAGTCTTGGTCTTGGTCTTGCAAAAATGCAAGACCAAGACCAAGACCAGGTGTATTGATGCAAGATCAAGACCAAGACTGGCCAAGTCTCGTCTTGTTCTTGCATTTGGGCAACACTACTCAGAGGTATTAATAGATTATTAAACACGGACAAATATGATTGTGCTATCCTATAATGGTTTCAAAGGATATGGATGCGTAATTGCTGAAATACAAATTTTACTCGTAGGCCTATTTGACCCTAAAACTTCACTTTGCAAAATTTTAAGAATTTCTGTTTAAAGGGTGGATGACAGGAGGAGGGTGAAGAGAGTCCTGGGAGTGTACAAGGCGTATATTGGTGATGAAGCGTGGAAATATATTGGTGTAAGAATTAAAAGTAGTGCATGGAAGGGAAAAGATGACCATGACCACAAGCTGGCACTCGGTTTCAGGCACAAGGGTGTGGGGAGATTTTCTTTCATAGGTAAGGAGGTCAGGGTTTGGAATAAGATACCAAGAGATTTGATGAATAATTTACCAAAAACGTTGAAACAATTTAAGTTGTAATTTGTAGATGGGAAAAGTAGTTGGCTACAGGAAAGAGGGGAAAATGGGTATGTAGGGAAATTTCCACAGGATCATACGTTGCATCATAATTAAATTAAATTGCTTAGAAAGTATCACGTTGTTTTTGACTGAGGATGGGCAAACCTTCATAATGTAATCTTTGGTTATAGTGTCCGTAACGGCCAGAGAACTTAATACAGATTCCAGATTATTAAATAGCTAAGCAACTCCGAAAACATAAATTGCCAGAATACACGATTCGGTAACATATTTGGTCACATGTGCACTTCAAATAGACCTAATGACTCACGTAAAGCGGACGTCAACAAAAACCATTAATGAAAGTGGTCAGTAAAATATATGAAAAACAAATAAACCGCAATGTGTAAACTTTGGTCAAGCAGCAACATTAGCGAAAGTTTTAATTAAATTGAAATTTAGCCTAGGCTGGAATGACAATTGGCATTCGTGGTTACACCAGAGACCATGAGTAATTTGTGTTTTTTTGAAAGTTTTTTGTATGCTACTTTCATTAGCGACATTTTTCTGAAAAGTACCAGTAGTTCCACGTTTTTCAGCCCCATAATTTTTCCATATTTTTTTAAGACTAAAATGCTGCTAAAAACAAACTTAATTAATGTATTGTGGCAATTAACTTCACAGCAGTTGCTTAGATACTAAATTGTGCACTTTCTCTACAATTTTAAAAGTATCGCTGGTCGCTGTTAATTTGCAAGTGAAGGCCGGCTCTTGGTGTCACCGTTCTCCAGCCAATAGCTGTAGAGGTGAATGAAAGAGTGCGTCAGCTTAGGAAATTAAACAATAGATTAGTTGACAAAGCAGTGAACCAGTATAAACTGAACGTATAATTACTTAAATGCTTATTAAATGTGCATGTTCACTTGTATATATTTTCTCGTATGAAGTTGTCGTGATTTAAAAATAAATTATACAGGGTGAGGTATTTAAAACTGTTTGTTGGAATATTTCGCAAAGTACAAATTGGATTAAAAAAAAGTTGTAATAAAAGTTGTTCACCTCGAAGAGGGACATCCATTGACATAACGGTCGACCCCCCTGCACCACCCCCGGGGGCGAGAAGGGGGGTGACTATGAAATCGTAAATAGGAACCCCTATTTTTTATTGCAGATTTGGATTCTCCGTGAAAACATTGAAACATTTTTTTTTCGCTTCATGATAGATGGCGCTGTAATCGGAAAAAATGAAATTGAGTTGAAGATTGTTGAAAACGGAAATATCTCAAAAAAATACACATCAGATCAGGAAAATCGAAGTACTTTTTTGATATTATTGATAATACCATCATGTGATACCTCCCACAATCAAATAAGCACAGACTGTGATCATGCGTCTCAGTCTGTGGTCAGACTGTACATGTTACATCAATCATTCGGACTGTACACATCTCATCGCAACTGTTCAACGATGTTAACAATTGCAGAGAGAGTCTAATTTCTAATTTCCTAATCTGATGTGTATTTATTTGAGATATTACCGTTTTGCAACAATCTTCAACTCAGTTTCATTTTTGCCGATTACAGCGCCATCTATCATGAAAAGAAAAAAAAATGTTTCATACAAAAGATACATATTTGTTCACGGAGAATCCAAATCTGCAATAAAAAATGGGGCTTCCTATTTAAGATTTCAAATTCACCCCCCCTCCCGCTCCCGGGGGGGGGGGGGAGGGTGCAGGGGGTCGAGCGTTATGTTAATGGATGTCCCTCTTCGAGGTTAACAATTTTTATTCCACCTTTTTTTAATCCGATTTTTAATTTGCCAAATATACCGACAAACAGTTTTAAATGCCTCACCCTGTATATAGTACAGGTAGCCAGTGTGAATCATGAGAGGGGAGGGGGCAGTTATGGGGCGTTCTGGGCTCCTGCCCTGACCCGTTGTACCACCACGATCCTACGTGTGGAACCTAATTGCATTGAGCCGCACTGGTGGGTTCATTTATAATTATACATTTTTTATCTGGGACCTCTTTTCAATTCTAATCAACATTTAGTTCTGTAGGTTCTTTTCTACAGTGTTAAAGAACCCACTATGGGGCCCACTGAGAAAAGTTTGGAAGTCACCGAGTTAGATGAATACCTGTTCATGGTGGATTTGAATAAATTTTCTGTGGGTACGCAGTACTGTAAACTGTGTTTCTGTCGATTTGGCACGAGTTGTTTGGTTTGGAGGAACTAGCCGCATCGGTTTCCATATGTAGTGTATGTAAGCTTCAGATCGAATTTATCAGCAAACATGCGAACACCCACCCCATTTATGACGGCGGAGAAACACTTCTCCCACCAACATATCATCACCATATTCCTTTTCAGACTGAGCCTAGTGGCCTCTTACGGTCTTATTTCATCTCGTGTTTGGTCTTCCTCTGCAGAATTCTGGTTTTGTCCATTGTTTTCACGTCTCGAAACCATTTTCCCTACACTGCTGAATATGTTCAACAACCAATGTTCTGTTAATTATTTTATTTCTGACATGATTTAATAGTCAGTGTGTGTCCTGCAGTTCTCCTCAAGAACTTCATTTCTGTGGCAGTGAATCATCGCCCTGAGCCATAAGTAAAAATCGGTCTTTCAGTCTACACTAATCCGAAAGTAAATTCGTCTGTTACGTTATAACAACTAATCGGCCAAACCGGTCTTGATAAAATTATCAAACAAATACTATCATCATTAAGAATGACATAGGTTACATTTTTCATGAAATTTTGAAAACTAACCGAACGGTGACACAGAAGGAAACGTGTGTCTCTGTGATGTATGTATCTTTGTGTGTTCGTTTAGACCAATCAGAACACGCTAAGCCTCGATTTGGCTTGAATTTGCTATGGATATGAACAACTAGGATTGTTTAACGTGATGGAATCCGAACCACAGAACCTCCTGGCGTAGTTTATAGGATTTGAACCCGAAACCGAACTCCGAACTTTTGAAAGCAAGAGTCTTAAACACTGAGCCACCACACTGCTATGTGTTGTATCGGTGGCTCAGGCTTTGTTTCTCTTGCAGACATTTTGTGTATAATCTGCTCATAAATTTCAGGTACAGACGTAACTTATTATATGGTATAGATGCGGTTTTTCACTGCATAAGACTATCATTTTTTATTTACGAAGTGTTTTTAGAATAAATTACAGAAATCATGTATTTTTTTTACATGCATCGTAGGCGTAATCAGACCTAGGGCTTAGCTCTAGCACATCACGAGCAGTTCAAGTCATAATGCCTCGGCTTACCTTTGAATTTTATTCGTATTAGGGGGCATCCACAAATTACGTGAGGTGTTTTTCCGGACTTCTGGACCCCTCCCTCCCCCCTGGTGAGATTTTGTGAGATCTGGCCGGACCCCCCCCCCCCCCATGTAGAGTTTTTTTTCGCCGGACCCCACCCCCTGTTTCACCTCACGTAATTAATGGATGTCTCCTTAAAGACTTTGGTCATTATCCTCAGTTGGCTGTTAAATGTAACGTAGTTTCACTCGCGACGAACGAGCTATAGAGTCGGCACGTACTGGCGTTCGATATATCGAGGCCGTATCGATATGTTCTGTCACCCGACTCGCCTGTCAGGTGCAGTCCCCTGGCCGCGGGGAAATTGAGCCGTCACGGTTGGTGGTCCTGTCCCAGCGTCTCTCTGTTACCGGCCTACCCTGTCAGTACTCTCACTCAAGTACTGTCCGTCATGAAATAATTTTGCACTACACCTGGTATACGGGAGCAGACGGATGCTGTGGAATTTGTTAACCGTCTATGTAGCGATTCCCAAACATGGGGTCTCGAAGACATGTCGCAAGGGGGGGGGGGGGCAAGATAGTTTCACCGTCCCACAATGGTTCAGGATTAGAATACAGTATAGTGGACATTCGAACTAAAGTTATAATATCGATCCAAAAAAAAAAATGCTTTAGATTCCATTTGCTGTGCTGATCAAAAGCTGTTATGTTCAATTTTTGATAAAAATGAGTGCTTCAAACTTAAAAATAAAATAAAAATATATGGATGGAAATCTATTTTTTTTTTTTTCACGACCCTATATCAAAGTGTCAAAGTCATACCTTAAAATTTCTTGCGTATCCTTGCAGCTTTGACTACAGGGCGCAAGTGAATTTCGGGGTTAAAATTTAGCGAACATTCTAGCTAAAGTCATAATATCGATCCAAAAAAAATTGCTTTAGATAGCATTTTCTGTGCTGATCAAAAAATGTTCAATTTTTGATAAAAATGAGTCCTTTTCACTTAAAAAAATTAATAGAAAAAACATTGAATGGGAGAATATGTATATTAAGGCCTGTAGGACTCATTTTTATCAAAAATTGAACATAAAAGTTTTTGGTCAGCGCTGCAAATGCTATCTAAAGCAATTTTTTTGGATCCATATTATGACTTTTGTTCGAATGCCCACAATATTTTAACCCTGAAATTCACTTGCCCCCTGTAGTCAAAGCGGCAAGGATACGCAAGAAATTTTTAAGTTGTGGTATTAAGTAGAATAGGTACTTACGATTGCATAAGTTTTGACTTTGACACTTTGATATAGGACCGTGAAAAAAAAAAAGATAGATTTCCACCCATACATTTTTAAGTGTGAAGGACTCATTTTTATCAAAAATTGAAGGTAACAACTTTTGATCAGCACAGAAAATGCTATCTAAAGCATTTTTTTTTTTTAATTTTCGATCGATATTATGTCTTTAGTTCGAATATCCACTATCCTTTAATCCTGAACCACTGTGACTCTGTGTGAACGATACCCTAGTTCGACAGCATCCCCACCTCTTAAAGCAGGGGTGGCCAACCCAAATGATCTTGCGGGCCACTTTGGTAATGCATCATAATTCCGCGAGCCGCATATAAAATTATATATCCCCATATTAGATTTAGACTCTCTTTAGACCTTTTTTTTGAGTGAAAGATTGAAACATAATGAGTTATTATTATTGTGTTTACTATTATTCTTGCATGTAAACATAGATAATATATTAATAATAATAATACTAAACACACATTGTATAGAAATATATAAAATATAAAGTATAAAAATATTTTTTAAAAGTATGATGAATCTCGCGTGCCGGAAAAATGTTCAAGGTCATGGTCAAGGTCTTAAAGGTTGAAACCTGTATTCTAACATCACACACTTCGTGAGTTTCGTCTGGCCTGTCATTATTAGTACTGAAAAGTAGGCTTTTACCTTATTAATAATAAAATTGTGAGGGGGAATGGGGGCGTGGGAAGAATTATTTTGACGGATGGGTGGGGAGAGGGGAATGTGGGAAAAATTCGTTTACTGGAAGGTGGTGTGGTAGGAATAACGTTGGGAGCCCCTACTCTATTACAACTTTCCAATGAAATTTAGCTTGTTTGGTGGCTGTTATTTCATTTATATCAGTGGTTCCCATTTAGTGGTACGCGTATCCTTAGGGGTACGTAAGGTTGCTACAAGGGGTACGCGCGATAATCTCCTAGCTAAGGTAATCACTAAGATAATTAAAAAACAATCAAGCTAATTTTTATTATTATTATTATTATTATTACTCCGCGATTCACTAAAAGTGTGTGGCGGAGGGTACATTGCACCTATCGAATAGGGTTATGGTTTGAAAGGGTTATAAGGGATATGGCAGGAGGCGCCCAGGGGCTATTGTGAGGAACCATCCCCGCATTCGCGTGGAGTGATCTGGGAAAACCATGGAAAACCCAGATCAGGATGGCTTACTATCGCCATAATATATTTTAAGACGATAAACCGGTGTGTGCATGAATTACATTATTGTGATAAACGTCGAAAAACTGTTTTTTTTTTTTTTTTTTTTTTTTTTTTTTTTTTTTTTTTTTTTAAATATCATTTCAACAATAAGTGGTACGCAAGGTTGAGCTCTTTTTTGAAGTAGTACTTGGGAAAAACTAATTGGGAATCACTGATTTATATACATTTTTTCACCTGTTTTGTTCATAGGGAATATAAACCAGGAATCCGTGTGTTTACTGCGACATGGTTCACTCAATCCGGTGGTATGTTGCTATCGCGAAGCTGTTTAAAGAGAATAACAGATAGTTATGGAGAAGAAGTGTCAGACGGCTCTAGGATAACCTCGATATTGGTGAAACGCATTTACTCTTCAGCGATCCACCAAACGCTGTTTGACGTTCGGTCCGACTAAGTCTTTCCGAGATAATCGATGATGTGGACGACTGAAATGATTCAGACCACATTCCCGAGGGTTCGCAGAAATTCCGGCGCGATGGACGCCCTACAAGGACCCACGAGCCGCGTGACGTCATCGGCTTCCGTGCTGACTGCGCCTCCACGTCATCGTAACTGGCGCCACAGAGCGCGGGTTCGACCTCCTGATCTGCATTTTCGCTATTTCCAAAAATCACTTTATCCGAACACCTGAATGCTTCCAGGACACAAGATATACTCTGATCCCGGCAGCGTTGGCGTTAGCCTACTAGCTTCGAGTTACAGCGGTCGCCGGTTCGAGTTCAGCCTCGTGATGCTGAGAGCACAAAATTGAAAAATACTTGCTGAATTAAATCAAATGGATTAGATACACATGCGATACAAAAAGTTTTAGCTGGCTATATTGTTTACTGTCCAAATCAAAGAGGTTAACGGTGATATGTCACTGGAACAGGATAAAATCAGCAGGACTGAGAAATTTAAATACTTCGGTGAGTGGATTGAACCCTACTTGTCAGAAGAAGCAGTGCTCTCTGTGAGAGTTGAAAAGATAGAATTGGTCTTTCCACTGATCCAGAATGTCTACAATAAGAAATGCCTGTTGCGCAACCTAAATCTTAAACACTACACAATAGGCATACCACCAGAATTCCTGTGTGCCTGGGAGTGTCTATCACTGAACAGAAGAGGTCTGATTAAGAAAGATATGGAAGGATTCTCAGGAAAATCCACAACTCCACGAATGCTCTCAGACTGCGCTAGGAAACAGATACTTGCTTTCTGTGGTCATGTGGCTAGATTGGCTCAAAATAGACTGACCAAATGCCTGTTCACCTACTGCCGAAGACAGAAGATTCGTACCACTTGACTGGTGGAAACTGAGAAAGGTATTTAAAAAAATGGGAATAATGCATCTTCAAAACAGACAGGTTGTGAGACACATCTTGAAGGAAGTCCGTGGTTTTCAGAGAAACCTCTGATGTATGGTACCTCCTGTATGGAAGAAAGAAAGGAGTTAAACAGGGAGATGATGCAGCAGTTCCTGGCGAAGATCAAAGCTCAACTTCTGAACGAGTGAGGCCTCAAGTAGGCCCATGCAAAACAAGAAGATTGTAAGTCCATGACTTTTTTTATGGAGTATCGTCACGTGTCTAGAGTAGTTCCAGTTTCTAGGGTCAAAGGTTATGACCGGTTTATCTGATCTGACCGAATACAAATTTGACCTGTGTTTCACTTTTAGGTTGAAGAAAATCTCTTGAGCTTGAAGAACTCAGAAGCATTAATAAAGGTAGGTATTAAACTCGAACAGGGACGATAGCGCAGCATATAATTGTTTCAAACGTCATAGACTTGAACTTGCTGAAATACAAACTTCACTTGTATTTGACCCTAAAAGTTCAGCCTGCAAAATTTAAAGAATTCTTGTTTGCTTCGCAAGCATCACGTTGTTTTTTATTTTGGGTGAGCAAACATTCATAATGTAATCTTTGGTCATAGTGTCTGTAACGGCCAGAGAACACAGATTCCAGATTATTAAATAGTTGAGCAACTCCAAAGAAATGAATTGCCAGAATACTCGATTCGGTAACGTATTTGGTCTGAAGTTCACTTTAAATAACCTAATAACTCACGAACAGAAAACATGAACAAAGACCACTAACGAAAGTGGTCAGTAAAATACGTAAAAAGCAAATAAACCATAATGTATAAACTTTGGTCATGCAGCAGCATTAGCGAATGTTTTGATTAAATTAAAATTTAGCCAAGGTCGGAATGACAATTGACACTTGTGGTAAGAGCAGAGACCATGAACAATTTAAGTATCTTATTCTTATTATTATTTTATCAGCGACATGTTACAGAAAAGTAGTTCCACGGTTTTTCAGCTGTTTATCGATTTTTTTAAATTATGAAATGCTACGAGAATCAAACTTAATGAATGTATTATGGCAATTAATTTGGTAGCAGTTGCTTAACTATTAACTTTTGGACATAACCTTGAATTTCTTCTAATAATATCTCTGGTCGCTGTTAATTTGCGAGCGGTAGTCGACGCGCGACGTCGCCCTTGACCAGCCAATCAGCTATCGAGGTGGGTGAGTGAGTGAGCTTAGAAAATTATATATTGCTCTCGGTGGGGGTAGAAAGCGTAGGCACGAATTTGTTTATGCTTCCGGGTCCATTTCTATTTTTTCTTGACTCGTTTGACCATTTCGCTGCTAATAAGACTATACTGCAAACTATCCTTCGTTGTTCTGAAACAATAAATCACGCTTCGGCCAACATTAATTTCGGTAAATAATTGAAGACATGCATTTCGACAGCCGTATCTGAAATAACTGGAAGGTAATTATACAAACGTTAAATTGGTACACTGTTTGTGTTCCATTCACGCTGAATAAATATTATTTGTGACGTCGCAATAAATGCACACATTTCAAATGTGTACATACATCGAACTTGTTGCTTGTCCTAATTAAATTATTCGCATAGTGGTTATTTACTTCTATCGGTTTTTGATTAAAGGATTTAAATGGAAATAACACCTAAAGGGAAACGATCTGGATTATAACAGATAATTTTGTATTGCAGTGACTCTTCTCACTTTTTCAGTGGCTGGGCGTAATACGTTACAGTAGTTCACAGTCTGTTCTTGCGGCGGCAGCACCTGCGAGAGCTACTGCAGCGCTACCAGCGGTGATCTCGATCATCAGCGGCCACATTGTCGTGGAGACAGTTGAGCAACGAGGTCGCGAGTGTTGTGTTGTTGGTTGCGCGCTTCCGCATATCTTTGTGATGAAATGTGTGTCGTGATATGTGATATTAATTGTGTGTTCTACCAACGAAGTTTTGTCCGCTGAGTGCTGTGGGAAGAAGATTCATGCGTTTCCGTATTAACAGATTTAGGTAAAAAATTCTGTTCCGAAACTTCTCTCTTCCTATAGTTATGATTTTACTTTAATTCTGAATGTAAACTTACGGTAAGGAAATCTGTTTTAATTGCGATATTGGAACATCTTTTAGTGTAATCCTATACGCTCATTTTTGTCTTTAAGCAGTCATTTTCTTTTTTGAGTCTGATAATTATAAAGGTGGCTACCAATATTATCTCAGGTATACAGTGTTTGATGACAGTTGCAAAGATAGTCTTGTAACAGTCGGAAATGACCAAACTCGGTATTTTATGTCAGCGTTCTTGTTATTTTAGAGAAACTAACTAACAATATTTCCCATGATGAGATTATCTCAGGTATACAGTGTACACAAAAAATATTTTTTTGAACTATCATAAAAAAATCCTGTGGAATATAACATTTTATCCTTTTATCACACATACTACCTATAATTTCCTTCTACTTTTCCAAATTTATCTTGCGTCATTTTTTTCCCCCTTCCCTTGTTTCATCGCTAAACTTTGGCACTATTGTCTTCCTTGAACAGCATTTTTATCGCTTTCTTTTCTACTTTTTCTCTTCTTCTGTTATCTTAAGATTTCCAGCTGTATGCTTTCATATAACCCGTTCTTTAATTCTTTTTTTCAGTTGTTCGATTCTTCTTCTTTTAATTTTCTTTGCCTCGGAATTATTTTTTGTACTAATCCATTGAATATGTGAAATCTTCAGTAATGAATCTTTGGTTGTAACTTCGTTATTTAACAGTCATGTACTATTGATTTCGCTAAGTTCCGACAGCATTATTTTTTTATTTATTTTTTACTGTTTTGATAAAAAATAATTTGTGGCAGGCCATACTGATCTGGAAACTACACGGGTGTAGAGGGAGTGCGCCTGCTGGTATATTGAGTGAAGGAAATTGTACACCGGACTGATTTGAATTTCCATACGCGTACATAATGTTGTAGCCAGAGTTATGTATGCCAGGCGCGTGTTTCGCTTTAATTTCCGTCGATGTTTGCACATGAGGGACATTGGGGTTGGAACCGCCCCTCCCCTTTAATAGGCTTTCGGGCGGGGCTGCGTGCTGTTTCGAGTCATTTCTCCATCTCCTAACTGGCGTGCGCTGATTAATATTCCCCTCAACCTTTCAACATAAACGTTTTCCTTTTGGTGGGCACTAATATTACCATATTCGTAATATCTTCGTTGCTTTTTCGATTTTGCACGATTTCTAATTTGTTGCCTTTGTAGGATACTTTCTCTTTTTGCTAATAGCAGACGACCGCGTTTTGGATATGGTAACGGGTCTAGAATATTTATCAGGTCACGAAAACTAAGATAGTATTAAACTTACGTAAAAATAGTAGAAATTAGATCCTAGCACTAGCACCAGATATGATCAGGTCTTCCGTTGTGCTCAAAAAATAAATATTTAGGGCGACAGGTTATGATTTCGTGACCAGAACTGATCTGTATCTTGAGTTTAGTCATTGTTGCATCACTTAAGGTTGATTTAAACCAAAAATTCATTGCATAGAATCTAAAAGTGACATAAAATGAGTTTTAAGAGTCACAGGTCACCTGATCTGATTGAAAAACAAAATTGACATGTATTTTGATTCTAAGGGATGTTTGACGAATTTATATTGATTCTGAGGAGACTTAGAGAGGAACAGAATCTATTTCAGTATACACTAATGATCAGAACTAAAGACTGCGTTATGTAATGTTAGAGAAAAACCGCACCAAAGTCGATCTCGTAGAGTGGCATTTAAATAGAACAAAAGAGTTCAATAAGAATAAACAAAATCAAGGTTTTGTAAAATTAGGTGCGTTTTAGGTGGAGGTTCCAAAATATCTTAATGAAAAGGGTTTGTGCATGCCCCCACCTCAAATAATCTCTACATTGATATGGCTTTGAAGCCATATTTTTTTAGATTGAACGACAAAATGTTTGATATCATAACACAGTAACATGTAACATTGTTTTGCTTATTCGATATTGTTTCTTCCAGATTTGATGTGTTATGCGAGCTAGTTGAAAACGTTTGTAAATAAACTACATACAGTACCGGCTGAATTGCATGGTGTTTTATTGAATAAAATTTTCGCGCCCAGTGATGACAGTGGCGGCAGACATTGCGACCGCCGGAAAGTCGTGTTTACCCGAGAAAATTTTATTCATTTACAACGCCGAGAAAACTTCCGGTATTTTATTGTTAGTAACCTTTAGGAGAGCTGGTACTGCCGTTAAGAACAGTAATTTTATATAAAATAACTTTCGCTATAGGCGAAACTTGTGCATCGCTTCAATCAATTTCGGTTCTTGCTCCAGATATTTTGCACTTCAGCAAAATGTGGGCACTGCTACTTATTTGTGACTTACGTCATGTCTGTACATTATCAGTAGTTAAATGGAGTCACGAGAAGTCGTAACTTGGCGGAATATAAAATGTTTATGGCGACCACAGAAATAGAGAAAAGTTCAAGGCAATGCGTTAGTTTTTCTACCAAATTGCCCAGAGCTGAAAATGTCAGTTCGATTATCATTTTTGTTTTGTTTGGATCTTGCTGACGTTGTCGGAATAAAATCTTGAGCAAGGAACGGGAAGGAATTTGGCCAGGCTTTTTGAAGCAACACACCGGCATTCACTTGGTGTAATTTTTATAAAAACTGAAATCTTAGATGGCCGTACCGGAAATCGAACCAGAGTCTTCTCGAGTGCTAGGCCCGAGTTTCAACCCTTCACCCACCAGGCTGGGACCGGTTAAATCGACGTAGATAACAATTACAGAACGTCTATAAGGGTTTTATTTTTGGAGTTTTGATACAATGAGATCTGGACGTTGCGTTGAAAAATTTTCGTACTCTTGACTTCTGATATTGTACTATCATTAGGGTTTGATCCGTAGAGAAGAAAATTCAATAAGGATTGGTATTACACGTTTTTTACTACGTATTTTGAGCCGTACAAGTCTAGCTTGCCCCATACGTTGCAGTTCACTCGTATTGGGGTATATTTGATACGAATTCACAGAGCATTTTTTTTTTTTTTTTTTTTTTTTAAGGCAATGGGGGGCATATATATATACGAAGAATAGAACATACATTTTCAGGGTGTTCAGAGCGATGGAGTAGTGGAAACAACTTTTCGGCTGCCATGTCTATCTTCTTCGTTTGGTAATTCGGACGGCGATACCCACAGTATTTCCATTACTCCAGGCTAGTCGAACAGGCCGCAATCCTCACAAAAGGAACACTGCTTCGTGTTCCCTTGCTTTTCTTTCCGACCTCAAAGACGTTTTCTCAGAATCCGTTGCCGGCGTCTTCTATTGAAATTCCAGGTGGGCGAGCGCTGACGTTCCAGCATCCTATTCGGCAGCAACCGGGTTCAGTTTTTTCTTATCACCATTTCCTACTTTTTGCATATTCCTATTACTTCGTTTTCTAAAGTAGGTTCTCGGTTTATACAGCTTGTGTTTGGTAATAGTTTTACATTGTTGTTTACATAAGTAATGTATCTAGATTGCTCTGTGAGTGGAAACTTTCCCGGCGTATCGATGCAACAAAATCTTCTCGGGTGTCCAGCCGGATGGTGGTGTAAAAACACGACGTTTCGACAGCTGACTCTGCTGTCTTCATCAGGTATCTCGTAGTTGTTCTCAGCTGACTGTCTCTGCCTCGGTCTCAGTCGAGGCAGAGACAGTCAGCTGAGAACAACTACGAGATACCTGATGAAGAGTGAGCTGTCGAAACGTCGTGTTTTTACACCGCCATCCGGCTGGACACCCGAGAAGATTTTGTTGTATCTAGATTGCCTTTCTTATATGAAGTACGATTTACACCCTATGTCTCCACCCGAACAGGCAGCATTTTTTCTTCCCGCCGCTAAAGCAATTTAATTTTCTATGTAAGAATATTTCCCGCATCCAAATTCACTCTGCCAAACAGGCAATTCCCTCCACCGCTACTGTGTATTAACGTTGACACCATGGTTAGAATGGTTCCAACATTTTGCCTTATTCTCTATCACGCTGTTAACACTTCATAATATAGGGAGGATGGTTTAAGGATAGTCCTATCCTACGAAGTGGGTAGACTGGATATTCAATCAGGAATTGAGACACGCGGGACTGATTGATTTGTCAGTAGCGTGACAGATAATGGTAAAAAATGCAGTGGAAGATTAGAATCAGAAGTAGTAGGTGATTAACGACGTAGCTTGTTATGTAACTGTGTAGATGAAAACATTTCTTCGGAAGACGAAGATAATAAGGTTTGTGGCAGGGACTATAGAAAAAAAGTCGTAAAACATCATACCCTTAAAAGCCTCAGTACAAAAATTACGAAAAGCAATCTAAAAGTTTTTTCTTTTCTTCTTTGCTGTGATCAGTCTTTCGACGGGTTTGATGCAATCATCCATTCCTTCCTATCTTGTGCTAACCTCTTCATCTCTACATACCCCTTACAACTCACATCATCAGTTATCTACTTCATATGTTTTAATCTCTGTCTTCCTCTACAGTTCTTACCTTCGACCGTTCCCTCCACTAACAAATTAACTAATCCAGCACGTCTCAAAATTTGACCTACCAGCCTGTTTCTTCTTTCGGTAAGCTTCTTCCACACACTTCTTTCCTCGCCCATCATTTCCAAAAGTCGTTCATTTCGTACTTTGTCTGTCCACTTAATTTTCAGCATTCTTCTGTAGCACGACATTTCTAATATTTCAATTTTCTTTCTTTCTGCTATTTCTAAAGTTCATGATTCGCAACCATAAAGTGCTGTGCTCCATACATAGAGTTTTAAAAAGTTCTTTCTAAGTCGTAGATCAGTATTTGAAACTAAGAAATGTAAGTAAACGTTATACAGAACCACTTGTTGGAAAAACAAAGCTTTCAAACTAAATAGAACATCAGTTCTGTTAATTTTTATAGCTAACGGTAATACGCACATTCTTTTGTCGGTGTTTTAATAAATGCCAGTGGAATCGAGTGCAGCTGATGTACAGCGTCTCCGTAACCTTGAATTGCTGTGTCTATTCTGATATAATCTCTATAACGTACCCAATACGACATGAATCATCAGTAATTTCGGAAACTTTATCTTCCTGTACATTTCTTGCCTCTGCCTGAGCCCTCTACTAAGAAATTATCCTTTTTCGCATGTCTTAAAATGTGACTCACCATCCTGACTCTTCCTTCTGTCAGACAGACTTCTTTCTTTGCCAATCATTTCCAAAAACCGTTCATTTCTTTGTCACTTCTGTAACGGCTTACTTCGAACGGTTAAATGTTCTTTCTCTCTCGTGTTGCTTTGCCTCCTTCGATAGCTGGGCCTCGTATATGCAGTTATACGTGGTTTCCTGTAAGTTCTAAACATTTTCGCGCCTAATAGTCCGGCACTGCGGAAGCCGGGCTTATAATGACCGGGAGCAAATCGTGTCAAGCGGCTGACCGGGCTAAGTAGCAGTTGTCCAACGAGCCAGCGCCAACTTGGCGACTTGCCAGGAACGTAAACAGACCCGCCTCAACGACCTAACGTTAAAGGCACAGTTTTATGCCTTATTGCACTGCACTGCATTATGGGTACTTGTGCAGTGTCCATCCTTACGCAATATGAGATTAAATGTCTGCGTTAATTCGCTTAGGGCCAACCGTAAATTACGTGCGGTGTTTTTCCGGATTTCCGAACCCCCCCTCTGGTGAGATCTGGCCCGTGAGACCTCCCCCTAGAAATCGCCATCGCAACTTGAGACTTTTTTTTAGGTCTCACCCTTCCAAATCCGGTTACACCCCCACTTTTCGACGAAATACACCCCCTAAAATCGACTTTCGCGTCATTTGTGGATTTTTTTTTAGCTCTACAGTTCAACAAAAATTTACAAAACATCACGTGAGATTTCCGTTAACCCCCCCCCCCCTTCACCCTTGGTGCGATTTGGTGAGATTTCGCCGGACCCCCCCTTTTTTTTATCTCACGTAATTTATGGACGCACCCTTTTGACTTGGGAATACTAGCCCAGTTAGCATTTTTTCAAAGTAAGTTCATAACAATCAATACCTGACAAGTCTGCGACATCGAATGGCAACTGGACCAAAAAAGAAAAAATGAGAATAGCCATTTTCAAGGAAAAAAGTTTTACATCAAGTATTTGGCTGAAAACCAGAAAGAGTCCTGTGAGAAATTTCGTTTTGCGTACGTCAGTCTGTGAGCCACATACCTGCATTCTACGAAACACTGAAAGAAAAAAGCTTCTAGATTGTCTAATGGATTAGAACAATAGTTTCCAATTAGTTTTTCCCTACGACAACTTCAGGAAAGACCCCAATCTCGCGTACCCCTTATAGCTGAATGCATAAATAAAAAATGAAACCTTTTTTTCACGATTTATTAAATTTTAATCCAATAACAAACGTCACAAAAACTCAAAAAATGTGTGACGAAAGTAATGTTTGCGTAATTGTTTTTTTTTATTATCTTAGTGATACCTTAGCCAACAGGTTACTGCGCGTACCCCTTGAAGAAAACTCGTGTACCGTTATTGGGAACCACTGGATTAGAATGAAGAAGATACGATGTCAACAAGAGATGCAAGTAAAGCCGCGTTCCCACGACCTCTTGTAACTGAGGCCGCCCCAGACGGATACCCCACATCCCGCCGTAGGAACGGGGCCGCCTCTGCTGGCGGGGATGGCACTAAGGATTGCAATCCCGCAGTGTTTTCAATCCCGCGGGATCCGTGCGTGATTTGCGCCAATCCCGCGGGATCCGTGCGGGATTGGTACAAACAGTTTTTTAACCCATATATCTAAAACATAGTTACTTAAAACGTTAATAAATTAAATAATAATAAAATTAATAAATCATTTTTAATGTTAAATGATAAAAATTAACATTTAACTATATTTTGATTGGCAAAATGACATTAAAACTTTTTAGCGTGTCTTAAGTGTATTTCGAGGTTTTACATTTTTGTTTTTTAATCTAAACCAATTTTTAAATAAATAATAAAAATGGAAAATATTGATTCTTAGGTCATATTATGTGCCTTACAATACATTACATAAATTTAAAAACATGGTTTGCTTACTGGCCAAGTTACCAGATTTTTTTTTTTTTTTTTTAAATTCTAAATAAACCTTCCATAACACCGAGAAAAGCATTCCATTTATCAAAGTGAAGTTAATATACTCTGTAAAGTGTAGACTTGGCTCAGAACAAGATCTCATAACTTTTTGTCACTGCACAAGCACGAGACTTGGCCTTTTTTTGCGTGATTTATTATTATATCTCCTGATTCCTTGATAGATATTACAGTTGATTCAATGTTATTAAAAGAAACTACTCACCAACACGTAAACTGTCAAGTATTTCAGATTTACTTATGTGGCGTAACGACGTTTTTAGAGTGGAAATTATTACTTTTCAGCAAGAAAGGAGACTTTCTCGGCGAATGATTGCAGTGAAGTCCTCATAGGTTGCATCTCCGGATTTCATTGCAAACGCACGAAATTACACACGTGAGGAAGACGGCGGAGGCAGCCGTCGAACTATGGTGTTCCTACAACACAATTCGTCGATACACCCGTGAAAATTTCATTGTAACTTTTTTACCTTTTGTCGAAATAATAACAAGGAGAAGAGGGATTAATCGAAAGTCTGAGCGGCACATGTAAGCAGGTGGCTTTTGTCAAAGAAACGCATTGAGGCAGCGGCCAAAACAAAAATAAGTGAAAGGATATACAATTTTCTTTTGACAGCTGTTAAATAAATAGGTACGAGATCGTTAAAATTACGATAACATTAGTTTCATATCAACGAATAATCAAATTTTCAGTCGCAAACTAGGAAATTGTCACAATTACTTTATCTGCAAATACAGAAAATGGGAATAATGAAACCGTGAATAAAAAGCTGTAACAGTGTAGTTCAGATAACGTGTGCGACAGTCAAAAATAATTATATAGTTCGAAAATCGTACTAAATACGCACCATAACTCAAATTACAGTAATGTGTACTCGAAACAAAAGTAAGTTTTGATGAATACGTAAAAGTGTATCTATTTACTTACGAATGACGAAGGTTGACAAAAACAAACTCTTGTTCACATGAGTCAATTGCCAACTGAAAGGGTACAGGCAAACAGCGCAAAACATCCGACAGAGACCGAATGGGGCAGCGAGTCACGTAGACTGACACGCGTTTCCGCCGGATTTTGCGGATTGCGGATCCGCTTAATTTTGTGCGGGATCCGCCATACTGTCTAATCATGCGGGATCCCGCGGGATTGCGGGATCCCGCTTTGCTGGATTGCAATCCCTAGATGGCACGCAGCTACCCACTCTATGTCGGTAAACATCACAGGCGTGTGTAGCGGTGCGCTGTTGCCATCGGTCTGCAGCAGCTGTGCGCACCCCTTCTGTTGCTGTAAAGTGCTCTGTGCCAAACGACACTAGGCAACGAGGTAGCTAGGGCTAACCTGTGGCGCGCGCTCGTCCCTACACTTCGGCTAATGATGTGCCGCCTCCGTTACAAGAGGTCGTGGGAACGCGGCTTAAGACCGACCTAAACACTTTAAATAATATGGTAGACATTCATGGCTCCAGTCAAATTGACTCGTCTCGCCGAGCGTGGTGGTGAGTGGTAACGCCCGGCTTTCAGGAGGACGCCGGTTCGTATCCCCGTCCGATCATCCAGATTTCGGTTTTCCATGTTTCCCGGAATCGATCATTCTAGAATGGTTCGTTCAAAAGGCCATGGCCAAATTCTTTACCGCAGTCCCATCCAGCCTCTAAAGGCGTAAAGCCAGAAACAAAAAAGAATTCACACCCTTGCTCCAGGCAGACTATCCGAAGGAAGGAGAAAACACGTAATAGCAGGGAGACTAGCTGTGGACACAGACCCAGCGATATCAGAGTTGAGAACAACAATAGTCTACGCATTTTGGATTGCTATAAGTCAGGTTCCCAACCTTTTTTAGCCTGACGCCCTTTTTTAAAAAAAAAAAAAATATTGAATTGCTCACCGCCCTCCTTTTTTAAGAAAAAATTACTAAGACCCCCTTTTCAGAAAAAAACCACACCGACTCGCCTTCTTGCAATAAATAATGTAAGGGGGCGTCCAATAATTACGTGAGGTGTTTTCCGGAATTCTGGTCGGAGCCCCCCACGACAGTAGTCCAAATGTGGACGCACAAAAGATTTGTACGCTATCTCCTTTGTTCATTACAATTTTTCAAGATTCGACCCAGGAATCGCAGCCTAAAATTAGCTCTACCTACTAACGAATTAATGTGTAAGTCCTATTTCATGTTTCTTTGTACTGTTACTCCCAAATATTTCACAGAATCGACCATATCAATAACTGAAATGTTTACCTCGTATTTCTGAACAATCTGATTCTTTTTGTTAGTTATGCACATTGTCTTGCACTTTTCCAATTTAGTGGAAGTTGCCATTCATCTCACCATGCCGAAATAACATCCAGATCACGCTGAATTTCTAAGCAATCGGCCGAATTCCTTACTTCCCTATAAATAACCGCATCATCAGCAAACAATCTAAAAATGCTTTTCACTTTGTGTCCTAGATCGTTTATAAAAATTAAGAAAAGAAGTGGTCCTATTGCATTTCCTAGAGGTACACCCGATGTACCATCTAGTTTAGAAGAACTTTCTCCTCCAACGACGACATACTGCGACCGACCAGTTAGAAAATCCTTTGTCCATTTACAAAGCTGATCCGATATACCGTACGCTCGAAGCGTCGTTGAAAGGCGGTTGTGTGGCACAGAGTCAAAGGCTTTCTGAAAAAAAAAAAAAAAATGCATCTACTTGTAAACTTGCATCAATTACTTTCATTACGTCATGTGTAAATAGGGCCAGCTGTGATCTTTTCTTCCGAAATCCGTGTTGATTTGTTGTAAGCAAATTATTTTCATCTAGAAAATTCAAAATGTTCGAGCATATAATATGCTCCATAACTCTACTACAAACAGATATTACAGATACGGGACGGTAGTTTGTAGGATATGATTGGAGTCAAGACTTTTCTTTTTTGCTTATGGCTTTAAGTCCCGTCGACGTCTAGGTCATTAGAGTCTGCACAGGAACGAGAATCAATTAGGCCATGTTCTTTCGAAGAAATCATCCCAGCATTCGCCCGGATAGATTTGGGGAAACCATGTAAAACCCAAATCTGGATGACCGGACAGAGATTTGAACCAGCGTCCTCCCGTATGCTGGGCCAGAGCGTTACCACTCACCGTATCGTTATTTTCCCGGTGACGGATGCGATGTCGTGAAGCGTTCCGTTGGCGGTTAGATGGACGACATAACGGTATAGTTGTATCAGGGACAGCTGCCTCGGCGAATAAAAACACGACGTTCTGTGTCCCAAGCACGGTCCGCGCTTGGGTTGCTGTTTACAAGTGTCTTTATGTTCAGTGCCCGTCACTTAGGGTGCTGTCGACACTAATGCCACAAACACGTCTGTCAGTGATATAAACACGTCGGTTTTTGTACCTCTAATGTTTGTGTTTATGACGGTCTGACGAATGTAACGGACGTTGGTTTTATAGCGCACAGTGCCTGCATTCGCTACCTTTAAGTCATTTTGCAAGAATTATGAAAGATGTTAGTTCATATTGGCACCTATAGTTTGTAGAACGAATATGGGAACGGTAGTTACTGTCCTAATTCCCTAACCATTAAAGACCCGTCCCTAATCAATCTGTCTCCAACAATCCTTAAAGCCGTACTCTCGAACGATGTTGCAAGAATCCACTTTGAGGTTAGGTTTTTGTCGTTGTTTTTTATTGTGTATAAATCTGCTAATATAATATGACTTTAACTTGAGAGAAATCTAAATCTACACTAATATTATAAATGCGAAACTAACACTGTTTATTACGTTTTCACTATTAACGGCTACTGGATTAAATTTGACAGGGAATTACTATGTATCGTTGGGAAGGATATAGGATAGTTTTGTCAGGATAAATAACATATTTTGAAAACTAAACGCATGGTGATTGACAGACGGGTAGCATGTGTGAGTTTCTGTAATGTTATGTTGGTCGCTCAAGCTATGTTTCTGTCGCAGTCATTGTGTGCAAGATCTATTCATGTACAGACACAATTTATTGTATAGTAAATGTGTGAATTTGCGCTGCGCCAGACTATTATGTTGTGTTTATATGTAGCTAGCTCACCGGTTTCCAACCCCCAAAGGCTATATCTTCGGAAAGGACAGCAAAACGGTGTACAAAATTGTATTGACCTAACATGTGTCCAGAAAGTGACATAATTTTGAACTACACTTAACTGTGGTACATAGTCTACCACAGTTACCCCCCCCCCCTTAATTTGTTGCTATATTTAAACATGTAGATTGCTTCTCTTCATGACACAGGCTAAATGGTATAATGGCATGGTGACGGCTTCTCCGACATACAGGTATTATGCCGACTCCGTGTTTTTTATGTGACATCTTTTACGTAAGTTACATCTTCATATATACAATTCTAGCAATAAAATTTTAAGTCGATGCGAACTGGGTCACGGGTAACACCTAGTTAAAGATATTTTTGAGAAAAAATATGATTGAGGGCACTGTTAATGAACTGTAAAGAAAAAATCTGTTTTTAAAATTTATCTGTTTGGAGGCACGGAAATCAGTCGGAAACTGGATTTTGATGGTTATTCAAAATAACGAGTAATCACTGATCTTGGGGATAAAATAAGAAATGTTTATTTTAAAGTGAAGTCGAAAGCCAAGAAATTTAACATAAAAGAGTCCATAAATAAGTACCCAAGTTTCGTTAATCGCAATTTACGCAAAAACTACTGATAAGATTTTGACGGGGCTTCGAATAGTATACAACCATGGTCCCGGGGGTTAAATACGGTGTTTCGTTTTGATGTGAAGTCTTGAAAGCTGAAAATTTTAAGACGGCAGAATGAGTTAAGCGCGTTTAGTTAACAGAGGCGGCTCAAGGTCAATCTGCTCTATCCCCACTCCACTGCCCTTACCCCTACATGCAGAGGGGAAATTTGACGCTCTGCTACAAGGACACTGCGGTAAGTTCCGAGATGTAGGAACGGGAGGGGGCGTTGAAGTGAGGAGCGGGGCCGTGAGAACATTATCTTGAGCCGTCAGTTGGAGTGAACAGGGTATAGTGTTAACTTTGACATACTCTGTTCTAGAGACAAGTCTGTACATTTACGTCCACACGAATGAAGTAGCGGATAAGAGGATGTTGAAAAAAAGTAGAACTTTTATGTCTTAAAGTGACGATATCTGCGAGTACGGCCCAATTCTGGGCCATTCTTTTTCCTCGCTAATCCAAGACTGCAGGGTCCTATGGTTTTCCAAGTAGCCCACTTCTTCCGTGAAAGCAAACTTTCCTCGTACGGGTTTTTCCGCTAGCTATTTCTCCTTAATGGCATCGGTTAAATCGGAACGGCCATCTTACAGAGAGTGTTATATTTCAGGGAACAAAAGGAAGTATTGTGGATGAAAATTGTAATATTTTTGGACTGATCAATAGACTAGGAGATAATTCTGATCAACAACGATGAGATGGAAATCAGTTTACAACACACACCTGCAACACAAGCTAAACAATCGCTGCTTGTAAACAATACACAAAACTTTCAGCAAGAATTCATTGCAAGCAAATGCGTAAAGGATCATCTTTACTTATTCATGTACAAAAAACTGGTTTGGTTAATATTTCCTTTCGGAGCACTATCATAACATACAAGACCTGCCAATTGTAGGTTTAGCCTCCGTAACAGGCGGCAGTCATGGGGAGCCTGCCTCATAGGCAGCGGAACCTGCTCCTCGTTGACACACTTACTGCAATCTTTCAGTTCCAGCGGAATTTATTTTGGGCAGTATCTCACTCTGAATTAACAGCACGTTAAATTAAAAATGCTCGGTCTGGTAGCTCAGTGGTTAAGGCGCTTGCTTTCAAAAAGTTCGCTGCTTCTGTCCCGAGTTCGAATCCTGGCAGGTGCAGGAATTTTCAAGAATTGTGTTTGATCGTATGAGCTACACCGGGTCGCCCCATCGTTCGGATTCCACGTTAATCTGTAGCCTTCCTACCTCCGACAGTATGGCTTAGAATGCCTCCTTCGTGAGGATCCAACCAACCTGCGAGTTGTGGACTAGAAGTAAGTTAGTTAAAAAAAAAGTGTTAATTTATGTCACGCCAATCTTTATTTGTATGGTTACAACTTACAAATTGCGTTAGAAACAAGTATTTTTAGTATCTGTCGTTTAAATACACGGTAAGGTCGAAATTAGACAGATTTCAGGTTAGTGTTGCCCAAATTCGGTCTTGGTCTTGCAGTCTTGGTCTTGGTCTTGCATTTTTGCAAGACCAAGACCAGGTGTATTGATGCAAGACCAAGACCAAGACTGGCCAAGTCTCGTCTTGTTCTTGCAGTTGGGCAACACTAGTGTTGTCCAAAATCGGTCTTGGTCTTGCAGTCTTGGTCTTGGTCTTGCATTTTTGCAAGACCAAGACCAAGACCAAGATCAGGTGTTTTGATGCAAGACCAAGACCAAGACTGGCCAAGTCTCGTCTTGTTCTTGCATTTGGGCAACACTATTTCAGGTACATCGATGAATAAAGTTTTTGGGTCAAACCTTGTAACAAAATTGGTGTAAAAGTAACAAATAATACTTCCTTGCGACTTTATTTTTCATTGACGTTTTTTCCTTTGTCTCCTTGTTAAGTCTTTTATTTAAACCCATAACTTTTGTGGAGTTACCTATAATTTAACAAAATCTTAAACGTGATATTCGATTTTGGGTCAACGAAATACGAAATGGCTTTACCCCTCGTCGACCTCCGGGGAATTAGAGACAGGAAAGAATTCGGCCGTGACATTTTGACGGAACCATCCCGGTATTCTCCTGTAGTGATTTGGGGAAACCATGGAAAACCGAAATCTGGATGGCCGGACGTGGTTTCAAGCTCTGCACGTTATTCCGTATACGAGGAAGAGGCGAAAAGTCGGCGTAGCTACCATTGGGCTGTTTACCTTTGCGTATTGCTAGTGCGTCCAGCACCCTAATCGTTGCTATTGGTCTAGCTTATTAACGCGCGACCGTACTAGAAAGGCTGAGGTGCAACATGTTCAAATCGGCCTTACTCCAGTACCCCATCATAGATCCAAGCTCATCGTGTTATTGTGTTCGATCTTCCTCCATTCCACTTGTTTATTTTATTATTATTATTATTATTTAATGGCATTCGGCTACTGGGCCATACAGCCAGCTCAATGTGATTTGTTGCTATCAAGTATTGACACAAGGACACTACAACACGGACAGGACATTCACAGACACAACACTAAACACCCATGCCCTCGGCCGGACTCGAACTGGCGACCTTCGGTACGCGGAGCTAGCACTCTAGCCCCTACGCTACCGAGGCCGGCTTCCACTCTGTTTGTATCCATGTATCATCCTCCATCCTCTATCATCCGTTCTATTGCTTCTTCTAGTAAACATTCTACTCTTCCGATGTGTCCAATGTTGTTTGTCCTTCTTCATTGCTTATTCCCATTATGCTCCGGTTCTATATTCTGTCTTTTCATTTAAATTTCCTTCATATTTCTGCACATCAGAATCTCTTACGCTTCTGTTCATCTTGGAAAGTAGCAAAGAAATGCTAAAACTTCTGTAGTTTGTATCAGTCTGCTACAAGGTGTACTAGTGGGGGGGGGGGGGGTTGATCTTCCTTTGAACAGTTGCAGGGTAATTTCGACAGGATATTTAGCTCGGTTGGTAAAGATGGGATGAAGAGAAATGTAAAAAAGAGTCAGCTTATTAGATACACAGATAAGAAACTAAAGGTTGATTATGATTATAAGTTGGGGAAAGAAATACTTGTTAAAGACTTGAAACGTAAATATCCTGGCATAGCATTTGATATAGAGCTCAACTGGGCAGGACACATTGGACAGATAGTAAGAAAAGATTTCAAAATCCTTCACTTGTTGGAGAGAGTTATGAGGGGATGTACGAGAGAAGTACAGGAATTGGATTAAAAAATGTTGGTCAGAAAATTGCTTGAATATGGTGGTGTAGTATGGGACCCACATTTTGTGTATCAGATAGAGGAGTTGATGGATATGCAAAGAAGATCTGCTAGACTTGTCTCTGGAAATTACCGTAGAACACAATCAGTAACGGATATGATAAAAAGAGCTGGAATGGGGTTCATTGGAAGACAGGAGGGGGATGAAAAGTCATAGGAGTGTTCAATGCGTATATTGGTGATGAGGCGTGGAGAGATATTGGTGTAGGTATTAAAATTATTGTATGGAAGGGGAAAGATGACCATGACCACAAGCTGGCAAAAGTGTGTGGAAAGATTTTATTTTGTAGCTGAGGGGTCAGGGATTGGAATAAGTTATTAAGAGAATTGACGAATAATTTACCAAAAAACGGTGGAGCAATTTAAAGTTGAAATTTGTAGAGGACAAAACTTCTTTTTTTTTGGCTTATTGCTTTACGCCTCGTCGACCGCTAAGGTCATTAGAGGCGGGATGGGACTGGGGACAAGGAACTGGAAGGAATTCGGCCATGGCATTTTTGAAGGAAGCATCCCGGCATTCACCTGGAGTGATTTGGGGAAACCATGGAAAACCCAAATCTGGATGCCCGGACGGGGATACGAACCCGCGTCCTCCCGAATGCGAAGCCAGAACGTTAACCGGTTACCCACCACGCTCGGTATAGAGGACAAAAATAGGTATGTAGAGGAAAGAGGAGAAAATGGGTGTGTGGGGAAATTGCCAGCGAAGTGTGCGCTCCATCACAATTACAGTAAATTACACGCATCATGCTAGTGGTCGTTTAGGCTCAAGGCACTTGATGCCGAATAGCTGGTTCCATCCCCAGCGGTGGAACTTGACTTACGGGGTATAAAAGGTTGTGATGCATAATTTCTGACTACCAGATTTTGTACCAATTTTTTAAAAAAAATATATATACAACGGAAATCTCGCCTCGTTGCTTATGGAGAGATAGCGTTAGTAGTGTTGATGGTGATGCAATGTGTTTCGGAACAGTAAGCCTGGGTTTCACCTTCTCACCTCTTGCATCTACTATCTATGACAAACTCAACACACAATTGACAACTGCACCTTGTTTAGTGATTCCTTCGTTGTGGTGGTTACGTTATGCTAATGTGTGTTGCGGTGTGTTGACATCGTACCTGGCGCTTGTCTCGTTAGCGGAGTTATCGCGGCCTCGCTCCTCATCTCCTCCGACCTCGTTTCCACGATTATCAACCAGCGTCCTCTGTGACACAACTTCCACACAAGCTAATTATGGAACGGCAAAGTCTCATCTATACTAATATTATAAATGCGAAAGTAACTGTATCTATCTGTTTTTACATTTCTGTTTGTTTTTACGTTTCTGTATGTTTTTACGTTTCTTGGGCTAAATGGCTACTCCAGTCGTGATGAAATTTGACAAGGAGATGCTATTTGACATTAGGATGGACATGGGATACAATATTCTGTATAGATAAGAACACATTGTCATTAAATTATGAAAACTATCTGAACTGTCAAAGACAAACGCCTAATGTCTAATGGTTTTTGTAATGCGTAACGTTAGAGAGAAATGGCAGCGTAGCGCAGTGGTAACGTGCTTGCTTCTTAAGAAAACTCCCGTGAGGCTTCGGGTTCAAACCCCACTGCGAACAAAAATTTTTAGGATTTTTTTTTTCATAGTTTGAGCCAAGCCTAGGATTTTGTAGTAAGGATACCATGTTCTGGCAAATCTTTGGCGATAGAATAATGCCCTAAGCGTTTACTTTATTCAGGGTATACTGGATCCACAGGCAGTTTTTGTGTGATCTAAACGAATAATCTTATATATGCGAAAGTAAGTCTCCGTTCTTTTTTTTTCTTTACGTTTTGACGACTATATGTGTATACCGATATCCCGAAATACTTTGTATCATTAGGAACGAAATAGGATACTTTTTTCCGATATGAATAAAGGAGACAGGTTCGACGGTAGAATGGTATGTCGATAGCGTTCCCGTCATATTATGCCGACATATCTTAGGTAACTTTCAGCTTTGTGTATCCAATTCTAACAATCAAATACTAAATCCACGCGTACGAAGTCGCGGGTAACAGCTGGTTTCAAATATATGGTTCACACAACAGAAAGCTGCTTCAAGCGTATATCATCGCATATCAAGCTCTTTCTTGATGGTTGAATAAAGTTCCCATCTCTACTGGATGTGAAACACAGAGGAAACCAGAGGGCGCGGTAAAAATTACTTTGTATACTTTTATTCGGTTTGCTTACATTCCCTCACTTCCGAGCTTCAAAACTGCTCAGTATTTCGACCCTGATGTTCAAAAGACTAAAGCAAAATAAATTTCGTATTCGGAACGATGTGGGTTCGAATCCCCATGACCGAGCGTGGTGGTTGAGTGGTTAACGCTCTGGCCTCGCATTCGGTTCGAATCCGCGTCCGGGCATCCAGATTTGGGTTTCCCATGTTTTTCCCAAATCACTCCAGGCGAATGATGGGATGCTTCCTTCTAAAGACCGTGGCCGAATTCCTTCCCATCTTGTTCCCAGTCCCATCCCGCCTCTAATGACCTCGACGTCGACGAGGCGTAAAGCCATAAGTAAAAAGAAAATATCCCTGTCCTACAAACATTGGTTTTGGCATGATGTGACTGTTTACCATACCCATATGGTCTTTAAAGTACAAAACCAAAATCAGACATGGCTCCGTTCCCCATTTGTTTTCTGTCGCAGGTCTGTAGCTCGTGAGGCAAATAACTTCAAATTCGCACATTTAATTGCTGCATAGTATTTAAAAATTTCTAAAATTTTATTCTAGGTAGTGAGGTGTTACGTAGAACTATTTTTTTTCCCTGTCCCTACGCTTGTGAAATCGATGTTTAAATTTTAGTATGATTATATCTTAGTATCATTATAACTTAGTACTGTCAAAATGATCAAGTTTGGACAATTTTTGCTATCGGGACTGTCAAAGACTCTTGAAATTTGTCCCAAATGTCGACTATATCTTAAGTTTATATAACAAATACTAAGAACACATCTACTATACTTTTTTAAGTTGTAAGAAAAATAAGCAATAATTTTTATTTTGAGACTAATTTGCCATATATCTGTGTAATTTTATTAGAGACGATGTGAATTCAGAGTGCACTTATAATAAATCTGATCGTAACTAATCAATAGTATTAGCAGCCCGAGCGGCGACGTGATAGGCTTTTGCGGGGGTGTGATGCGGAATCCACTATCTAAACTGGAAATGTCTCTAGCATTGTACCCACCTACTTCTGTCCTTTACATATTTTACTTTTAAATTCTTTCAGCATTTGTGGCCAACTATTCATCAGTTCCGCTGATAATTTATTCCAATTCTCCATTACCTATTAAAGAAAATGTTCCCACTCCCTTGCGCCTGAAACCGAGTGCCAGCTTGTGATCATGGTTATCTTTTCCCTTCCATGAACTACTTTTCATACCTAAACCAATATCTTTCCAAGCTTCATCACCAACATACTTTTGGCTTTCCATGGTTTTCCCCCAATTACTCCAGGCGAATGCTGGGATGCTTCCTTCAAAGGGCCATCGCCGAATTCCTCCCCGTTCCTTGTGTCCAGTCCCATCCCGCCACTAATGACCTCGACGTCGACGAGGCGTAAAGTGATAAGAAAGAAAACCATCATACGTCTTGCGCACTCCTATGACTATTAACCCTCTTCCTGACTTCCATTGGAGCCCATTCCAACTCCTTTGTCATATCAGTTACTGTTTGTATTCTACAATAATTTCCACCGACAAGCATAGCTCTTCAGAGTCCTGCATTTGATACCTAAAACGGGGGTCACATACTACTACACCATATTCAAACAATGGTGTGATCAAGGTTTTGTACGCCAATTTCCTCACTTCTCTCTCTGGTACATCCCCCCTTCAACATCTCCAGTAGATGAAGGATTGAAACTGTTTCATACCATCTGCCAGATGCGTTCTGTCAATTGAGTTTAGTATCAACATCTCACTCCTTAATATATAAGTTCAAAAATTTCAGGACAAATTAGTAAGATATCTCCAAAGTAGTTCTTTCGCAGAAGAATTGGAATCTGCCGTAACGACTTCAGCGTTGTATAAATGAGTTTCGGAACCAGTTTTCCGTTTCGTCTCGATGCAGTGGTTGGGTGTTGAGTGTTTGCATCTGATTTGTAGGACGTGTGTCTGCGAGGAGACGATGTGTGTGGAACTGGTAGTAGAGTGTAGCTTGGTGAAGTGCGAGTGACTCAGTGTTGAGTGAGCCGCTGTTGACGATGTTGCCGCCGCTCGTCGAGCTGGACAGCAACGATAATGAAAACAACAACAACGACGACTCTGGCACTGTCATCGAGGCCAAGGAGGGTGTCGACGTCGGCGTGGTGAAGGCCCGCGTCAACAACAACAACAACAACCAGGAGAACAACAACAATGGCTGCGCCTGGTGGTGGGGGGACAAGAGGTGAGAGCACGCACTTAAGCCTTTTGTTAGTGCCATGCGTAGAGAGCAGTCGTCTTGGTGTTTGTAGTAACAACTCACTGGCTCTGAGACCCAGTCAGCTTTAACGATGTTATTCTCGTTTAAATGCTACCACATATTACTCTGATGACCTCCACACATAATCCTTGCATTTGGCTGGGAATTCTCCTAACTAGTAGCCTTTCGTTTAGAACACACGAATCGACGGTTATTTTCCAATTCGTTATCAATAAAAAGTGCGTTGGAGTGGCTGTTTACCTACACACCAGCTATAGGAATCATATACACTAGTCAGGGCGCAAGTATCAAAATAATACAGCCGTTAGAAACTTACAATTTTTTTCTACTTTAATGATTAATATCAATTGTATGTATAAGGGGCATTAAAGAAAAACTTTCATTTCAACAAAATAGAAGTTTATTTATTTAACTAAAAGAAGAAGAAAATATAAAAAAAAACATTTTCTGAGAAACTCTATAAAAAATAATAATCCCTGAAAATATCTTTGAAAATGATTAGAGCAGTTAGTTAGCCCAAAGAAATAGGAACTAATAAATCATTTAAATAAAAAATAACAATTGTAAAAGTTAACAATATCAAAAGAATACTGCTAGTACTATTACATTAGGTAAATTATCAACAAAGATTACTCAGGTACAAAACTATTTGTTTTAAGGAACAATGAACTGTTAATTGTCTGTCCAACATTTTAATGAAATACTACAAAGAACTATGCAATTTCTACGCTAATTAAAAAATAATAATATCTTAATCTATTAGCCTTATGCATCTTGCCAATTTTCAGCTTCTATTGCTTCAACGCAATCAGTGCATACTTTCTTCTCCCCAGACATCGAAAACTGACAAAAAGGGAAAAAGCTATGGTCACTTACACGGAAGGGCGCAAGTATCAGTTTGATACCAATGGCGTTTACAAATGGATACATGAAGGAAATATGATATACTCGAGTATATGTTACTTACCAATAAAATAGTAAAAGGCTGAGTCGAAAAGAAGTTGTAATCTTGAAGAAGCGAAAAATCACACTAACTGTCGCAGGCATCAATTTGATACAAACAAGTTTCTCCAGAGAAAACAAAACACCGGCTGGAGTTGTGAACATCACTGGCAGGCGGAGGGTTAAAAGTCAAGAGGCAGCGGGGAAGGGAGCTCCACTCACCAATCAAATTCGCGGAAAACTGTTTCGCATGTATTCAAATGATACTCGTGCCCGTCTTTGGTTTTCGAATGCTTTATAGAAGTGAGATAAACACTTGTTAAAATTTTAATCGAGTGAAGTTTTTCCATCGAGAACTTATAGATTTGGAAAATAGTATGAAAAAAGTTTTTGCTAATGACGCTTCTATTTACTACATGTACAGTAGTTAGATTTGTCTAATAAAGTATTTAAGTTTAATTTCGTCTTCATTTTGATGTAACTGCTTTGTGTGCAGCTGTAGCTATTCTGTTCTGGCGATGGAGACCTCATTATGAATTTAAGTCAGGTGTATCGGCTGTGTAGCGGTTAGGTGGAATACGGGTTGTTTAAATTCAGCGCTGGTTTCCCCCACGAGCTGGATCAGCGCATTGAGATGGACGAGGAGAGAAGACACAGGATGCTTCGTCACGATTTAAGACATGCGGGTTTGGTTAATTTACCAGTGGAGGGAACAGTCGGAAGAAAGATCTGTAGAGAACAACAAAGGGCATCGATCATGAACAAACGTGTCAGTCATATTTATGGAGGACTGCACTTCAGGATACCACAAAGTAGTGAAATTAAGCATTTGAAATGTGGTGCGATAGAAGAATGTTGACACACAAAATACGGGGTAAATAGTGGGCGAGAAAAGAAGTTTGTGGAAGAGTCTTACAGACAAAAAAAGACAGGATTGTAGGTCACATTTTAAGGTATGTATCATTGCTTAAATAGTTAGTGCATGGAAAAGAACTGTAGAGGATGACAAAGGTTACAATATATCAAGCAGATAATTGAGAATGTAGGCTGTAAATGGTATTCTAAAATAAAGAGGTTTGCTCAAGAAAACATATGGAGGATTGCATCAAGCCAGTCGAGAGACTGATTACAGAAAAAGATCAATCCAACGAATTCCAGTTATTGATGGTCTGAAAGCAATCTAGTTTCTAGCGGAATACTAGATTTCCTGCTGAAATTTTATCTTTCGAAGTTTATTTTCCCTGCATTAGTTGTGTTGCCATTGGCATGATTTCTGTAAATTTAACAATATGATAAAGGACTGGGACATTAGGCGGGTAAAGGAAGTGCAGGATGTGTGTAAAGCCCTGTAGGCAGTTCTCCGACAGTGAGTCGCGACAAAGAATCCCGCCTTATCAGCGTCTGCGACACTGAATATTGAGTCTCGGGTGTCGCAGACGCATTGTCTCGCAACACGCGCAGTGTGGACGCGTTCATGACTCACTGCCGCATGGGAAGTGGTGCATAATTAGCTCACAAGCTGTTTTGCTCTCTCCTGGGTCGCAAACTGCGACAATGTGTCGCGGGAAAGAATCCTAGTGTGTAACAGGGCTTTAAGCATTCGAGAGTGGATGCCTGGATCAGTATTGGACGAAGAATCACGAGTAGCGCGTGAAGGAATAGAGAACCGTCACCATAAACTCTCTGGCATAACGGAGTGGAGAAGTTTTTTTTAACTTATATCTTTACGCCTCATCGACGTCAACGTCGAGGTCATTAGAGGCGCGATGGGACTGAGGACAATGAACGGGAAGGAATTCTGCCATGGCCTTTTGAGGGAAGCATTCTGGAATTCGCCTGGATTGATTTGGGGAAACCATCAAATCTGGATGCCCTGACAGGGATTCGAACCGGCGTCCTCCTGAAGGCGAGGCCAGAGCGTTAACTGCTCACCCACCACGCTCGGTGGAGAAATTTTATTGGGCGGTAAGGGAGTCGGGAAAATGCTGAACCGCTCATCTCAAATGGTGAAAGAATTTAAAGCGAAATTGGTGCAATGCAAGTCTGTGAAATTTAATAATTTGTATGCTTGCGTAGGCCTTATGGAAGAGAAACCTGTTGTGTATGAATAGGCAGAACAATCACTCCTTTACACATTACTTTTTTAAAGAGTCATTTGGCGAATTCGGCAACAAATTCAGTCACGGAATTTTTATTTGTGTTCTGTCAGTTGTATTTATCTTTGTTTCCTTGTGCCTAACGAAATAAAATAAATTGTATTTTTTATTTTATCACAAGTTTTGCTCAACTGTGCATTATGATACTAAGTAAAACCACACTTGCTCCCCTCAGTACGTGAGACTATCCTCTTCTGCTACCGTGTTCTTGTTAAAGATTCGTTCTCCGTTATCACGGGATTTCTTCTCATTGCATCTGAGACCATTTTGGAATTTATCAGTCCATTAGTATTTTCCCGTAGCTTCGCTGTTGAGTACCTTGGTGTAGTATTACGTTTAACTTTTTTCTAGTAGCGAAGGATAAACGTTTGTAGTGTGTTATCTTTTACCGTAAAAAAAAAAAAATCAGCATTTTCGTAATTATTTAAGTGTTAATCTTTGATGTAGTTGTGTGATTAATGTTTTCGTGTATTGTAACGAACTATATTTCAGAAAACAGGAAATAAGCAGCCCAAGTTACGTAGTCAAGAAACGGTTTTAACAGAAATCATAGGGTGGAGTGTTTATCTGTATGGTAGCGTGATCTTTGGTTTCTATCTCGTAAAGGAGAGTTGATGTGAGAAGAAGTGTGATCTGTGGCATCTACCCGTTCTCAGACGCAGCTGGCTTACAGATTTGTAATAGCAATTAATGTTACCGACAAATTCGTACCCGTGAATTTAGAATTTTATTGCTAGAATTAAATATAGAAAGCTATAAGTTACGTAAAAGGTTTTACCGTTTTACAATTGAACTTGTCTCAACCAATTTATTACATATTTAAAAACAGGGGGAGTTATCTGTGGAACACCACCTACCCCATTTCCTCCAGGAGATTTTTGTTTTTGCTTTAAAATTGACACTTTTTAGGGGCATTTTATGTTAATACCGTTTTATACACAACGCATTTGTTTTTGTTGCCTTTTGGGATTGGAAACACGTGAGCTAGGGAGGCGTCCATTAATTACGTGAGATTAAATTGAGGGGGTGGGGGTCCTCGATGACAGTGCCACCAGAGTCGTCATCGTCGTTGATGTTTTCATTGTCGTTGTTGTCCAGCATCGTTAACAGCGGCTCACTCAACACTTTGAGTCACTCGCGCTTCACAGAGCTACACTCTACTACCAGTCCCACACACATCGTCTCCTCGAAGACACACGTCCTACAAATAAGATGCAAACACTCAACATCCAACCACTGCATCGAGACGAAACGGTAAGCTGGGTCCACTTTAGGGGGGGGGGGGATTCGTCCAAAAGTGGGGGTATAACTGCCCTTGGAAGCATGAGACCTTAAAAAAAATAATCTCAAAAAGTTACGACGTCGATTAGTAGGGGGGGGGGGGGCTCCGACCAGATTCCGGAAAAACACCTCACGTAATTAATAGACGCCCCCTAGCTACATATAATAGCCCATGGGAAAGACACGTCTTTTCTAAGAGTACCCCTGCTCTTTCCAGTGCCTGTCACGGTGCTTTATTAATAGTAATCTTAAACGCTAATTTTAGTGGGAACTTTAGTTATTTAAAATACTGCTGGAGAAACAAAGCCTCCGTGACCGATATAACATTACAGACTTTCACACGCTATCTGACTATCTGTCGCCGTTTGATTAGTTTTCGAAATTTCACGACAAAATATGTTATTTATCCCGAAAAAGAGGATCCTATGTTCCTCCTAATGATGCATAATATTTCATAGTCAAATTTCATCAAGCTCTGTTGACTCATTTAGTCGTGGGAACGTAACTGAGTTACTTGTGCATATACTGCATAATATTAGTGTAGATAGATCGCAAACATTCATCGCAAGAAAACTTTGTTGCCACACTACGCAGAAAATTTCGATGTATATCGTCCCCTATTATTTTTCAGAAAACCAAACCGACCCAATAGCTACAACAGAACTGACCTGCCATGTTCAAACTTCTCCCGGTGCGTCTACTAAAAGATAGAATATTTGCGGAACGAACAGCTAAAACATTACAACTACATTGCGGTTAATTACTAACTTATCCTCGCAATAACTTGTGGTAGGCGTTCTATACACAAATTACCACTGAAGAATCAATTAAAAAGTTGATCACAACGTGTATATTTGCCCGAGTCGCCCAATTTATACTGTAAACTTGCCGGGGCGTTCCAATTTTAATTTCCTGGTCTCGGCCAAGTTGGTTCGTTTGGCGTCGGCCCAGGTTCGGGCTCTCGTTTCGGGACTCCGCAGTTTCGCAATGCTTCTTGTTACTCATAACTTTCGGAATCCAACAGGTGGTAACGCCGACATCCGTAATTTCTCAAGTAGCGGAAACGAAGGAAGTTCCTGTATCAACACTTTATTTCTGTCGACTGGGTATCTGTGACTTGTGTTTGCTCTACATGCAAAGGAACTTCAAACACGCATTCACACGTGTTCGCAGTCAAAACTGCGTCAGAAAGTGCACACCACACTGTTTTTACATTCACCTGAGTATTTTGGAAGAGTGGAATTTTTTTGATCGTGCCCCGCCTACTGGACCAGTTTCGCGTTCCGGACTTCGCGTTCAGGCCGACTAATTTTTGCCTCATAAACTACGTATTTAATAGAGAATACTAGTAAAACGAATCGCAGATATATGGTAGAACGTTTAGTTTTTCCCCGTTACTTAGGTTCCTTCCCGCAAGAGGAAGGGCCAACAATCCGCCACTTAAGCAGCTGTGGCGCGTAAGTTACACATCCTTATAGATTCGTGATGATCAGTACTGATGACTTTAATAGGGTTCGTCAATTCACCATTGAAATGGCTTGCATACAGTAATATTACCAAATTATTAAATTCAGATGGGACACTTAGTGAATCTTCCTTGTTAGTGTAGTTGCAAAAATTTACTCGCATATGCACTCGTGTGTGAACATACATTTAAGGCACTGGAATCAACAGGTTTGACGGAATTATGCGGTGGATGAAACCTGATCAATAGTACTGCCATTCATGTCAATCAACTCTCTGGCCATCTTTTCTATCGTTTCACAAAAATTACTACACGTGAATGCCTATATGGTTCCTTCAAAAGGCCATGGCCCAATTCCTTCACAGTCCTCTCCCGAATTTGATGACTTAGACGTCGACCAATCCTAAGCCTGTGATAACCGGTTATGTTCAGTTTGACACTTAAACCAGACATTTGGTTACTAGTAATTAAATCATCGTATAGAATTGTTGGCCGGGAGATCTTGAAGGATTATTTGGCTGCAAAGTGACAGAATTTTTTTCTGTTCACTGCGCAGTGTGCCTCTCGTGTCGTAGCAACTAACCTAACAGGGTAATCCTACTGGGTACAAGGGACCTACAGCTTAACGTGGAATCCGAACCACGGAAGTGTTGTGGCGTACTTGAGATTACACAGCAAGCTATGCCACTTGTGTAGCCCTGGTTAAGAACCTTTGAAAAATCACAGCAGAGGCCGGGGCATTACTATCTCTAGTATGGCGTCTTAACCAGCTACCAGACCGGTTATGTTGCCACTAATCGCCTATGTCTTCCTGCTACTCGCTTGTCTCGAACCAGGTACCTTTGAATTGGCCGCTCGAGACGCAGCCTTGAAGGCTGACCTCACTTACGAAGTGGATATTACATGTAACGAGGTAATTCTATAAGTCATCACATTTGTTTTATTTTTCTAAACACATAGTAGTACTCCATATATATACGTTAGAAATTTGAGAAATGGTATTGAGAATGCCAGCTCCAGGTAACAGCTACCTGCAGAGGTAAAACGAAATTACGTAAGTTTTTTTACTACAGTACGCAATGCCAGTCGCGGATAATACATAATAGCCTTAAAACTAGTCGGCAGCTCTTTGTCAATGACGCTGAAGGCCCGATTCATTCACAGCTGATGGTATTCAGTGCCTTCACTAACCTGGGCAACTATTTCAGATCTGTTTCCCATGTTGAAATTGTGAAATACAGTATTCATTTTATGCACGAGTTAAGTTTTTCCTGGTGTTTTATATTAATACTAGCTGTTAACCGTTACTTGGCACGCATATACTTAAAATTTAATTGCTGGAAATGGATATAGAAAGCTGTTAGTTACGTAAAATGTGTTCCAAAAAAACTGACTGTGAGTTTAACAAAGCCTGAGTGACCGATGTAACATTACAGAGACTTACACAGCTCTCCATCTGTCTGTCACCGTTCAGTTAGTTTTCAAAATTTCATGACAAAATGTTATTTCATCCAGAAAGGTGTCCTATGCCCTTCCTACTTATATATCGCATTTCATTGTCATATGTAATCAAGATTGGTTTAGACGTTTAGTCGTGAAAACGTAGCAAATAGACAGACAAAGTTACTTTAGCATTTATAATACTAGTGTGACTAGCCGAGTACTCACTGTGTTTTGATGCAATATTTCGGCAAACATATGCTGTGTTGCTATTTCATGGTATAATGACATGGTCGGTTAACTTTAAGCTTGTAATCTGTGTGCTCTTGACGTATCACTTTGGCAGACTACAAGCTTCAGATCTACCGGCCACTTCATGATACCGTGAGATGGCGATGTACGAGGTATATGTTCGCCGAAGTATTGTGTCAAAACACAGTGAGTACTCGTCTAGTCACCGGGGAACTATACAGGGTTATTCAAAAATAAGGAACAGATTTTGCATTTTTATTTCTCACAAAATGAAAAATACAAATACGTGTTACACTTCACTGGCTAGATGAAGTTTTACTCTATACCTTCGACATAAGCACCATTTGTTATGCGACAAACAAAACGGTAGTCCATTTTCTGCCGTACCGGCATTAACTCGTACCTTTTTCCTTTGCATATGCACCCTTCTTCTACGAATTTCCTATGCTAATTGTAAATCTGTTTATGAGAGGTGTTATTTTACTGAACTTACTACGGAATACACGGTGCACATTAACAATTGATTCATTTTTTGCATACTGCAACACACAAAACAACTCTTTTGTGGTAAATGCAATTTTTCTCGACGTTGTTTATTTATAAACGTTTCTCGGGAAACAAACTGAGTATTATTATTATTGATGCACAATATTTCGGCGACAAAAAACTCCGTCGCCTTTTTCAGGTGCAGTTGTAAGCCTTGAAGCCTTGAGCGCGTTGTTAAAAATGCACCTGAAGATGGCGACGGAGTTTTATGTTGCCGAAATATTGTGCATAAATAATAATATTACTCGGTTTGTTTCCCGAGAAACGTTTATAAATAAACTCCTCTGTGGTGTCGCCATTTACGCGTAAACAGACAACAGCGCCGTTGGCGGCAGCTAATGGAACTAAAAGGCGGGAATTACAAACTTTGAACGTTTCTCTATCCAGTGGTGCGTGGCGTATCTTTTACAGTTTGTGAGAATTTATTCGCGGTTTCTCTGTTCATTTTGGATTGAGACTGAGAAAACATCCTTGGGTTCCAGTGCTGCGAGATGTTAGAAGAAATAACATTCTTATCATGATGTATAGAGCAAACTGTACGGAGAGGACGAGAAAACTAGTGAACTATTTAAATTGGCGAAAAGTGCGCGGTGACTCACTTGCTACCGTTGTCGCTAAACGGTGACTTGTGGTAGGGAAGTGGTCTGGGCGATAGAGGCGGACCCGTTACGGGTGCGCTTCCTGTTTGCTTCGTACAGGAAGTGAAAAACAGAGCGAGTAAACAAGTCAATCAGGTGGTGCTAAGAGTGGCAGGGTCTAGAATCTGTTGCTACAGTACTCCTTCCTACTTGTCTCTCAACAAAGAAAGAGACACGATTAGATTGTTGTAGTGCTGCTCCGCCAATACAGGTTTAGTTTTGGTTGTTGCGGTCCAGGCGTCCGGGCTTTGATTTTTCTTTGCAATTGAACGTCCGGAACGGCTACACAGGCAGACTACTGGCCAATAGAAGGGAGCTGTCCCTTCTCACCAGTGGCAATACAGGGCTCTACCACCTGACCAGTAAGCCCGGCAGGTCACAATCATTGTCTGACAGTTTGCGTGCTCATCTGAAGAAACGTGCTACCTACACGGCGTACAAACGCTATTACATAGCTTGATGTGTAAGCTCTGGCCTCGCATTCGGGTTGACGAGGGTTTGAATCCCTGTCCGGCCATCCGAATATAGGTTTCCCAAAATCAATACAGCCGAATGACACGATGGTTCCTTCAGTAGGTCATGGCCGAATTCCTTCCCGTTCTTTGCTCCCAGTCCTTTCCAGCCTCTAATGACCTCAACGTCCAAATAAAAACATCTCGTTCAATCGTTTATTATAATTTTTGTGTTAATTATAGTAGAATCCATACAATGTGAGGCAAAGCCGTCAGTTTACTAGAGGACGCGGGATCAAACCCCCTTCCGTCCTCACCGTTTTTATACGTTCTCAAAATAACAACGCGGGCACCGGGATGGTTCTTTTAATAGGCCGTTGTCTGATCCCTTTCCCTCTATTCTCTGTCGCCCGTAATGACCTCGACGACGAAGATCCGTAAATTTGGAAGCAAAGGAAAAAAGGAACTTATTAAACCACAGTGCCCTTTTCTTTACCATCATGATTATAGACTGAACGTTCTCTTTCGGTTTAGCTGACAAATGTTACTATTTACGAAGTCTATTGAGTAAATAACAGAACTTTAATTTCTCAGTCCAGACATTCCTGGTAGAATCTTTAGAAATGTCCTATCCCTGGCACGAAAATTTTTATTTTTTATTTTTTCGTCAGTTGTCAAAACGGCGTCCTTTCAGACCTTCAGATAAAAATTCAAACTGCTTAACTCCTTTTTTTTAAGTTGAAGGTCGCCTCCGCATTGGAGCGAGGGTGTACTGCTATTTGGACGTAGGAATCCTTTGCCAATCCACTGTGGTGACTAGACTTTTGTTTCAACTTCGTACCGATAAATCCAGGCGCCTGTTCCTGTTATCATCATTGATTCGTTTTCGCTGCATAGTTCGAAGAGTTCCCATCAAACATCCACTCGATGTTCCCTCCACTCTTCGGTGATCAAACGAGGAAGGAATGTTGCTGCAATTCGGTGCGTATTTAATTTTTTCTGTCTGGATGCCATGTCACGACGCTAGTTTTTAGAATGGTAGTTTCATCAATTGAAGTCTACTGCCTTCCTGGTGGAAGGTCATCTTCAGTTAAATGATGAAAACGTTTGTAACTAGTCCGTACGAACTAGAGCATCACGTCCGTAAGCTTGCTTCAATAGATTTCCTTGTAAGTTTTCGCCAGTTTTATACCAAACTTCATATAGTTGCTCCCCTAAATCATTTAAAAAATCGCTACGAATAATGAAACACCTTGCACTTAATCGCATAGCGCGGAACTGAAAGAGAGATATACTTTATCAACAATCCGAAAAAATTGGTTACTCGTGACGGTTTGGCGAAAGCAGTGCTGCCAACCGCTTGTAAATAAAATGCGTTGCCGCGTGATTCCAAAAAGTTCGTTTATATCTGAACAGACCTCGTACATGCTCTTCTTATGCATAAAAATTGCTTCCCCACACCACAGCAAAAGAAATTTCACATCCAACCTACAGTTTCCATATAGGTAGACTATATATTTTACATATATTTCTTTGACGAGAAGCTATGATGATGCCACGGAGTCTGGTTGGTGAGTAGCTGACTCTTCAGCCTCGCATTCGGGAGGACGCATGTTCGAACTCCGCGTGGGCCAACCAAATTTTGATTTTCGATGGCTTCCCGAAATTAATCTATGTGAATGCTAGGAAGTTTCGTTCATATGGCCGTAGGCATTTTCCTTTCAGTTCTCCTCTGATGACCTCAACGTCGACTTGTTGCAGAACACTGATAAAAAAATCACGCTACCTTCAGTTTTAATTAGTTACGTAATACAGTTTGAGATAGTATGATAAAATCTGCAGGCACAGTTGGCGATAGATTCACGCAAACTACAACTTGCAAGTGACGGAAGTATTGTAGTTCAAGGGACAACGATAATCAAGAGATTTATTAGGACTAATTCTTGCAACCGAAGATTTGCCAAGGCGCTTAACTATTTTGTGTGGTGTTTTTTTTTTAATAACTTTACTAAATTGACTGAAAGATAGTGACGTTATACTATGCGGCGACTGCAGCAGTACACACAAACAATGAGAACAACGAGCATGGCAATGCCACATTGTCGATATCGTGAAAGCTGCACAGAAATAATTTACGATGCTAAACGGAATAATAGTTGTGTAGCAACAGTGTACACGTGTTATCGGTAGCGTAGCGTAGCAGGTGGATGTTACGTATATGAGATAATGTGGGACACTGGTAGTGATAGTGATAATGGCTGCAGTTGACGTTATCTGAAAGAAGGCCCTTGTCACCTCGGTGAACAGATAAGTGAAGTTTGCTGCGATGTGGACGTTCACCAAGTATGCATTACACGCTTGGGCGAGTGAACTTCTCTTGTCGCTGTACCGTTGTCTCTGGCAAAGCTTGGTTCATGTAAAGTGTGCTGGGACTTTCCGTGGTTCGGATTCCATGTTAAACTGTAGGTTCCTTTACCTGACTTACACAGAGCAGGATTGCCCAGAAACCGTTATGGTGTACTTCACATATACAAAGCAACTTCGCTCAAGAGGTGAGGGTCGGGTTAGGGAGCGTCAATAAACTACGTGGAGAGAGAAAAGGGGGGTTGGATAGAAAGTTGCGCAGGGGGAGGGGGGGGGGAAGCTAAGTCACGTAGCTTTTCGTTCATATTATTTGTCAGTTTTAATAAGGTACAGAACACACAACAGCATGTGAATATTTTTTTCCGTAATTTAATTATTTCCATATATATATCCTGTATTCTGACAGTGGTGTGCATGCGTGTGACATGAAGAGTTCCACGCGACCGTACGTTTGAACTAATTGCCACGCGACGGCGCATTGCGATTCGAAAAATATTAGACATGTCGTATCTACACTCAAATTCGCTTACAGATGTCACTCGGGGTTTTCCCAGGCAGTGACAGTTCGAATTGTTTTGATGGTTTGAAATAGAGCTGTTTTGATTAGGATCTCCCGCGTGCGGCAACACATCTAGTTGATAAAACTAATTTTGTTCCGTCAATTTCTGTGCAACTTTAAATTCGAAGTGTGAAGTGGCATTGTACAATAATGTTTACGAAGCTTATCGAAAATGTTTTTTTCCGAGTTTTCACAATTCAGTGAGTTACAGAAATCTTTTAAGCAGATCAAATAATCGTTCCTTGCGAATGTAAAAAGAAAGGTGACAGAATTGCAGCAAAAGAAAACAAAAAATGCAGGCAGCTCTTCTTAATTTTTTTACGCGGCACGTATAGTTTCTTCTATCTTATCAATTGATTAACAATGACGAATGAGAAAAGGAGAATACTTCAAGTAACATGTCAAACAGAAAAGTATCCCTGAGAAAGAGTTTTTTTCTCAATTATTGAATCATTTGCTGAAGTTTCAAGTGTCAACATTTCATTAAGAATATTTATAATTACAGATAAGTACAAAACACAAATATCAGTTGTGTTAATTATGTACGCAATAATTTTAACGATCGTGCGTTAAGAGGAAACAGCACAAAATCTCTTCTGGAATTAATAGAGAAAAAACTACATGCCACACGGGGAAGGGGTGTCGAGGCAAAAGCCGCGACAGGCTACATGGGGGGACTGGGGTTCAAGGGAGGCCAAAATGGAACCACGTAGTTTATGGACGCTCCCTCAAGGGCCTATAAAAATTGCCGCCGAGACAGGAATTCGGACAGTTGACATTTCAATCTCTAATAAGACGCTTTAACCACTGAGCAACCGGGCCGCTCTAAAGTTTTCCTGGAACTAGGATCCCGCTGGCGTGTTCCTTCATCAATGGAAACGTTGACTGTTAATATACTTTGCAGATATTTAATTTCATTCTGTATCTAAAACACACTGCGGCTGACGACTGAGCGCTTGACTGAGGAATAGATAAGCGTGGAGGTGTTGTGGGTTACCGTTGGCAGGATGTTAGGTGTCCCACTTGCTGTGAGTCACACCAACCCGCTGAGCACGTTCGCCCATACGTAATCGCCACCTCAAGGACCCCACTCCTATTAATCACCTCAGCCTCCAACAAGTAGCGGGTATTCCATACAACTTCAACGGTTGCGTTTCCTGGAAACCTAACAAGCGATTTCGTTTTTGTTTTATCAATACTAATAAAAGGCTAATATTGGTCATCGTGTAACCGTGTTCGTATCTCAGTGACCAGTGCCAGAAATTCGTTTATAAATCCAGGCGTATTCGTTACTCCTAACTTTCAGTCTCAGGCGTAAAATGAAAATGTCCATGCGTAATTATGTTAACACAATTTAAAACTGCAAGTAGATCTAAATGTGCCAGTATATTATATACCAAAATTGTGAAATAGGTTAATATAATTCTTGATTTTATTGTATTTATTACAATAACTTTGAGTTTTACACAATAATCTTGAGTAGGCACAGTAGCTGATGATTTAATAACGGTTTTTGATCGTTTACTTGCTTGTTGACCCCTGGATTGCGTGAAGTCGGAGCAGGCAAATTGGTAATAGCCGAAGAGCTGATGTTTCTTCTTTTTCTGGCATTCCTCGTTTACCGGTGCTTGTAATACTTTTATCACCACTACTTGTCTTTACAGCTGGTATAAAGTCAGTAATTTTACGAGACATCTTCACTTTTTAACGAAAAACACACGACCTAGAATTGTCTTCTACTTCGCGGTACTTCACCTACACTGTTGCAACATCTTCTGAACTTCAGAAACGTATTATTTGAAACTCCGAAATAGATCAACAACGCGGCAGGAATTATAATTGAAATTAGTTATTAGAATTAAAACTTGAACATGCAAAACTTAAAATGAACTTCTAAAATGTATCTTTTTTTAAAAACTTCTGATTCTTAGGCGCATTTTATACGCCTTTGACGGAGATTGCAGGCGTAAAATGAAAAAAGTTCAGGCGTAATTACGACTAACGCCGGTCAATTTCGAGCACTGGCAGTGACGTCATTTCTTTGCAGAACTAACAACGGCCAGAGATGTTATCTGATGCTATGCGCATTATTTAATGACAGTTCTGTTTAGTTAAGCACCCATGAAGAAATGGCATGCCAGTACACTCAACGTTTAATTTTTTACAGGCTTTGAGGCTAGCATAATTCATACGTGTAGTTGTACCGTGGCTTGATGTTAGGTATGCACCGAGGAGAATTATGAACAACTTCCGAAAGAATTAAGATAATTGTCAGAGTCTTATATCAGATAACACATCAAGTAATAGAGGTTTTATATTTATAAATATGCAGTGAAGGAATACTGTATTGGTAATAAGCTAAGTTGGGCAGGAGACAGCGATAACGCTCGAGCAAGGCATTCAGGACGACGCGGGTTCGAATCCCCGTCCGCCCATGCAGATTCCGGTTTTCCATTGTTTCACGAAATCACTCCAGGTGAATACTGCGATGGTTCCTACAAAAGGCCATGGCTGAATTCCTCCCAATTCCTTGCTCCATACAGAGTGAGGTGTGTGAGCGGTAACGCTCTGACCTCGCTTCCAGGAGGTAGTTTAAATCCCCGTCCGGCCATCCAGTTCACGGCTTTACATGATTTTCCCAAATCACTTCAAAACCGGGATGGATCCTTCAAAGGCGCTGGTTGAATTCCTTCCATTATTTGCCCCTAGCTCAGCAATAGTAGTAATAAATGAAGGAGGTGGGAGATCGGGTGAAGTTTTCTTAAGAATCCTGCAATGGATGCAAGGAGAAAAAGAGGGGGGGTGTAACGATAGTGTTACACCCCCAGATAGGTGAGGAGTGCAGCATCTTTAGTAGAGTGGAACATCGCAGAAAGGCGAGGTAGAGACAAAGACGCTGGTTGCCTAAGACAATCACGCGAGAAAAAGAAGTGTGGTGATTGGCCGTGAGAGGCGCAGGCTAGAATACTAGTGGGGAGAGTCGGTAGGAAAAGTCTCCGGATTAACCGGTCTTGCGAAGAATGTTCACCGTGTACGAATATTCTGTTATTTGCCGCCCATGTTCTATGCTGAATAGGAACGTTAAACATGTGTGCTGAAGAAACTGTTGTTCTATGTGCAAACCTGCAATCTTGAATATAGTGGAGAGTCCGATACAACAATGATCATATCTGGTGGCGACATACTATGTATGGTGATAGAATAAACTGTGAAATAATTGCAGTTAGTGTCCGACCGAAGGTCATTTTTCAGCCGAAGCCGAAGGTTCAAAAATAATTTTATATCTTAGAACACTAACATGAAGTATATATGACATGCAAAAATGAACTGTTATTTTAATTTATATGTGGTATTTTTATATAAATTGCACCTTAACAATAATTATAAACAAAGTTTTTAATATTTATTTATTCGAATAAAATAAAACACTAAAATAGTACCAAACCAGGTTCTGAGCAATGCAACTTAGCAAATTAAATGCAGTTATTTTTATTTAAGAATAATAAAAATAAACTATAAAATTTAACAGTAATAGCCCGAATCAAATCAGAATAATTTGTCCCGTGGATTAAATTATTAAGTTTTGGAGTTTTAGCTTCGGTAAATCAAATACATGTTAGCGTATGTATAGTAATGTCATAGTTTTTTTAACAACAATAAAAATAAATTTCAACCTTCTTACCTAGCATAAATTATTCTAGCTTTTAGAATATGATATTCTGCTTCCTAAATTAGCATCTCGTATTAAATTTTCAGTTAAAAAGGAATCAATACCAATATTTTTAAAGTAGTTTCACGTATACAGATTAATTAAAAATGTACTAAATATAATCCAAACAAAAAGTACATCGGCACTAATAAAATAAGATTTAATCGCTCCAAATGACCCATTTTATTTGTTATTGTCAGTTCACAGTTTTGATGTAGAAATGACAAAATATCAGTCTTCGTATTTACAATTTCGTCGCTAGCCTAATATTTAATTTTAAACCGTGGATCGATTAGAGTGGCGATCAACAACCGTAAGGTTTTTCTTGCGTAAGTAGATCTCCTGTTAACAGACCCACACAAACGGCTTTTGAACAGTATTATATGATCAGCCTTCATTCTTCTGAGCAAGTTTTGAGTTTAAGATGTCAATGATTGATATAATTAAAGATACTGTTGACAAATCTCTAGAAATATTAGTTGTTGCTTCCTAAATACACTTCAGCACAGTTATAAAATTGTTCATTTGTATCCATTCTTCTGCTGTTGGTATTTCTATTTCACCACGTTCTAACATATACAGATTTACTGAATTTTTCTGTTCTATTAATTATGATATCGAGTGACTTGTTCACTCTGCTTACGTTTTACAACACTTTTTCACTATTTCTATTACAGCAATATCTTTAAAAATTACTTTGTGAATCATGAACTGTAGTGTGTGAGCAACACAACCAATAAAAACCAAGTTTCCATAGCTGATGGTTGCATTCATATTTGAAGTATTATTACGTATACCCGTATGGATATTTTCTTTTGAATTGTATTTGGTAACAGTTTCAGTGATTTTTTGTGCAATATATTGCCTTGTATGATCTTCCAACACACTAACAGCCAATTTTTTTTTTTTTTATTTGGAACCTTTGGAAATTCCATGTGCCGTGACACTCAAAATCGTGTTTGCTTGATCACTTCGTATCTTCGTGGTAAAACTGATCCATTCAGTCTTTTTCTAAAATCAATGCAACTTTACTGTTTATTTTTTCGTATGTAGCTGGCATTAAAGAGTTTCTAAAATATTTTTCTCGCTTTGTCTGCACTAGGGTCGAGTTTGAGGATCAGTAAAATTAAGTCTGCGAAGTCCTTCTCCTTCAACGAGGTTGTACGGAAACATGTTTACAATGACCAGGTCCATACGTAATACATTAATCCGCCAAGAAATCGGATGATTATAGTGCCATGGTGGCGCTACTTTTTTTCTACGAAATCGCGTGAAGTAGACTGTTAAACTTCTTTTGCAAAATCTTTGGGCGCATACAAGATCCCTGATTTTTTGATTTTTTAAAAATTAATCAAGCTTTGGTATTTAACACTGGCTTCACAATATACTTCCCACTGATTTTTATGATGTTTTCCAAATGGTTCTTTATCTTTGCTATCGTCTGTTGGCGCGCTACGTTGACGGTATTCGTAAAAGTTGGTTCATTTTCAGGGGCTGGATGTAAAACTTCGGCTTCGGCCAAACATTCGGCTGAATTTGGCCGAAGCCGAAGGTGCGGCCGAAGGTGCTTTTTTTGGCCGAAGGTGGCCGAAGCCGAACCTTCGGTCGGACCCTAATTGCAGTTCCTGTGTTCGGCAAACGAGTGTTATTAATTAGCACAAGGTACAACAGGGGGTGCATCGTATGAGGGAAGCGACGGGACCGTAGTAAGAAATTTTTGCTGGACAGCTGCTCGGGTATGAAACGATGGTTGGATTAGGGTTGTAACGGAAGTCATCTTTGCGGATGCGGATGTGGGATTTCACACGAAAGTTCCGCACTTGCGGATGCGGAGATCTGTTACATCCCTAGTTGGAATCCACGTAACATGTTAAATGGACGAGTTAGAAGAGGTGCAAATGGCAGCTGAATCTGTTTGTGGAAATTACTGTGTAACACGGTCCGCTATTGGCATAAATAAGGAGCTACTCTGGAAGTTATTGGAAGGTAGAAGACTGGCGATGAGATCAGGATGGTAGGTAACTGTGAGAAGAATAAGGAGTGGAACGGAAGAGATGACCATGGCCACAAATCAGAACTTGATCTTAGGTATGGGACAGTGGAGTGGAGTAAATTATGGATATACCGGTGTCCATATCCACCTGTCGATGATAGTACTGAACGATCCCGTGACACGATTCTACTGAGGAGACTAGTAACTTTCGATAAAATGGCAGATCATATGATAATTAGTCTTGTTTCTGTCAATGAAATCAGCAACAGCAAACTTTCCTTTCGTAAAATCTATGAAAGATAGGTTCGAAATGAAGATGCAGAACTACGCAGACCCTTTAAGCCATCTGCCAATGTAATTTGTAGCGTCATGGTGATGAAGATTTTGGAAAAAAAAATTCACCGGGGTACAAAAACTGTTTCACAGCAACGAATCTCAGAATAAGCGAAAACTTGCACAATAGGGTACTTCACTGATTTTGTAGCCAGCTGTGCAAAAAAGAAATATTATTTCGTATGGGGAGGGAGAGGGGAAGCGGAAAAATACAAAATTTTGAATTTTTGTATGTTCATTCTAATATTGGCGCCAAACCCCAGTAGCTGTCATTTCGTCTCTTGTGACGTCACGTCTCAGTACGCTCCGTTATATCAAAGCAGAGGTTTGATTATTTTGTTTATCGAGTTCCTCTGTTTACATGTGTTACGCAGTGCCTCTATGCGTAAACACATCAATAAATTCTTATTTACCTTGCAAACAGGGAAAATGTGTAGTAAAAAGGGACGGGACCCAGCTTATTTGTCTACAAAATCTTCAGTGTACTATTGCGAAGATCACTTTGATAATTAGGTTTTACTTGATATTTTATCAATATATATTTAATATTTTTTCTACGGTAAACTATCATTTCTTTTTATGAATGAATTATCACTTTCGAAGTTGAGTCTTTATAGTCTGCTGGAATTAGTCTGACATCATCTATTGTATATTATCTGGTTAATGATTGAAATGCATAAAAGTATATAACGCTATAGACATCTTTACGTGTCGAATGCTGTGGTAATATTACAAAACCTGGTTTTGTAACGTCTGATGATCTGCAAATTTTCGTCAAATGTAGTATTTGCTATTGACATCACCACGTGCGGACCAAGCGGAAGAGTTTTGAGATTATCTCGAGCGTGAGTGGGGCCGTGGTATTGCGATCCTCGTTAACGCTGTGTAAATTTCTCATTCATCGTGTCCCTCAGACAGGCTCAGGGTGCTTAGTTGACGTGTATTGTGTCGGAGATGAATTGTCGTTAATTGCGGCAGCTGTCTATTAGGGCAACAGTGGCTGATCGCGCCTGATCCGGGGATTACCTGTGGGGCAGTAGCAGTAGGGAATTAGAGGCTCATGGGAACATGGCGCACGCGAAACAGGTCTGTACACTGCAACACAACCTCTACACGAAACTACCGCAGTGCGAGTACCTTCCTTCAAAGTCAGTAATTGCTGTGACTGAGGTAGCATCACAAAATAAAACATAAGCCGCACCCCAGTTAATTTTTAACTCTGTTGATTTTTGTTCTAGAACTTATGTCATTGACCTGTAATGCATGTGGGAGTTCAAAGTAAATTCGTTATCTACGAGGGTAGGTCCAAAAGTTCCCGGCCTGACCTACTTAGCGAATGGTTACAAAAGTTTGAATTGCCGCGCTTAGAAGGTGAAGTTTTGAGACACTAGCGCCCATATTTGTGTTCTTCTCCGTAAGTTCCCGCGCGCCAGAAAGAGGACCAAACATAACCTGTACGCACCATGTCAAGTGTGGAGTATCGTCCGGTAATAAAGTTTTTGACTAAAGAAGGCTGTACGCCATCTGGTATCAATGTACGCCAAAATGTGTACGGAGACGCTTCTCCTTCGTATTTTACAGTGAAACACTGGGCAAACTTTTTAAATTTATCAGCGAATCCCTGGAAGATGATCCACGCTCTGGACACCCGGCGACAGCGATCACTGATGAAAACATCGGAAGTGTGCAGGAGAAAGTGCTAGAAGACAAAAGAAATTGCAGCGAGACTGGGCTTGTCGAAAACCACTGTCCTTCGAATTCTCCATGAACATTTGGGTATGAACAAGGTCAGTGCACGTTGGATTCCCAAAATTCTGTCTGCAGTGCAGAAAGCTGAACGAGTGAACTGTGCTCGAGAGATTTTGAAGGGGTTTGGGAAGAGGAGAAACATTCATTTCTGAATTCCATTGTCACTGGTGATGAGACCATGGTCCTGTACTACGATCCTTTGTCGAAAAGAGAATCAATGGAATGGCGCCAGGTGTCTCCTCCAAGAAAGGCAAAAATGTGTCAATTGACGAATAAGATCGTGGCGACTATTTTTTGGGATAGTGAAGGAATTTTATTGCTTGATTTCAAGGAAAGAAATACTTCAGTAAATGGCAACTTGATCATGAAACTCCAAGATGCCATAAAAGAGAAAAGGCGCGGTAAACTTCCAACAGGCGTGAGGCTCCTGCATGACAGTCCACCTGTCCACACTGCCAAGCATTTGAAGGCCATTATTAAAGAATTCGGAATCTCCGAAATCCCTCATCAACCGTACAGTGCGGATTTGGCCCCGAGTGACTATTTCTTGTTTTATAAACTGAAGTCTGACCTTCGTGGACGCAAGTTTTGCAACGATGTAGACGTCCAGGCGGCTGTAATTGAACATTTTGACTGCAAACATAAGAAATATTTATCTGACCGAATAAATATGTTAATTCCACGTTATGAAAAATGTATTAGAATAAAGGGAAGTTATATTGAAAATTAATATACATATTTCATTTATTTGAATGTCCCTTTCTACTTAGGCCGGGAATTTTTGGACCTAACCTCGTACATCTTCGTATTTACATACAAACTGTAAAAGCAACACAATCTTGGAAACATACAGTATAAAATTCCTTGACATTAAAATAAATGAAAAGCTCAGTTGGCAAGAACATATCACATAATACTGAAGAAGTTGTGTATAACCACTATTGCAGTAAGAACACGTTCTGGCCTCGCATTCGGGAGGACGGCGGTTCGAATCCCCGTCCGGGAAACCAGATTTGGATTTTCCATGGTTTCCCCAAATCACTCCAGGTGAATTCCGGGATGCTTCCTTCAAAAGGCCATGGCCAAATTCCTTCCCATTCCTTGCCCCCCATCCTTTCCCGTCTCTAAAGACCTAGTTGTAATAAGAGACGTTAAGCAGTTAAAAAAAAGTAAGAACACTTACTCTAACAGCAGCTCTAGAATTAACGAAAGTGGTGCACTCATCATATTTTCATTCAGTCACGTTATATGGCATTTTTTTTTGTGGGGGGGGGGGGGAAATGTTCACAAAGTAAAAAGTTTTCATAGCTCAGAAAAGAGCTATTATGATGGTGTTGTAGGCTTAAACCGGAAACTTCTTGCAGACAGCTCTTGAAAAAGGGTCTTTACAAGATTTCTCTGTATGTGTATTCTCTCATATTCTTTCTTATAAAACATTTTGACTTGTTTGCATCAAATTCACAGGTGCAGAATTGCAAAACAAGAAACAAAAATAACTTGTACAATACTCAAACATCACTGTGATTATTATAAAGAGGATTTTTTTCCAATGGCTTTCGGCATCTTAGGCCATACAGCCAGCCTGATGAATTTTTAGACACACCACAGGACGGATATGACATTCACAGACACAACACTTAAACACCCATGCCCACGGCCGGACTCGAACCGGCGACCTTCGGCACGCGGAACCCGTAAGCTACCGAGGCCGGCCAAAGAGGAGTTGATTATCCTGGGACATATGTTTAATAACCTTACTAAAAGTATAAAACAATTTCTAGATAATGAAGACGTATTTTATGAAAAACTGAGGGTTTATCTTATTGGAAACTCCTTCTAGTCATCCAAGAATGAATTAATTGTATCTAAAATACCTTTTGAAAAACTCAGTTGTAAAAATTGTTTATTTTTATTTTATTTTATTTTTATTTACAACATACAATACTTTTTTCACTATGATTGTTATTCATCATGTGTATATATTAGCCATGACATGCTCCACATCCCAGAGATCCCTGAACAGGTATCTATGGAACGAATAATTAATAATAATTATTGATAAATAAATGTAGCTAAAAGAAATGAAACGTTATGCATAACATTTAGCTTTTTTCCCTTCTCCCGGATAATAATTACTAATCGAAATTTTTTTAAATATATAATCCTATTAATTCACACCACGCGAGGAACGGGTGGAGGCTAATATTTTAAAATACTATCATTAATAATGTCATCTGCAATGTGGTTATATAGTTTTCCAACGTTGGCTCCAGTAGTTTACAGTAGCCTATTCTAAATCGTAGTGCCGAAGCTTGACAGATCAGTTCCGATCACAAAAGCAAACGGTAGTGATCCATTTTTTTGTATGCTTAAGCTGTACTATGTGCCGAAATATATTCAAGGCTTCGAGCTCAGTGTTGGAACATTGCTTCGCTGGAGAGGAAGACTACTTTGATTATTTTTGCTATGGCTTCACGACTCATCAGGGTCGAGGCTGCCTGTGCCTGGCGTGTCGCTGAAATTTAATCTTCACAGGTTCTCTGCCGGATGGTGCTGAAGAAAGACGAGCTTTCGGTGGAGTGCTCAGCCGCCATCCACAGCTCTGGTTGTCTCAGCAGCAACACCAGCCCTAGAGCACGTCGCCGAAAGCTCGTCTTTCTTCAACATGAACCCTTGAAGATTATACTTCAATGTCGAGGTTGTTAAAGCCGATGCGGAAGGGGTACGAAGACGGGAAGAAAGTTAGCCACGGAGTTTTGTAGGAACCGTGATTTCGGGAAACCATGGAAAACCGAAATCTCGATTACTGGAATTCGAACCGGCGCACAGTGGGCCAGAATCTTGAAAACGTAGCCAAAAAGGAAGAAAAAAAGTTTCTGAATAGGAATTTTCGACTATCAGGTTGGCTACAGTAATGTTGGAACTACTGAATACCGATTGTTTGGACGATCAATTGTTCATTTCCTCCTTTATATTTCATGTCAAAGTCGGCACTTCTTTGCTAGCGGTGCATGCAGCCGACCAGGCTACAAAATAGTCTTGTCGTTAAAGATAAATATTTGTGTTCTGTGTAAGTGAAACGAATATTTTAAATATGGACTGTGTTCCAGGAAGTATGTACTAATTAAAATACATTTATGTAATTATTAAATCATTAATTACATATACTTTTTTAAATTAACTTAATACTCGAAAATGCGGTAAAAAATTATAAAATGTGCCTAAAAAAAAATAGAGGTAAGTTACGAATTTCACGATATTCCGCTTTATTTTGCACCGTGTCCGCAAGTATATACTATTACCTTAATAAATTAACCTTCAAATCCACCTACTAGTACCAACTCCGGCTTTGAACAACTTTTTAAGCGACGCTTGCAATATGTTTCTTTAAAAAAAAATGAAATTATTAATGTTAAGTTAATTTTTTCATTAATAATTATGAAAAAGTACATTTTTTTAAACTCAGATATGCTAAATGCTTTGTGGAGTTACTTTTTAACGGTTTCAAACACGTTTTAAGAAATAAGTATTAAATAAATCAATAATTATATGAACTGTCGGAGGATGCTCAAGAATCAACCAATAGGTTGATAAAGCAATATCGCATAAGTTTTTCTCGAAATTTTTCCGGACTTAAGAGTATGGAAGACGTGTTCAGGAGATTGTTGGCAACCACAGACTTCAACATTTCTTCTCTTTTCATCAAACAAACTGAAGAGTTTGTCGTCAGAAGCCGTTGCCCTCTTAGTTCCTGTGCCGGAAGATTATGAAGATTCCGATGTAGATGATGAGGAAACAGTCTTTGAAGATGATGACGATTCAGCTGAGGATGCAGAAGAGGAAGATAATGAAGATAAAAAAGAAGAAGAAAACAACAACTTTTAATTATAGTCACAAACAATTTACTAACCGAATAACTGTAATTGAAATAAAATTCTTTTTTGTAATATTTTATACTGTATTCTATCCTCTATTTGGTATTTTCTCGAGCTTTCCATTTTTTGAGCTTATATTTTTGACCATTAACTTCAAAAACCTCTAAATATTGACTTTTACATAAATAAAAAGAATTTTATCAATTTTTCCCGCCATCTTGGATCCACCATTTAGTTTCTTTAAATATTTGAAGTCATAATCTTCATCATCAATCTCGATAAATCCCAAAAAATTACTTTTATATGAATCACTTTTATCAATATTTGTCCGCCATATTGGACCCGCCATTTTCTTTTTTCACTTTTTGATACCATATTCTTAATTAGCAACTTCGATAACCTTTACGTACTAACTTTGGTACAAATTGAACAACTCTAGCAACCTCGATAATTCCACAAAAATTCCTTTTATATGAATAAAACGACTTTTAGCAATATTTGTCCGCCATCTTGGATCCGCCATTTTCTTTTTTCACTTTTTGACATTATATTCTTAATCAGCAACTTCGATAACCATTACATACTAAATTTGGTGCAAATTGAACAACTTTTTTATATTTTGGCCAGCTTTTTGCGATTCTGGCCCACTGTGCGGCGCGGCGATCTTCCAAGTGCCAAGCCCGAGCACATCCAGGAATTATTTCTCAATTGTCTTCGCAAAAGAATATGGTCACTGCTACTTCGTGTGCCTTTGCAGACGCTGAATCGATTGCTTCCAGAATGGTGAAAAGTACAGCTGTAAGGGGGCGTCCATTAATTACGTGAGCAATAATAGGGAGGGGGAGGGGGTCCGGAAAAATCTCACCAAGCGGTGGGGGGTTGACAGAACTCTCACGACAACAGTTTACTTCCTTGAAGAACAGTGGAGATAAAAAAAGGTAAGTCTCCAAACTACTTGCGACGTCGATCCCACGTTAAGGGAAAGGGGGGGGGGGGGGCTGGGGTCCAGGTTTCTGAGGACAAAAACACCTCACGTAATTAACGGTCGCCCCCTAAGTACTGATGATATTGGATGCTGTCAGCTAGAGAAACGCGCTTCTACAGGGCGTTCGCCGGAAAACGCAACCCTCCCAGACTGTTGCCGTCGGCAACTTGCTCGGTCAGTCGTGCCAGCAGTTTCCGCCACACGGCACCGTGAATCACCGCACTGTTTAACACCTCCGCTGCCCCAACAGTGCAGTGCAGTGACTCTTACATTGTTAAGAACGGTTTCTTTGCATTGTAGCTAGTTTGTGACTTCAGTCTCTTATTAATCAGTGTTGTGAATAAACGTTTCTTTGCGGTTTGGCTGGTTTGGGGCTTCATACTCTTACTAATCTGTACCGTGTTTGAGTGTGAGTAAAATTATTGTACGTTACAGTTTGCAACAAAGAATATTTCTCTACGATACATATGAGAAGAAGAAGTCGTTTAAAAAGTGTCGCAGTAAATTTCGTCGCGAATTTCCTGGCGCTTTACTGCCAGCTAAATCAACAATTCTGCGTCTGGTTAAAAAAAGTAAGAGAAACGGGTTCATTTTTTAACAAAAAGAGACTGTCGGTCAACCGTATTCTCACAGAGGAGAAAATTGACGATATCGCTTTTCGACTAGAACAGTCACCCAAAAAATCATTAAGTCAGTTAGGGCAGCGTGTGTCTCGAAATATGTTCAGAAGATGTGAAATGTGCATTACACAAGAGGGTCAACACTTCCAGCATCTTTTATAAGGTAAGCTAATGAATTACGTCACATTTAAATGCTTAGCACATACAAGTTTATGAAATAGTCCGCGGCCGACGGTCGAACAATGTCGGGAGCTGACCGCTCGCTCGCCGCGAGCAGTTTCTTCCTTGTAGCGCTAACAGTGGGTTGCGTTTCCCGGCGAACGCCCTGTACCTGCAGTCATGTGACAGCAGCCATCGGAGTTGTTGAAACACTTGTCAGACTACATACTGATAAAATCAGGAATGACGTACAGAGAATTACGTGTATTCACCCGGAAACATTGGTAGATGTCCAGTTATGCGGCAGTATTGAGGTAAACTATGTCATACAGTCCTGTAGTGTCTCCTTGTTCTTCCACCATTTGCTGATCAAGTACTCAACCTCTAGCCCATAAATAAGCTGTAAAATTTCGTTACCTGCTACATAATCACATACGTCAAGTTTAAAAGGTGTTTTATGTGTGTTTCTCCATTGATATTTAACCTAAATCGGTAAATGAGCTATCATTTTAAAAATTAAGTTCCGCGCTTTCGTAACATCATTAATTAAGAAAATGAATTATTCGAAAATCAATCTGCAAATGGCATAATTATGAACGGTCAACGTCATGGGTATACGATAGTTCCGGGGCCATCTGTTAGGACTTACTTGCGTCGATAAGGATTGATCGTATTACCGCTAGATAGCGACACTACAATCTAAATTTTCGCACGGGCTCTGATCGCATCCAATGAAGAAACTCTGAAGCACAAACTTCGAATTATAAACAAGTAATACAATGTGCAATTCCAAATTAACAATTAATCACAAGCGGAGAACTTAATATTTAAAATGGTACTTCGTTCATCTATTTTGGTTACGAATGAAGGGGGAGTAAGGGTTAGTCACGAAACCCCACCTTCTAGAAATAATACAGCTCTTCTGTTACCTACGTTACTGATAAAACTTTGTTGTGATACTTATTTTCAAGAAAGTAGTTACTCGATCATTACATTTAAGTTTAATATCTGCGAGCAGTAAAAAATGTCAGAGGTGTCTGTAGTTTATCTCCTCCGAGGATAAAAAAACTAATCAAAGAAGTGAGTGAAGTGTAGATCAACGTAAGAGATAAGGCAGAGGTGAAGGAAGTATAAGCTGAAATTGATTTCTGGTAATTGAGCTGTGTAGTAGCTTTGGATTATAGACCAGCGAATTCTAAGTGGCGTATAACAATTTAGAAAGACTGTAAAAAGAAACTACAAAGGCAAGAGAGAAATGAAGGTTCACATCAGTTCTTTGTATTCATTCACTCATGCTTTGGTGATGTTAATAAATTCTATTGAAACGAACCAAATAAAATAGTTTATTTTTTAATTGTGAGTAGAGAACTGAAAACTATTTTTCTTTCTTGTGTATTAAGAGTTTTGGTGTTTTACCTTTTTCAGTTTTATTTTTTTTTATTTTTTATGTAGCGTGTTTACTGATGTTAGAATAATAAAGGGCGCCCTTTTGGTTTCGTCTTTTCGTGTTTGAATTTAACCATTTCCCTAGGGTTCCGTAAATACCATCGTATTCCATGTTTTCAAAATTAATTTGTGATTCATACAATCAAATGATTTTGAAGATAATAAATTCCTAAAGCGTATATCAATTTTAGAAAAGCCCCAACATATCACCTAGCCAAACTCATAAATAGCATCTTAAACCAACACTACACATTAAAGGAGAACAGAAGTATAAAAAACACAACAGAACTCATTCAGAACATAAAGAAAACATAAATACCAAGCACAGCAACACTCGTATCATTTGATATTAAAAATATGTACAGTAACATCCCAATCAAAGAAACCATAGAACTAATCAACACAAACCTCAATACTTACAAAATACTACCCAGCAACCATATAGAAGAAATCAAAAGCACAATAGTAATACTGACCGCACAGAATTATTTCACTTTTAATAATAAATATTACCTGCAACAGGAAGGACTGCCTATGGGATCCCCAATCTCAGGCACCTTAGCCAATATATTCATAGACAACATAGAAATGGAAATACTGCAAAAACTAATCCCCCAAAAAGGATACAAGATTCTGTATTGGTGGAGGTATGTTGATGATATTCTATGCCTCATAAATGAATCAGATGAAAGAATAAATGAATTACACCAGGACATAAACAATATACACCAAAAAATCACATTCACAATAGAAAAAGAAGACATAGGGAAAATAATTTTTTTGGATCTCACCATTACAAAACATGAAAACAAACTCTCATTACAAATATACAGAAAACCTACAGCCACAGACCAGATAATACATTCCACATCAAACCACCCACACAATCACAAACAAGCTGCAATATGTTTCATGTTAAACAGATTAAACAGAATCCCACAATAAAGAACAACTACCAAATAGAACTCAACACAATAAAGGAAATGGCAACAAAAAATGGATATGAACTACACACAGTTGACACAATAAACAGAAAAATAATCAACCAAATTAAAAAAGAACAAATAATAAGCAACACAACCAAACTGCAACCACATAGATCCTACCAGAAAAACACATCTACAACCCACACAGTCCAAACAAACACACAAACCACACAGGACAATGATAACAAAAGCAAATGGTATGCAATGACATATTCTAACAAATACATACATCGAAACGCAAACATTTTCAAAAAACAAGTCATCAACATGGCACTGCGAACTGACAACTCACTGCAAAGACAAATTAGAGCACATTCAGACACAAACAAATACCAAAATTCAGGCATTTACCAACTCACCTGTCAAAAATGTGAAGCAATATACATAGGGCAAACACGAAGACAGTTCCAAATCAGGTACAAAAAGCACATGAGAGCATTAAAATACAGCAACCATTCCACATTTGGCGAACACCTCATAGAAAATAACCATTCACCGACAAATATAAACACAGATATGCAAATTCTCACTATCAACAACCACAGACACAACGCACTCACTATAGCCCCTACAGCAAAACTTATGTATTCAAAAAGCAAAAAAATGCAGTCAAACAAGTACTAAACGACCAAGTAAACATCACAAATAAAACGTTACTCAATATAATATACGCAAACTCGACAGACAAAACAAAATAAACAAAAACTGTGTATACAAAAAAAAAAAAAAATCACACACATATACATCATACTTAAATATAAAACACACTAACAAAACCATCACATATGCACGCCCTTTTCAAAACTCGCGCTATCGGCACGAGACATGACACATGCAAACAAGATGGCCACAGAAGACAACCGAAGGATGCGAAAGCGCACCAGAGACCAGGGCCGGCGTTAGGATTCTCGGGCCCCGGGTAAGCGATCTTAGGCCCCCTATCCCCGCCCCAAGATATTTTTACTTTACACTTTGGTTTTTTTAGATTCAGAACTTTTTAATACAAAAATGTTCAAAATTATTAGTGCAGATTTTAAAATTTGTGTTTGGTTTCTATTTATTTAGGCACTCAGGCCGGCGGGCCCCGGGTACTTTTGCCCCGCTTAACCCCCCCTAACGCCGGCCCTGCCAGAGACAAGACATAAACAAACCAGCTGACGCTAACAGACGACGGAACGATGACAACAAACAATATTGTAAATATGATACAGGCAATACATGCTTTGTATATGAAAACGGAGATGCGCAGCTGCATACCGTATTAAAAAGTGTAAATAGTAAGTAATCATTAGCTATAAAATATCTCATGCTCATAATTACGTAAAAATAGGATAAAACTGTATATAAAAACTGTAACACAGATTCGTCGCTGATGAGAGGTGAAACGCGTACGACGCAGCAATAAATAAATGAAACAGTTGCATTGGCGTATCTTTCAACTAGTAATTAAGTATATTTTATTATTTATTTCTTGATACGTGTTATTTAAAAATGAATATAATCATTTCTATGGACGGCCCTTTGTAGAATCCAAACTGTGAATTAGTGAGAAAATTATAGAGTGTAATATGTTTCACTTATCTACGGTATGACTTTTTCAAAAATCTTTGAGAATCTGGAAGTAAAGAAATATACTGGATTATTAAAAAATAACTCCAACGAATTTTGAAATTTGTTCAACATGGCGAATTGCTGATGCAAGAGCTACCCATTTGATTGGTGTATTAGTTTTTGAGTCTGTAGACCGCAGCACGTGGACCGGGACGACCTTGAACTTGCGGTAGCCCGTGCAGAAATCCGGTTGCGCCGTCCCGAAAAGGAAGCGAGCGACAATAATGGCGGACTAGGCCGAACTGGCCCCTGGGCGGTAGCAAGAAAGCGGTGACGCATTTCAAGCGAGAGGATCGTCTGGCGCCAGCCGAGTCCCGGTTAGAACAGTCAAATGCAATAGTCGCGTATATCTAGTGCGAACAGTTAGTACACCGAACGGGACAATAAAGGTGCATACCTGAAAAGAAGAAGCTCTCACAGGGGTTTTGCACTGAAACGAGAATTCTCCAATGAAAGATTTATACATTATTTTCGGATGACTCGAGCGGAGTTTGAAGAGATTCATAGCATAATCCAACCAGTTATTTACACCGCAATGCTTAAACACCTATTGCAACTGAAGAAAATCTGGCAGCATTTTTGAGATAATTCTTTTTATTTCATATTATTTTTTATTTAAAAAAATGAAAACTACGTAATAGGACATAAACACTTGGAACCAAAATTGCAAAGTTCAACAAATTATTCTGGAAACTGTAAATTATCTTCACATGAATCCTCAATCTCTCGGTAGGAGATGGACGTAGGCTGCATTGAAGATGAATACGGTGTGGCAGCAGAACAGCTCAATTTAGACGGAAGTGTGCCACTGCAAGAAGAAAGTAGTGTTTCTAGGGGAACTCGATCGGCCATCCAGATTTCTGTTTTACATGCATTACCGAAATCAATCACTTGAGGCGAATGCCGAGATGATTCCTTCAAAAGGCCATGGCCGTTTCCTTCCCTACCCTTTCCCGGGTTGTATTAAGTTGAAACAAGAATGTGATTATTTACAGCAATTTCTTCCTGATTCCACCTTATTTATACCATCTTGCATCCGTCTACTTTGACGTAAACAAATGCATCTATACCTTGTGTCCCAGATCTCACTAACACAAGTAAGCTAAACAAAACTCTCACAGTATATTGTTATGTGGTGTTGCTATGTAGCGATAATGCAATCATAGCCCGGGTGATAATTTCACGGATAAAATGTTTACACAGGAATAGTACAGCAAAACATAAGTGTTTACTTAACAGGAAAAAATATCCGTAAGGCTTTTTAGTATAGAGAACACACCTACAGTTTACCAATATCTCTGTGATACGTGGTACTGCGATCTACAGGTAAAGCGATCAATCCTAACCGACGCCAGCGGCTTGATTCTGAACTGTCTCATACGCGTGACCTTGATAGTTAATACTTTTGCCCTTTAAGGGCCGAATTCAGAAAAATTCCTATCTTAATTTATGATTTCCCAAAGCGGAGGCCTTAATCTTTCCGTTAGATACTAACCAAGATGAGTGGTTCGTCACGAAAAGAGTCTTTTAGAAATAAGATATATGATGTTGGAAGGAGAGGCAGCAAGCATTATGCGGACGATGTAAACTTTTTGGCAGTCGGAAAATAGTGATCGTTCCAGAATTTGTTGTATTTATAAGGATATGTCATGTTGTATATATATATATATATATATATATATATATATATATATATATATATATATATATAAAGATTTTCCTTCTTCATTGTTGGTTTCGGACTTCGTATTATTTCTTTTTTTGTAGTCTTGATTCAGGTCGCCAGGGACAAACATCCCATTCTTATCTCGTTCGGTGCTTTAACTTTCACACTCATTTAACTTCCTATTCAAATAATAATAAACTTTAATATATAATTCATTAACATTTACTATCATTTCACTATCATTAGTAAATATCCGAAGAATACAACGGTCCTTTGCTTTCAGTAGCTTTACATCATCAACTCAAAAACGCGAACTAAACATTTTCCCTCGCTCGACCAATCTTCTTGTTATCTTGTTGCAATCTGGTCTCCATAGGTATCGATTTTCCCCAGAGTAATTATCACCGAGAATGGTGGTGTAATGGTTAGCGTTCTGGCCTCGCATTCGGGAGGACGGCGGTTCGAATCCCAGTCCGGGCATTCAGTTTTGGGTTTTCCATGGTTTCCCAAATCACTCCAGGTAAATGCCGGGATGCTTCCTTCAAAAGGCAATGGCCGAATTCCTTGCCCCCCATCCTTTCCCATCTCTAAAGAACTCGCTGTTAAAGACATTAAGCAGTTAAAAAAAAGGGAGTAATTATCGTTCTTTTATATCTTCTCTAAGTAATCTGTTATGCCACAAATTCACTGAGATGACTGAAAAACCGACTAAAAACTTAACCCAATAGTAATTTTTCAGATACAGTGTATCTTTAAGGAAACTAGAGAGTCTAAAATGATCAGTAATGGCTTTTTGAAAACTTGGTAACATAGCTGGATGTGATTGAGAACTCGGAAGTATGGAATGAACACGTTAGTGTAATTGGTGACCGCCAGATCCAGACTCACTGAGTTTGTGTGTGTGCGCCAAAGCCATTAACTACTTTTATAATGGCCGCCGTAATTCACGAACTTAGGGTAATCTACATAAAGCCCCGCCGTGTTGGGTAATGTCCGAGCCATTAAGTTCCGTTCTAATTTACAACTCCATCTGGAGCTGGACACAACACAAACTGGGCCTTTCCTTTCCAAGCGTTAAAATATATAGTACAAAACCTGCATCATACATCAAGCTGTTACTAAGATTCAGTTAGCTAAGTGATTAATTCGATTTGACTATAAAATTTGATTATTGTTCCAGTTTCAATGTGACCTAAGCTTTCCCACTATAACAATAATTTTTCATGTGGGAGCTTTACCATTTTTGAGGGTTTTGCATTATTAAGAAACGTGGCAACAGGAATTACGTGTTGAAACCTTTGAAAGATCTCCAAAATATAAATTTGTTTCTCCTAAACGGTCCCACTCTTTCTTTAATTTGCCTGTTGATTTATTAAACGCTTTAACACGATGATGAAAGGATTTAAAAAAAAGCTAATATGTGTAATGCATAATCAGAAGCCGAGTATGAACCTACAACGCACTCTACTTTCAACCAGGCGAACTGCAATCACAAACAGCGCTACAAAGGCAGACCATTGCGTCTGTGTCAAGATAAAAAGTTTGGAAGTGTACCAAAATATCTACATGGTAAAGTTAAAAGGATACTCAAGGATACTTAAGAATCGGGAGACGTTAAATTCGAATGGTGAAGAATAAAAAACGGCGTCACCTTTCTTCACTACTGTTCATTATCCCATGAATGTGATTCCTTTGCGGCAAAGCGGAGACTGAATCGCTGGGACAAGTTTGAAGAATGTGGGCTGAATGTAAGATTAAGACAAGGAAATAAAAGTGGGTCGAGTAGTTACAACTGGTGTAACCTCTTACTAAAGAGAGAGAGAGAGAAGGGATGGATGTGCATAACATAATAATGACAAGATCTGAATTGCGTTATTTGGGATAGCGGATTTCTTTCAAAGTGCCGAGCGTGGGGGGTGAGCGGTTAATGCTCTGTCCTGTCATTCGGGACGAAGCCGGTTCGAATCCCCTTCCGGGCATCCAGATTTGGGTTTTGGATGGTTTCCCCAAATCACTCCAGGCGAAGGCCATGGCCGAATTCCTTCCCGTTTCTTGTCCCCAGTCCCATCCCGCCTCTAATGACCTCGACGTCGACGAGGCGTAATGCAATAAGGGAAAAAAAACCTTTCAAGAGATAAGCAAACAGCGTACAATTTTATCTCCTGCCTGTGATGACCTACATTTTAAACAAAAGAGAAATGGGTTTTCTATGTAAAGTATCTGTTGAGGATTGGGGGGGAGGGGGGGAGAGAGAGAGAGAGAGAGTGCACGTCAGAAGTCCATACAAATCCGAACCGTTCTGCTGATCTTAACCAGGCTGGAACTAAGGTACTTTTATAGCTGCTTATAACTTCCCACTGTTCGTAACGGCGTGTTTATTTTGTGTTTTGACGGTGCAGATATCGAAGTAAACAGAGGGCAGATATGTTGTCAGCTGGTATAGCGCTATCTCTGAGATAAGAGACAGGCACGCCCAGGTAGCCTTCCGCATGCTTTACTGCTCTGTTATTAAATGTGTGTCTTCAAAATGAAAATTCGAAACGCGACTTCCTCGGCGGTTTCGAAGAGGTAAGTGGAAAATAGTACGTATTGTCGCCTCCCCATATTCAACTGCACCGAGAAAATTCCATTTTGGTTGGATGATGATGACGTTTTATTGCACTTTCTTTCCTGATATGTCTGATGTTTGATAATCCACTGCGCATTTTGCCGTCGTAATAAGAAAAAATTTGGAAAACCATCAGTTTTTATTGAAGTTAAGTCTATTCTAGATTAAAAAACGGCTGGAAACTGTTAAAAAACTGTTTAAAGCTACGGTTAAAATATCTTCTGCCAAATTTTCATTGCATCCTTTTGAATATTCTAAATCAAACCATGAGAAATAATATTGCAGCCTGCCGAGATATAAATTAATAGGGGGGGGGGAAAACGAGGGTGGGGATGAGTGGTTACGCTCCGGCCTCGCTTTCAGAAGGACTTGGGTTTGAGTTCCCGTCCGGCCATCCAAGTTTGAGTTTTCCATGGTTTGCCAACATAACTCCATGCGAATGGTGGGATGGTCGTTCTAAATGGACATGGCCGAATTCCTAACCATTCCTTTTCCCCAGCCATTTCGCGCCTCTAATGACCTCGACGTCGACGAGGCGTAAAGCCAGAAAAAAATCAAAATAAACAGTCAAAGGTAGTAGTTCTTGCCCAATTTTTCTTCCAAAAGTGTAAAGTTCGTGCGTTTTTCTACAAGCCTATCATAATTTAGACCTGATAGAGACTTAAAATATTGTGGGAAATGAGTCGTTACTTTGTTACGGCTTGTTTTAATTGAGGTGACGCTAAAAGTAGCTATTAAAATTTTATGTGGCAGTTACTACTACATAAAAATTAAAAAAGACATAAAATTGATTTGGTTAACTACCGGTAGAATATAAATTAATGTTGGCTATAATATAAGGTTAAGACTGATCTTTATCGGTATGGTAATTGTTAAGACAATTAAATTTTGTATTTAGGTGCTAATGTTCATAGACCGTGTGTGTCGATCATCATTTTTTTAACCGTCTGCTAGAGAACTCTTGTCATCTGTCGAAATTGTTTTAATTTTGAGTACCGGTACATGAACTCGCACTGCCGCATGGAGACGTGGTTTCACGTGACTGTCTTCATAATATAGAGCTTTGTAACTTCAATATGTGGTAAACATCCGGTTGCTGTCTAGCACTGTGTTTACATGTCCTATCGTCGCTACAAGGCTTATTAAAAACGGAATTACGGCGTTTAATCGTTGAATTTACGGATGTTTGGCGATTTCGGTGAAAAATAAGAAGCTCAGTTATCATGTTTTTTCCAAAGATAAAGGCGAAAGCGTTGGATTATAGAACTGCGGCATGGAAAAACTCCATTGAAGTGTACCCGGGTGCGTCGTTGTCTTTTTGCTAAATCTGATTTTAATTCATCGCTTACAGCAGCTGTGGTAAATGGTTGCTTTGATTTTCCTGCTTTGAATTAAGAATATGAAGTGATTGTATAAACCTCGTATGCGCCTCTGCTGGAAATTAATTATTTATGTTATAGTTGTGCTTAGATTATGGCAACATAACCTTGATTTGCTGTGGATTGTTTACCTTTTTCTGCTACATTCTATGAGAAAATTAGCTTTAAAAATATTTTAGATCGTCTGAAATTCTATTTAACTAACAAAAAAGTATTAAATAGTTTGGTCATAGTAATCGTTTTAACGAGATTTTTTTAAATATAAATATTCAGATGCAAAACACATGTCGCAGCTAAGATTTTTCTCGGAAGTTGAGCAATCCATAACGTGAATAGCATTTTACAAGAAGGTAAAAAAAAGTTAAAACCTCAAACGGTTCCAAGACTAAATTTTCCATCAGTCGACGCACATTTTGCCGACGACCAGCAACATGGACCGATCTTTTAAACTCAACAAAAGGAATAAAAAAAACTAATGGCTAATGTTACGTACCTTCGTGAAAGATCAAAAATTTATTTTCTGGGTCAGCATGAAACTCGTTAAACCAATCTTCGAGATATTAGTATACAGAAGAACGAGTTCAACTTCAAACAATGTTTGACTGATGTTCAGGAGTTTTTTTCTCCTATATTACCCGTAAATACAACGCAAAACTATTTTAAAAACAGTGATAAAAAACTTTGGTTTAAAATCAGACATTTATAATTTTAAAATGATATCAAGCAGTTCTAAACGAGGAGTGAAACGCTGGCAAGAGGCGCAAATTAAACGGCAAATGCAAAGCTTAATTGGCTTTGATGGTTTGAATTCTTACCTGTTAATTAATTCTTGCTTAATGTACTTCTACAGATTACGTGCTCCGGCTTTAAAAAGTAATTACTTCAGCTTTTTAACTGTTAAATTCTTGTACAAAGACTGCATCGTAAACCAAAACAAACGCACAATGGTCAATCGGAAGTTAACAGTACCACACTGCGTGGTGGCACTGCAAGTGACGAAAAAATAAACTAATACGTTACAGAGCTCTTTAGAATTGTTACGGAAGTATATGTTAATCGCTTCTAAATACGTATTGTAAGCGTTCTGGTTCCATTGGTTTATACGTATAGCTTATGACCATTGTTAGACTATTTTGTGTTTTTCAATGTTATCGAATGAAACATAATGGCGAATTTACCATTCCGTATTAAACTTCAGAACGTTTTGAGGTCTAATAGTAGCTAATATTGATCCAGCAGACTGAAAAAATGTTACTGGCAAGGATTATTGTGGTAGTTACATTACTGCTTCTAGTATTAAACGAACCTCCTACCTGACTTACAGGTATGTGGTTAATGTTTTTTTAACTGCTTAATGTCTCTTAACAGCGAGGTCTTTAGAGACGGGAAAGGATGGGGGGCAAGGAATGGGAAGGAATTCGGCCATGGCCTTTTGAGGGAAGCATCCCGGCATTTGCCTGGAGTGATTTGGGAAACCATGGAAAACCCAAATCTGGATGCCCGGACGGGGATTCGAACCGCCGTCCTACCGAATGCGAGGCCAGAACGCTAGCCGTTACAACATCACGCTCGGCAGGTTAATGTTTCCATTCTTCAGTTAAAGCAGGGGTAGGCAACCTTTTTCCTTACCTAGAGCCCACTTAAGTATTTTTGTTCCATAGCAATGCTGATTTATAGAGTAGGTTATAAAATTTATGAAGCATAGTAACAACATGTTAAAGCACGTAATAATAATTGCCAAATACTTTATCTAGGACTTTCATTACGTTTGGCGAATAAATCTTTATAAAACGGCTTATTGTAGTTAAATCTTTTTTTTTAATGCTGTACGTGCATAGAAGTATGAATTCTGGTGAAATTACGTTTAATTATCTAATTTATTAATGAGATCACTGAGGCTGATGCTGCGAAAATAAATACTGTATATCTGGCTCAATTTCTGTGGAGAACAAATGAAGGTCTCTTCTTTCGGAAATACTCAGGGATGTAATACGATTAACAGCACTAAAGCCTGATTACGGGATATGAGATAGGGAAAGGTATCAATTAACTGAATATCGTTTTCCTTATATTTAGATATAAGGCATGCTTTTTTCCCCCAATGGATTTCGTATCCACCACTGTCGAATTTATCTTTACTTTCTCCATCATATCTAACTTATAACAATTCTTCTAGGTAAGAAAGCCTCTTCAATATTTGCGGTAAAAAGATTTTTCATACATCTTCAATTTCAAAATGTCTTCAAATCATTTTCCTTGTCGAATATAAGTTCTTTGAGGTGGCTATTGAATCTGTCAGTATTCTATGGAGTTATACTATTTTTTATAGATGATAATTCAGGAAACCGACGAAATTTTCTTTATTATATATTATAACGAATTTGTTCTAATTTGTGAATAAATAATAACATAGTACTTTGTCAGTCTATAAGAATTTTACTAGCTACTTGAAGCTGCTAATTGACATAATTAATTCTCTTTAAACGTTTTAAAGAGTCAATTAAATTAAAAAGAAGAAAGTGCTTCAGTATCGGACAAAACCCATACCGCCCACCATAAAAGCTGGAACGCCCACTGGCGGGTGGTAAGGATCAGGTTCACTTCCAATGAGACGATTACGAAGTGGTCCGCAATGTGCTCCTCAGATAAAGGTTTTCGCGATCAACATGACACCACACCGCACAATGGCACGAAGCAATGCACGCGTGACCTTGACGGGCACGCTGTAGTGTATACTCTGTTCACTTTCAGCTGGCGGCTCAAGGTCACGTTACCATCGCCCCGCTCCTCACCTCGACACCCTCTCCCGTTAACTATCCCTCCGAACTGACCGCTGTGTCTATGCACGCGATGGCAAATTTATTAGCGGGAACTCTCTCCCCTGCACATGTAGGGGTAAGTGCAGCGGAGTGGGGATAGAGCAGAGTGGCCTTGAAACGCCTCTGTTAACTGAACAGGCTATTGTAAGTGAGCTGCCAGTGATACTAACGAAATTCGCGGATATGCACAGCTCGTGGTCCACGGCGTTGGGAGATTTGTTTTCGAGGTTAATTTTGGAAGAATCGGACTAAGATATGAGTTGTTTGCGTGTCTGGGTTCTTTAGTGGAAGTTTAGTCAGCCAATATTGATTCTATTTCTCCATCTTATTTGTGAATGTGGATTTAATACACGCCAAAATTTAAGGGATGTAATAACATGTATGGACTTAATTATTGCGCGGGAGTACTAGCACGACTATAATACCGTTGTTATGGTATGCGCAGTCTAGTGTGCGAACAGATTTTAAATATGTTCCCGACGTTAATGTATGGCGATTTAAGGAATGTTGGAATGGTCCTGAATTCTTCTCAATTCCATCCTGGTACTGGGTGCGTAAATAGCATAAAGGGCTGCATAATGTCATCAAGCAACTGATCATACGTCCCGTAGTGAAGCAGATGGTGGCCCCGCCAAGTCAGAAGTGTTGGAATGGAAACAAAAAAACAAAAACATAAAAAAAAAATTAAAAAAAATGCTGACAGTGGGCTACAAGTTGACCAAACATAGTCATGCTTGTTTTAAAGGCGCGTTCCCACGGCGCGTCCCTCGGTGCGTGTTAGGGGACGCCTCTCATCTTTGACGCATATGTTAGCAGGGACGGCACGCCTCGACCCACCGCCAGGCGGTAAAAGATGAAAGGCGCGTACTGCCATACCTCGCTCCGTGGGAATGAGCCTTTCGGAAAACGCGGGACGCAAGCCTCCATCGGACCGGCCACGCTGGCGGCGGGAACTTACGTGACAATACTGCAAATTGTTGGCGCGCTTTTCGGAAGCGATTCCAGCCACGGTAGTATTCGAAGAAAACCACAGAATGCTGGCTGAAACGTCGGGTTTCAATAAATTGACGCGGTTCCACCAGGACAACCAAGATAACACGCTTTTAGATTAATTATGCCATAATAGTACAATACACTTTGTTCCACTAAAGCCAGAAGCAAAATAGATGTTAGTAATATAAATATAGGTAAAGAAATAAGTACGCATAAGTTAGTGGTCCGCTGCATAATTTTTGTCTATTTTTTGGTTCTCGGGTTGAAACAGACTGAGAAACGCTGTTCTGCACCATTATGGGAGCAGACCAGTTAGCACAGTGCCTTGCTTAAAAGTTGAGCCCATGGACTCTTGGCGTTTGCAGCTCAACTACATCCGACCATCGGCGACTACCTGCTGCAAATGTCTCTCATTGGACCACGCTGCCTCCTTCCAGTCATGTAGAATCCGATAACTGAGTCCAGGTAAACCTCTGGCGTTAACGCTGTGCTTCAGTAAAGACACCTGAGTCGGTCTTCTGCTGCCATATCCCATCAACGCCGAATGTCGCTGCACGGGCCGCGTCCCTCATTGATTGTAACATCTGCAGATTTCGACCGCTCAGCACTGCGCTGTGAGAGGTACTCTCGGCACTGTGGAAATTATAAATTTTCCAACCGTTTCCGAAATGGTGCGACCCTTGCGTTGGACTTCAGCAATCACACCGCGTTAAAAGTATGATAATTCATTATTACGTTAGTGAATATTTCTCAATACACTCACGACCCCACTGACAACTATCTGAGTATTTATTATACCCTTTAGACTCGTCACTTTTGACTGGTTATTTCCTTACTTCAGCTTTCCTCATAGTTGAAGGCTATTCCGTCCTTCCAGACGTCCGCGGCAGCGGTTACGGCTAGTGCCTTTCTCTGGAGGGTTCATATTTCGTGGGAATGTTGTGGCAGGTAATGCTAGTAGCCGCTGATGCAGCTACAGCGCGTCGGCTGACCTGCTTTCCACTAACAAACAGCTGACCAACACAGTCGACGCGACGTCTGACAACTTCATAGACAATTTTTGTTCCACTGTCGCTTTGCAAGTAGTTTTTTGACGTAATTCCTCTAAAGCAAGGTTTCTCAAAATTTTAGCTCCATGTACCTTTATGAAGTTTCACAGGCAATGGCGAAACCGCGTATTTTTTTAAAAAAGAAATAAGTGTTTTTATTTTACAAAAGGAATACAGCCAGAAAGAGCGATATGTCATTAATTAATTTGATGGATGGGCTTTTTTTCTTGCAACAGGTTGAATCGATTTTAGGAACATTTTTCTCATGCTTGCGACAGCCAGTCAACCGCCATAATGGAGCGTGCACAAACTACGTGGCTCGGTCCAGGGGGGGGGGGGGGTGACTGGAAGGCTACGCTGGGCTTCGTGGGGGGAGGGGAGGTTCCGAGCCAGACCATGTAGAGACCATGGAACTTTCCTTTCATAACATTTTTCACAGTTAAAATGAGGAACAGAACTCACAACGGCATGTGAATATTTATTGCCCTCAGTTAATTACCTCCGTATGTAATTTACAAACGTCTGACAAGAGAAAAACAGTACAAAATGTCTTCTGGAATCAAAAGGGAAAAAATCTACGTGCTTCGTGGGGGGGGGGGGGAGGCAAAAGCCACGTACGGCTACGTGGGGGGGGGGGGGGGCTTACAGTAGGCCAAAATGGAGCTACGTGGTTTATGTACGCTCCCTAACGTAAATCATCTCGCAAACCACTACGATCGACTGGCGAATCCCTAGGGGTTCGCGTACCCCACTTAGAGAAACACTACTCTGACGGATTTAGGCCTAGAGTTGTGAGTTGTTTGCCGGCAAAAGTAAGGTTTTGGTTCAGCAAATAGTAATAACGTTTGCGGAATCGAACCGACAATGCTTAAGACAGGGTTTTAATATGAGAAACGGAAACAATTTTAATAGATATATTTCGAGTCAATGCGGAGTTTCGGAAAGAATTGGAATTAAATCTTTTTCGTCGTCCGTTAATCAACCCATTCGTTCCCTTGAATTCTTAATTCAATATAATCTTTCTGGAATAAACTGATCTACAACTAGAGAGAGAGAGGAAAAAGGGTTCTGTTACAAAATTTACAAAAAAATTTGAAGTCTGGTTATTTCGTCATGCCTGCCACATTTGGGTAATTCGTTCTACTTTGTGCCGATTTTAAGATAAACAGATCCATAAGCTAATGACATCGCCCCTCCCCCAAAAAAAAAACAGCACCCCATCGAATTTGGTATTGTTAGATATGTCCAAAATGCAGTCATTGTTGTTTCGGAAAATGTTCATTTCTTATCTATTTCTTGAGATATTAGCTCTCAAAGCAGTTAACGAAAAAGCAGAAAATTTCAAGATAACTGCAATTACTAAGAATATTCAACTGAACATTTTTCTGGGTAAGATATTCTGGAAAGTTTTTATTTTTTTATTTCTCATTATTCTGTAATCAACAAACAGAATTTTATGGTTCGAAGATGAATACTTGTCTTTTGTTATGACCACAGAACACTCGATATGCCACCCAAAATTGTATTCGGCGATTTTCCGAAATCGATATTGGATCATAAAATTTGAAATGTTGTGTCTGTACATGAACATTTTTTTAAAATAAATTGCAATGTAAATTACTGACGGTATAACAAGACGGTAAAATTTGCAGTTTTTGCCTGTTGGTCGGTCGGCCTGCCCGCGCATCACAGAAAAGCTAAAGGCAGGCTTTTATCGAAATTTAACATACTGGTGGATAATACGGAACATGTAGGCTAATTTTTTATCCAGGTTACTAACAAACTTTATAATCATGCAAGTTCAAAAATTTAATGTTGCTCTCATGTCATGATTATATTTCTTACTCAAATATTTCATTATAGCTCAAATGTCTTTTCCGTTTCAGATTATGCGTACATTTCTTACGTTTTCAACAACTGTGACCAAATAATACGATAATTTTTTCGTCGGTTCAAAAGTCTGATGGTTTTTGACTGGCTCTCGTTTCGGGAGTAGTGTATTTCGTAACCCGGTAGTGCTGGCAGCTCGCGTGCCAATTTGCTGGCGGAGATCCTGTGAGAAGGTGAAAGCTCCATCTCGCAAGGAACCGACCTTGGAACACCAACACGCAGGTGCAGTGCATGTCTTTGTTTGACGTCAGACGTATGCCTCGGCTTTAAACAGTGTTGCACGGACAGATCGAGCGTGGTGGGTGAGACATAACGCTCTGGCCTCGCATTCGGGAAGACGTGGGTTCCAGCCCCCGTCCGTGCATCCCGATTTGGGTATTCCATGGTTTCCCATTTGGGTTTTTCATGGTTTCCCCAAATCACTCCAGGCGAATGTCGGGATGCTTCCTTCAAAAAGTCTATGGCCGAATTAATTCCCGTTCCTTGTCCAGTGTCCGCTGTCCCATCCCGTCTCTAATCACCTCGACGTCGATGAGACGTATAGCTATAAGGAAAAAAAATCCATCGTTTCCCCAAGTCACACCAGGCGAATGCCGGGATGCTTCCTTCAAAAGACCATGGCCGAATACCTTCCTGTTCCTAGCCCCGTCCTTTCTTGTCTCTAATGATTTTGACGTTGACGAGGACATAAGGTTCCCTCACCCCCCCCCCCCCCCCCAACAAAAAAATCACGTGGAGGTTAGAGTATTTTTCTGGAATCAGTTTGGAACTTTTAACTACCTTAGAAGTATCATAGCAACAAGCAGCGAATCCTCAACAGGTCCGGAAAGCTTCACATTTGTTTAATCGACAGAAAAATCGTTCGTTGTGTACGAAAATACCGCAAAGGCAAATTAATTTATTTTCAGACACATTATAGCCTAAGAATAATTGCAATTACGTGAGGTGTTTTTCCGGATTTCAGAACCCCCCCCCCCCTCTGGTGAGACTTCGTGAGATCTGGTCCTACCCTCCCCCTATCTGGTGCGAGAGAAAAACCCTCCCCCCCCCCTAGGAATCGCACTCGCAACTTTTTGAAATTTTTTTTAGGTCTCACCCCCAAATTTCGACGAAATAACCCCTAAAATGGATTTTTGTAGACTTTTTTTTTTTAGCTCTACAGCCGAACTAAAATTTCAAAATCTCACGTGAGATTTCCGTTGACCCCCCCCCCCTCTCCGTTATTTCACCTCACGTAATTTCTGGACGCCCCCTTGTCAATAATTTTCGGGCAGTTGAAATGAAATTCATCTGAACCAAGAAATAAATACCAGAACAACAATATCAGGACTGAAGTACCCGCCAGTGTGGATCAGTGCGCTGAGGCGCCGCACACTGAATCTGGGAGGTACAACGGCACCGGGCACGTGCCCACACCAAGCCCCCGCGTACCGGCCGTCTTGATTTCGGTTTTCGGGCGGTTTCGGGCAATCATATAATCTAGACGAATGCTGGCACGTTCCCCAACCTTCGCCTCATAAGCTACACATTTCACACACAAAAAATACTTATCATACAGATCACACAAAGTTACACGTTTCGGAGACAGGTGCTATCCAGGAACTTAATTCTCCCCCCCCCCCCCCCATGATTCACACCTGTATGGGCAGTGTCCACGGTGGCAGAGTGGGGGGGAGGGAGGCGAGTTTGAGGAAACTGCAATTTAGTAAATAGGAAAAACACGAGAAAAGATGTCATAGGACAACGTACACACTTTGACAATAAATTTGGCCGACGATGAAAAATTCTATCACTCTTATTTTGCAAAATCTGACATCAATGTTATCCCAGGAAACAGTAATGGAATACTGGCAAGCCAGTATTGCGTTACTGTTTCTTAGGATGACATTGATGTCAGATTGTGCAAAATAAGAGTGATAGAATTTTTCAGCGGCGGCCAAATTTATTGTCAAAGTGTGTACATTTCATGGGGATGAACGACGGCGTTTACCAAAGAAATATTTCTATTGTTAGCTAGAAGGCTTAGGGAAGGCCACGGTAGCAATAGACAACGGCGGTAATATCATAGTAACAAAGCATCTATTGCGCCGTCCGAAAAATACTCGGCCTGGTCAGCAAGCTACGTAACGCGGGATTCCAAAAGAATTTCGCGACAATGCGTCTCAATAGGCGAATGCAACTTATCCAATACATCTTGGGGGGCATCCACAAATTACGTGAGGTGTTTTTCCGGATTTCTGAACCCCCCCCCCCCTGTGGTGAGATCTGGTCCGTGAGAACCCCTCCTACAAATCGCCCTGGAAACTTTTGTAGACCTTTTTTTTAGGTCCCACCCTAACTTCTTTTTTGACGAAATTCCCTCCTAAAATCGACTTTAGCGCAAATTATAGACCTTTTTTTTGGCTCTACTGTCCCCAAATTTTTCTCAAAATCTCAAGCGAGATTTCCGTAGATCCCCCCCCTCCACCCTGGTGAGATTTCGCCGGACCCCCCACCCCTATTTCGCCTCACGTAATTAATGGATGTCCCCTTGAGAAGTTATTTCTCATCACGACTTAAAAGAGCAGGCATCCCCAGCTGTGTTCAGCGCCGAGAAGTTTTCGGACTGAGTAAAACTCATGTGTCTTTGTGTACCATGCCTGCCAAATAGGAGATTCAGATCATGAACACTCTTTTCGGGTTAAGCTTATTGATCGCTGAGCGAACATTGTTTACAGCCCGTTCAGTTAACAGAGGCGATTCATGGTCAGTCTGACCTATCCCCAATCCACTGCCTTATCCAAACATGCAAATTTGCCGCCCACCTATAAGAGCGGTCAGTTCGGAGAAGTAGGAGTGGCGCAGAGTGAACATCACCTTGAGGCGCCAGTTTGGAGTGAACAATCAACAGCATCTGTTCTTTTTGTTGGCAGGCCTGGTGATGTTGGAAGCAATGGACTCCTGGAGACTTACCTGCCCGACAGGGGGCGGCTGCCACCCCCGACGAGTCCCGCCCCCGGGAGTCAGCAGCAACAGCAGCCTGCTGCAGCCAGTAGCAGCGCAGGCTCTCTGGACAGGGTGAGTAGTCCCTATGTCTATAATCCCTCTTCTATCTCGTTTTTCTCACAAGATTGCCAATTTAACTGAATACGCAATGAAATCCCTCTTCTATCCCGTTTTTCTCACAAGATTACCAATCTTACTGAAAACTCGGTGCAACCATAATAGTTTCCCGTTCGCTAATTCTTCTCCGCAACCACCTTACGTAATCTAATTATTTCTTCAGAGGTGAAGGTTGGAGCATCCTTTCAGAGGATGTCCTCTGAGTGAATGCTTCATTTTCAGAAATAGGAAGACGTTAATTGATGTCAGGTGTGGGGAATGCACAGCCTAAATTTCTAGCCAAAGTCGAATGGTTTTTGAAATGGTGATACTAGTACGAAGAATTGGGTGCGTTGTTCGCTGCAACAGCGGAATAAGCTGTATACTTCAAACCTGCACATTAAATGTATTTCGTAAACTCAAAACACGATATCGTATTTAAAAATTTGTAAAAATTCTCAAATTCCAAGTTGTGATGCGCCGATGTGGAGAGCTAGTCAATAAAACAGATTTTTTGTTTAATGAAGATCATATAGTGCCAAGTATTAAAACAAGACTCCTTTTATTCTGCTAGAATGGATTTATCAACTAAGTTTTCCTTCGAACCGTGGAACACTGGTAAACACTTTATGGGCAGATTGCACATTCTTTTAGCTGGCGACAACAGTTGAATAGCACGTAGCACTGGCTGCTAGGTTAGCCTAGGGGGCATCCACAAATTACGTGAGGTGTTTTTCCGGATTTCTGGACTCCCCCCTGGTGAGATTTCGTGAGATCTGGCCGGACCCCCCCCCCCCTTCTGGTGAGATCTGGTCCGTGAGAACCCCCCCCCCCTAGAAATCGCCCTCGTAGATTTTTTTTTTTTTTTTTTTTTTAAGTCACACCCAAACTTTTTTGACGAAATACTCCTAAAATCGACTTTGGCGCAAATTGTAGACCTTTTTTTTGGCTCTACTGTCCCCAAATTTTTCGCAAAATCTCACGTGAGATTTCCATAGACCCCCCCCTCCCCCCTGGTGAGATCTGGTGAGATTTCGCCGGACCCCCCCCCCTATTTCACCTCACGTAATTTATGGATGCCCCCCTATCATCCAAACCAGGCGTAGTGAACCTTTTTAATCCGACCGCCCACTTTTTTATTTATGTTAGTAGTAAAATTTTCTAATCGCCCGCCAGTTCCACAGTAATCGTGATTTATGAAGTAACTTTACTATATAAAATTTATAATGCAGGGTTACAGCAAGATAAAGAAAACGGTAGCAATTAGTTACCAGATAAATTAAATGATAAAATGACACCAATGCAACTGTATTTGTAGCTTTATTGCCGTACGCGTTTCACCTCTCGTCGAGGCATCATCAGCTACGAATCTATTTTAAAATTTACATTGGGTTTACAAACTTATTAGATATACTTATAAATCGATACATGTTCTTATTATTTACACTTACTATTTACATTAGTGGATTTCAGGATAGTAACCACACATCTTTGCTTTCTCTCCAATGCATGTTTCCATTACAGCCATTTGTCTTTGGTGCAGTGTACAGGAGGTATTCGTTCTTGAGGTATTCATACTGGTAAAAACATTCTCCTTATCTCATTAATCGTTGTTCATTAATGGTAAAATGGAACAAACTATACCTGCTGCGTAAAAAAAAAAAAAAAAAAAAAAAACCATCATTAAACAATAAGAACTGACACTGTATTGAAAAAGCCCGGGTGATATCTGTAAGCGAATTTGAGTTTAGGTACGGCATGCCGCGTGCAACCCAACGCTATGACATCGAGCCAGGCACATGCGCCGCACAGTCAGTATATCAGATATCTAAATTACATACGGAGATAATTAAATTACAGGATTAAATATCCACATGATGTTGTGTAACACACTGGATAATGAAAATTAGTTGGAAAAACATTTGTGAATTCTGTTACTTATTTTTACCGTGACAAATAATATGCATAAAAAGCTACGTGTTTGGTGCAGATCCCTCCCCCTCTCCCCTCCCTCTCCACCCCTATCCCCCCTCTCCACCTCTATCCCCCCTCTCCCCTCCCTCTCCCCCCGCCCTTAGATTCCATTCGATTCCTGTTGTTATCTTTGGTACACGCTCCTGATATTGCCCTCATCTGCTCATTATTGTCCTTTGGCAAGATCTCTCTTACACAAATATTAAGTCATAGCTCTAATTTCTTTAATCGCAATCTCTGATTAAATGCGTATTTCATACGCGTTCACCACCTGTAATCAGATAAAAGTGGCCTGGTGGCTCTGTATTTAAGGCGCCTGACTTGAGGTTCCCGGTTCGAATCTCTATCTCGGCGAGATTTTCATAGGCCCTTAACCAGACCTACACCTCCGGCACAGCTTGTTGTGTATTGTGAAGCACGCCAGGACGCTTTCTTGGTTCGAATCGCACGTTAAACTGTAAGTTTCCTTTACCCGGTAGGATTACTGGCTTAGGTTCTTAAGTTTTTTTAAGCGAATAAAGGTACATTCCAGGGTTGAACAATATTTCACAACGTACTGAAAACTTATCTACAATTTCTTTTTACTGTTCATCCTCGTAATTTTTAAAAATTATTTGTATGATTATTTGAATTATATTGGCGTGGTGGAAAATGAAAGCAATACCATAAACTTATTATCAAAACATTTCTTTAGTTCTATTCATGCTAACTTACAGGATATGGATTATTATTTTGGTTCGCCTATTTTCACAGTTAGAGTATGAAATAGCTGAAGTGTGTTCATAGCTTTGTGCCGACCCTGGTAGGTGAACGATAACGATCTGGTCTCGCATTCGGGAGGACGCAGGATCATATCCCGTCCTGCCATCCAGATATCGGTTTTCCATGATTTCCCGAGATCAATCTAGGTGAATGCCACAGTGATTTCTTTAAGAGGACAACCGAATTCCTTCCGGTTCCTTGTCTCCTATCCTCTCCTGCTATTAATGACTTCTATACCGACGAGGCGTAAAGCAATAAAGGAAAAAAAAAACAACACAGTATTAGCTTTAATGTAACATTTAAAAGTTGTGTGAAATCCAAAGTGAATCCATTAAACCAATGAGTCAGTGTTCCGTGCGGAAGTCCAGGCCAGTGAGTCACACATTATCAGGCGTACAGCCTTCATATTCATCACTACCAGTTGGTCTACGGTGTTCATAATTCCGTTGGTTCAGCTCGCATCAGTGCTGTGCTATAACAACTCTTTTTTTTTAGTTTTAAAAAAAAATCCTAGACCCTTTCTAAGCAACACAGTCCTGTTTACATCGAAATAGTCCACTACATTCCGCACGGTATGATAGATGGAATAGTGACAATACTAATAAAAGACCAACTTGGTCATCTTGTCTGTGACGTCACGTGCCTGCAATCCATTTGCGGGCTGGGCTAACAGCAGCCACAGATGCTTTCGCTCTCTATCCGTATATAATGGTGTCATAGCAACCTACGTAAGAAACTTACCTTTTTTGTTTCAGTAATGATTTCATATGCCCTAAATTGCAAATAAAAGTATGTATTTTGTCCAAATCCAAATAATAATTGTTAGTTCCTATTTGTTTGTTTATATTTCGTCGACGTATATGTTTTCATTATATTCTCTGTCCCTTGAATATTATAGCAAGCAAAGAATTTAAGTTACCTATGAATGATTACGTAGTGGTTCAATATTCCCCCCCCCCCTTTAAATTAAATTTTCAAAAGGATTAACAAGGTACGTATGTATGTATGTATTTCTTTTATTTCTACGTGCTAATTATGAGAAAGATTGTGCAATCGAATGAGATGGTGCCGCTAAGAAATCGTTGTTACAATTGTTATTCAATAACAACTATGTTTAGTTAAGCAACTATAAAGAAATTAATTGCAGAACATTACGTCCAATTCGACACCTTTGACGGGCTTGAAAGTTAGTTTTAATGTATCCACCAGAGTCATTATTTGGATTAATAAATGAGTTAATTGGGGATACATTTCACCTGTCTTCCGCAAGTGTGTGTGTGTGTGTGTGTGTGAAGAGCCACGAAAGATTTTAAATATTTATGGTAGTGAAGCACATAAGACGTAGCAAAGTTGTTAAGTGTTATATTTTGTGATCGTAGAAGAAGCAATGAAATTAAATCACTGTCAGGACTTTCACTTACAGATATAAATGTGAGGAAAAAATATTCTAACGTGACTGAAATGCTTCAAAATGATCTTCCTTTGCTACCAGGTTTTCTAAATTTAGTATCCACATAATTTTGACGGAAATTTTGGGCTAGCGGAATTTCTGTTCTTGCTTTGTGCTGCTGTAACAGACTTGACGATCAGAATGCAGAAGAACGACTGATATGGAGTCGGAATTTATGTAAGCATTGCTGCTTTTAGTATGAGCGCCAGATCTCTGAATGAGAGAATCAAGAATCTTTGAACCGAAAAAGGTTTGCACAGACAAGAGATGTACCAGTATTCCGCACAGTTTTCTTTGATTGCGAAGAAATTATCCATAAGGAATTCACATCAAGCCAGAAGATGTTTTGAGTCTTTTGCGAGTTAGAATACTTAGAGTTCGACCCGAATACCTGGAACAAATGACTTTGAATATGTTGCCTGACACTGCCCTGGTTCACAAAACAAGATTGTAGGCGAATTCGTAGCAAAAAGAACCGTGGTGCTGAATCACATCACTTAATCGCCTTGTTTGGCTCCTAGCGATTTATAGCTATACGAGAAACTGAAATTGGGCGGTGCCTCGATACTTTTAAAACGTCCCGACTACTTCGATGAATAAGTTTGACGAGTAGTTAAAAAATCTCACAACTGTTTCTGACATGAAATGCGCGTCATACTGAAACAGGTTGTGAAAGAAGACCGATCTTGGTGAATGAGCCGTAACGTCCCGGTCTCGTATTTGCGAGGACGCAGGTTCGAATCCCCTTTAGGACAGCCAGATTCCGGTTTTCCATGGTTTCTCGAAATCAATCCTTCCTTCAAAGGCCATCGCCGAATTCCTTCCCATTTCTTGCCCCCAGTCCTTTCCAGCCTCTAGTAACCTTACCGTCTATGAGGCGTAAAACCATACAAGAAAAAAAAAAAAAAAATTAAAAAAATGTGGGTATGTGCCATTGATTTTTATGCTGCAAATATATTCATACGGGCTAAGTTTTTAATAAAAGGAATCTGTAACTCTTATTATACCTCTACATATATAAATGAATAATAGACTCATATAAGTTTTGAATAAAAGGAATCTATAGCTCTTTGGGGCCTTCCATAATTTATGGAGGGAGGGGGTCAACAACGTGTGACATCGTTGACAAATGGGCGGGGGGGACAAGTAATAAGTTTTGTGACGTCACGTGTATCACTTTTTGGCAATTGGCGGGCGCGCAAGTTCACGCTCGCTGTACCTACGGAGCATACCCTATAGCGTGTGAACCTGATGCCTGCCGCTGGTGCGCGAAAAGGGTAGGTCCGCGTCGCGCTCGGTCCGCTACGGCTTCCGCCTTGTTCCCTGCGGGGACGGGTGGGGCCGGGCGCTCGCTGGACTCGCGGAGGTGGCTCTAGCTATACGGCCAGGTTTCCACTTCTGTCTGGTCCGTGGCAGGCGCCGCGTCCCCGGTGCACCCCGCGGGCACCCTCACGGGTGGCGAAGTGTGCCTAGCCTCACCAACCCCGCTGTAATGGCGGGTAGTTCTGAAGAGTCTTTGTTCCTGCTGTGGTGGTGGAGTTGGGTGGTGGGTGGTTGGGGGTATCCGTGACGGGGTTTAAGCACGTTTGCAGTTGCCTCCGTTGATCGGACCCACATATCAGTACTGCTGATGTACCTACGGTTTCGCACGTGGGCCTCTTTGACATACGCTGAAACGCCAATTCTATCATTGAGGCTTGCAGTAATTCAATTTGGAAACTACGTGGTCTGTTTGCCATATAATCCCAGTAAAACCATAATTCCAAGTCGGCGACACTTTAACAAGATGTTTCGTTTTTTTGTTTGTTTGCTTTTCGCCTCGTCTACGTCGAGGCCATTACAGGCGGGAAGGGATTGGGGGCAAGGAACGGAAAGGAATTCGACCATAGAATTTTGGAGGAATTATCCCGGAATTAGCCTGGGGTGATCTAGGGAAATCATGGACAATCCAAATCTGGTTGGCCAAATGAGGATTCGAACCTGCGTCCTCCCGAATGCGAGGCCAGAGCGTTACTGCTTACCCACCACGCTCATTTTTAGCAAGCAGTCCAAAGGCGAGCGCCTCTTCCATGTACTACTTTGTCGATATCTGTTTCTCAATCCTTTATTAATGCGGATACTATACAGCACAACACTGACGATGAGTACGCTAACTCTTTCTCTTATACAAGTAATCAACATTCAATCTATGAATCGCACTCTGGAATTCGTTTCACCACGACAGAACTTACTTGCTGCTCCCACTTCATACTGTTCCGCCCAAATACTGTACTTACAGCACTGAACCATATCAAGAGTTGCACAGGTGAGGTCTTTAGAGGCGGGAAAGGATGGGGGGGGGAGGGGGCAAGGAATGGGCATGAATTCGTCCATGGCCTTTTAAAGGAAGCATCCGGCATTCGTCTAGAGTGATTTGGGTAACCATGGAAAATCCAAATCTGGATGCCCGGACGGAGATTCGAACCAGCGTCCTCCCGAATGCGAGGCTATCGTTAGGTGCATTACCGGGCATTTTTTGAAATTTAGAAATGCGGCGTTATATTAACATTTCGGTATGATGCGATATTGGTAACTTAAACTAAACAATTAGTAGAAATATTTTCTTCCCTAAAAGACGACTGTGTCATCATTATGGTAATTGTTTTATCAATCCACCTTATGATGATCTCTTTAGTAAATGGTTCTACTTTTAACTGTTAGGCGCACTATATTATGTCAACGGCAAAAACTACTTGAATGTTACTGATATTGTCCCCATCACTATTTGCGGTAACAAGAATGACAGAAATGGGTCTATAACAAGTAGTGGATTTATTTCTCAAATCAATTTTTAAGTCAAGATTGGATATCTATATAAACTCTTACAGGGTTTAACCTCGGCCGGCTCATTCAACAAATCTCTGGCTAATTAGAGCAATCTCTCAAGGGTATTTTACGGTCTCTTTGACATGTTGTAAACTTGTCACTTTGTTCCGCGACACATTACCAAGTTCTCGCAAAGCCGACGACAAGCGCACGACGGAACCCACAGACGCCGGTCCGTTGGCTTAGTTCGACATTCACGCCAGAAGTAAGTATTTTCCTTCCCTGCCAGCTTGGGGGTAGTGCAGTGGTCTCGAAAGTTAAAATGCTAAATTGGTAGAGTTGCCCCAGTGTATTTGTACCTAAAATCGCTATATATATATATATATAAACACTCAATTTGCTGTGCAAGATTTGTTGTCCAAGAATTTCTATCCGTTTGATTCCAGCTTAACTACCAGAGTTCGAACTCCAAGGCCTGCTACAGTAGAACTCCAATTATCTGAATGAATTGGGACCGGACCCATTAGGATAATCAAAACTGCGGCTAATTGTATTTTTTCAGAAAAATGGTCTATTTTAAATAATTACTGTATGTATGTTGAAAAATTGGAGAAAAAGCTATTTTTAAAGAAAATGAATTTTTAATTAATTAAATGAAAAGGCAACACTTTTACACGTTAAGCGTACTTACAAATGCTGTAAATTAGTACAGTAGGTATGTACCGTACTATAAATAAAAGTCATTGCTTGCTGAACATCTCGGTCAAAGTAAAGCGGTCTGACTTTATTCATCCGTTTTCGGGCAGCCAAATCGCGCATCCGCTTGACAGTGAGAAGTTGCATGTGGTCACACTCGGGCTGACGCTCCATCCACTTCAACGCTGTTTCAAGGGTGGCAAATGCTTCACTAGCTGATGGTCCCGTGTCTGCTTCAACTTCAACATTAAGGCCATCTTCTTCCTCGACACTTTCTCATCTCCCGCTTTCAGTAAGTTCATCATCACACACCACCCACTCTCCTATATCTTCAGCACTAACTTCTGAACGTTCAAGAATTTTAATTAAAAAGCGATTCGGGTAGTCGGAATTCGGATAATTGGAGTACTACTGTACTAGTTTGACACAAACTGAGAAGCAAAATGATGGCAATCGTCTGCCGCAACTGGACTACAAATTGTCACCAAAAGTTTGAGAGAAAATTTTGGTTTTAATTTGCATTCCAAGATGGGCTTCTGATGTAATTTTTTATCTTCCTATAATATAAATTGAAGTCAAGATTTTTGTAGCCAAACTGAAAATTCTTCTTCCCATTTTTTCTATAAAATTATAGATTTTCCTTTTTTCTTTTTACACTCACGCTTGTACTTCTGTTCTTCGTTTGACGATATTTTTACTTAGTAACTTGGAGAAAGTATCTCTTTTAAGTGATGAAAACCAATGAAGAAATAAAATCCCAGTTCTAGTTTATATAGACAAGCCAATTAGCTCGGGAAACCCCTAAAAATGTCGTGAATGCAGGGTATAAGGGCATTCCCGAAATGATATAGGGAACATTATGCAATAGGTAACTACTTAACTGATCGATGCATTCGCTGTAAAACATAAACGAAAAGGGTTGCTGACTTGAAAGTGTAAAATCGTGGATAAATTGTTACATTTTGGTATTTCAATAAAAGAGACCCAAAAATCGGTAGGAATACCGAAAAATCTGTTGGTTCCAGAACACTGGGGTAGTGTTCCATGAGACACATAAAAGAAAATACCGGAGTGCTGTGTCATCACTACTTTGCATAGGCTGGCTGTCTCCCTGTTGTTATCGACGCTGGGGAGTCATCTGAAAGCTGTGTTGCCTGTAACTTGTCGCAATACTTCCCAATGCTTTTGTCATCGCTGTTGGCCCTTCGCACAGTCCCCATTCATATTGGCGTGAGCCCAGCAGGTGGGTTGACGAATAGTCATACAACGGCGGCAGTTCGCTGAAAAACCGCTTTCACTGGATCACCCTCCGTTGCCTAGCTTCGGGAACGAAGCTCATTACAACCTTTCTCCCAGTTACAATTTATATTTGTCATGGTTACTTTCATTGCGTACATACAACTTTTCTTTTCTCAATCGGTAGGTTGGTTGGTATTTTTTCTAGGGAATTTGAAACTGAGTACGTTTTCTCTTGCCTCCCCAGTGAGGGTACAGTATTTACGTGTTTATTATTTTGTGTAGATGATTGTGATTTGTGTATCGATGTAGTGTATTGTTTCTTGTTGTGAATGTACGAAAGAAAGAAGAGGGCGAAACGCGGTTCCGGCGCATTCAGGCCTACTCTTCCAAAAGGCATCGCAAGGTTTAACGTCCCCAGGTCGACCGACGCGTCCCTATCACGTAATACGCACTGCGGAGAGGTTTGGGATTTAACACACAACTCTCATACACAGTCTGGTGATTCGGAATTGTGCATCACCACCTGTCCTACCAAGACGATGAAAATTTCTTCTACCACCAGGACTGGAACCAACTAACCCCGTGCCATGCACCGAGCACCATCACTGTGGCCGACCCCGGCAATGTAGGGAATAGCGTGCTATTGTACACACCCGTTGCAAGGGTCACCGGTTCGAGTCCGCCCTCGGGCATGGGAGGTAATAATTAAGTATTATGTTTGTCTTGAGTCGTCTATACTAGGGATGTAACGGATATCCGCATCCGCAAGTGCGAAACTTTCGCCTGAAATCCTACATCCTCTTTCGCATCCCCATCAGCAATTTTTAATGCGGAAGTGATGTTTTGTTTACATTGCAATTTATATTATTCTTATCTCTTTATACGACATTCTGCCCATCGTCGCTTAGCTACCAACAAAGTTCTTTTTGTCTGACGACCATGCAATAAAAGTATCAATGAACTGAACGGTGTTATTACCCAAGAGAAGAATTTACAAGTTTAAACTTGCATGTAAAGTATAGCGGCCTATTCACGGTCCAACTTACAGGACATCCGGGTAGAACTACCATACTACCATAGGATGCGCTCACCCATTCACGCTAATAGAAGGGGTCCATCAAAATGTTCCAAGCAGTCCTTTCCATTCATAATTTTTCGCGGCACACCATGTGTCCTTATCGCACACTCCTAGGATGTTTCCTCTAATATCTATACCTTTTTGGTTGCCTGGGAGTCCAACAAAATACAACACGTCCTACGTGTAGTCCTGTAACCCCTTTCACGGCCCATCAAGAGTTCTTCATCGAAAATCGGATCATCGTAAGTCCTACAAGTTGTACTGTGAATGCGCCACTAGAGCGGTGGAAGGCGGGTGGCGAACACGGAACCGAGCGTGGTGGGTGAGCGTTAACGCTCTGGCCTCGCTTTCTGGAGGACGCGGGTTCGAATCCCCGTCCGAGCATCCAAAATTTTGGTTGCCTATGGTTTCCCCAAATCACTCCAGGCGAATGCTTCCTTTAAAAGAACAAGGCCGAAATCCTTCCCGTTCCTCTAATGACCTCGACGTCGACGAAACATATTGCCATAAGGGGGGGGGGGGGAAGAGCGAGCACGGAGATGTGCGGTGGCGTGGCCTTGTGCCTGACGCTTGAATTAGCCGAACCACGAACTCAGCAAAGCTCATTTGATAAAGATTGGATTATTATGCAAATAATTTTATTAACTTTTGAAATCATCCCACGTTTTTTGTTGTTGTTGAAAGATGAGGCAAAAATAAATCTATATGGCGTATTACATGGAAATAGACTTTACTTATGAAAAAAAAACTGATTATAAATTTAATTTTGATAAAATATTAAAAATGTAAATAATTATAAAGTTGTTTTTCTATCTTCGCATCCGCTACCGCAAAACAAGCACTGCACATCTGCATCAGATTACAAATTTTTCCAGTTAAACACGTGGATGTCACAGCAAATTACTTATTTGGAAATGAAGATTGATGGAAGCGTTTTATTGAAATGTACGTTGTTGACAATAATTTATGCGGGATGTAATCTTCGCTGTGCTGGCAGTCTGTCTCCCCCAGGCGTCCCATCTGCACAGAGGAGAGGAAACAATGGCATTGTGCTGGCTGTCATTTGTCAGGGATGGGGGAGGAACAATCGTCTTTCCGACCGGAAGCGAGTTCCGCAACAGGCGACGTGATTCCAGCCGTCTCCTAGCTTCTGCGTAAACACGGCACAGTGCGGTATATATTGGAGTGAAACTTTTCAGGGTTCCCTGCGCAATGGGAATTGCAGCACGACTGCTGACACCTAAATCGAATAACGTGGAGACATGTTCTTAAATCAAAACCGAGTATCATATTTGAAATATTATATTCTGGCAGTTTTTTTAGATAAATAAGGGGGCATCCATAAATTACGTAAGGTATTTTTCCGGATTTCCGGACCCCCTCCCTCAATGGTGAGGCTTCGTGAGATTTGGTACGCCCTCCCCCCCTTCTGGTGAGACTTCGTGAGATCTGGTCCGATCCCCCCTTTTTTCTTTCACCTCACGTAATTTATGGACGCCACCTAAAGGAGCGGAAAAGCATTTTTTTTTAATTTATTTATTTATTTTTTGCTACCACAGCAAATTATAGATGCTTAGGAACTAACATATTTTTCTCTCAGCTTGAAAATAAAGACGTTAGCTGACGTCAATGTTGTCTATTTTAGACCATTCTTGTTACTAGGTTTATAAGGGGGCGTCCATTAATTACGTGAGGTGTTTTACCGTGACCCCCCCCTCCTTCTGGTGAGATTAATGAGATCTGGTCGGACCCTCCCCCCTCTAAAATGACGTGAGATTTTGACGGAGACACCCCCTCCCCTGCTAATGCTAATCGACCTCGTAGTTTTTTAGACCTTTTTTAAGCTCTCATGCCTCCAAGGATGGTTATACCTCCCTTAAAGTCGGTTTCCGCGTCATTTCTAGACCATATAAACTCCCCCCTCCCCCCCACATTCGCGTCATTGGAAACTTTTTTTTTTTTAAAGCCATGTCGATCGTAACATGTATTTAAATGACAAACACTAAGAAATTATATTAGAAAAGTAATTTATCTTTCGAACAACATGAGCAAAAGTTTCTATGTTGAGGGTCCAATGCCCGTCCAGCCATCCAGTAAGGGTTTTCCATGGTTTCCCAAAACCACTCCTGTCGAATGCCGGGATAGTTCCTTTAAAAGGACATAACCGAATTCTCTCTTGTTACTTGTCCCCAGTCCTTTTCCACTTCTAACTACCTCGACATCTACATGGTGTAAAAAAAACGCTTCCTGTTCTTTCTTAAAAATGTCGTCAGTTTCTGCACCCCTCTCGAACCATCAAAAAGTTAAAATGCTCAGAATTAAACAACGTTCAGTTAAAAAAATAAAAATAAAATAATAATAATAATAATAAATAAATAAATAAATAAAAGATATTTTGGGAGTAACTCCTGATAACTTGAGTTGTGATAACTCTTTTAGACTCTTTTCGAGGTTCAAGGTGCTGCTAGTATTACTTTCTTCATAATATACAGTGTGTGGTGGGTGAGTTGTAACATTCTTACCTTTCATGCAGGGGGACACGGGTTCATAATCCCATACAACTATCCAGATTTTGGTTTTACATGGTTTCCCAAAATCACATCAGATGAATGCTGGTGGTTTTGCCATGGTTGTGGCAAAAACGTGAGTAGGATCAGTTGTTCAAAATAAGTAAAGAGGGGATGGGAAAAAAGACTATATTGCAAGCAGTAGAGAAATTGAAATGTTTCCTGGACCAATAATTTCATACTGTAATTAGTGAGTATATTAACAATTTATGTTTTAACGTCTGTTATATGTAATGCTAGCTCTCTTCTAGCAGGGGTGGATCCTGGGGGCTCCTTCCCCCCTCCCCAAAAAAAGTATCTAGGCCCTCCTCCGACTTTTTATTCTTTTTTTAGCTCTATGGATTCGAGGCCCAAGGGGACTCTAAATACTGCCTTTTGACTGACTCAAGACGTCCCCTCCCAAGCCAAAATCCACTGAAGGCAAGCCCCCTCCCCAACCAAAATCCACTCAAGCCAAGTCCCCCCCCCCAAACCAAAGCCCGCTCAAGCCCCTCCCAAAGAAAAATTCTGGATCCGCCCCTGTCTTCTAGTATTAGGATTTTATCTCTGTATCTGATTACTGACACAAAAGAACTTAGTTCTAGCTGTACTGTGGATATCTATAAAACCTGTTTTTTGATACACCACATTTTATACCTCTGTATCAGTAAATTGATGTACTGAATAATAACCCAGTAATATTTCCATATCAGTAAAACTGTATTTAATTAATTTTAAATTCCAATCGAATAAGATGGTGAATAGTATCTTGGACATGGTAGAAAGCTTTTGTCGTTGTACGTAAGTTGCAGAGTTTTGTGTTTGTTGTGGCAGGAGTGTCCCTCTGGCAGCTCGTGTGGGGGAGACGGCTCTGCAGCCCACGACCTGGACGAGTCTGAGTGCGACGGCGACGCCGAGGACGGGGACGACGAAGACGATTTGGACGCGCCCTGCGACATCGGCCTGGTGGAGCGGCTCATCCGCACGCACCCCGTCTGGTTCCTGCCAGGCATCCAGCGGGCGGGAGCCTTCCACCTGCTGCAAGGAAAAGAAGAGGGGGTGAGTGGGCAGACACATTCACTTAGCGGGTACTCTAGCACAGTGTTTCTCAACTTGTGGTCCGCAAAGGTAGTTCAGGTGGTCCACAGGCATAATATTATCAGTTTAGATACTGTATTCATACTGTATAAACCTATAAGCCAGTAAGAACTATAAGCCCAACTTTTAAAAAGTGTTTCAATGACCAGGAAAAAATATTGCTAAATATTAATAGTTTAGTCAATATGTAATTAACTTTTAATAGTGCACTTCCACTTTTATAACTGTTTTATTGGGATTTCAAAATGTTCTCTAAGATTTATAATGGTACAATAAAATATGTCGCAGATGTTACACAAATAGGTAAAAAGCTTGGCCTATATAAGTTAGTTGTCCGCAGCATCGTTTTTCACAAATTACTGGTCCTCGGGCTGAAAACGGTTGAAAAATGCTGATCTAGGGTGAACCATTTGCTTTAAGACTTGGTGAAATTGACAGATTTCCTTATTTCTCTTCAGGACCTCAGAATTTTCTCATTAGTTTTTCAATTGTGCCATTTTCATCTGCATTACTTTTTCAACTGTGCCAAGTGTTCATTAGACATTGCAGTCTGTGGGACCATTACAGATGTTCAGCTCAAGGAAAAATCCTTGGTAGTATCAAATGAGATCATAATAATTGCTTGAATGATTCTGAGAAATATTCAAAAACATACACACAATTCTTTGAAGATAGAAGTCTGGTTTGTCATATTAGGATTTGAACCCATATCTTGTTTTTGATTTAATTTTTCCAGATCAGAACTAATGTGTTTGAAATTTCTCACTGTGGACTATCAGGGAACGTCATTCTTTTTTAAAAAAAAAATATATTGTAGCTCTAACCATTATGCAGAATTGCACATTCTGCTTTAAGCCTTGTTATACCCTTGTCCCTGCTTTAAATATTTAGGCTCATCTTGGAATTGTTATACTAACTTTTTGATAAATCTTTTAAAAAATCCACTTCTTATTTTTGGATTTCATTAAACAAATTGCTTTGAGATAAAATTTGCACGTACATGAACTTCTTTGGACTTACTAGTTGCTCAAATCTTACTGATGTGCATTTTTCTCTCAAATCTATTTGAATGTATCCGGCTTTATATGTACGACAAGTGCCTTAGTCTGCTTTAAAATAACAGACACAATTATCGATAATAAAGGGCGAAGGTTTCTAATAGTTTTAACCGATTTGTTTATGTCCATTATTTACATTGGCAATGACGATGTAGAAACATTTGTGAGTATCCAGTATTACTTGATTTCTGGAGTGTTTAGTTGCTCCCATGAAATATCTAAATCTGTTGACTTTTAACATGACAAGGTTGTGATCTATTGTAAGCAGTTTGGTATCCAAGAAATATGAAATTAGTTATGTGTTCATGTTTGGGCACGTTCTTTTAAATGCCTCTAATCGATAAGCCCTCAGTCCGAGTCTAGAAGGTACTCCAGAATCAAAACGAATTATAACCCCACCACATACAATATACCTGTCAAAGGTTCTTAAAAATTTATGAAAGTAATTGATATGTAAAAAGGAAAATATTGACAGTAAATTTCGCGGAGTACCCAGGTGTTTCTCATTTTCGTGGGTTTTTTTTTTTCTTCAGAACTTCGTGGTGCGACAGTCGAGCCAGCCGGACACCATGGCGATCTCCGTTCGTTTGCCGGCCGGCCGAGGTCCCTACATCGAGCACTATCTCGTGCAGGCGCACGGCGGCAAGCTGGGACTCGAGAGCTCCGACAACCGCTTCGACAACATACCCTCTCTGGTTGCACACTACTCCCAGTGTTGGTGAGTAGGCATGGTGTTATGATCTTTTATTTTTATACTTTTATTTCACCTTTGATTGCTCTTTCTTTCTCAGTATGCCTATGCCCTGAGATAGTTCTTCAAAAATTACATTTAAATATTTTTAAGTTCGAATTCACCTTTCCTATTTTTATTGTTTTGGAATTGACAAGTCACTGCTTTAAAGATTTGTTTTAACTTGGTTAATGAAACTAAGTTAATAAAACTTATGTTAATGAAATAATTTATCTCAATTTTTTTTAAAAAAAATAATGGAATGCCTTGCACACCTTTTTTTAACTCCCCCCCCCATACACACACACACACACACACACACACACACACACACACACACAATTTTATGTGTAAAAGATTTCTTGCTCACATCGGGTTATGGCAGAATGGCACAGAAATAAAGATCTATGAAAAAAGTTTAGTTACTACTAGGTGTAATCCTGTGACCATTTTTTGCTTATAGTCATCGAACTAGAATAGTTTGTTTTTAGGTTTTTTCACATACAGAGTCATTGAAGTATATTGTAAAAGGAGCAAAGATCATTGCTAGAGACCGGATTATATGCAACACAAAAAGCTAGAAATATGCATGAAAAATGCTTAAAATATGCATAAAAAGTGTTAAAACATGCAACATTATGTAATATAAAAAAGTAGATTTTTTAATTTCAAAATCAGCCTGCAATTAGTAAGTAGTTAAATAATATATTTATAAATTCGATAATTAACAATTATTTAACTTTTTTTTTCTTTTATTTTTTTAGTAAACGTAAACAATCGGGTACTGTTCCAAATATCCAATAGTAAGATTGTTTCTTTGATCTCTCAAAATGTTTTTGTAAGTGGATATGGACCTTTCTACATTGACTGATGTAACTGGGTAGTATTTGAAATTGGGTGTCGTGTTAGCAGTCATTGTTTCTGGAAAAAGTCCACACGTCCCATTTCTAAAACTTTCAATTTGACACAAAGGTTCAAAACCTGGATTATTGTTCAAAATATTTTCAAAGTTCACTTTAGGTTTACACAGGAATATCTCTGACAATGTGGATTTTATTCATTAACGGAATAGTCAATCTTTGAGTTTCAAGCATTTTAATACTTGCAAGTATGTGGGAAAAACTAATGCTAATCACAACTATGGTTTTAATATTAGAATTGTTAAATGCTTCCAGTACCAAAGTCGTTTAATACACCTTTAATGGCCTCGAAATGTTATTTGTTAAACAGTACAGCTTCAACCCATGTCACCTATCGAGTTACCACTGGTTCCGGAGGTAAAGGCACATTTTTTTTTTTTTTTAAATAGGCATTATTATGAGAACTTGCTTTAAGAAACATTTTCTTTGCTGATGAAATCAGTTTATTTACATTCCCAAATGTGGATCGTAGTTCTTCAGCGAGTTGTCGTAGACTAAGAGCTGTGGTGCTATTAGGTTTTGCCAGTTACAAAGTAAGATTTAATGTATTAACTAGGTACACTACTGAAAAATATTGTAAATATAGTGAAAATATGCATCATCACTAGGTTTTAGGTAAAATTGCAATAACTGGTGAAAATGGGCTTAATATTCAAATGCATAAACAAACATGCAAATAAATATAATCTGGTCTCTGGTCATTACCGTAAGACCTGATATGGCTGAGAGACGAATATTATCTGCCTTCCATCAAAAGGGTTCGTTCTGCAAAATTTGAAGCATTTTTGTTGAACTTTAAGGATAGCAGAAACAATAAAGACATAGATTTCATGTGGACAGAGACTACACACTACACCATAAAGTAGGGGTTGCCAGAGTTTTTTGTTACTAGCCCCCTCCCCCCACCCCATTGACACGTTGGTGGAAACTCACTAAGTATTTAATGTTAAAATCAAGATTTTCAACTTGAAAAGTGACACAGTACTTTCGACAGTATCGTTCACATGGGAAGTGAAGCTACCTCGCACCCTCCCTGACATACCTTCGCACTTATCAGTTTGGAAACCTATAAATAAAGGGTCATGATCACATTATTTGAGATGGCTGAAATACATAGTACAGCTGTATATGACTAAGGATTTGCTCTGCAAAATTTGAAGTATTTCTGTTGAGTACGAAGGACAACAAAGACAGAGATTTTGCACAAGAAAACATCTCACAATATAGTAAAGGATCAAAGGTACTGATCTGTCTGAGATGTGCATGTAACATGAATTTTATTCTAATGGTTCACTGTGCAAAATTTGAAGAAGGTTGAGGCTATACACCAACAAAGACTATGCATTATACGGTAAAAGGGTCAAAGGTCATGATTATGTTAGCCAATCTGACTGAAATATGTACTAGACGTGTATTTGAACCTAACAGTTTGCTCTGCAAAATTTGAAGCACTTCCATATAGTTTGAAGGGAGTTATCATACGTGAAGATAATTTGTGCATACTGTCATGGCCTTTAAAAATAATAAAAGGATCTTGGTGATTTAGAAGTTTGATCTGTATTTTGCCCAAAAGGTTTGCTTTGCAAAATTTAAAGGATTCTGTATAGTTCGAAGCAAATTATCATGCTTAAAGTCAGATATGTGCAGGCAGACCTGACTTAAATGGGATTTAAAATTTTAACTGTTGTTTCATTTAATTGTTGATACTTTTAGGCAGTCTAAACATTTTACTGACCCTGCATTGCTGAGTGTTAGGGATTGAATAAAAAAAGCTAAGTAGTTTATCCCAATTGTGAAAATGGAGTGTTTCCATCCCAACTATATAATTTTTTGTACAAATGTGTATGCACTGTGCTGTAATACATTTGATGACCGAGCTAATACTAGTTTCAATGATGACGGAAAAGTGTCTAGAAACAATGCTGTTGAGTGTGTACTGTTAGCAACATCTTGCTAGCATTAAGTCTATTATGACAGTGCTTTAACATACTCTATGAGCAATACATAGTGTCATTAACTTCTTAAAGTTTCATTGTATTTTGGTAATGATGTTGTATTCTATGATTCAAGTATTAAGTTACCATTAATTTTTAGTTTTGATTCAAGAACATTTTTAAAATAAAAATTGATTTAACAGTGATGAAGCATAGCTTAGTGTGTAAGCTATCCTTTTCATTGGTAGGGGACCATCCATAAACTAAATGCTTGGACTAGGGGGAGGGGAGGGGAGGAGTTGGGTAAAATGCAATGTTGGGCTATGTGGGGGGGGGAGGGAGGTTTCTGAGCTAAGGGACGTAGCTTTTCATTCTTATTATTTGTCACGGTTAAAATAACATACAGAACTCACAACAGCATATGAATATTTATTTCTGTTATTTAATTATCTCCACATGTAATTTTCAACAATCTGACGAGAAAATGGTACAAAATGTCTTCTGGATTCATTAGAGGAAAATGCTATGTGCCATGCGGAGGTGAGGTGGGGGGGGGGGGTAGGTTGTTGAGACAAAAGCCATCTTAGACTATCTGGGGAGGGGTGTGAGGAGGGGTTCACAGGAGGTCAAAATGGAGCTACATAGTTTATGAAAGCTAGCATAACAAGTTCACTCAAATGTGAGATACCAATTATCCTCTGAAATGGTCAGCCAAGTGTTAGCTAACCCATCTGTCAGTGGATTATGGTGTCTTATTTAGACAAGAATGGCACAAATTCTCCTCTTTCAAAACAAGCAAACTGTTAGCTCCAATAAATAAACAAGGAGGTATTTGAAATAGTCTGTAGATAAAAAAATGTGCTGGTTGAAATATTAGTGAATTTAATTGACACAATCTTTTAATATTTGTTACATTGGAACAAGTTTCCAATACATTTCACAAGCTACTTTAGCTAGTGTACAGAGGGCTTGTACTCGTGATACAACCTTCTCAGAGTGGCAGGAAACACATACTGCCTGTGCCCTTCCATGCTTCAATGCAAGTGCAAAATCAACAATCGCTGCCACACAGCAGTTACACAACTTAGATAACAATGCTACACTACCCTAGTTTCTAAACAAACTATAGATATTACAAATCAAGTTACAAACATAAATACAATTGTTCAGGATACTTATAACTAATAAATGCTACATAATTCAGTAATAATAATAGTAGTAAATAAATAATAAAAATTATTTGGAGGTTAGCGATAATATTACAAACATTAATTAGAAGCCTGAGTTGTGACATTGCTGACGCTGTTCCCTGTTACAGTGACGAGCTGCCTGTCCAGCTGACACTGCCTCGAGCTTTACGGGAAGCTCGTAACCGTCAGCAGCTGTTTCACTCGCTCTTTTGGGTCAAGGTAAAGACATGATCTGGTAAAATTTGAGCACCAGAGTACTTTCCAGTTGGTTATTATTAGAATTAATGAAGGATTAATTGTTTTGTGAAGAGAATTAATTTCATTTTCTAGAAAATACATTTCTCTTTTATGGAATTAGACGTTAATCGCTACATTAGCGTTCTGTCATTTGCAGAGTTCTGGCGGTACCCGATGGCGAACCCGCGACCACCAGAGCAGCCAGCGGGGCAGGCAGTAGTGCCACCTGCTCAGAACGTGACCCCACTAGAGCAGGTGTCACCCAGCAGTGCCAGTGCCAGCTCCCTCAGCAGCTTTGGAAGTGGTCAGGAAACTAACTACAGCTCTGTAGATATTTAAAAGTTTACATCGACATACAAAATAAATTAGCTGCTTAGCAGGTCGGTGTTGTTGGTAAGACTTTAACGTAATAGGCCTGTTTACACGCACGGTTTTTTCCGGCGGTTTTGGAGTGTACGCTCCAGTCGCACGCGTCAGTCCTTTACGTGTAAGTGTTCGGTAGTCGGAGAGGCCTGGCGCGCGCTTCTGATGCACACATCTGGCGCGCAGGTCCAACAGGGCCTAGTGTCTACACATGCATTGTCGGTCTGCAGTCTTGATGCGTCAGTACTTGTTCGTTGTTGGTTAGAATTTTTGTGTGACTTTATTTAACTTTAGCACGCTTTAACAGATAAAAATTTAAATCTTGAAAAATGTGTTCAAGATATAATTTTTAGAAAAATTTATAGAACTTTATAAGAACTTTCTATGTTTGTGGAACGTTACATCAAATGACTACAAAGCTAAAAAATTTAAAAATCGTGCATATTATAATTAGTTGGTTGAATTCAGCATGGTAAATGTATGTCAAAGTGCAAACAAATATTTCGTCATTAAAGCGATTCAAGTAATTCGGGGGGCATTTTGAAAAGAACTGAGGAAAATAGATGCAAGCAACTTCAAATCTTAAAGGGATCTTTAGCAGGCAAACGTTACTCTGCAGTTATACTCTTCCTCATGACTGTGCCTTGTTTCGACATTTGTGGAGGTACTATAAAATATAATAAATTGTCGAATCGTTCGTTCGTAGACAATTTTTTTAATCATCTGGGTCATTTTCCTGTAACTTTCTGAAAAGAGGCATGTATCTATATAGATCTCTCTTTTGCCGCCCTATTTACACCCATATTCACTTTTTTATTATTATAATTATTATTATTCGTTCTGTACTGAAAAAAAAAAAAATGTAAAGCAGCACATACTAATTTCTTTTGGTCGTCATTTTAAATACACTTATAAACACAAGCACAAATAACAAAAACAACAACGACCTGAAAAACGAATGATGCAAGCTGGACCGTCTACAAAACTTTCCAACCCGGCGGAAAGTCCACGCTCCACGCGATAACGGTCATTTTTGGCGCGTACGCTCCAACCCGCAGTCCTGGCGCGCGCGACTGGAGTGTTGCCGCTCCAACCTCACGCTCCGGTGCGGCAGTCTGGAGCGCCATTCCAAACTGCCAGTTTGGCGTGTACGTGTAAACGGGCCTAATTGTTACAAGAATTCAGATCAACAGAATATGTATTGCAGCAGCTGAATAGCTAGGGTGCTAGACTGTTCATTCTCTTAAGGTATTAAATTTAGATGTTGAGCACAAGGGAAAGAATTGCAAACCTTAATTACTTATTTGATGAGACTGATTTTATTTTATCAGAAATAAGAAACCCATTTATAAAGCAGTATTTATGCACCATGAGGCAATATCCTTCTAGAGTTTCACAAACCTGAAATAGTCAAAACAAATTATGATGGCGAAGATTGCACTACGATATGAAATTGAGAAGTGACATTCTCATTTTAGTGGTGATTTATTAGAAAGGACATTAAATTTTTTACAGAAAAAAAGAGAAAATGGATCTTTGGAGTGGAGACTTTCCTGGAGTACTGATGAAATGAAATCTTCACAGGAGTTCAGCCGGATAGCGTCGTAAAAAACAAAGTTTCGACAGCTTGCTCTGCTGTCTTCATCATATCTATTACTTCAGATATTGCTAACTGAAAATCACAAACAGTCTAGTTTGTGATTTTCAGTTAGCACTATCTGAAGCAGTAGACCTGATGAAGATAGTAGAGCAAGCTGTCGAAATTTTATATTTTTACAACACTATCCGGCTGAACTCTTGTTAAGATTTCATTTCAAAATGGATCTTGTTGAACAATCTACATTACTTTTCACATTTGTCCTTCTGTAGTTACTTCAAAGTGGATTTACACAGCCTACCTAAACAGAAAGGTTACATTTTATTTTTGCTAAACCACCAGTGCCATAAATGTATCAATATATATGCTAGATAGATTGACATCCTTTACTCTTTGGTACTGTCAGTATCTATTTTGTACTATTCAATATCTGTTTTGCACAATTCTTTAGGCCATAAGGCCAGCATAACATAAGTTGATTATCTCTTATAAAACTCTTGACAGTATCAATGTCACTTATTCATTCTTTCTGATGTAACAGATGAATCTTATTTGGAAACCAAAGGAACAACATGCCGAAATTAAATTTTACTTTAAATTTGGTTAAAGTGGATAGAAATATTTCAATTGATTCTTCTCTTGAAAGTTTCTTCTACCATACCACAACACTTAAGATAATTTTTTTAATTATAAACAGGCAGGTAATACAGTGAAAAATGCCTAAAGAACTTTGGGATAGATGTACATACATCTTTGTGTATGAAGGTTAAGAACTGGCAATAAAGATCTTAGATACATTGTGATTGTCTTCTTCTTAGCCTGTTCTGTCCTCTTTCAGGGCAAAGCCTTCCTCCCCCCAAATTTTTCCATAGTCCTCTGTTATCATTCAAAGGGGCACAAATTGTTTTGCGAGATTATAAGACCAACTAATAGATTATCATCCTTTACTCTTTGGTACCATTTAGTATATTTTTTGTACTATTCAGTACCTATTTTGTACTATTCAGTATCTATTTTGTACTATTCTTTAGGCCAAATGGCCAGCATAATTTCATTTCTTAACTTGTAAAATTTATTTTTGTCTCATCTCAATGTTACAGAAATGGTTTCTTAAATAAATCCTTGTTTGACAAATTCCAAGAATATTGAGCATCAATTTGTTTGGGTTTCTTCAGGTGAAGTGGAATACTACCAACTGACAAATACTGCCTCCAATCATTTGTTGTTATGTATCTGGTCTCTTTATTTGTTTGGAATTAAAAGCAAAACACTTTAAGACAACATGAGTGTATTTTTATTATAAGTGATCCCATCATTTGATAAAGGAAATGAAGTACAATGGGTTTACACTCTATAGCTAGCCTTGTATTTTTAAATTTTATCTTTGCACAAAGAGTTTCAGCAATAGCAATGATTTTGTATATAAGATCTTATGCTTTTTGTAGCTACCATATTATATTGTTTGAAATACTTAACAGGGTTCTCTATGTTATTCTTTTCTTCTGTTACCTTGGGTCTTCTTCAGGGGATTAATTTGCCTCCTAAATGAGCAGTAGACATATGACATGCCTTAGGAGTTTGTAGAACTTATATATCAGTATTTCAGTCAATAGAAATAAATTGGCTGACACTAGCACTTAAAAGTTACTTAAATCTCAAGCTATTTGTGCATTCCTCACAGACAGCTCTTATTTTGCTAGTTAAAGAACTGTGGAACTGAAAGGAAATGACTCTTGAAACGTGTAAGCTTAAACTGTTTGGTCTACTCTGTGCTCCTTGTAATGGTACACCTATTTTACAATGTCTGAGCTTTTGGCTGATGGAAAATGGTCTTCATCTATTGGCCAGTCAGTTGAGAAATAGATTTAGTGGTCACCTCTTTTGTGGCAGTGCATGCAAAGTATTGCAACAATCACAGTAAACAATTTGTTGTTTCTGAAAATCTAAGAATATACACAGTAGAGCAAGCTAATAAAGAGTATTTATCAGCAGATCTTCTTGTTTTTAAGTTTAAGCTTCTCAGATTTGCATCTGAGAAAATCAATAATGTTGCTATACTGCTTACAGGTAGCCGCCTGGCAAGCAGCTGTGGAGGAACACCGACGTCGGAGCCGTGTTCCTGTGAGGTGACGCGACCCGTGGTGCTAGAGTTGGCCCCACTGTCGCCTGCACCTTCACTCTCCACCTTCAAGGGTTGCAGTGAAAACAATGGTAAGTTGTCTCATGATCTGCAGCTTCCAAAAATTGGCTTTGCCAGAGGTCTGGTATCATAAATGAGCTCTCTCTAAAATTTGTCCAATCTCAGGGTGGCTGCTCCTTTGCACTTAGTTCAATGAACTTTCCCTTGTAGCAACCACATTTGAAGCCCTCTTTCTGCACATCCTTCAGAGCTGTCAGTATGGGTGTAAATATTTAGTCTTTTTTCATTAACCAAAGTGAGCAGGCTACTAACCCTGACTTACTTCTTGGAATTATGCCCTGCTACCCTCTCTTACCATATGGAGTGGAGTCTTTGTCAAGACTTGGTTTGATCCCATGAGCCTGCAGGAAGTAACTGTCAACTGACATGGAGCCCCGGAATCATGTTGCCAATCCTAACACAACAGAAGTGCCGAAGATGCTGCTAGAGGCTTTTTCACCACAGGTGGTTTTCGTCACGATCCACTCACTTCCTTAGCATTTTCACAAATGAGTAAGCCAAATTTTTAGAAAATTGGCTTTACAAAAATACTTGTTAAATATCAGATTGCAGCTAATAGTATAATTCTATACATAGTATACATATATATAGATTCTATGAGTGGCTGTTTTCACCTCAAGGCTTGTGCGAACTCAGCCACTTACTTCTTTTAACTTAATAAAGGGTTTAACCTGAAATATTGTATTTTTTGAGTTTGGTATTGTTTCATGTTGTTGCTGCCTTGGGTGTATTTTATCTACCTATCCATATATACATAGTATAACTATGTTTAATAGTCACAAGCTACTAAAACGTGCGTTTAATATTCATAAGCTACTATAGTGCGCATCATGAATGAAGGCAGCCCAGTTTAGCGAGACTCTGCGCAGGTACGTCATCGCTCGGCCAGTAGCCAATCGAAGTCAGTATCAATCCAGCGCTTGTCGTGGTTACACGAGTGTTGACCATTTGCTGTGGCTGACATTCCTGTCTCTCTTAAAAGTATTAGCACATAAAGCGCTGCTAAAAGACATATTATTATTTTTATTATCATTACACAGCAGTAATATTAGTAGAAGTAGCGTAATTACTACACTTTCTTCTTTCTATGTCGCTCGTCTCCTGCTGAAAATGCGGCAATGTCGTATACCCTGTGTCCCTATTTCTCTCTCTCTCTCTCTCTGCCACCCGCCTTTGTTCGTGATGCGCACTGTAAAATGTGCGTCACTAAGGTGTCTACTGAATGGCCATTATCAGAGCTATTTTTCATTTCAACGGTAGTGGGAGAAGTGTTGCGAGTTCTGGTTTAATGGAAACTGTACAGACATTTATTCTCTGTACATAGGTACCCCAACCTCTCTTTTAAGTTAAGTAATTCTTGAGCTATTCCAATTTTTTAGGAACACTGTTCTGTTAGAACACTTTTCTCAACAGTACATCCCACTAACTAGTGTAAAGACATTCATGATTAATGAGCAGCCTCAGTTTGTTGAATGATTGACGACTGTTTTTACATTATTTGGTCTCTTTTTGTAATTAGTTGAGATGTTTAAATTGATGAGCACTACATATTTATTGAAACCTAAATTATTTTGTATATTTTGCACTGCTGAAATATTTTGCTTTGATTATATGAACTTATTTAGTTGCACTCAAGGCACGAGGAAAAAATTCAGAGTTCATTTCATATAGTGTACAAAAATGAAAATTGTGTATATTTTGTAAATACTTTTTTTAAATTATTTTGAAGGAAATACGTGTTAGCATTTGTAGATACAGAATATCTGAGCTAGCATCTTTAAATGGTGACTAGAAAATTAATGTTAGTTGAATAACAAATGATAAATGCTTAATAATGTTTCCTCTCCATTGTTACTAGTGCTATATGGAGGCTGGTCTTGTGGTGGTGGTATTTGTAGTAATGGTTGATATGTAATGCTGTAGGCCGAGTGTGGTGTAGCTCTATCTGTAGTGCGTGGTGTTTGTGGTGGTGGTTACAGGCAGCCCCAGTGCTCAGACCCCCACGACGGGACCCCCGAGTCGGGGCCCTCGTCCGACACCCCCCAACACCCTCAACTTGATCTGTGCTGCTGCCCCCGGTAAGTCTTGTGTGAAGTTGCCGAAGTTGTTATACCTAACCTTTATGAGGATTCATTGTATTTACTGTATACTAAAAGTTCTAACTTTTTAGATCTTATTGGTATTTAGCTTTTATCCACAGCTCATTCGTGTGTACTATGTTTTCCAGTTTTTATATGTTTTATAGATTGTATTTTTTTGGATAAATTCATTTTAATTAAAGTGTCAATTAAGAATCATTCCTATCTTCTTATAGTCATTTTTGGTTATTATTTGCATTTCTTATACTACAAGTTACATTGTTCTCATGTCATGTTTGCTCGGTGAGCTCACAGTTGCTACAATGTGACGATTGGTCCTGTTCGATCATTTAGGTATTTTACATGACCATTTCCATTTTCAGGGAGTATAGTGTTTATCTACATTGTGCTGACATACCTCAATTACCTAAGCATTTTGTTACATGAAAAGCTAAATTATGATAGTAGTATTCGATACTGGTAAATTTCCAGTTTTGTTTCGTGTGATAAACTAAAATCTGTTCGTTTCGATTTGTCTATCAATAAAATCAAGAGGATGAATAAAATTGCCAGTTATTGAACATATTTGTTGTGTGGTTTATATATTAGATCCATAGTTCTTGATCAAACTTGGCCACAATCTGATGATGACTTTATGTGAAAATTTAGTTTTAATGGCCTCCATTATGTATAAACTGATTGAGAATCTTGTTTTCCTATACCATGTTTTATACTTAATGGTTGTTCTGTGAATTTTCAGCAGCTCTGGTGGTGGCAAGCCCAGGAAATGTGACCACTACCGGTGGCAAGACACCGCCACCTCCACCACCGCGCTGGGCCAAACCGTCAGTGTCACTGGCGAACAACTTCACCGTCACCACAACCGTAACATTCAGTGTCAACCAGGCCTCTACACCCCCAGCTCATGTCGAGGTCTCCTGCGTCCAGGTCAGTACACCTGCTGGTGAATGTCATTTGCTATAGTTTTAAGCAGTGAAGTTATAGTATGAGGTCTTAACCGTTGCCCAAAACTGCTGGTTTCTAGCACATTTTCCAAACTTGTACGGGTTATTGGTAGGCTTGTTTCTTACTTCATCCTCAAAAATATAGTGGCCTAGAAAATATAAACAATACTTTACAAATGGCCAAGTGATACTTAAGTGATTGTTAACCTCACTTAAGCTCACTGTCCCAGCATGAACATCACACTTCAGACAGCTGTGCTGATCACAGTTAACACACGACCATCAAAAGGGGAAAGGAAAAAAACATGTAACTTAAGTGCTCTGAATAATGTGAATACTTCAAGTCTGTTGAAATAATAATAAACATTTCAACTATGAGAATTAACTTATCATTAAATGAATACTATTTCTCAACCTTTTGATATCACGTCAAAATAATACTTACATTATTCTGCGCTGTAGGTTCAAAACCTCATTTAAATTATAGTTGTAGTTTTTCTGCGACTCACATTTAACAATATGGATGCCAATTGCCTAGCAATTTTTGTAGTTTCTTAGTATTTAGACATCAAAATGAAACATTCCCTATTTTACTCCTGGAACATTATCAAAAGCCCATAAAAATCCATCCAGTAGGTCTTGAGTGTATTGTGTTCAACATAAAGTGGATATTAATTTGAGGACAATTTTATCTTAACTTTCTCATCTTATCAACGTCACTTAAAAGTGAAACAATCTGGGACTAAGGGCTGTACATTATTAAAAATCTCATCAAAATCTGACAAGTAGTTTTCGTACGAATTCCACATCTAAACAGATTGTCAGGGAGACACAAATTTTAAAAAAATTGATTCTTATAGGTCATTAACAGTAACCAGATTAATTTTTTCAAAAATATCTTAACTGTACAGACTTTCTTCCAGTTATTGTCGTATTATATTTATAGATAATGGGGAAATAACTTGAAGAACACAGTGAAAATGTAGCATACTGCAGTTGATAAAATGCAATGGGATGTGGATGAGGGCAGATACAAGAATACCTTTTGTCTGCAGAAAATGGAGTTGGCTGCGAAATATTAAATTCATAATATTTTGCAGCTGAAATATCGGAATGATATGTAACAGGTTGAAAATTGACCATCTCTTTAGGTTTTTTTTTTCTCTATTTTTTCTATTTTTCTATTGCTCTTTACTTTTAAATGTTTGTTGAGATTATGTATTCTAACATTATGTAATAATAATTATAATGCATACAGCTTTGCTTGATTGGCAGACTGACTTTTGGATCAGAAATTGTTTTAACTTAGAAAGAAAATTAACATTAAAATCCCATTGTTCATTATAAAAACAATTTTACCAAAGCTAATCAGATTACGGGATTAAGTAAATGTCAGTTTAATTGGTGTTTTGGGTTGCAGGTTACTCCAAAGCGACCACTGTCTGGTGCACATAGCCCTCCCCTCCTGACCCCTGTACCATCCCCACTGTCTCCCAGTGCGACATCTCCTCTGTCTGACCAGCAGAAAGGTGTGTCGCGCCCGGGAGCGGCAAGAAAGGTGCACGGTGGACGTTCACGCCAGATGTCACTAAAGGAGAGTCAACACTACCAGGTAAGCATTGAAGAGACCTCTGCTCAGTTGCTCTTAACCTTTAACTGTGCTAAAGAATGCAGAGATATTGATTAGGTTCAGGTCTGTCTATAATTTATTGTTACTTAGAGGAATCGTGTAAAGTACAAAATGTTAATTGTTACTGAAGGACAGATTGTTTGTTGGAACAATATGAGCACAATGCAGTAGAATTCCAATTATCTGAATCAATTGAGACCGGACCCCATTAGGATAATAAAAAATTCAGATAATTGGATTTTTTCCAAAAAAGGTTCTATTTTAATTAATTACTATATGTATGTTGAAAATTTTAAAAGAAAAAGTTTTTAATTAATTAAATTAAAAGGCAACACTTTTACACGTTAAGCGCACTTACAAGTGCTGTACATTAGTACAGTATATATGTACCGTACTGTAAATAAGTACTGTAATTGCTTGCTGAACATCTCTGTCAAATTAAGCTGTTTGACTGTATCAATCTGTTTTCGGGCAGTCAAGTAGCGCATCCACTTGACAGTGAGAAGTTGCATGTGGTCATGCTCGGGATGATGCTCCATCCACTTCAATGCAGTTTTCAAGGCTGGCAAATGCTTGACTAGCTGATGGTCCCATGTTTGCTTCAACTTAGAGATTAATGTCATCATCTTCCTCAACACTTTCTTGTCTCACACTTTCAATAAGTTCATTATCTTTTAGAATTTCATACCCACAGTCTGACGAATCACACACCATCCACTCTCATAAATCTTCAGTACTAACTTCTGAACATCCAGGAATTTCCAGAAGAATGTTTCTCAAGTCCTCAAGTGACACATCATCCCCATCTTCTCCTGTCTCTTCCCTTTCCTTTTCTTGAGCTTCTTTTTCCTTTTCCTTCTCTTCTTCAGTGGATATGCCTTTCAGCTTGTTCCACGCACGTCTTAATGTGACTGCCTTAAGCGATTTGGATAGTCGGATAATTGGAGTTCTACTGTGTTGTTAGTAATAAAGTAGGCCAACACATTCTGTAGCAAAAGACAAAAAAAAGATAAAGAAACAAACACACAAACAAAAAAAGGCATATGGGCTTTATAGACAATACTTATCTCCATGTTTGGTAGCGATGACATTGCTTTGCTGTTCTGCTTTAAATCTAAATTGCCTAATAGCACTATTTCCTGTTTCTTTATTAGTGTAAAAAAAAAAAAAAAAAAATCGGAATTAATTTTTCTTTAACTTTTTGTAATTCTTTCCGAAAGAAAAGAAGTGACATGCAGAGAACACCATATACACTAAAAACATCATCATTATTTAAGGATTAAAAAGTGATTGGTACCCACTTGTGGAGCCTAATGCTATTGTGACCGTCTTTTTGGTCGTTTTGGACAAATGTGGCAACAAATGTAGTAACAGTCTCTGACAGATTTTGGAAAAATACCATTGATCTTTTGCTTCGAAATATCGCAGTAATTTTGTTTTATGTATATGTAAAGGTAAGGGCAGCCAATTTCAGGTTACAGAAAAAATACAATACCAGAATAACTAACTTGAAATATATTCAATTTATGGTCGTTGTCAGATCTAAGTGAATGAATTTCAAATTGGTTTCTCCAGTAACAGATTACAGCGATGTGTTTGAGGAATCATATATTGTCACCACCAACTTCTGTGTTGCAGGAATGCGACATCCTCGAATCTCCGACGGTCTACTACCAGAGCTCGCTGGCGGACAAAGCGAGTGATTACGAGGACATCTGGGGCCCAGCCAGTGGGGGAGGTGGTGGGGATCCCCCGTTGTCGACGTTTAAGGCACCTCCCTCGTCACCGTTCTCCTCCCCCGAAGGTGGCCCCCCTCCCGACCTCGTGGAGAGACTGACTCCGCTTCAAGCCCCCGCTCCGGCCCCAAAACCCCGCGCTCCACCCCTTGTGCTGCCCTCTGTAACGCAACAGCAACAAGCCCCTGCTGTGAACCAGTCACCTCAGTCTCCGTCTACCCCAGCAGAAGAACAGCCTCCTCCAACACCTAAACAGGTACCGATACTAATACTACAAGACAGTGATTCTATGATTTATTTTTTTATGGTAGTAGTATAAATGTAGTGGTGAAGGGGTGACGATATCAATTATTTGAATTATATGAAAGTTTTTCTGGAATTTTGCTAGAAGAAACTGGATAGGAACATGTATCACCAATTACCACAGACAAAGGCAGGGCCTCATTGATGTTCTTGTGATGAGAAGGGTGTAAACCCAAAAATTTCAGCCTTTCCAGTGTGTTAGTCTATTTTTCATGTGTCGACTCCATACTGCCTTCTGTGGTAAGAGGTGGCTTATTTTCCTATCCTCATTTTAATTTATAATTTAGTTTCATTCCTGTTGGTCATTACTATTTTTAATATTTTCTACCGTGTTGGTGCCTCTGTACCAAAAGCATTTTTTATTTTATTTAGTATTTGATGCTAATGACACTTATATAATTGAATTCAAAACAAAAATTGTAAAGTAATTTTGGAATTATATATATAGTTGAGTGGACAAAGCCCTCAACAGGTGAACAGGCATCGCCAACAATAACCTTCATATTTTGACATTGAGATGCTCCATCCAGGCCACCACCTCCAGGATTGGCAAATTTAAATTTTCAAGATTACTGGGGAAGGCACAGAGTGGGCAGTCCTACACTATGTGCATATTTGTGAAACCTCACTGCAGTTTCAATATGGTGAATTTGCCCTGCCCCAGGTGTGGAGTGTTAAAGCAGTTCTTCCTGTGCCACATCTAATATAATTTAATTTACTCCAAATAGACTGCAGCAGGTTCAATCGTGGAAATTTTGAGGGGGGAGGGTTGCTAACTTGCACAATGCCCTGTGGTGTTGATGATGCCCATTCTGTTGTCCAGCTACCTGTAGGACTGAAGGAGTCTGAAGTTATACTCACAGTAGTGACTTCAGATTTGTTTTGTATTGCGTAATATCTTTGTGGATCCTCCTCGTTCAGGATTCTTGACTATAGTTGGGTAAGGACCTTTTGTCTTCTGATGTGAATTGGTAGGATATGGCTGAGCACCAGCAGCCACTGGACAGGTGTATATAGAAGCGTGCCAGTTAGGATGTACACAGTTTGACAAAGCTGAACATTCACCATCTGGGTGTGAAAGCTATTGAGAAACACTCTAGAGCAGTATTATGCTGTGGGGTAAACCAAGGCCAAAGATGTCGTTTTTAATGTATTTACATCAGCTCTCCATTAAGTTCCATCCAGCTGCTGAAGTAGATTGTTTTGACTACTTTTAAGCTGTGTAGCTGCATTCTGAAGGTGCCTTGTGTAAGTGAGAGACCTTCTAATGTTACTCCCAGGTGTCGGGGTACTGTTATACTTCTTCAAATGGTCTCTTGTACATTATAGTTGATTGGTAGTTCATTTGTGTCCATCATTGAGAAATCTCTCTTTAAACTGTGGGTTTTGTGCTAAGATCACATTTCTAAGGATTTTAGACTTATGTCCTTCATTTTCAGTGCTGCATGTTCGGAATAAATAATATGATTACCATGACTTACTAGCAAACCTTTTAGCTGTTTATTAGTATGTGCAGATAAATGATCAATGAAAACTCTCCTATATGTGGCATCTTCTCAAGAATTTTTGCCCTTCCAAGGCAGGTACCGGATTAACCACGTAACAGGAGGTAGCAAATGCTACGGGCCTCGTGCCTTCTAGGGGGCCTCGCCCCTCCTAGGGGGCCTCGCCCCTCCTAGGGGGCCTCGCCCCTCCTAGGGGGGCCCCGCACCTAGGCTAGATGAACGACCTTTTTTTTTTGCTCTACAACTTTCCCTGGACGGCAAAAGTCACATTTGCTATGGGCCCCGCGCTGTCTTAATCCGGCCCTGTTCCAAGGAAAGTTCCTGCATAAAACTAATTTTCGGAAATGATATAAGAAATTTTATAGAGCTTAGGAGGATGTGTTTAAAACTTCCAAGTACATTATTAAATTTCAGTGATGGTATAGAGTTGGAATATACATGTGTTAATATGATGTTCCATTGATATTAGTGGAGATAAAATCAGTTGATACATTGTTCTTCCCATGCTTAACACACTAAGCTTTTGTGCGCGATGTCCATTGCCACTTTGATTTATCAACAATGTGAGGATACACTCCTTGTGGTTGTTCATTGTGGTAGATTGTAGAATGCAACAATTTTGAAATATTGATTTTTTTTTCCAAAACTAGAAAAAAATATATGTGTGGGTATTGTTGCAATTGTGTACCTAGTTTTATTTATAAACTCAGATATGAAATTCAGGTGAATGTTTGAAGGTTTCTGGATATTTAATATTAATGCCCATCCAGATTTATGCTGTGGGTGATAGCTCACCAGCTAAGGAATGAAAAAAAACCCCAAAATATTTATTTAATATTTACATTTATTAATTAATCCAAAACACTGAAGCATTTTGGCATACTTCACATTGACAAAACGCTGTGCCAGAGGTGAAGGTCTGGTTAAGGTCCTTTGAATATTCCCTCCCAGGCAGAAATTCGAACTGGGGACCTTTCAATCTCCAGTAAGAAACCTTGACCACTGAGCCACCAGGACACTTAGATAAAGTGATGCTGGAAGACAAACCTGAACTTCCCACAAATGTATCTGGAAAGATGTTGCAGATGGGGTCAAAGAGGAAATATCACACTTTAAAATACCACACTTTAAAATTGTAGTTTTTTGATGTGGAAGTAACATAATGGAAACACAGTGATGGCCACAGATGTGATTTTGTTGAAGTCCTGAATCATGACATTTCCTTTCATTAACACAGTAACCTCTTTAACACTACAGACAAGGTGGTTAAAGCTGCTGAATTTTAGGAGACACATCTGTAACTGATGTTTTCCTGGATACAGGAAGTTACTGAGTTGAGTAACAGTTTTTACCACTTAGATTGGACCTCTTCTAGTTCTTTTAGATGTTGTTAATTGTTACATGAGGCAGTAAGTGTCAAACAATGTTACTACATCTATTTTAAGAGGCATAATGTTTTGTCTACCAGTATTGCAATTGTTTATGACTTTATGAAGTCTTTTAACATTTGTCTGCTGTTTACAGGGCAGCCCGTTCTATGCGGAACCTGCAGATGCAGTGCGCTCTCCCCCACTAGCTGCCGCCTTCGGCCTCCAGCGGCGGCCCCCCCGCTAATAACCGGCCTCCGGCTCCCGCCTCTCACCGACACTCGGACCCCGCCCCCGGCCCCAGGAACAGTGTCGCCCCTCAGAGGCAGCCACCACCCGGACCGTTACAGCGTATCGACTCTAGCGAGGAGCTGACACTTTCGGCAGATGACGTGAGGCGTCCCAGACACGTTCCGCGTAGGCGGAGGGTGGGTCGCAGACCACTGGTTGCCCCCACGTCTGCCTGGGCACTTGACTCGTCCTGGGAGTTCATAGGTGAGTGAACACCAAATTAAGTGCTCTAGCCTAACTGCTGCAAATATAAGCATCAAACTTTTGGAAGGTAGGGAGCTTTCCAGGACTGTATTCTTGGGCATGAAAAACACTTTTTCGTGAGTTAAGGTCAGTTTCTATTTATTACAATTAAATTCCATGTTAGTTTTGAACTGGTAAAATTTAATAACATGTACACAACACAGGAGTTCCAGTTATAATATAAATACTTTTTAAAATTTCTCACTTGTGCATTGTTAATATGAACCATTTTTTCCATCACTTTTATGCAAACTGTATCTCTCTTGTGCTTCCACACATTATGATACATTTTTCTTCCCTATTGGGGTTAATTTTCAGAACTGTCATTTGAATGAATGTGGATTTGATTCACTGTCAAGAATTTGGTATTCCATGGTTTCCTGGGATTAAGGGAAAGATGCTTATCTTCCCTTTTTTTCTCTTTTAATTACTAGCACCTTTGTCACTTATTAATTCTTTAAATTATGAAATCACATTACTGCATTTCTGTAAAAGGAAAGATGAATGGTTGAAGACCACTAGTATAATTAGTTTGATTGAATGTACGAAATGTGTTAATACTGCTTGCTTTCAGGATTATTTTCACAAATGTTGATAATTAAGTTCAAAATATATTTATTTCTGGATTCTTCACATCTAGTTCCCCTAGCTCAGTAGGAAGTTTTACAGATTATTCTCCATAGTGATAATTGTGTAAGTAATTATATTTTGCTGCATGTGCTGGTGGAATGCTGATGTTGTATAGAACACTATCGACACAGTTGTTTTTCAGTACACTATTGTTCATAAAATACCACAGCGTGGATATTGTAATACTTTATATAAACGTGATAGAAATTTTGACTCCTATGATTCTGAGCTTGAATTTTGTGCTTTGTTTGAATGTATATTGTCAGCATCTAGATGTTGGGTCCACTTTTCAGGCAATGATGATGAGGCCGAGGATGGACATTCAGACGGAGGTAGTAACGGCGAGGATGGAGATGGCCCTCAAGCACTGGTCGGAGACGAACGCGAGCGGAGGTTCCCATCTCTGGAACAACAAGCAACCACGCTGGATGAGGATGGGACTGTACCCGCTAGCACTGTGCACGACCTCATAATGCTCAGGTGCTTAACTGTTTTGATTCAATGCTAACACTGTTTTATTATTATTATTTTATCCAAACACACCCCATTTGGCCGCGAGTTGCTTCCTCCAAGTCTTGTCTTACTTGATCGAACCAGCTGTTAGGCATTTTTAATGGTTGCTTGAGGTCGAATATCTGCTTAGTTAATCTGTGATCTGGCATCCTGTAGATGTGACTGTAGAATTTTAGTCTGCATTTTCTCAAGTCGTTGGCTATGTTTGAGTGGGACTCTACTGTTTTGTTTGACTTTAGGCTGTAGCCTTCTTCCATTTTGGTTGGTCCAATAATTTTCGTTCTTCTTTTTAGATGTTCTTGATGTCTCTCTTGAGTTTAGTGAGCAGTGTTTTTATGATAGAGAGCATTGGGTTTAATAACTGTATTGCAGTGCCTAATTTTTGATTGGATTCCTATGTTCTTTTTGTTGTAGATGTTGCAGATCTGTCTGAAAACCTTTTTCATTTTGTTGAGTCTGTTTTGTTGTGCCTTCTTTTCGAGTCCTGTTCGACTGATAAATTCACCTTAGTGTTTTATTATTTTATATCCTATCTGAGCATTAATCTCTGAATTAATCCCATACAAGTTATCTTGGATAAGATGTAAATATTCTGGATGTGAAGAAAGGTCATGTAAATGTGCGTTTCATCTCTCACAGTTTCCAAGATAAAGCATTATTTTCTGGTTGCACTGAAAACTGTTGAGAATAAATGTTCAGTTATTTCACAGTTATCACTATTGCATTTGTTTGCTTTAATGGTATATTGCTTACCATAGTATGCCTCCACATTTTCTGATTTCATCAACAATGTTCAATATGTGAGATGTCAATTTAACATGCGCAGCCACTCTGTAATTCATCCATTCATATTATGTCTGAACACTTGACACTTCAATCTACACCATAAAAATGTTTGTTGAATTGTACCATCACCTCTAAATCCACCACTTTGGCATTCAACAGATGAGATTTCATTTGACATTTCTAGTTGAATGTAAAGTGGCTTCAGCCATCTGTGTGACTTCAGGAGACACTATTACCAACACTCTGAAATAAGTGTTTTCTTTGCATGTAATTATTACAGTGACAATTATTATTATTAAAAAGTCCTATCACGATTCGAGAGGCTTACACTGCCATGCAATTAAACAAAATTGTTATTAGGGTAACAATGAAAGGAAAGAAATGCCACGAGCAATATTTACATGGAAAAGAAAGGGGAAAATAAACACACCCAACACTCACCAAAGTTGAAGGGAGGACTGCAGCAGCAACACAAAACAACACACAAACCATGAAAATACATTATTTCGGGTCAAACCCGCAAGCCCAGCCACCTACCTCTGTTAACTTGAAAAAGGGGTTTTGACCCAAAATATTGTATTTTCATGGTTTGTGTGTTGTTTGTGTTGCTGCTACCCTCCTCTTTTTAAGTTTGGTGAGTGTTGGGTGTTTATTCCCCTTTCTTTTCCATGTAAAAATGGTTATTAAATTTGATGAAACCAGAACACTTTAAAGTCTTAGTTGAATTAATTTCCCAGAAACTAGGAGAAGAATTTAGCAGATTTTCCAGTGCTATTTATATACAAATTAACAGAGTTCCTGACATTGTTCAAGGACAGGACATGAAAGTTCTGATTTTATTAAAATCCGGTTTGATCTTATTGTTGTAAGCATTCTCCATTACTGTCTACTTTGGCAGTTTTACCTACCATTTTCGAGTTATTTGCAAAAGAAAACAGAAAAGTTGAATGTGTAAATACACCATGTACAAGTCATAATAATTCAGTCTATTCAGAGTTGAGAAAGAAGATGGGAGCAGAGTTTTTGCAAAAGAATTGCCATAAGGGGACTGATAATATACTCCACTTTCTTGATGATATTGTCGAGAACATAGTAATATGTTTTGTTTACATATTTGTCCAACCAACTCCATATTGATACAAAGTATTTTTCTTTACACTATACATAAGGGACAAGCACTAAAACTTGCATGTATTTATTCAAACAATGCATCTTAATATTTGTGGATAATGTGACGTATAATTGCTTTGTGTGGCAGGTTTCCCAGTCTACGGCTGTCTCCTGATCCACTTTCGATGGCCACGGGGGGCGGTGGAGGTGGTAGCGGTGGCACCCTGCCTTCCACGGGTTCCCCTTTACCTGTCGATGGCACCTGTTCCCGCGTTTCATCTTACGACAATGTTGAGAATGGACACCGTTCACACTCTCCAGATCGAGACATGTAAGAATTCTGTGTACAGTGAGTTATCTATGACTTTGATTGTTGTATTTTGCAAATTTTTCTAGGTTTTGCTTCAGTAGCTTAGTTTTAGTCAACAGCTGTAAATTAAATGAATGCATTGGAGGCAGTATTAAGGTGTTTGGTAAATTAATTATCATATCTCTTGGTAATTAATTAGAATCCCTGACTTCATTACTTACAAAAGAGAATCTTCCCACTCCCTTATGCCTGAATTAAGTGCCAGTTTGTGGTTATGGTCATCTCTTCCCTTCCAAGCACCTCCTATAATGCTTCCACCAATATCTTTCTACACCTCATCACCAATTTAAGCCTTGTTCACTCCCGTGAATCTCTTCACTTTCCTCCTATCTTCCAGTGAATCCCATTTTAGCTCCTTTATCAAATCCTGATTATGTTGTGCAGTAATTTCCAGAGACAAATCTAGCAGCCTGAACCCCCTCTGACTCCTGTATTTGATACCCCAAATGTGGGTACCATATTCAAGCAATGGTCTGACCGAAGTTTAGTAACTCGATTCCTTTTCTTTTCCGACAAATCCCCTCATCACTCTCCAAGAAGTAGACATTTTCCTTCCACCTGTACAATGTGTCCTACCCAGTTGAGTTTGTTATCAACTGTTATGCCAAGTTTTCTACATTTCTAGTCATCAACAAGCAAGTCTTACCCCAGCTTAAAAACAGAATCAAATTTTAATTTTTTATATTTGTACCTAATAAGCTAACTCCTCTTTGCATTTATCTTCATTCCGTGTTAACCCATCCAGCTAGACATCTTGTTCATATTACTCTCCAGCTGTTCAGTCTATGGTTTTGATCCTCTTACGTAGCATTATATCATCTGCTAACAACCTAACTTCTGATAGTCAACTATCATCACATTCATTCATTAGAATAACAAATAGCAATGTTCCCATACCCTGTGGCACTCTCATTTTCACTTCCACTTCTTCTGATAATTGCATTTCCAACCCTAACTTTTTTCTTTCCATCTTTTAAGAATTCTTCTACCAAGCAAATAACTTTTTCATCAACTCCAATATTTTTAACTTATTTTATGCCTAATTCTGTCAAAAGCATTTGAAAGATCTAGTGCTACACTACCAGTTTGACCTCCCTTGCCCATTTCATCTGAATTATCTTGCATATGGCCTACTGAGATTTTTATGAATATCCGTGCCTAAAGCCATGTTGTTGATTTGAAAACCACTGACATTTCTGATGTGGTTGCTTATCAGTCTCTCAATTAATTTACGTACCACTAATGATAAACTGATTGGCCTGTAATTTTCAATCCTGTTTGTCACCCCTCCTTAATTCCACTGTTATACTTTATAAGCTGTGTTATAATGTCAGTTGTTAGATCTGTGTATAAAAAGATAAATGCCGACTGCTATGAGCTTCTTTTCTGCTGTGGAGTATCTGAATTTTTATTGGCTCATATGATGTAATTTTCTTTAAACTATGAAGGACACTTATGTAAATGCACTTATGGTTAATTGCCATGTACTATGGAAGCTTACCTTTACTTGTTGTCAAGATCAAGTAAAGAAATTGCCTAGATGTGGCACTGTTTAATCTCACTGGTTTTATTCAGATCAAATAATTCTCTCCTGTAGATTGTACCTCAATAACTTAAAGGTTTGCAATTATATTGACATGTCTTAAATCTGTCACAGGCCTTTTTAATAATGTTTTTGTCGTGCTGTAATGTGTACATATGTCCGATCTTCTTTCCACTCACTCAGTACTCCATCATATATTTTTTTATGGTCTTCTCTCACAGAATCTTTGCTCCAGCGACATTCTTAATTCGAGACTCCTTGCTCCAGAGATATTCTTACTATAGATCCAGTGTACACAAAAAATGAGTATGGGATGGAAATTATCTTTGTTATCTCACAATTCTCATATTCCTTTATCTGTTTTGCACTTTATCCTGGACTTAAAATTATTCTAAACTTGAAAGACACAAGTTGAGTTTCTGGTAAAGTTATCCAATTTTTTTCTATGTACAACTTATCAATGTAGGTAAATGCATAAAACACGAGAGTTAATATGAGAGTCTTTATCATCCTTAATCAGCTCTGAAACAAAACAATAGACTTAGCGATAGTCATTAAAGACCATAGGCTTCAGTAAGCCATATAGGTGTTCTGATGGGCTGTTCTGTTGACATTGGACTATATTTCAGCGAGCATTTATGTTGCTGACTGACTGACTCTCCAGTGAGCAATGGTTCTTATGTCTGCAGCTAGATTAGAACACTGTTATGAACTAGCCATAGTGCAGTACTTGACTGGCTGCTAGTTCACTTATGCATTTGGTCCAGGTTGTTCTGCAACAGATGAGAGGCACACATGAGCTCTTATCAGACACTGGTGCATGTTAATAATACACTAAGCTGTTCTGTGGTCTTTGTTAACACTTTCCTACCCGCTGTAGCAGATAATAAGAAATTTTTATTCTCAGCCTTAAATTATTTGTATAAAGAACCCTGATGTTAAATACAAATGTTTTTTTTTTTAAGTTTTTATTGAAACTGTAGATAGTATTTACATTACCTCAATTAATTTGTATCACAGTAATGATGAACAAAAGGATAGGAGAAAAAGTAATAGAGAAATCAACACATACTAAGAAAATTCTAATATGAAAAAGTATCAGAAGGCAGTGCTATTTGTTCTCGCCAGCACATCGAGAAGTCCAATATTTGCATATTGGCTGTTTTGTGCCATATTTAAAAAGAAACACTGATTGGCTGACCTTATGGTATGAGGAAGGATTATCAGGTTGAGAACTGCGGTCACAATTGTATAGTTGAAATATTTGTTGATAGACATTGCGTTACTACTTCATACCATCAGATGTGAAAGTTAATAAAATTGATTTGTAATACAATGGGCTCACTACTAATCTGCCAATGTATTACCACCCACTGTTCGTTCTCAATGTTTCCTGTATCTGACCATGGATATAAATATCAATGTTAGATAGTCCAGTCAAATTGTAAGAGTAACCTGATGATAATCCTTTGTTTATTGGTGCATTGAATGTTCAGTTTCAATGACACATCCCAGAACAGCAAAGAAATATGAGCAAAACCTCCGATCACATTATTGTTTGATTTATTGATCTTTTTCTATGCCAGTTAGACTTAACTGGGTTAAAATACTCGTGTTGAGACTGTTTATGTGCATACAGAACACTGGCAATTGTTTGTATGTTTCAGTGAACCCAGGCGGTCATCATCGCAGCAGCAGGATGAGGATACGCTGACAGAGTTCTCTGAACCCTGGGACAGTTCTCGCTGGGAGAGTCTGCTGGCTGCCCCTCAAGAAGCGCCACCCTCAAACGACACCCCTACACCACCTAATGAACCACTGCTCTGTGAGTAGATTGCGTTTCTAGCCATCTGTTATTTGTCTGGCAATTATATGACATTAGAAAGTGATACAGATGATATTACACATTTATGTGTGGGTTGATCTCAAGTACATCCTCAATTATCTTAATGTAGATTTCCCAATTTTTTCATTGACCACTCCAGGCATACTGCATAATATGAATCAGCTCTGATTCTCTCTCCTGCCTTTCTTTGTCATACTTATACATCTTATAGTGTACATCCTCTTCCATTTGTTTAAAGTAAATTTCTGAGTAAAGTAATATGCTGGGCAGATCTGAAGATCTGTTTTTTTTTTGAATAACAAAACAGCTCTTTACCCTACTGAACAAATACAAATCCAAACCCACATGGTTCACTGAAACTGAAAAGGACATGAAAAATGCTGGAGTGAAAGCAGATATAATAGACAACAGAACACTTTTTAGAGAAGTAATTCACAAGGCAGGTTTTCAGGAGAGACCGAAATACATAAAGGGAAGGAAATGGACCCAGGAACAACACTCTCAAAGAAAGAGGGAAGTTTGGAAGCAAAGAAAATTAAATACAAAGAAACATAACCAAAGTTGATTTATCGTACCCTCCAAATGGGTTATTCGGAATAATAATAATAATATAATAATGCTGGGCAGATAAATATTTTGATAGCAAATTTAATGAACCATCACATCCATAAAGTGTGGTTCCATTTTGGCCTCTTTTAACTCCACCCCCCCACCCCCCCTTCTCCTGCCATGAAGCCTAATGTGGCTTTCGCCATGACTCCTCTGTCTCTCCTCCCCCCCCCCCCCTCCACTCACATCTCTGTGTGGAATGTAGTCCCCCCCCCCCCCAATTAATTTCAGAAGACATTTTGTGCCATTTTCTCTTACCAAAAGACTAAGACTAATGTGATATAATGAACATGATCAATATTTGTTTTATATATTGCTTTACAATTATGAATAAACAATTATCAATTATTGGGAAAATCTCTTTCTCAGGGATCCCGTTACTAAAAACATTCTTGTCTCATTCATCATTGTTTATTATTAAATGAGAATAAACTATAATTGTCACATTAAAACTAAGAATAGCTGTGTTTTTTGTTTTTTCCCTGCAGTTCTGTAATCTTCTTTCACAAGTAGAAAAACGGGCCATTAGGCTCGGAACGTGTGTACACAACGAACGTTACCTACACGTTCCGAGCCTAATGGCCCGTTTTTCTACTTGTGAACAAGGCAGATGCCGAAATATTGTGTAGTTGTTTGTCAGCATAAGTGTTCCCTCTCATCGCATCTGTCCACTTTGGTGTGTGGTGGGTTAATTTCCCTTTCTTTTCTTATTTATATCACCAGAAGCCACTTCCATTTTCCTTAGTTACATCATAATAGTGGAATAAAGAAGAATTAAGCAGATTCCCACTTATGTTTAATGTAAATACATCATTACTTACAAATTTCTTGCACAGAAACATAATTCAAGAGGTATTAAATACAATTTGGCTAACATGGAAAGAAAAGGTAAAATTACATCAGTCGCGAAATGAATGGAAGGAGGGAGCAGCAACAAAATATACTCCACACACACAATATTTAAGCTTATGCTCTTATTCATTAAATTAAGAACATGTGACATGGTGATTTTAACCATCAAAATCAGAGTGGAATTTAGTGGGGGAGCAAAAGTTCATTGTTGCTAAAAATCCTACTTACAATATTTTCAATTTTTACAAATTTCCAAGCATACCAACAAAATTAAATGAAGTAATAATGAAACTACTTGATGACTCAAGAAAAAACATATAATCTCTCTGACTGAATTGAATCTTTTTCAATAGATGGTACAGAATCTGCGGTCTGACACTTATAACGGTGTAGTTGACTCAACATATTTGAGTATGGCAGGGGTGCCCAACCCTTTGAACATTTTTCCGGCCCATGAGATTCATTACACTTTTACAGAATATATTTACTTTATAATGGCCAAAAAAGTGAAACTTATTTTAAAAAAATACATTATTTGTGCACCCATATACTCAAAAATTATCTGTCGAAATTGTGAGTATCATCATTATTATATTTATGTTTACATGTAAGAATAATAGGAAACACAATAATAATAACTTAATAAGGATCCATTTTTAACTCCAAAAAAATGTCTATAGTGAGTCTAAATCTAATATGGGGATCTATGATTTTATACGCGTCCCACGGAGTTGTGATGAATTTCCAAAGTGGTCTGCAAGATCACTTGTGTTGGCTGCCCCTGGTGTAGGGTATATGTTGCTGGCTTTCTTTAGGTGATAAATATTGATGGCACAGATTTTAAAATGGCAGAGTTTATGGTTAGTAAATACCTATTTTACTGTTGTTCAGTAAATCTATAAAATTGATGCTTTTAGCGGATTAGTTTATTGGAAACTGGATGAGTCACAGAGTGATTTTAAGTATTTTGAAAGCCTACAGAGTATTTAATATAGTACCAATTCATTTTTCAAAATAAGATAGGATAGGGAGAAAAACAGATACCCATCACTTACCACAGATGAAGGCAGGAGGGCAAGACGAACACGTAAAAACACACATGGTTGGCGGGTTGGGATGTGACCACATCTTTCCCCCTGCCATATGTCTCGCCACTCACATGATTAAGACTCATTTCATGTACAATTTGTTTGTTTTTGTGTTTTTACACGATTGTCTCGCCCTCCTACCTTCATCTGTAGTAAGTGACGGGTATCTGTTCCCCCCCCCCCCTTATCCTATCTTATTTTCAGTGCCTCACGGCAGTATCTTTGTTTCCATTATCCAATCCATTTTTCATGAGGACGGTACCAAATATGCTGCAAATATTTTGCAGTTCCACTGATTTAGTGTTGCAATTTTTGTTATGCGGTGCTCACTGCAGATTTTACCATCTCCAGCTCCTCCCCGACTGCACACACTGCGTGGAGCCCGGGCGCTGTCAGAGGGTGGCTGCGCAGGTAGTGGAGGTGCAGCCATCAGGGCATACGCACTACACCTGGCTGCAGACCGCTCGACCACGTTTGCCCAGAACGTGGACAACTTCATTGCCTGCACACGTGAGTCACGCGAGACCAGTCCCCAGGTAGTGATGCGCAACATGCGGCAGTTCATGTCTGGCATGAAGAATTACTTGGTGAAGCATGGAGAAAGGGAGTTTGAGAAGGAGGTCGAAAAGGAGCGTGTAAAGGTTAGTGTACTTAACCTGATTAAAATTAGTAGTTTTATATATATATACTAGCTGGTACCCACGACTTCGTACGTGATTGTAAAGAATTCATATTGACAGCTATAGACATCTAACCACCATAGTGCACGATGGAGGACTCGATACTATTACCGCACACAAATACCAGTCTTCTGCGCTATGTAGTTTCCGCAAGCAAAGTAAATTTACGGATACACACAAGTCTTTGGATGAAATACGAAAATATTCATGATCGACCAATTTCAAACACCATATCTCACACACTCCCACAGTTACTGAATTTCGGCCAACGTTGTGATCGATGGGAGACTCTGTGTAACTACCACACACAAACGCCAGTGATCTGCGATAGATAGTTTTCACTTAAAAGTTATACACCGTGACACATGCGTCTTTGGCAGAAATATGAAATTGCCGCAGGTCGACCATTTTCATCCCCCATATCATCCACACCCCCATAGCTACAGACATCTAACAACCATAGTGCACGACAACAGACACGATTCTACTACACACATAAACACCAATGCTCTATGCTATGTAGTCGTGGCAGAAAAGTGAAATCAGCGGAGACACATGCCTTTCGTCGTAATACGAAAATATCCTTGGTCGGCCACTTACAACCACCATATCTCCCACACAACCACAGTTTCTGAAATTCGGCCGCTGTTGTGATTGAAAGGTGACTCTGTGCTACTACTACACACAAACGCCAGTTATCTGCGATCTATAGTTTTCACTGAAAAGTGATACACCATGACACTTTTGTCTTTGGAAGAAGTATGAAATTGCCACAGGTCGACCACTTTCAACCCCCATTTCTCCTACACCCCCATAGCTACCGACATCTAACAACCATAGTGCACTACATGAGATACAATTCTACTACCAAACACAAACACCAATGCTCTATGCTATGTAGTTGTGGCAGAAAAGTGACATATGCGGAGACAATCGAAATACGAAAATATCCTTGGTCCGCCACTTACAACCACCATATCTACCACAGTACCACAGTTTCTGAAATTCGGCCGCGGTTGTGATCGAAAGGTGACTCTGTGCTACTACTACACACAAACGCCAGTTATTTGCGATCTATAGTTTTCACTGAAAAGTGATACACCATGACACTTTTGTCTTTGACAGAAGTATGAAACTTGCCACAGGTCGACCACTTTTCAACCCCCATTTCTCCTACACCCCCATAGCTACCGACATCTAACAACCATAGTGCACTACATGAGATACGATTCTACTACCAACACAAACACCAATGCTCTATGCTATGTAGTTGTGGTAGAAAAGTGACATATATGGAGACAGTCGAAATACGAAAATATCCTTGGTCGGCCACTTACAACCACCATATCTACCACAGTACCATAGTTTCTGAAATTCGGCCGCTGTTGTGATCGAAAGGTGACTCTGTGCTACTTCTACACACAAACGCCAGTTATCTGTGATCTATAGTTTTCGTTGAAAAGTTATACACCATGACACTTTTGTCTTTGGCAGAAGTATGAAACTGCCACAGGTCGACCACTTTCAACCCTTCATTTCTCCCACACCCCCATAGCTACCGACATCTAACAACCATAGTGCACTACATGAGATACGATTCTACTACCAAACACAAACACCAATGCTCTATGCTATGTAGTTGTGGCTAGAAAAGTGACATATATGGAGACAGTCGAAATACGAAAATATCCTTGGTCGGCCACTTACAATCACCATATCTACCACAGTACCACTAGTTTCTGAAATTCGGCCGCGGTTGTGATCGAAAGGTGACTCTGTGGCTACTACTACACACAAACGCCAGTTATCTGTGATCATATAGTTTTCGCTGAAAAGTGATACACCATGACACTTTTGTCTTTGGCAGAAGTATGAAACTTGCCACAGGTCGACCACTTTCAACCCCCATTTCTCCCACACCCCCATAGCTACCGACATCTAACAACCATAGTGCACTACATGAGATACGATTCTACTACCAAACACAAACACCAATGCTCTATGCTATGTAGTTGTGGTAGAAAAGTGACATATATGGAGACAGTCGAAATACGAAAATATCCTTGGTCGGCCACTTACAACCACCATATCTACCACAGTACCACAGTTTCTGAAATTCGGCCTGCTGTTGTGATCGAAAGGTGACTCTGTGCTACTACTACACACAAACGCCAGTTATCTGTGATCTATAGTTTTCGCTGAAAAGTGATACACCATGACACTTTTGTCTTTGGCAGAAGTATGAAACTGCCACAGGTCGACCACTTTCAACGCCATTTCTCCCACACCCCATAGCTACCGACATCTAACAACCATAGTGCACTACATGAGATACGATTCTACTACCAAACACAAACACCAAAGTCTATGTTATGTAGTTGTGGCAGGAAAGAGAAGTATACGGAGATACGAATTTTTGGTCGAAATATGAAAACGCCCTGCACTGACCAACTTTAATCATTATATCTCCCACATCCCCACAGCTATCGGCATTCGGCCAACGTTGTGCACGACAGGAAACTCCATGCTACTTCCACCCACAAACATCAGTGATCTGTGCTAGGTAGTGGTGGCTGAAAAGTGAAATATAGGAAAAAACACGTCTATTTTATATATATATAGATTTATGGCAGAAGAATTTGGTGTAAGTTCTTAAAAATTGGTAACGATTAAAAATAACAATATTCATTTCGATAACGGCTGTTATAGGAGAGACTACTGTTTGATGAACAAAAATTAAATCATATTCTTCTGCAAATGGTTGTGACAGGTGTATGTAATGCATCAGTCATGAATATTTCGTTGTTTGTTGTAAAAATCGCAAACATGCCATTGGCTATAAAATGTAACAGGGTAAACAAAAGCTCGTAATAAGTACATGTCCATTATGAAGCTAAAACAATTCGACCTGAACCTGCCACCAGACTTGGAGAAAATTTACGAGGATGAAAGAATGCAGGCTTTCTCAGTAAATCAGTTGCGTAAAATCTTCGTCCGAAGATGGAGCCAGAGGCAGATTCTTAAACGTCGCCTTCTACTTTTACTGACGCGCTATCCCGGTGGAAAGCTTGTGTTTTCCGTAACGCAAGACATCTTAAAATTAGCGTGATTTGTTACAATACCAAAATTATTCTGAATATAAAATAAAACTATGTCTTTAGGGTTCTACCAATCTTCAAAATTTGGAAAAATTGATGTTTTTATAGTGGTATTTCGCTATACTTAATTTCGGCTCCTGGACTAAATATATATAAAAAATATTTACTTTATTGTTCTATTTAGGTGTAATACATACACGAAGTTTCTATTTGCATGCAACGATTCGTTACCGGCGACTTTGAATTTGTTAGATTTCAACCTGCAAATACCATCAAGTTTCAATTTGTATCGAGGACATTATTGACTTTACTCGCGAGTGTTTCTTCGTAGCCAAAGTAATTTTAATGCTTTATAGCATTAAAAGTCAGTGCCGGATCTAGGGGGGTCAAACCGGGGCGCTTGCCCCGGGCGGCAACTTAAGGGGGCGCCAAAATCTTCATTGAAGGTGTAGTAAATGGCAAATTCGTGTGGCGGCGACCTTTTTTAGCTCTACTGTCCCGAGTGGCAACCTTCAGGGGGCGGAAAAATCGAAGAATAGCTCTAATATTGCCCCGGGCGGGAAATTCATGTTTGAAGGGCGGCAATTTCAAGATTTTGCCTCGGTTCGGAAATTTCGCAGATCCGATGCTGTTAAAAGTAACGCATTTTTATAGTTTTACGTACAGTTGCGATCGTTAGAGAGTTACAAGGGGATTTTGTGATTTTTAAAAAATGAGTTCGAGGCGTAGTGAGACTACTTGTGCTATATTGAGACCATACAAAGAACTTGACGATCGGCAGCTACCAACTATAAGGGACAAAATTTATTTTATTTGTCAAGAACGACCAGAAATTGAAGTATAATGGAAAGGATCCATCCAATTCAGGTATATATGCGATTGTTTCTTAAAGGATCATCAATATTTGGACCAAAGCTTCGATTCCATTCGTAACTAAGGAACGAGTTATTCAATTACTAAAATTCTATTTCGAAAAGTACTTAAATTTGAAAAGATACCCCAAAATCAAACGAAATTTTGAAAACAAACTGAAGTTTTTTTAGATTCAACTGAGAAACTTTTCGACGTTGCTGCTTGTAAATGCACTTCATTTGAATCTTGTTCGTGTTTGAAACTAAGAAATTCCCATCAATGAGAGAAGTATTTTTGTTAGATCGAAGAAATGACAGGAAAATGGTTATAAGTGGTGTTGATAAGAAAAAACGGCTAGATTAACGAAACAACAGCAGAGACGAGTTGAAGAGTCAATAAGGGCAGCAAAAAGTCATGCACTCAAGAAACCGATTCTGCCTTAGCAAATTGTGATGAAGATTCGGTGCGTGAATCTTCCCCAGAAACGTATCCGATAACGAGGCATCCTCGACAAATACCCGCAGACAGAAACACCATCGACTTCAACGCCGAATCGGAATGCTTTACCGTTGCCAACAGTATTAGCAATTACAGAAATAACTCGACGGTCTCTTGAAATTCTTCTCGGACCGCAAAACAAGTAAGCACAAACAAATAAACAGTTGGTTAACATTTCGCCACATATTTTTTCCATAGTGCTGTCAAAAGCACTTATGAAAAGTTTGGTTATATGAAATACCGCTTAGCAACATTCGAAAAAAAGACAGAATTGCACTACCTGTTTTTAATTGGAACTTTTTTCCCATTTCGAGAGAAATGTCCGAGTTAAAAAAAAAGAAAAAAAGCGTCCAATACTGCTTCATGCCAATTACTAATGTTCTCGTTAAAGCCACACAAATAAACTTTCAGAAAGTGGCAAAAGCAATCATTTTAGACCGAGAGGCAATAAT